>CM060122.1:23836929-25046929 GCA_030522415.1 Channallabes apus | reverse complement strand
TTCCTAATATTCCATGTAGACTCCTGCAGCTTGTTGTTTTTCTATGCAAATTGTGACTCCTCCAAATTGTGCACTCCAACAAGGTGTGACTATGGGGTAAATAAAAGCCTACCACTTAACTTGCAGTGGTTAAGCATTGGGGCAATGGTGGCTCAGAGGGCTAAGGCACTGAGTTACTGACCGGAAGATCGGCGGTTCGATCCCCAGCTCTGTTGTCCACCACTGTTGGGCCCTTGAGCAACCCTATCTACTCCAGGGGCGCTGTATCATGGCTGACCCTGCGCTCTGACCCCAGTTACGCTGGGATATGCGAAGAAGATATGTGACAAATAAAGGCTGCTTAACTTAAAACTTAAGCCATTGGACTGCCATTCAAAAGGGCCCCAGGTTCCATCACCAGCACCACGAGCAAGGCCCTTAACCCTCAGCTGCTCAGTGATATAATGAAATAAAATGGGTAAGGGTGTCTGTAAATGCATATATATATTTTCAGTCTTTCACAGTATGCACATTTATGCCCATACATGCAGACTCCTGGGACCACCTTACAGATTCCCAGTCCTCTGCAGATTCTTGTCCCTCCAAGCAGCTTTCTTCCGCTTTCCATCCGGCAAACTCCTGGTCCTCTACGCATACAGTATGTCTAGTCTGTTGTGCAGTTTTTTCGATCCTTATTTTCATACACCCTTATTCTAGCCTTTACCCCAGTTTTTGTTCCCTACATTGTGTTTTGCTTTTCCTTAGTTTTGGCTTATTAATTATTTACTGTATAAAAACATGCTAGCTTTCTAATTAGGATTATTCCTAATAAACATTTCTTACAACATAAGACTGTAATTGCAAGCTGCTTTTAGGATTGCTTGATTGTCTGTCAAGAACATTAGCTCATAAATGCCTGACATACTATCAGGGAAAAGTCTGTTAAAGGAACCTAGGTTTTACTAGGCAGTTATCTCTGAGTCCTGACGTTTTTTGGGATTCTGTCTGTTGTAACATGGACTTGAATCTCAGCCCTTGTTATTGACCGTTCATGTTCCCCAAGCAAGAATTTCAAAGAAACATAAACAGTCCCAGAAGTAAAAGCTGCCTATCATGGACAATATCTGTCTAATACTGAAAGCCTTGTCCTTGATCATGTAGCACTGATAGCGTATTTTAGCTGTGCAGTTTTTGAACTGGGTTACCTGCGGGATCGTTGCTAATAAACACACATAATCAATTCATGTGCTTCACTCCTACATACAGTACAGTACAGTGGTACCTTGGAATTTATGGTGAATGCACCGCCTTGTGAATTTCCACCTTAAGAACTAAAATCTTGCAAGAAATTTGACTCATTTTGGGCAAATGAGCAACCGAGCCGGTCACATGTACTTCCAGTAACACATTCTTCTAGGAACTGGATTGCGTCAGTGGAAAGTGAGGTTAAGTGAGGTTTACGGTCAAGTCAAGTCAAGTAGGCTTTTATTGTCATTTCATCCACATACAGTTTAGTACACAGTGAAACGAAACAGTGTTCCTCCTGGACCAAGATGCTACATACTGTACAAACAACAAAAATTAACTATATAAATCAGTAAAAACTAACTAGTTAGACACTAAGACACCTTATTAGCTGACTAGCTGAGACAAAACGGATTATCACTGTAAATTAGATTTTTAGAAATTTCTATAAAGTTCACGTGCAAATGTGCAAACGAGCAACAACTTACAGTAACAAACAACATAATTCAATCGAATACTCTGGGAATGTGGTAATGAGGTAATGGGTTGAGGTAGCGAGATAAGATGTGATGTCAATTTATTTCATATTTTACTTCATTTACATGTCCTTTCCATGTAAATTTTATTGTTTTTATATAAATATAATAATTGAATATACATATAATGTTGGAAATTGGAAATTTAAATATTGGTTATCCTAAAACGGATTTTCTGCATTTACATTATTTCATATAGGAAGATAAGAACTCGCCTACAGTATTTGGCAAATACTAAGAAGTTTTCCTATAGTTGATGGGCTAGTCAATAAGTTAGCTATTACTTTCCCAATCAGTGTATTTGTGATCCAAGAATGTGCTTATATGTATTTACTCATTGTAATAGCCTGTTATTCATTATTAAATATTATGTTAGTAATTATCATTAATATTATTATGTGAATTAGAGATTTTTTGGACTTTTGATAAATTCGATATGCGTGATAAGTGTCATTTTTTCACGGCCAACAGAAAAGCTGCCCTGCATACTAGACAGCAATTAGGAGGCCATAATTACGGTAGTGTAAGACTTCATTCTGTTCCCTATAGTGACTGATAGAGGCTATCAATTACTGCATTAAACTAAGCTGCAGCTGCATCCCAAATTGTTGCCTAAACTGCTATTGGGTCTGTTCCTTCCTACCGCCACACACTGTGGTTCAAGCAGTTCATCATAATCTATTTACACACTCCCCATAAGACCACTTCTTTTGCTCTCCAGGTAGGACACAGTCGAGATTTGATTAATGATTGCATTTATTTTCTAATGAGCTAGTAAGTCCTAATTTTCATTTCATGAACCTTTCTCGAGCATCCATAAGATTTCTCGAGCATCCATAAGATGCTCATATGTTCACCTTATGAAGAAATGTTTGCGCATCCATGTGCAATGGCAGCACCATATGATGTTATGGCAAAACCGTATAAGAGGAACTACAAACAGCATCTCTCTCTCTCAGCTGTTTAGCTTCAGCTTCCAGTCCAGACCCTAAAAACCTGCTCCATTCACCCACAGCTCTTTGCTTCAGCTGTAAAAATCTGATATTGGCCTTTTTTGTAAGCAAGACAGTTGTAGCAGGGTTATCAAGTAACAGATTTCTCCAGCTCATAGATGACTACAGGCTTTTTTTTATTATTATTCTCTCTTACACTCCCTCGAAATACTATGGCCTCTAAACCGTTAAGCTCTCGGAAATTTGCACTCATCCCAAAAGTTTCCAGAAGAGCAGATGAAGGGAGTCGGGAGCAGATCAGCTGGCCTGCCATCCTCCGCTTGGTGCCAGACCGCCGGATTGGTTGCAAGGCCGGGGGCCATCTTGACTGACTGGCAGGCAAGAGGCTTGAACAGTTTGGTTGTGAGAAGAGGGGGGAAAAAAGCATGGATGAAAAAAACAAAAAAAAACAAGTGGGTGTTTATAGGCACGGATCTGACGAACCGGGAAAGAAGACAGACTGCAAAGGAGACAAATGTTTGTGTGTGTGCATGAGGTCATGAATGATACAATGCATTTTAAATGTGTTATTGCAAGGGTTCACATGCAAATAAAGAGCGTAATTGTTTTTTTGGGGGGAAATTGTTTACTGTATGCTGTGTAAAATATTTGTTGGTTAATGTTGAATAGCAAATGTAGGATTACATTGATATAATATAGAAAATGTTATTATACACTGATATAACCTGCCCTGTTTAAGTGATTAGTTGCAACATCTGATTCGTTTGTTGTAATAAATAAAATCGTGTGTGTGCGTGCGTGTGTGCGTGCGTGCGTGCGTGTGTGCGTGTGTGTGTGTGTGTGTGTGTGTGATCCATGGTCAAGTATTGCCCGAGGAGGGACCATCAGTCTGTGGAACGGAGCAGCTTGCCAGAATACCAAGTGCAAGCTTTGGGCGGTGAGTGGGCATGCGACTCAAGTGAAATGTTAAACCAAGGTCCTCTGTGTTAGTGCTGGTTCTAAATTTCATCGTTTCCCTGGAGATACAAATTCTGATTGGTAAAACATGGTCTGAACTCCGCTGCAATATGTGGACCTCCTGTATCTGCCCCATCTGTTTTTTTTTCTGAGCTTTGATGTGCCCTCATTATTAATGCTAATGCTCACTTTGATTAACAAAATTTTACCAGCATAATATAAACACCAGATTGTGTCCAGTGGAGAGCTAAAGGTCTGCAGCCAGGACTGAGAAATTGATAGTGTTTAATTTGAAACAAATTCATCAAATTTGTCAATTTGATTAACATTGTGGTGGAAGCTTGTCTTTTACATACTATATATATATATATATATATATATACACTAAGTTGTATAATATAACATATAACAAACGTTTTAAACATCTGTTGCATTACATGCACGCAGTACTCAAAAAATATCAGTTTGCTGCTTATATCTGGAAAACAATATTCAATTCAGTTCAATCAAAAGAATTATTTAAGTTTGTGTGGAATGTGAACGTGTATGAATCCAAATGGTCAGACAGTCCCTGATGAGCAAGCCGTGGCAGGCAGTTCAGCTATAACAGTTGATGTTAACTGATGTTAATATGGAGTCCAGGTAATACCATTCTCCAAGTAAGGTTAAAGTTGAATTGTGTAAAGTACTGTAATAGGATCAAGCAGTAGTATACAGTGTTTATCAATTATTCAAATCTCCTTCCTTAAGGCAACACATTCATATGAAATGCTGATAAACCTGTTATACAAATGTAGTCTTGATAACATTTTGAGGAGCTCAGTAATTAACTCAAGGGTCTCATATACTGTATAGTAGAGGTTCTGACTGCAAAATATTGGTTAGACTCATTTATTGCATCACTGGCGGCACGGTGGTGTAGTGGTTAGCACTGTCGCCTTGCACCTCCAGGGTCTGGGTTCGATTTCCGGCCAGGCTCGATTCCCGTCTCTGTGTGCATGGAGTTTGCATGTTCTCCCCGTGCTTGGTGGGTTTCCTCCGGGTACTCCGGTTTCCTCCCACAGTCCAAAGACATGCAGATTAGGCTAATTGGCGTTCCTAAATTGACCATAGTGTGTGTGTGTGTGTGCTCAGCGATGGATTGGCACGCTGTCCAGGGTGTACCCTGCCTCGTGCCCTGAGTCTCCTGGGATAGGCTCCAGGTCCCCGCGACCCTAAATACAGGATAAAGCGGTATAGAAGATGAATGAATGAATGAATTACACCACTGTATTGTTAATTAATTCGTTAAAAAAATACACCTCCTACAATATCACCTCCTGACTTACGGGTTTAAATTCATTTTAGCTCAGATTTTTAGATTTTCATATAATTCTGATGCACCAGTGTTATGATAGAGCTTCACCCATTATAATCTTCTTCCAAAATAGACCACTCACTCACTCATCATCATCTATACTGTTTTATCCTGTATTCAGGGTCACAGGGCCTCCCTGGATCCTATCCCAGGAGACTTAGCGCACAAGGCGGAGGTATACCCTGGATGGGGTGGCAATCCATCACAGGGCACACATAGAAACACACTCACTCACACATTCATTCACACACTACGGACATTTTGGGAACGCCAATTAACCTAATCTGCATCTCTTAGGACTGTAGGAGGAAACCAGAGTACCTGGAGGAAACCCACCAAGCACGAAAGAAAACAAATTCTATGGCTAAAAAATTGAATGAACATGGAAACATGATCTGCTGCCTAAGCAGAAGCTGTCTACCAAATATCAGACACCAGGTTAAGAGAGAATAAGTCAGAGAAGAAATATAATGGAGATTGGAGGTTGATGAACAATATTGGGTCTAATTTGACCAATTCTTTCCTTTTGTGTTTTTGTCTATGACTCAAACTCTTGCCATATAGTATAATTCCAACAAGTCACTACATTTCACCAGGATGTAAACTGTTACAGACCACTGTTTGATCCAACCATATTTTGATTTGACATGAGATCAGAGGATAGTACTGTGTTGAGGCGTCAATTCTGCATAGAGTTTGCAAGTTCGCCCCATGCTTGGTGGGAACCCCTGTTTCCTTTCACAATCCAAACACATGTAGAGTAGACTGGACGGCATTTCCAAATTTCTGTAGTGTGTGTGTGTGAGTGTGTGAGTGCTTGTGTGCCCTGCAGTCGATTGGCACTCTGAAAAGTGTGTACCCCTCCTCGTGCCCTAACTTCCTTGAGTGCCCTGCCCTGGCATAGGATAGGCTGCAGGCCCTCCATGACCCTGTACAAGACAAGCGATATACTGTAGAGAATGAGTGAAATAGTGATAAATAGTGTAAACAAGACACAAGGTACTGTATGTATTAATGCAACTGCTTTCAAATTCTTTTCCTAACTGGAAACAAAAAACAATTCCCTGTTAAGATTTATTGTAGTCTACAAATTAAATGCTTTATCAACAAATCTAGTAAATATTTCATTCATTTTTTTTCTGGCACAATTTCACTGCTCATGGCTGTAGCTATGTATGACATTTGCCTGTTTGCAAGCATTCTGCATTTTACTCTCCATGTGCTTACCAAATGTTTTCTGGATTCCCATGAGAACCAATGCATTTTTCCACAAAATTATGTGAGGACTTGGAAAATGAAAGACCCAAGTGATTTCTTTTCGGTTACTGAAGATAATGAGGTCATGTGTAGACACTGCAATAAAGGCAGAAATACTAATACAAATCTAGGTTTGAGTTTCATGTCGTTTCATGTTGGTGCTGTTTACGTCTGTGTACCAGCTGTGCCCGAGATGTTTCCACCCTCAAGTTTTGGGTCATCCTCATTTGTGTAAATAATGACATTGCTTTGTGCAGCATGTGCTCGGGTGACCTCAGTTACTCCCTGTGACACAGAGATTCGCCGTCTGTTAGAACACACTTCCTGATAGCACTTCCCACAAGATGTGTAGCTTCCATACTTTCTGCATAAATCACACTAACTGAATTGCCTTTGCATGTGTGAAGAATGCACCAAATTGCATATGGCCGCCTTATATTAATTGTACTGGCACTTTGAGGGATGTTCAAGTCAAACCGGATGAAGTGATGAAGTTTATGGTGAATTAAGACGTAAAAACTAATTGACGTTTACAGAAGATTTCAGTGATGAGACTCGGAGCTGCACTAAAACATTTATAATAATGTATAATATACAAAAATAATAATTTATTTTACTTATATAGGCGCCTTTCTGGCCACCCAAGGTCACCTTTCAGATCAAACAAGGATAAATTAAACAAGATAACATTAATAATGTTGAGTAAGAGGAGATTAAAACAAAACTAAAAGAAACAAAATTTGTCATAATTTAAGACATTTAAAAACAAATGACGATTCAAAAAAAGTTTAAATGGAGATTTGAGTGGAGATTTGAGTGGAGCCATACATCATGTAGCATAAGCGATTCTGAATTAATAGGTCTACAGTGACGTTTTGAATTTGGTTGGAGAATCAGTGTTATGGATGTTTTCGGGAGAGAATTTCAGAGGGGACTAGCAGTACGACTAAAGGCTCTAGAGCCCATGGTGGTCAAGCGTGAAGAAGGTGTAACAAGGAGCCTTGATGAAGAAGAGTGCAAGAGGGGGTGTAGAATTGAACCAGCTTTGATAAGTAAGAGAGATGATATTATGAACTGCTTTAAATGTAAGGAGGAGAATTTTAAAATCTATACGGTATTTGATGGGAAGCCAGTGGAGTTGTTGAAGGGTGGGGATTGGGTTATGATACGGCCTGCAGAGTTGGATGAGTTACTGGATAAGTTATAGTTTATGTAGGTGTTTTTGTGTTAATCAATACGAGAGTTGATCAGTGCATGTACAGTATGATAGTGGCAGAAGTGTGTGGGTTGAGGAACATGATTGGCAGATATTGTTTATATGGGCCTCAAAGGACAAAGTTCGCAAAGCAGCTTTACACAATCAAAAGAATCATTTAAGTTTGTATGAAATGTGAATGTGTATGAATCAAAATGATAAGATAGTCCCTGATGAGCAAGCAGAGGATGATGGCAACAGTGGCAAGGAAAAACTCCCTGAGATGGTAATAGGAAGAAACCTTGAGAGGAACCAGATTTAACAGCGATCCCATGCTCATTTGGGTGAACGGATAGCAAGGATTGATCTGCAGTCATACTGTGTGAGACTGGAAGTTCAGTATAACACTCAGATGTGTTTAAGTTAAGTGTTAAGACAAAGTGTTATGAGGAATGACCCCCAGGTTTTTGACCTGAGAAGATCTAATAACCGAGTCATTCAGTATATTCAGGTAGTCAGTGGACCTCATTTGGTTTGGTCACATAATGTTCTTGCACATGAACCTGACCTGCAGAAACAGGCCCCAGATCATAACTCTACCCCCACAGTCTTATACAGGCCACTCAACATGTACTGTAGTCTTAAGACTACACAGCTGTTTAGTCCCAATCCCCAAAGTTCTCTTCATATCCCATGTGTGAAAATCTTCTTCCTTCCAGTGTTAAACATGGCTGTGAGTTTTCCTGTTGTTTTATTTTTTACCATTTGATTTCGCTAAGCATTTAAGTAATTTCCCATCATGCATTCAGGATGTTTTCTTGGTCCACATCTCTTCCTGGAACTTTATGATTGACCACTATCTATCCAGGTTTTAATAATGCATTTTACTGTTTTTAACTCAGTTTCAGTTTTCTGAAACAGAGTAACATCGTTGCCATGTCTTCTGACATGGTTGTTTGAGAAATAAGAAGCAACTCACTGCATCAGGTTAGGGTTAAATAACCTGTGGCCAGCTGAACGATGTTAATCATTGCAGTAATTATCCAATAGGAGGGTCTAAACTCACTCACTTACTCATCTTCTATAACTCTTTATCCTGTATTCATGGTCGCGGGGACCTGGAGCCTATCCCAGGAGGCTTAGGGCACGAGCAGGATACACAGGGTGCCAATCCATCGCAGGGCACACACACATACGCACACTCACACACTCATTCACACACACTATGGTCAATTTGGGAACACCAATTAGCCTAACCTGCATATCTTTGGACTGTGGGAGGAAACCAAAGTACTTGGAGGAAACCCATGTGGCAGGATGAGTGAAACTCTTGATTGGCTGGCTGCTTAGTGTTTATCCTATCATTAGGCATGGGAGGCTTATATAAAGTGGTTAGTAAAGTAGGTTGGGTCATGAGTCCCACCTCTTCTCTTTTGTGTCTGGTGTCATGGTTGGTGGTCAACCAGATATGTGGGTTTCTGTTGGCAGAATTGAGAGTTATCCATGAAGCTTACATTAGCATATCTTTTTATAGGACGGCCTATTGAAGGAGCCTCGTGGATGGCACTTGGCTGAGGTTGTTCCTGTGCAGTCTGTGCATCAAACCAGACTGATTCAACCTGACCGATACAGGTGTTCACCTGGCGTTACCATTCAATTCCTTGTCTCCCAGCTGGATGGTAAGAGGTCTAAGCTTTTGGTTCCTGGTTTGTCTGCCCCACTGATTTGTAGGGTTTGTCTGTTAAATTCTGTCTAGAAGTTGCTGTTTTTGTGGGCCACACCCACCAAGCACGGGGAGAACATGCAAACTCCATGCACACAGAGACGGGAATCGAGCCTGGCCGGGAATCGGTCTAAACGACTTGCTTTAAATCCAGTTGGTGACGTTTTAAGCTGGGCTGTGAATGTTAGCAAAGCATGGGTTGTGGCACATATGATGAAGTATTGCAAATATGAAGACAAAAAAAATCATGTTTTGTACTTACTGTATGCGTAAGTTTGGGGGCTTGTAAAAGTATTCAAAAGTAGTAGCGGGAAAATCAGGACTACAATGAGTTAATGTGACATGTAGAGTGTATTCTTCAACACACTCTTCAACAAAGTCAAAGATTTCATCTATAAATTTACCAGCTATAATCTGTCTAGTCAAAGCATGATTTCGCAATTGTAAGTCTGCAACAATGTAGCTAAATGATTTGGATTATGAATTATTACCTGAAAAATTTTGTATCCGTAATTAATGTAGGAAATGTTGTGTTCCGTTCCATGACCATGTGTTATGTTGATTAGTGCGACACAGACCCTGTGTGTGTGAACAACATACAGTAAAACCATAACCGTCTCGCCATATTCTCTGATGTGTCACATAACTTGGCAACACGGAGTCGAGAATTACTAAGAGGATGTCAGAATGCTATGAGTATCAGTTATGGACCACTACTCGGAGCCGTGACATCGGTAGTGATTTGGGAAGTGTGAAGTGTGATACTAATACAGTAGTTGATTTTTTTTAAGGTTCCAGTAAGATGAAACTTTTTACATAAAATTTTGTTACAAATTGTAAAAAAATAAAATAAAATTGTCTAACTGCCTCGATTGCGCATTTAGACATTTGGCACTGTTAACACAAATGTCTTTATCTGTTTATGCTATTATGATGGATCTTTTTGGATGGAAGTGTTTTTCATTAGCGTGGCATTGTTGGTTTGCTTGCCCTTGCAGAAGCTGTGCAGACTCAGAACCTACTAGCTGCTGGGGCCCAAGATGTTTTTAAATCTCCTCTACTCATGTCTTGCTGAGGGTGGCCATCTGTTTTTTCATCTCCTGGTGAAGCTCTCTCTCTCTCACTCTCTCTCAGTCCCTCTATCGAAGCACTTTGTTTGACACTTTCATTTTGTTGATTTTTTTCTTTTTCTTTTAATCATGGTCATTTCTCACAAATGTGTCACGTCAGACCTTGTGATGCTCTTGCATAAAGTTCAAGTGTCATTTTATTATGCGGTATTAAAGTGTCTCGTTCTGTAGTAAATGCTGCTGGAGGATATGTCTGAAGAGGCAGCATATGGCCTGCCAGATTTATAGCTTTATGACACAGCTGACCATGACACAGAAATTCATTTTATATGAGTGGAGAGTCGACGCTCATATTCAACATCAACAAGAAGCAAACTATGCAACAATAGGCTAATGCTCAGACATAGAAAGCATAGACATAAGTACAGCATGTATAATGCACATTGCTATTTTACACCTGACTGGTCATTATGCGGTGTAGTGGTTAGCACTGTCACCTTGCACCTCCAGGGTCAGGGTTCGATTCCCCGGCCAGGCTCGATTCCCGTCTCTGTGTGCATGGAGTTTGCATGTTCTCCCCGTGCTTGGTGGGTTTCCTCCGGGTACTCCGGTTTCCTCCCACAGTCCAAAGACATGCAGGTTAGGCTAATTGGCGTTCCTAAATTGCCCGTAGTGTGTGATTGGGTGTGTGAGTGTGTGTATGTGTGTGTGCCCTGCGATGGATTGGCACCCTGTCCAGGGTGTACCCCGCCTAGTGCCCGAAGTCTCCTGGGATAGGAGAAGTCTCCAGGGTCCCCCGCGACCCTGAACACAGGATTAAGCGGTATAGAAAATGAATGAATGAATGGTCATTATGCATGAAGTTTTGGCTACAGGTATTAATTTTAATATGAAACTTCTGTTATAATTAAAATCTCTTTTAAAATCTCTTAAAAGTTTTACAACGGAAAAATTGCCTTTTTGTATTCACCACCAGTAAACCTTTATACCGGTCATGATTGTGGTGGATCCATAGCCAATACTGGGAGCGCTGTACCCACCATACATGAGGCTGGAAGACATCATGAATGGGACACCAGTCCATCACAGGACATACACTTATTCACACCTATATCCAGGCCACCAAGTGGGTAAAGAAAGCGGAGAACCTGAAGAGAATCCACATGGACATGGTGAAATAGACAGTAGGCCGAGCTCAGGCTATAGCTGAGAAATGGCACTATTAGCAAGCGATAACATAGTAAGATAATAGAGAAAAAAATTATTTTCTTTAGCATTATGAAATTGTCTTCTCATCGTATCCAGCACCATAAAAATGAAGCATCAATGGACATATACTTGGAATGTACAGCGTACAAAGTCAATTAATTCTTTTCCCAATTAATCAGGATATTAAAAAGCAAAAGCAAGAGTCACAGTCAGGTGCTTCCCGCCATAAATGTGCTGATTTCGATATTAATACACGAAAGGGTGACTTCCGTCGTAGATCAAGGTAATTACAGTATTAGGCAGGAAATTGGAGCTAGAATAACTGGATGCAAAAGAGGTGACCATATCCCGCTAGTGAAGTGCTTATTCGAAGTTCAAGGAGAGTTCAAGCATAGAGGAGATAATGGTGCGGGGTCAAATTTGCAGAGACATTTCACGTTCTGGAGGAATTATCTTCAGCAAATATACGATTTGCAAAGGGAATAGCTGTCTTTGGGCTTATGGTGGTTCATAGCTCATTTGCTTTTCCATAAGTCTTTATTTCCTGTGCACTATTAGTGAAATATGACCGTACCCTAGGCATGCGGATAATATGTGCTTTTCATCTCGCGTAGGATCTGCTGCATGTGTAGTCTATAATGCAAAAATATTAATGATTAAAAAGTCCTATGTGTGTGTGTGTGAATTTTTGCATGTGAAAAGTCCATCCTATTACATAAAACATGACATTAAGGAGACATTATTTTGCTCTTCTTAATTCTAAGTCTGATTATTAAAATAAATAACATAATACAAAAGCATAAATAGCTGATATTGCATAGTATATTATTAAACATAAGATGTACAATTTGTATGATTTTTTATTTTTTTTTACCAGTAAGAAGAATTTTATTTAATTTTATTTCATAGTGCTCATTGGCATAAGTCCTTACGCCATAATACATACTGTAAGTACAGGGGCACTCAAGTCTAACTGGGATGTAAAAGGCAATTGACGTCAACAGAAGCCTTCAACACAGTGGCGTAATGTGACTCTTAGCCACATTTGAATGGTTCAAACATTTTATATAGTATATACGGTATAAAGCACATATACATATGGCACTGTGGTGTAGTGGTTTGCACTGTGACCTTGCACCTCCATGGTAGGGGTTCGATTTCCGCCTAGGGTCTGTGTGTGTTGGAGTTTACTTGTTCGCATTTATTTTCTACATTCTAGAACAATACTGGATTTTTTTCAAAACTATTAAATAACACATACTGTATGGCATTTCCTAATTATGTAACAACAGTAAAAGTCAGTAGTTTTTTTAAGACATGAAGGTCAGCTGTTCTGGAATAGTTATTGCAAGAACAGTAATGTCAAGTGCATTTGCAAAACCCATCAAGAACCATGATGAAACTGGTTCTCATGAAGACCAAAAATGACAAAAAAGTTTAAAGTCACCAGCCTCAAAGAAAAAATACTCATTTAATTTTGTTGTATGCATGATTTAATATCGTGTATAACGTATTTCCTAATAAAAGGTTCCATGGTTACATGTGCTCCTATTTACACAGTATTTGACATTTCCCCATTAATAATCTCATCAACAGAACATTGCCTCTCATCTAGACCATGTTAAACTAATAGCTGATGTCCCATTTCGCTTTGTAATTAATCCCAAGACTGTAACATCATATAAATTAACTTTCCAGTCAGTGTGCATGTTTAAATACCTTCCAGGCCACAATGAGCACCATCAAATCTCATCTATAATATGGTATTTTGAGACATGAATTGAGAGAACAAGCCAAGCTTGACAAAGGCCTTTATAGAAGACACTCTAGATCATAAGAGCTATGACTAAAGCCCTTCAGCCCCCACTGCTAATTAAAGTGGTACAACATCTCACAGTCCCCTGAACACATCTAATGGTCTCCACATGCCAAGAAAATCAACACTATATTTTCCTCCCTATACCTTCTCTTATACAGTATGTTGGAGACAGTTTTGTAAATTCGCTTTATTAAGTACCAGAGTAACTAGGTTTGATGTAAAAGAGCTACGTTCAAGTCAAAACGAGACTTTTGATTGTGCAGAATGTCAGGACGGTTATGAGAGTAAAAACTCCTGTTATTTCTTTGTATAATCCCCTGCTACACTAATGCACTTATCAAAGCCTTTCACTAGTATTTAGATACCATCAGTTATATGATGATATATGATATGATGAAGTTATATGATGATTCTCAGTAAGCTACAGTCATGATTGCACTGCTTGTTTCTGAAACTCTGGCCTCCCAGGAATTCCTTTAATGGCCCAAACATGTGGAAATGACCTCTTTGGAGTGAGGTCAAGTCTTCTGTGAAGCTGAATTTCAAGAGACAGATGTTCCACTCAGCTGAAGCTTCACGGGAACGACTGCAGCGTTCTCTGAGCCATCATCATTTACAGACGTACGTCCTTCTTTAAAACATTTGCACAATTCAAATGTTAACAGCTAAGAGTCTCATCACTGTACTGGATTTAGCATCCTTTATGAATTCCTATGGCCTTGCTGTCTGACTACATCCATCTGAAACTAAGCCAAACGCACACACACACATCAGCACCTACATACTGTATACACCAGGATGGATCTTACAGTAGCACTTTTAACATGGGCATTATTATATGACAATTCTGTCATAATAGCTCATTCCCACATAGGCTGGACACTCCTACTAGTCTAAAATTAACAATAAACTATTTTTAAAATTTACACGTTGCTATTTAACAAAGAAAAACTCGTAACATTTATGGACCCAGTCACCAGTGTCAGTGTTTTGTAACAGTCAGTAAATTGGTAAATGGGAAAGTCTTCAATGTGTTTTTAATACATTATATGTAGTATAAGAGGTAATGTAATCGCCATCATTCGCTCTATTATATCACGTTTTCTTGCATGAACCCAGTTTCAACATACCGTTCCTTCTACTTCAGTGCTCTATCTTTTCTGTAAAGGTTTCTCCCAATGCACCCCCATCCCCTTCATGTGCATTTGAAACAACTTCACAAATTTCAGTTACTGTACCTGCAATCTTAATCACGCATATCCATCTGCTTTGCACTTGTACATGTACTGTATGTTGAGTAAATTACATTGGAACACAATGTATCCCAGATTGGGACAGAAGTAGAGGTCGGAACATTTCATGCCCAGTATCCTTGAGGTTCCACCACATCAGCTTCAAACAAAGAGCCGCTGATTTATCTGCCTTAAAAAAAAAAAAAAAAAGAGGTGGTCAGAAATTATCCAGAAAGGTCATCTTCAATTTCAGGATAGAAATTATCTTTTCCCACAATGTAATAAACATTTATCTGATCCTTTTATTGGCTTGATTAGACCTGACAGCTTAGTTAAGTCATTCTGCCTGGCCGTGTGGGGTCACAACTGTTAACGCAGTGAAAAGTTTCATTGGCCAGGTTCTGTATTCATGAAGAGAGAGAGAGAGAGATGGAGGAAGGCAAGGACATCAGGTCTCCTGCTGGTATTGTTATTGATGTGAAATGAATGGAACGGCTGACCTGGTCATATTCATTGCGTGCCCATAAATATTGCTTCACCTGATGCTTGGTGTGTGCCAACTAAATGGTCTCTTCAAATTCAGCATTTCATTTAGCAGTAGAAGTCTTTAAATGAAAGAAACGGCTGCACACAGTGGCTACTTCTTCACTACTGTACCTCATCTGTGTGTGTTAAAGAAATAATTGATTTCCAAATCTTTAGCTTTTTGACCAATTTTTAAGAGCGCAGCTTCATAAGATACCTGGTATGCAAAAGTCAAAATATCGATTTTGTCATTTATATTTTGTTTTAATATATATATCCTTGTTTTAATAGATCCACAGGATATGAATAGGTAAGGTACACTTGAACTTGAACTTGACATTAAGACAATGGATGTTTAAACAATCTGTTTTTCTTTTTTGACTTTTTTTTCCTTTCTTATGTATTTGCACAAGTCACTAAAAAAATGTATTCCATAAACATTCTTCTATTTCCAACTTTTGTCTCACATTGTAAAAAAAAAATGCTGCAAATTATATAGTAAAGCTATAAACAGCTGTAAAACATATTTACAGTAAACCATTTTAATATCTTGTATACATAACATACTGTACTGTATAATCCCGTACCTTTTGAAGGGAATAGAGCCACAGTAATTGTTATGGTTCATGGGTTCAAATCCCAGCACAGGCAAACTGTCATGGATAGATAGGTACTTGAGTAAAACCTTTAACCTTCCGATCAGTTATATCCTTCCTCAATTTTTTTTTCTTTTTTTAATTTTTATTTCCAAAATAATATTAATTATGGATTTAAAAAAAAAGAAAAATAATAATATATATATATATATATATATATATATATATATATATATATATATATATATATATATATATATATATATATATTGGATCATGTGTTATTTTACAGCTTTCAGCTAAATAAGTTACATAAATGCACAAGCCTGGAGTGAGGATTTGTTACTGAAGCTGTGATGGTTTGTATTTAGAAATGTGAATTTTATTTATTTATTTTTTTTTATTTTAACTCCATCTGCTAAAATAAATTGGCATCTCCGGGACTAGAATATCAGGTGAGTCTGATTCATACTCTGTAGAAGGAAATCGCATTATAATATTAGT
Source organism: Channallabes apus (assembly GCA_030522415.1). Lineage (NCBI taxonomy): Eukaryota > Metazoa > Chordata > Actinopteri > Siluriformes > Clariidae > Channallabes > Channallabes apus. The sequence continues at coordinate 25,030,772 of CM060122.1, read as the reverse complement.
CTTGCTCTTAAATAATGCCTTTGATGAAACCAGGAATGTTATACAAAAGGATCATAAAAATGGCTCACTAACCAGTGAATATCTATTAAACAAGCGCCTTCTCCTAACCTCTTTCATGTACAGTATGTGATAGAGCAGCTTTCAGGCAAAATCGTCATCCTTCCAGATGTGAGTAGAAAATCATTTGCCTTGGAAATACCTTAAATACACCCTTTCATCTTTCATCAAAAATTCCTCCCCCATCCATTTCCTTTCACCATCATTTGTGATGTTTTAGAAGTTGCTTGGTATGGAATAAAATCACAATTTTATTCCATACTTGGCTCTTTCTGAGTCAGACTGATAAGCAGAGTACGTATATACCCATGCACACTCATATATACACAAATGCAAGTGAAGCTCCAGCCTGGCTGTTAATGTTTGAGAAAGAGCTACTTAATGAGATTTATTGCAGACCTTGCCATGGTTCTAGACTGCGACGTGTCTGAATTAGTCATTGCCCTACAAGGTTAATTAGGTGATCATGTCTTTAAATAGCAAGATCACATTGCCTTTCTCTCTCTCTCTCTCTCTCTCTCTCTCTCTCTCTCCTTGCATCCTTCTGGGGACACCCTCGCTCAGAGAACCTGTCAGCCACTTTAAGAAAGCCTGGCTCCCTGGCGCAGGGTATACAAGGAAGTTAGTGTGAAAGTGAAGTTGTCACTCAGCGACAGCAGAGGTGCGGTGTGGGCCGAAGAAGCTAACGGCTCCAGCACTACTCTGAATCCAGACCATCTGTGGCCCCAGCTGGAGCTCCGGCGATGGTCTGGCACTTGTACCGCGCCATATTTACAGATCTAAACACAAATGGCTACTGCCTGATTGTTTCACGATTCATTAGTCAGACAAGCTCCGGTCTCTCGCCAGCCCAGCTGTTACAGAGTAAACCTTTGTCACTTAATAGGGCCGATTATTGCCTTCCATCAAAAGTATTGATCTGTGGATGCGGCTCTTGCAACAGAAGTGACCGAAGGAAGATGGTGAAATATCGGCTTTGGCGACTCAGAGCTCATCATGTGGTGCAAAAGCTATTGCCGGGAAGAAGTGAGAATTAGGACATTTGTACCATTGCGTCATCTTTGGGAGGTCTACAAAAATGGAACTGGATTTCCGGATAAAGTGGAATCTTGATAATAGCATCCAATGTCTCAAATGTCAGTGTTGAGGAACCCCATCATCATACCGTGGCAGTGCACCTGGACAGATCACATCACACGTTACTGTACAGTACAGTAGGTAATGTAAAATGACCTCAAATGCTTGAATGTCTCATACAGGTATAATTACCTGAGATTATTAACACACTTTGTCTTAACAGTGTGTGAATTCGTGGCTGAAATAAAACACGGCCTTTATCACACGGTTCACTTCCAAACCAAGATAAGGTGAGGATGAAGAAACTGGAACTTCGGGTCAAGCGTTTTATTCTGCGAGGGCCTATTGATTTCACATTAAAGCTCCCACACCCTCTCGAGATAACTCACTGATTGGGATGCTCAAGAACATGCGTTTGTATTGGCTTTCTGCCATTCTCCATCCTGCTTGCCGCTTTGTATTTACATCCCTGTGTCAAAAGAAGCAGCGAGCATATGGCAGTTTAAATGGCCAGCTGCAATGACGATCAAACGGTCATTTATTGCCTTTTTTTTTTTCCTCTTTTTTTCTGTTGTGTGATTGATCAGTGGAGAAGGACATGGACCACATGCTTGGAAAAGGACACAAAAAGGACAAAGAAGCTACATTCCAATCGAAGGCTTTATTTCGTACTAATGTGCCAGACCCCGTGACAGTCGAACCCGAGCACTGAGGGCGCCACGCTACGCTAAGCATTACACGTCTCTGAACTTTAAATACCTGATTTAATTAACATGTTATTAGCTAATTAACGCATGTTGATTAATGCTCTGTTAATTTTTCCAGACCCAATTGAATCTTTAATGACTATTGGACATCAAAGTACCAAATGTATAATTAGTATAATGGACTTTTCCTTTCTTTTTTTTTCAGCTCTGCTTTAAATCCTTAAAACCATTTCCCACTTTTTGTACAGTACCCCTAAAACGAGCACGCGTCGAATTACGTTCTCATTTGCATATCTTGTTCAGATTTGAACATAGCAGTGGTAACTTCTCATCTCCCTTTTTGTCATTCTTTCCATCACATACAAAATGTCATGGCTCTGAGGGTCTGAGAGTGCATGCAGTGGGGAGCACCTCTGCCTCCAGTACATCCATCATTACTGCGACAGCCCCTGTTAACCCACACACCGCTTTACACACATATTTTAGCTTAGAAAATGATTGATGCAGCAACATTTTAAGAGAAGGCATGTTCAAGTTTTTTGGACAGCCTTGTCAAAGTAAGTTATTTAGTAACTACTATGAATAAATTAGTGACTAATAGATATGGGGTAATCCCCATGCCTGTTTTATTCTTTATTTTATTCTTTATTGAATGCTTTTAAATATTAGAGTACTTTTAAGAGTAAAATAGTATTGTAGGTCATGCGTCCTATAAGAGTAGTGTAAGAGCTTTATTCTTCATACTGTATATACAATACCGTGACCTAAAGATGATGATCTGATGGTGGATGTTTCTTTAAAATTCTTCTTCTCAGGGTTATCTACAGTAATTTCATCCCAACTCCCACATATAGTACAGTGGTGGCTCAGAGGGCTAAGGCACCGGAAGATCTGAGGTTCGATCTCCAGCTCCACCAGGTTGCCACTGTTGGGCCCTTAATCAAGGCGCTTAACCCTACCTGCTCCAGGGGTGCTGTATCATCTCTGACCCCAGTTACGCTGGGATATGACTGCATTACACTACCAATTCCTCTCACTGTTTCTCTTTATTAGCACCTGATAGCTATGGATTCGCTTAATTAGTGCCTTCCAGCAGGTAAAAATTCTGCAAAATAATAACTGCAAATAATGACTTATTTTATTAGCAAAATACTATAAGTAAATGTGAGCATGAGCATGAGCTTCTGCCGAAACACTGACAGATTCATGACTCTTCTCGCTGCTTTGCCTCACAGCGAAGATGAGCTACAAAGCTAACTAGCATGTAACTTGTTGTTGGTCTTTCGGCTGCTCCCGGCAAGGGGTCGCCACAGCGGAATATCCAGTCCGTATAACAACTTGGCACGGGTTTTACGCCGGATGCCCTTCCTGACGCAACCCTTCCATTTTTATCCGGGCTTGGGACCGGCACTGCACCCAGTGGCTGGGGTGTGGGCACTGTCTGGGAATCAAACTCGGGCCTTCCGCATGGCAGGCGAAACACCTACCACTGAGCCACCAGTGCCAAAGCTAATAGCTTCTAACACAAGGCTGAATTCCAAATCCCTCCCTAACCCCTGATCAAGGGCACTACTTGATGTGTGGAACAAGGGAGTCTACACTCTACATACTGCACTACGCTAGCATTCCGTTTTTTAAGCTAATTGGGATTAAACCCCAGAACAGTTAGCTTGGGTTATTCTATAGCTGAATAAATGGAGACAACTTTTGATTTCCATTACCTCCGAGGTTTATTTTCATTACCTTTTGGCTCAAAAGTACAGTAAGAATTAAAATAATATCTGATACTATTGTACAAGATGATCCATGATAGATGAGAATGAAGAATGTATTTTGTGGAACTGGATTTATGGGAAGGATGTTCAGAATATCAGCTAATAAATAAAATAAAAATAAAACAGGATTTTAAACATGATTTCCTTAAATATCATTGTGATTTATTTTATTATTACATATGTTTTTTTATAATAAAAGTAAAATAAAAGTTTTTTTATAATAAAAGTAAAATAAAAGTTTTTTTTATAATAAACATTCATATAAAAACAATTAAAGCATTCATATTTTACTTTTTGGGGAAATAATCATTTCTTATTTCTTGATCTATACCAGTTTCTCTACTCCACTCAAGTATATATATATATATATATATATATATATATATATATATATATATATATATATATATATATATACAGTATATATGTATCTCCAAGCATATTTATTCACTAACTACACCCCACCTAATAGGAAAGCAATGTAGTCATGAGTGTGACAAATCCGGATCCTGTGCACTCACGGCGTTAAAAGATAATAAAGAATACTCTGTTCCATCACACCATCTCCTCACCACCACCAAAATCTGGCCTTAAGGAAGTGTGTGCCAATGCAGAGGTGTAACCTGCTGGCAGCAAGTCCCTGTGCTTTTCACTGCTGTTATTGTCCGTCAGTGCGAATGGAGAGACCGAAAAAGAGAAATGGGGGGGGTGAGGAGGTGAGGGAGAGCATGCATGCAGCACCTTCCCAGCAGATGGACACCAAATATGTGCATGATTTATCTGCCCAGTGATTAACTGCGAGAAACAACACCCCAGCACATGGGTGAGAGGAGCTGGTAATGTATTCATGAAAATGTATTCATAAAAAAGCGAGCGAGTGAGAGAAAGAGAGTGTGTGTGTGTGTATGTGTGGGAGAGAGAGTGCGAGAGAGAAAGAGAGAGAGAGAGAGAAGGGGGATTGTGATCAAAGCCTAACTCAGCAGATGAGTCAATAAAACAGCTTAAATTGACAAGCGTTTGTTATATGGACGGCGCTAGGGCTAGCAGATGGAGCGGCATCAACACTGTAGCATGCTGATTGATTGTGGACGAAGGAGTGTGAAGATCCGGAATGTGTTATCTAGCAACCAGACTCCTAACACTTTCGCCCAATCAAAAGTGGCCAGACGAGGAGGAAACTAAAAAAAAAAAAAAAAAAAAAAAACATTAATTAATTAATTAATTAATTAATAAAAATAACGATATATCTTTCCTTGACTTTTTGAGTGCGCTTTGTGTAAATGAAAAGTGAGCAGTTCTTTCCATGCTGCAGATTATTTGCAAAACACAATGTGTTACTTTGAAGGTCCAAACCACCAGCTGAGGTGCTTTTTTAGCGGCTGACAGGTTGTAATAGGGAACTGGCCGTCGCTAAAACTCAGACAAATATCTGCCATTACCTCCGGCAAGTTTGTCTGGCACTGCAAGGTGGAAACGCTCGGGGCCCTGCGGGAAGCACAGGAACAAAATACAAATTAATTACTCTCTAATGATATCTATCCTTCCCGGAATGAGCAGATAAGTTTTATTTTGGCGCAACGAATTTGGAGGATTTCTTAATGGCCTGGTTAATGAGTTGGCAACAAGTAGGTACTCTCTGTGTGTATGTGCATGTGTGCGTGTGTGTGAAAGAGAAAGCGAGAGACAAAGACAGAGTGAGGCCTCCTCACTTGTGGACTTGTGACCTGCTCTGACCCATCTGTCCATGCCAGGTCCATCAGTGGAATTTCCACCTGGGCACAGCACCTGCTTCTGGTGTGTCATTGCTGGACTGTGTGTGTGTGTGTGTGTGTGTGTGTGTGTGTGTGTGTGTGTGTGTGTGTGTGTGTGTGTGTGTGTGTGTGTTTGCATGTTTGAAAGTATGTTTATCCCTTATTAACTGTGTGTGTGTGTGTGTGTGTGTTTGTGTGTGTTTATTCCTTCCTAAGTGTTTTATCCCTTATCGACCAAATCATGCCATAATTAAACCTGAAACAGCATTTCAGTACAACATTGTTACTCGAAAGACTTAAAGTTTTATAGAGGCTCGAAGAAGTGTCTGAATTTTTTCCCAAATGTGTGACGAAAGTAACACCTCAAATTCCGCATTCACATAATTCTAAAATTGTCCCTGGAAATCAATATAAGTTACTTCCAAACTAAAGTTATCTACACCACTAAAGCACCATTTCAGAGATGTTACATTATTGTGCTGCAGCAAGCAAAGCAAATCACCAATAACGACTAAGGAGATTTAAAATTTTACTGGAACTTAGTTAAGAACTCATTAAATATTCAGTATATTATCATAACCAGGATATTGCTGAACCAGCAAATTTGGGGAAGAAATGTGGTCGAGAAAAACATCATGAACGGAGATCAGGAAACACTTGATGAGGTTGCATGGTGAAAAAAATCAACAGAAAACCAGAGCTATGTTTATTAGTGAAAGTAAGAACATTTCCATACACACACACAATGTGATGAGAACTTGCAGGATTGGGACCAATTTGCGTAATTTGCATATATATATATATATATATATATAATGGCGGCGCGGTGGTGTAGTGGTTAGCACTGTCGCCTTGCACCTCCAGGGTCTGGGTTCGATTCCCCGGCCAGGCTCGATTCCCGTCTCTGTGTGCATGGAGTTTGCATGTTCTCCCCGTGCTTGGTGGGTTTCCTCCGGGTACTCCGGTTTCCTCCCACAGTCCAAAGATATGCAGGTTAGGTTAATTGGCGTTCCTAAATTGCCCGTAGTGTGTGATTGGGTGTGTGTGTGTGTGTATGTGTGTGTGCCCTGCGATGGATTGGCACCCTGTCCAGGGTGTACCCCGCCTAGTGCCCGAAGTCTCCTGGGATAGGCTCCAGGTCCCCGCGACCCTGAACACAGGATTAAGCGGTATAGAAAATGAATGAATGAATGAATATATATATAATATATATACAGTATAATATATACAGTATATATACTTTTGCTTATTTTTCATATTCTGGGTTAATTCTATGTTGATATATATCCTTTTTATATACTAATTCTTTTATACCCATATTTATTTTTGTACAATTTTTTATTCTATTTTTAAGCTTCTTTTCTACTTTTATAGTGGCATTCATTAGGGGGACAGTAAAGAAAGAATTTCATTGTACTTTCATCTCACTGTTTCAGTTCATCATAATGTCCAATTTATTGATGTAGATTTTTTTTTTATTATGTAAGCAGCCAGACTAAATGATGAAATGATGTACAAATTCTGACATTTGTAAATAATAAAACAAATAAAATAAATGTAATAAAATAAATCAATCAAACTAAATATTTTTACAAAAAATCTAATTAAGGAATAGAAAACACAAATTTCCTAATCTCCCTTTTTTCACAATAAAAAGCTTTTGACACAAATAACTACTGTAGGTAACATATGTATGTTTGAACAGTGTGAACTATTTCCGGTGTAAGATATACTGTATATTCAGTTGCCCTCCAAATGGCTCAGAAGATGAGGTCTCACTTTACCATAAACGGTGTCCAGTAGAACAAATGTAAGAAACTCAAGTAAAAGTAAAAAACTACTCATAGAAGTAATTTTATTTCAAAAAGCTACATAAGTAAATGTACTGTAACAGAGTAAATGTAAATGTTATTACTCACTTCTGCTAAACAGCTGTGCGGCCACTTGTTAGTGCTAGTAATCAGTAAAAAAAAAAGTCTTTCAATGGATAGGGAGCATAAAGTTTGGACTCTGAAGCATTTTTAAAAAAAAATGTCACGTGGTCTGCTGAGTCCAGATTGGCCCTTTTTCTGATCGATGTGTGCATTAGGGTAAGAAGGGAAGCGAATGAAGAAGAGATGCACCCATCATGTATAGTGGCCACTGTACAAGCCCCTGGAGGCAGTGTTATGATCCGGGGTTGCTTCAGTTGGTCAGGTTTAAGATCAGCATGTAAAGTACCAATAAAATGTTCCTTCCCTGATGGGCCTGCAGTATGAATGTTCCAGCACTCATATTGTAAAAGAGTGATGAGGAATCTTTTTCACACATAAACTGGCCACCACATTGTCTGCCGTAACCAAAGCTGGAGGTGAAATCTTAGAGTATGCAATATTTGTTTTTATCAGGCAGTGTACAAGTGACCTTTGAGGTGGACAGTTCTACATGCGAAACTGTTATTGGATTTAACTTCGAGCCTTAAGACCTTTAAGACAAACTGACGAAGGCTTTATGGTGTTATATGGATTCTTATTTTTTCCAAGACTGTAACTTTCACACATGGTGCATTTAGAGATTGGTCCCTGAACCGCAACAGGTTTTGAAAACAGCTTTGGCACTACGCGAAATATTCCAAACTCTCACTGGATATGACTCAGGTCCAAAAAAAATCGAAGTGTGAAAAGGCCTGATGAGTGTGTGCTTGCTTTCTTGTGTGCAAGTCTTTTTTTAAAAATGCGATTTCTCTAAATATGACCAAAATACAGTACAAGGTTCTCTAAAGTGCTAAACAGCTTTTGTCCACTCTTTGTGAAGAGTTCTTGTGAAGAGAAGAAGCACAGCATCGCCTTCATGGTGTTAAAATTCGAATTTATCCCACAGTCGTGTCAAACGCTCAGTTCTGATTGGTGTTTTAGTTTAACAGCACTGACAGTAGCTCTAACTGAAATTAGATTAGTCCAGTGATTACTATTACTTTTCGAACCTTCTTATTATTTGAATAACACATATTCTGTGTACAGGGTCGTGAGGGGCATGGAGCCTGTGGACTCGCACCTTCAGGGTTGATTCTTGCCTTGTGTATGTTATCTGTAAGAGGATTACTATATTATTTAGTATTTTTGTAAATGAGGTTCAGCGTCAGGGCACAAGGCGGGATACATATCTGGGTGCCAATCCATCGCAGGGCACACACAAACACACGCATGTACACAACTGGCAATTTTGGGAATTCCAATTAACCTAATCTTTGGGGTGTGGGAAGAAACAATTTGGAAACGCCAATCAATCTAATCTGCATGGCTTTGGACTGTTGGAGGAGATCAAAGTACCAGAAGGAAACCCACCAAGCACGGGGAGAACATGCACACTCTACAAACACAGACCACAAGACGGGAATCGAGCCTGGACTCCGGACGTGCAAGACCACTACGCCACCATGCCGCCTGATGTTGATGTTAATAGTGTGTGTAATTTCTGATATGGCGAAGTTTTCTATATTATTCAGCATTTTTGGAAATGATGGTCAGTGTCAGGGCTCCAGATGGTGATGTATTTCGATTAATGCAAAATTAGGATTGCATCCATTTCTTATCACCATCTCTAATGCTGTCTAAACTACATAAACCCATTCCCCCAGCAAGCCTTCCTCACCAGCAAATAAGGGACACTTCCCTCCCCACTCCTTCGCCTTAAACACAGGTCAGTGCATTTCCCTCTTCTCCATGAATAGCCACAAGAGAATGGCCTGCGAAGAGAACATTAGACCTAATGAAGCCTTGCCCAGAGTTGCTGAGTGAGGGAACTGGGACGAAGCACGGAGATATACGGCCTTGGCTTCACCGTATTTGAAACAGTGTAGGAACTCAGCTGTGAAGGCAGTCCACTGCATGAAGGTCAGTCCTCCAGCTCTGAGGTCCTTCCCTCTGCACACACCTCTTACACTCTCTCACTACATAGAGATCGGATGGAGACACTTCTTCCTGCTATTCCATCGCCGTTTTTTCAGCGGAAGCCTGTAGCGAAGAAATATGAATATTTTATATCTGCGAGAATTATATCAATTATTCAGATAACCCTCGCTTTCAAATTGATTAAATTAATTACGTTGATAGACTCTGAATTGACTTTAAAGGTTAATATGATAATGTTTATATTAAGATTTCGTGTGATGGATTCGAGTCATTACTATTAATTGGATTGATGACAGCTTAAAGCCATCAGGGTCATTTACACATTGTCTTTTGGCGTTCTACCTGATGGCATGCATGTACCATCTCTAAAGTTCCTCCAGAAATAATTAGGACCATTTTGGTTGAAACTAGAATGGCGTGGTCTCACGAAGTGACACGAAGGCTAAGCACCTGATCAAAAGAACTTGCTCTGTGAATCAGTAGCATTAGCATAAAGTTCCAGACCAGCTAACTTACATCAGAAAGCTTAATTACCTCATTAGCAGTCTCCTTCATGAAACAGGATGAGATAGACAGGTAGAAGAAAGAGAGTGTATTTAATGTTAAGCAGATGTCCCTTGACCTTATTAACTGCTTGTGTCAATGCATACAGAAAGTTCATTCGTTTTAGTGTAACACAGGACAAAATGTGAGCCTTCGTAAGTCCCATGAAACAACAGACTAGGGGCAAGAGGGTTAAATATCTCTCCGCCGTGACCCCTTGACCAAACACATCAACTCTTTAAAACCATATTACCTTCTCAGGAAGTCCCGCGTTTAAAATTTCCCTGTCCGTGTCACCGAGACACCGCGCCGACTGCTGCTGCCTCATCATACTTAATCTAGGGTGAAATTTCCTAGTCTGTGCTAAATGACTTGCAGCCGTTGCACGAGGAGCGATATTTATTTTTCTCATGGCTAATGACCTGTCCCTTGGACCCACCCTCTGATGGTTATTTACTAGGGCCCAGATGCTTGAGCTCAAAATGAGTGGTTATGGCAGCGGGCGCCATCCGTCATGGCCGCTCCCTGATTGAATCCGAGTGATCCCATTGACATTGACTCTGTGACTTTTAAGGCCATTACCTTCCCGCCCGCCGCGCTGTGATCGTCTCATCATCGCTCGCGAGCTGACAGCTGATTAGCAACAAATTACCGACAGGACGGGACTTTGACACCCGGGGGTAGGGTGGGGGGTAGTGAGGCAGCCAAGAGCCAAGGAAGGCTAAGTAATAGCTTACATCTGGAGCTGTAGCATAGCAGCAGTTAAAGTAGTTGAACTACTTGGAATCTAGAGAATGTATAGATGACGTTAATCACTGATGGTTTAACATCGATCCTCACTCTAATCCCCGACAATGTTACAATATTATATTTAATTTTAACCTGAAAAAAAAAAACAATGGTGCATACTGTATGTTGCATCAGTAATAAGTGGAATACTTCTATTGTCTCAGTTATAAAATACTCTTATATTATCACTCAGTGGTGTGTCTACATGACACATTTGGGTCAAACCTGGTACGATAAAGTTGATAACACAAAACAATGTATGATATTGGAATGCAGCGGCATGATGAAGTAGTGGTTAGCACTGTGGTGGCCTTGCACCTCTAGGATCGAAGGTTCGAGTTGCGGCATGTTTGGCGTGTTTCCTCCAGGTGCTCTGGTTTCCAAAGACAAGCATATTAGGCTAATTGATGTTTCCAATGGATTGGCATTCTGTTTCCCACCTTGTGCACTGAGATCTCAGAGATCTGGTACAGGATGAGAAGTATAGAGAGGGTGAGGGAGTGAGTGATACAGAATGTGTGATGGTTATTTGGTTGAAATTTGATTTCCGATTTTTAAAAAAAAGAGTTGTGTTAGGGAAAAGCTAGGCTTATCCATAATTTTGTTAAAAAATCCATTTATGGTAACTGTTCCGGTGAGATGACTTGACAAGACCAGAGTCACAAGTGGCACAAAATTAAATACGGCAATCAATGAATACTCAAAAGTTTGATTTGCATTAGTAATATGTATACTATATTACAGAATATCTATGCTATCTACCTGTGTGCAATGATATTTACATATTGTAAATATTTTTGTCATTTTATTGTAAGACTGGAAAGATGAGTAAATTAATTACACATAGTCAGGTTTTGACAGTTGATGGCTTTACTCGGTTTGAAAAGCAAATATCATTATACAGATACTCCTAGGACACAAATCCCAGGGGAGTGAACAGGTTTTATAAGAATAATGATGTTCCAGTCAATAACCATAAATGACAAGATGTACAATGGTAACATCCATTTAATTAGGGGTTAGAATATATTATGAATTTTGAACACAAACAGTTATTAGACAGAGAGGATATTTAGGCTTAGCTGGTATTCTAGTGATAAAAAAATGTCTTATAATAAAAATGTCAGCATATTTTAACTACTAAAATCATTTTTTATCTGGTCATAGCTGTCACTGAAGTGGAAGTGTGCTATTAAAAGGAGCATCACGTTTTATTCTGGTTGATTTTGAGACAGTTATGTTGTTGGGTGTGAATGGAAAGCTAGCGTGGTGCTGAGCAAAGTAGCAAAGTGTCAAAATTTCATACCGAGGTCATTCTGTCATGATTGCATATGGTACGTGTCCATATCCTCACTGCCGATTTTGACATACTGTTTGGCAGGAAAAGTTTAGAAACATTCTTTCGTTCATTTTCTATAATCCTGTACAGGTTCACGTGAGGCTTTGAGTCTGTTTTGGGGGACTTGGGGCATGAAACTGGGCACACACCAGTCAATCACAGTGCACAGAAGCAGTCACACAGTCTGGCAGGAATCGAACCCTCGCTGGAGGTCTAAGGCCACAGTGCTAACCACTACACCACCATGCTACATTAGAAACACTACATTTTATGCACATAAGTACAGAAGTAAGTACATTACGTTACAAATCAATTTATTTTGTTTCTTTTTTTAATAAATCAGAACCTTTCTAGCTATTTTTACAAAATTTACATACACCTGATAGTGATTCACCTTGATTGGACGCTTGATTGGAGAAAATAAGTTTAAAGTCTGAGACAGGAATTACAAATAATTATACCTTCTTCTTGATTGTAAAGTTGCACATGAACAGTATGGCGGCACAGATGGCTTAGTGGTTAGCACGGTCTCCTTGCACCTCCAGGGTCCAGGTTCTATTCCTGGATCAGGGTCTGTGTGCATGGAGTTTGCATGTTCTCCCTGTGTTTGGTGGGTAAATTGTGTGAATGTTGACCGGACTTCCTACCATAGGTGTAAAAAAAGGGAATAAATACAATGGCCTCCATGATCCCTAACTGGACTACAGAGATTCCAAGATGGATGGATGAAGTTTTTAAATGATGATTCCATTTATCAAGGGGGGGGGGACCCTGCCTGGCCCTATGTGAAAAAGTAATTTCCCCTAAACCAAATAGCTGCTTATGCCTCTCTCAGCTGCAGAGTGTGATATAGGCGTTTATGATACAGTAACTGGCAATGAGTCGTTCAAATCACTGTGGAGTAATTTTGGCCCAGTATTCTTTGCAGAATTGTTTTAATTAAAATGGGTTGGAGGGTTTAACCTGTTTAAGGTTATGTTACAGCAACTCAATCTGATTTTAGTGTTTAAGGGTGGCTCAACCAGTTATCAGGGGGCAATTACTTTTGCACATAGGCCCAGGTAGGTTTGGACAGGTTTTTTTCCCCCATAATAAATAAAATCATCATTCAACTGCATTTTGTATTTACTTGGGTTATCTTTGTGTTATATTAGAATTTGTTTGATGATCGGAATCATTTGAGAGTGACAAATATGAAAAAAGAAGAAATCCTTTTACATGGAACTCTACAATATATATTATATAATATTCATTCATTCAGCACACACACACACACACACACACACACTCATTCATTCATTCACACACTATGGTCAATTTAGGAACGCCAATTAGCCTAATCTGCATGTCTTTGGTCTGTGGGAGGAAACCGGAGTACCCGGAGGAAACCCACCAAGCACGGGGAGAACATGCAAACTCCATGCACACAGAGACGGGAATCGAGCCTGGCCGGGAATCGAACCCGGACCCTGGAGGTGCAAGGCGACAGTGCTAACCACTACTCCGCCGTGCCAACATATTATATAATATAATATTAACATACAGTATATGCAATATTTCATTATTTATCTCTCATGATTAACAAAGGATTAAGCGTGATTTATTGTAAGTCTGAAACATATGGAATCCCAAGTGAACAAATACACTCTTTACTTCCAACCTACTATATATCCTATTCAGGAGCAAAAAAATTAAAAACAATGTTTAGCCGGGAATCATTAATATGAACAATTTTCAGGCCAGATCTGCTTTCATTTTGTAGCTTTAAAATTTAATCACCCCCCTGGGTGGCATGGGGACAGGTAACTGCAATAAAATCACTGTCAGTATACAGTAGTGTGCTTTGGTCTTTAGTAATTGACAGTAGGTGTATTAAATGCGGATTAACTCAGACATTAAACTGTTCACTATGCTGTGTGTGTGTGTGTGTGTGTGTGTGTGTGTGTGTGTGTGTGTGTGTGTGTGTGTGTGTGTGCATGTTGGAATATATCTTTCTAACAACTATCATGGGCTTCCTCTAGGACACACATGATCTCTGAAGAGTGAGGATCTTCCATTTGCTCCCAGGGATTCAATTTTTAATGCTCCTGGTGGTTTGAAACTCGTTTAATTGCAGTAAAAACCTCCCTATATCCCAGGAGTGAGAAGGAGTGCATACTCTCGTGTCAAATCTCCCTCGTCAGTTTGAGAAGGAGTAAAAAGTGTGGTGTTACAAGGAAAGGTTTTGGAGTTTCTGAAGTATGTGAACCTGAATTTCATGGTTTTCTGCATTGACATCATTAATGTGATCTGATCCACATCTAAGTCAAAGGGTACTGACAAATATAATGTGGCTAAAATAATACCACAATCTTTCATGTCTTTATTGGACACACTCATTCAACATTCAAAATGGTAGCGGGAAAAGTAAGTGCACCCTTGGAAATTTTTGTTTTTTTTCTGAAGGTATTCTATTGTGGCCCAGCCCTGGTGCAGCAAAGCAGAACCAAATCATGAGGTTTCCCACACCATACTTTATGGTTGGTGGGATGTTTTCATGAAGATTTTGATGATTAACACCAGTCCAAAGTAGCCGAAGTGTCTCCATTTGCTGTAGACTGGTCAATTTCTAAAGGCTTTGAAATCACTCCCTCTTCCAGCTTCATGTAAATCAACAATTGATAACCATAGACCCTCTGAAAGCTCTTCTTGGTGAGGCATGGCACATTAGTGTATTCTTCTTGTGTGTACTGTAGCTCTAGTCCATACCTCCAAACTCACTTATGCTAACACCTGACTACAATTAGCTTTTTTGAGGTCATTAACTCAAGAATTCACATACTTTTTTTTGTGTTATTATATTTGTCAGTACTTTTGACTTAGATCAGTGGTTCTCAAAGTGTGGGGCGCGCCCCACTAGTGGGGAATACAGACATGACAGGTGGGGCGCAATGAACGGGAGGAAATTAGTGGAAAATAACAGGAAAGTACCTATTCTAATTCACGCTTTTCTTTATTGATAATGAAGAGTGTACGCTCAAAACTAAACAATCACACACAAATAAATGGATAATTAATACAAGTAAGTTTAAAATAACATCAGTTGTGGGCGGGGAGAAAAAGTGGAACCATAGTGGAACAATAACGGTTTAACGTCGGACAAACTTGAGCAGCGCTGCTCGAATCACAAACCTGCGCGAGCCACTGGGCAGCACTGCGCGACTCTGACAGAAATAAACCGCGCCGACCATCAAAATACATTTTCCCCCGCTGGGATGCGCACGTACAAACCAGGCATGGCAAAGCGGAAACAATATTAAACAGTCCTGACATTTTAAATACATTGTTTTTAAATAAAACACAGTGAGTCGCGCAGGTTTGTGATTCGAGCGGCGCTGCGCGATCCACCGGGCTGCGCAAATAAACCAGATCATCACTGCGCTATCCAGATAGTCGCGCTGCGCTGTATTTGCGCAGATATTCGGTTCAATCGGGTGCCGTGGTTTCGTCCCACTTTTGATGTGTTTGGCTTCACATACACTTCGACAATGGAAGAAGACGGTGCCGCAGCAGTGAGTTTACTTACATGTGACAAAACCAAGAACGAGGAGATTGTAAAGAAAAAAAGCTGCATCGTCTGTGGTGTGGAATTGGTGTGGGTATAAGAAAAGTGATACGAATGAGATGAACGTGATTTGGAAGGTACTCAAGTGCACTGTTTTAACAAGTGGTGGAAACACGTCAAACCTTTTCTATCATCTGAAATCCAATCGAATATGGCCAAGTAAAAAGAATGCGGCAAACCTCAGCAATTCACAGTTTAAATAAATTTCTTTGTGTTTTCATTTTTATTTATGCATTTTCAGATACAAATTGCTATATTGTGATATATATTGAGTTAGAAAATTGCTTCTACCATGATAGAAGATTTTGGTTATATCGTACACCCCTAATGAAGCCTATCTTCAGCTTGGATTCATGGTGGGGATGCTGGGGGCAGAGGAGAGGCTCGTGTGTGTTTTGTGTCTTATACCGCTGGCAGCAGACCGCATGAGACCCAACAAATTAGGAAGACACTTGGAGACAACACACTCCAGTCACGTTAATAAGCCACTGGACGTCTTTGAAAGAAAGCTGGCAGAATACAGACAGCAGGAGAATCGCATGGTAACATCTGAATCAGTGGACAGCAAAGCACAAATGGCTTCATTCAAAGTTGCATACAGAATTGGCCAGTGCAAAAAAACTACAAACGATTGCTGAGCAGCTAATAAACATGGGGTTAGTTATGCAAAGATAAGTGACAACGTGAGCCTTTTATAACAATTGCATGTGTATTTTATCTTTTTTTAACTTGGTGGTGTTTGATCGTATTGGTTTAGGAACTGATATTTCAATAAACAGTAAACTTGGCCGATTTCGTTATTATTTTGTTGACAAGTGGGGCTTGAAAATTCGCTCACCCCCTTAAGTGGGGAATGACAGAAAAAGTTTGAGAACCACTGGCTTAGAGGAAGATCAGATCAGATTTTATGACACATTAATGCAGAAAACCATGAAATTCCATGAATTCCTATTATCTATAGCGCTGATCATGTACAGTACAGGGTTGTCAAGGCCTGGAGCCTATCCCAGGAGAATTTGGGCACAAGGTGGGGTACACCTTATCCATTGCAGGGAACACACACACACACACTATGGGCAATTTGGGAATGACAATTTTCCTAATCTGCTTGTCTTTGGACTGTGGGAGGAAACATGCACATGCACACTCCACACGGCTCCGAGGCGGGAATTGAACCCTCGACCTTGGAGGTTAGAGGCTACAGTGCTAACCACTTCACCACCATGCTGCCATACTGTATATAAATATTATTAGAACAATGCATTTTGAAAACATGTGCTAGAATAGACTTTTAATTCCATAATAATCTGTTTAAACAGTTTGTAATGTCTACACTAATAAATGTATATGTGTATCTTCATGGGGGTGGAAAGATTCTAATTTAAAGAAAAATGTCATTTCACTTGGGAAGTTCAACCTTCTACACCAGTTTATTGAATATCTGCTCGTAATCTTTGTTCAATATGAAGCTTCTTGTAGTAATAGTAGGCAAGCCAGTCGTTGACCTCCATTATAGAATTCCATAATGATCAAAGCACACATTTTCTCTATTTGTCTTGGCATGATATCAAATTGAAAATGACAAAATTGTATATTAATGTGTTATTACATTCAAAGACAATTGTTACAATAAGTGGCTATGAGCTTTTGTACAATAATAAAGACATTGTCTCATAGCTTATACAGTACTGCTCTGCTATATCCTGGGGGGGGGGGGGGGGGATGGCTGTAGCCAAACACAGGAGAAGAGTCTCAGCACACGAGTCGGGGTACTAATCCATCGCATGGCACACACACACACTTATTCACACTCTACGGGGAGTTAGCCTAATCTGCATGTCTTTGAATGTTAGGAAAACCCGGAGGAAACGCACCAAGCACAGGGAGAACATGCAAACTCCATGCACACATAGACGATAATCGAATCGATACCGGACCCTGAAGGTGCAAGACGACCGTGCTGCCTAATAAATACATTTATTAACATATCTCTACAATATGTAGCCCAGAATATATTTATGCAAAACGTTTGTCAGGACCTTTACAATTCACAACTGTGCTTATTAACAGTCTGCTACACTAATGCAGCAAATCATGTGTCAGCTGCCCAGGAGTTTTATGAGGTTCTAACTTATTCATGCTGTTGTTTAAACATTTACTTCAAGTTCAGTTCCCCAGGTTTGAGCTTTCTGTTATCAAAAGTGATATTTAAGACAGCAGGTCCACAAAGGCCTCTCTATGGCCTACATTTGCAGACAACCAACATTATCCATTCTCATTATCACTTCTCTAGTTACATGTCCAGGTGAATAATTGTGGTTTCTATCTAAGTGGTGTTAGTGTGATCCCAGTTCGGTCGTCCTAGTAATCATGAAAAATTACTGATTGCAGTCGACATTATGTGATATTATCAACATTACAAACATTTTCTTGATATGCTGGGCTATTGATTTTTTTTATAATGACCCATAGGAGGCATAGTGGCTCAGGAATTGGGTGTGCGAATCAAATCTCACTTCTGAATGTGATTTTTCTCCAGGTACAGTACTTCAGATTTTCTGTAGCAAGTTCAAAGACATGCATCGTAGTCTGACTGGTGTTTTCAAATCACCTGCAGTGTGTGATTTAATATAACCTTCCAGAGTATCCCTGCCTTGTGCCCTGAGCTCCTTGCGATAGACTCCAGACACCCCTCACAACCTTACACATAATAAGAGGCATGGAAAATGAATGTATAATAAACCATACAAGGTAAATAATAATAAACATGTGCATCAATTAATACATGCTTGCACAACATTCATTTATCTCCTATACATCTTATTCTGTACAGAGTCACGAGGAGCCTGGAGCCTATCCCAGGAGATTTTGACAGGATGCCAATCCAATTAAATTCAGTTCAATTCAATTGTATTTGTATTTATTCGTAGCTTTGCACAATCAAGAATTATGGAAGTTTGTATGAAATGTGAATGTGTATGAATCAAAATGATCAGATTGTCCCTGATGAGCGACAGCGAACCCATCCTCATTTGTGTGTTCACGGATCGCAGGGATTGATCTGCAGTCATACTGTGTGTTAGAAGGCTGGAAGTTTAATATAACAGGAGAAGTGTTTAAGTTAATAAGGAGTCCAGTTCGTTTTTAGAGGCTCAGGTACTCTGTAGGAAACTCCAGTCCTGAACTATCAAGCGATTGCAGTCACGAGTCCTCCGAGATCAGCTTTCAGCATCAACTGAGGACAGGAACGTCGATGTGGACCAATGCAGGGCACACACTTACGTACACTCCAGATGATTTGGAAAGTCCAGGGGGAAACCCACTAACCATATAGGGAGAACATGCACACAAACCAGAGGTGGGAATGGAACAACCTCTGGCAATACGGAATTTATGGTTTGTGTTTATGCAAGCTAATGTAAACGCTCTAATGCAGGTTAATACCATAAAAAACTCATCTTGAATACCTTGCACCTGGTCAAAGATTTTACACGTGTGCTTAATGAAATTTATATCCAAGGCAAACAGGAAGCAATAAAACATGAAAAGCCGTCATGGGCGCGGTGGTGTAGTGGTTAGCACTGTCGCCTTGCACCTCCAGGGTCTGGGTTCGATTCCCGTCTCTGTGTGCATGGAGTTTGCATGTTCTCCCCGTGCTTGGTGGGTTTCCTCCGGGTACTCCGGTTTCCTCTCACAGTCCAAAGATATGCAGGTTAGGCTAATTGGCGTTCCTAAATTGCCCGTAGTGTGTGATTGGGTGTGTGAGTGTGTGTGTGTGTGTGTGCCCTGCGATGGATTGGCACCCTGTCCAGGGTGTACCCCGCCTAGTGCCCGAAGTCTCCTGGGATAGGCTCCTGGTCCCCCGCGACCCTGAACACAGGATTAAGCGGAATAGAAAATGAATGAATGAATGAAGCCATAATGGGAAACTAAAATCAATTTGAAAACAACTTCACTCAAAATATTTTGAATCGTTAACAATGTGCTTATGATTGTGTAAAATCCCCTTATGAGGATTATGTTTGTTAAAGGAAAATTGAACAAACTCTAGTCTGCATCCCATCTTGCAACTTCGCTAGTCAACACGTCCATTAGCATAAATCATCCCACAGTTCTGTCCGTGTCATTCTTCCTGTTTCAACAAGGAAGATCCATCATATACTGTAAAACCCAAACCATCCACCACCATCATAACCGATGCCACGCACCACAAACACAAACCAGGGCCTTGTCAATCCTCACTGCCTTTCTCTGAGTGACTACTCTGTCAAATACTCGACAGCTACCACATAAAAGCCTTTCAACTGAAAGGATGGATTGCCCACAACACGGGCTATGATGCTTCAGGCTGAGCTATAGATCTGCAAATGTTTATGCTTTATGACATTTCGTGGGGTTTGAAGAGGCCCGAGGTCTAAGAGGCCAGTGAACAAGTAAAACGTATTTGAAGATGTATGGAGCCTCAGCATGAATTTACACCCAAAGGATCTAGGGGTGAGCACACTGGGCTGTCTGACTGCATAAGGGAAAACACCAGATATGACATGTGTACAGTAAAATATTATCAAAATATGAATTCGAAGGGAATGGCGAGAGATTTTCGTTTCTGTACCCACAACTAAGTAACATCTCTATTAGTACAGGGGGCAATTTAACAATTTCTTTATATGGTAATGAAGAGGTAGATTCAGTTGGGCTTGCAATGGCTAACCCAACCCCCAAGGAGAGAGAGAGAGAGAGAGAGAGAGCACACTCTGTATGCATTATGTCCACATTGACGTGTCAAGTGTTAGATTAACTGCCCCCTCAAGTTCCTTTTATTTCCCTGTTCCAGGGCAACGCTCATTTACATAAACAGATAATCCCTGATAAAAATTTCCATTAGACAAAGGTGAAATGGATCAATTTCCTCTGCCAAGATAAATCTTACGTTTTACACCGACAGGGTCATTACCCAGGCCACATTTCAGAAATAATGTATTTAAAAATCAGCCGATAGCAGCCATTTCCAGCTTTCCAATTACTTTTAAGAAAAGCTTATTCTGTGGACAATAAAGCACATTACGGCACAATATGATACAGTCCATAAAGATCACGGTGTTTGATGAGAGGTTAGAGAGAGCTCAGCATATTCAGAGGTAGGGTGTGGGGGGGAGGGGGCTTGTCACAACCTCACCGTTATCACCCAAGCGTCTCCATGCAAATGTCCTTTTACACCCAGTCCAAATAGATTAACTGTCCTGTTAAAAAATAAACAGTTTTTATCCCTTTCTCTCATTTTTCCCACCTCCTCTCATCGTCCTTTTCAGGGATGATGAAAGGTTGTGGATTGACAGGGCCTGCAAGGTGATGCCATGGTGACGGAGAGAAGGAGAGAATGAAAATCTCATTAGTTCTCCCTTCTAGCCTAGTTCACCCATTCACAGATCCCCCAGCCCTGACCTTGAGAAACCCCACACACACCAAGATGGTTTTCTTCTTTGCCATATTTTCTAGCCTACGGTAAGTCCCTTATGCGGTCTTGAGTTTGTCTGAGAGATGGAGGTTCTTTAGAGGATTATAGATTGGAAGAAATCATTTTGAAGAGATCATTGTTTTTGGAGAAGAAAATTGTCATGCGGTTTCAAACAGGTGACATGGGACACAAAGATGTTAAAGTGGCTGAGCTATATAGAGTATACAGTATATATAAAATGATTATTGATTAGATACCAGTAAACTGGCAGCAAGATCATGGGCATCTAGGGAAGGTCCAATAGCCCATTCGATCTGATCCCACAGAAAAGATGATGTTGCATAAATTGCAAAACAAAAAAGTTAATGAGACTTCAATTCTTTCAGACAAAGGTCTTAATCCGATCGAGCATCCATGGGACGTGCTGAATGAACAAGTCCAATGCATAAAGGATCTGCCACTAGAATCCTGGTGCATACCTTCAGAGGTCTTGTGGAATCACGCCTTGAGGGGTCAGAGCTGATTTGGTAGCAAGGGGACCATGCACAATATTGGGCTTAATGTTTTATGGAGTGTATATATATATATATATATATACACACAAAAGGCGGCACGGTGGCTTAGAGGTTATCACTGTCTTGCACCTCCAGGGTCCAGGTTCGATACCCAGCCAGACTCGATACCCGTCTCTGGATGCATGGAGTCTGCATGTTCTCCTCATCCTTGTTGGGTTTCCACCGGGTACTCCAGTTTCCTCCTACAGTCTAAAGACATGCAGATTAGGCTAATTGGCGTTCCCAAATTGCCTGTAGTGTGTGACTGTGCGTATGTGTGTGTGCCCTGCAATGGATGTGCCTGGGGAGTCTCCTGGGATAGGCTCTAGCCTCCTGCAACCCTGTATACATGATAAAGTGGTATAGACGATGAGTGAGTGTGTGTGTATATATATATATTTAATCATAATTTCTTATTAGCATTAATAACTGTTCCATAGTGAATATCTCTTCTTCAACTAGTTGTACTCATGGTCATATACCACTTGTACTCATTACACTTTAAAAGGGGTCCTGCAAAAGTCCTTCAACTGCTGATACATCAATGTGACAACGAAATTAGATTTATAGGTTAACATTTAATGGCCGGCTCTCTCCTTGAGTGTTGGTCTTTTCATCATGTTATAATCCATCAGACACTTCTCCTTGCCCACATTTGCCATTTTATATCATAATTAATACTTTCGGCGTATTTATTAGTTTGAAAAACATATTTTAAGAGTGAAAAAGAGACTGTAAAAGAAAGTGTGCAGAGTGTGTAGAGAGAGGAGAGGAGTGAAGGTAGACAGCACTGGCGAGACTCTTAACAGAAAGAGTTGCTATAGTACCATCTAGTGGATACATTCGGTTAACATACAATAGGGCAAAAAATTATCCCTTGATACACAGACAGAGAGACAGACAGAAAGACATTATATATATATATATATATATATATATATATATATATATATATATATATATATATATGTTTTGTTGGAGCTGATTAATATTGATGTAGATTTATAGCATTTATGCAGAATTATAACATTTATGTAGACTTATAAGCATTATCTCAGATCCACTTTACCCTGTATATAGGGTTACGGAGGGCCTGGAGCCTATCCAAGGGGAGTTAGGTCACGAGGCAGGGCACACCCTAGACATGGTGCCTTCTCTATCGCAGGGCACACACATGCACACATTCATTCACATACTGTGTGCAATTTGGAAACAACGATTAGCCTAACCTGCATATCTGTGGGAGGAAACTGGAGTACTGTAAATGGAGGAAACCCACCATGCATGGGCAGAACAAACAAACTTCATGTTCTCCATGCACACAAGCCCGAGGCGGAAAGTTTATTAAATATACTATGTTAAATATCATGCCTGTTTTATACATGCACTTCTTTTTTACTTTTAAACATAATATACTCTATGCCAGTATTTGCTTTCCAGATTAACAAATAAAAAAAATAAAATCATATAATTGCATATGATTATAACAATATAATATCAACACATCTCTAAAAATACAATAACTTACATGTTAAACATGATTAGCAGACCCTTCCCATGCAGTACAGTAGGTTCTATTTTGTACTTCCACTGATATCCGGTCCTTATCCTGTCTTTATCGAATGAAAAAAAAAACTGATAGTGGCTGCAGAGTGACATCTACAGGACAGACCAGAATATGTACTCATCCTTCAAAATACTGTAATACTCTCTATACGTTACTGTAATACTGTTTTCTTATTCCTTTCTATATTTTCGATTATGAATCACATCACTACCCATATAGTATGATAAACAGGAGTGATCATTTTATTGAGAGAGAAAAAAGTTTGTACTAGGATTGTTTATATCATGCTATCTGTTTTATATTGTAATAATTTTTTTTTCTTTATTAGCACCTTTAAAGACATTTAAGGTCATGTTGCAATACAATGAAAATGTCAGTAGATATAAAGATCCATATATATATATATATATATATATATATATATATATATATATATATATATATATATATATATATATGTATATATATATATATATATATATATAGGATCCCAGTTTTTAAATCTTGTCTAAAAACCTGTTTGTTTAGACTTGTATGATGTATATAATAATAATAATAATAATAATAATAATAATAATAATAATAATAATACATCTTATATATATTCATTTTGCTTGCGATGGGTTAATTTAATTGTCCAAGTTACAGTTGCTGTAGTTTAACTGATT
The DNA here is from genome assembly GCA_030522415.1 of Channallabes apus. Classification (NCBI taxonomy): domain Eukaryota; kingdom Metazoa; phylum Chordata; class Actinopteri; order Siluriformes; family Clariidae; genus Channallabes; species Channallabes apus. The sequence goes on along the minus strand of CM060122.1, from coordinate 25,006,996 downwards.
TATTTGTGTATATTTAACCAAAAATAGAACCAAATAAAACCAAAAGTTTATTAGAAAATATTGCGTCTCTTCGAAATTGAATAGAATTGTTCAGACTTCCTTTAGGAGCGTGATATTAGGTCTAATTATAGCACTAATACTTATGTGCCAATTATACTTCTAATACTCCAGAGCCGAGTACACTACTGTAGTGTTAATTACTGTAAATCCATTATTATGGATTAGCATTCCATCCACAGTGTACCTCCTTGGATAGGCTCCAGACCGCTACAACCCTGTGCAGGATAAGATGCATAGAAGATGAATGAATAAATACTCTAGTGTCATTTATACATCTAATACGCCAGTGTCCCTGCTACATCTATCGGATATTACCCAAATAAGGATGGGTTCCTTGTTGTGTCTTTTCCCTCTCAATGTTTCTCCTAATTGTTCTCTCAGGGAGTTTTCCCTTGCCACCATCGCCCCTGGCTTGCTGATAAAGAACAAACTGCTATTTATAATTTATATATATTTCCGCATATCCTTCAAACTCATTTAATTTTTTTTTCATTCTGTAAAGCTGTTTTATAATGACCACTATTAAAACTTGCTATATAAATAATATTTAATTGAATTCAGTGTACAGTACACTACTATATACTACACTATAAGTACTATACTAATTACCAATTATATTCTAATACTTCAGTGCCACAAATACTTCAACACCAATTTGAATACTAATACACCTGTCCCATTATCCTACAAATACTGCTGTTTTTCAATACTTCAGTGCCAATTATAATATTAACACCCCAGTGCCAATTATACTACAAATACTGCAGTGCCAATTAACCTACAAATACTGTAGTGCCAGTTATGCTTTAACTCCAGTGCCAATTATACTACAAATAGTGTAATGCCAATTATACTACAATTACTGTAGTCCCAATTGTTTTTAATACTTCAGTGCCAATTATACTACAAATACTGTACTACTAATCCACCCATCCATCTAGGAACCTCTGTAGTCTAACTCCACTAACCGTGGAGGCCAATAGTGGCCACTGATTCACACACGTGCACACTCTCTACGGGAAATTTGGGAATGCCAATTAGCCTAATCTTCATGTCTTTGGACTGTGGAAGGAAGTCAGAGTACATGTTGTATTGCTAAGTACTGATCATAATCTTCCTGCTTACTGATCCTGAAAATTTAGGGGCCATATGTCTTAGTGGATCATTTACATAAAACAATAAAAGGGAAAGCTGAACATTATTTTTTGTTTCCTTGAATCAAGAGGGTTAAATCAACATCATGAAGAAATCTGTACTGAATGTAGTCTGTTATAATGACTAGACGAAATAATAAGTAATAAACTACACAAGCGTGCATCTTGAATGCACTTTTCTTATTAATCTTAAACACACCTGAGAATAGATTAGCCATGAAGTTAGCATAAAGATCATTTTTACCTGACCGAAGCATTCTGGATGAATTAGATGGTTAATTTTTAAATGGTGTCTATGTTTTGGGATCCAATCACACAGACATAATATAAGCAAAAACAATTAATGACAGCATGCTTTATGTAATCAGTAGTTGCGGTAGGAATGCACCCAGCATGGGACCTGAAAATCAGGTCAGTTCAGATTAGAGATGTTCCGATACCATTTTCCCCCTCCCGATACCGATTCCGATACTTGGGCTCAGGGTATCGGCCGATACCAAGTACTGATCCGATACCTGGGTGTGTATCACATACCTAAAGGGGGAGGGGAGGCCGCCTAACTAGTGAGCGAGGAGCGATATCAATTTAGGCGCACGCCCATCACAGGCGCACGCCATGACACTCTGTAAGTAAGCTAAGCTAGCAAAGCTAGCGGGCATAAATTGGTTATGTTTAGGAAAATGGTATCGGATCGGTACGTGGACTCAAATACTTGCCGATTCCGATGCCAGATTTTTTTGTGGTATCGGCAGCATTTCCGATACCAGTATCGGAATCGGAACAACCCTAGTTCAGATGGAAGTTTACTCTTCCATCATCACAAAGATCATCATGCAGGTCCACCCTTAAAAACTAATTGAAACAGACAAAGAAAGAAACTGCCTCGGTTATTTTGCATCAAGACTATGGTTTGACCTCCTGCTGCTATGCTAGGCTAAGAAAGCAGCGTCAGAGCAGAGCACATCCTCAAGCTCCTGAACTGCCCCAACGTGTCAGCCGTCCCAAAAATAAACCAGTGACCAGACTCCAGACACCAAACAAACAAAAGCATTCAGATCGAGTAAACAGCAAGCCAAGCTATTCACGCCTTGAAGCCTCTCTCTGTCCTCCATATCGTGGCGATCAGACAGTAGGGAACGGGATCGGCCATGACACCCATCCTATTGGAGCGTCTCATGACGATGAGCCAGACTTCAGAACAAGTTGCGACAAAACTGTTGACACAACCTTTGTGCAAACCGAGGCTCGTCCACAGCAGATGTCTCATGGCGGAGATTATAAATAAAGCTGACGAGACTTTGGGGGGGCAGGGGATAGTGGTGTCTACTGCCGAGCTGGACAGCTTTTTTGTGGTGTCTCTCAGCATGACTTTATGCTGGTCTCTGCTGTATCTGAAGGTGGCCTTGCATTTGCGGTTGTTGTCATGACGGGGTGGGATTCCTTATCATAATGAGAACAGAAGCAACAGATTTTAACAGTGTAGATGGATAAAAGGGTAAATGTCAGCAGGGTTCATCATGTACCAGGGAGTAGAGTTTATGAATAAAGTTTAGCTAAGACCAAGTGACTGTACAGAATGAATTTTTCATAGATATGTCCATTTATGTTTTAACCATGTGCTTTTCTGGAATGTACCAATTATAGTACTGTAGACATTATTTGCAATAAACAGGTAATGTACACTAGGAAGCAAATACATATAGAAGTCAGATATGAAATTCAAAGGACCAAGTAAGGCCACATTTATTCCCAGTATTATTCATTCATCCTCTGGGTGTTTTCATGCTTCCTACACAAGACCAAAACCAAGTACCTGATACCTGGGAAAAATGCAAACAGGTTGGTAAAAAGGGGCCAGTTATGAATTTGAGTGACATGCCCGAGGTAGAGGAACATTTTGCAGACAGTCTTATCCAGAGCCACTTACCGTTATCTTGTTACATATACTGCATGAGCAGTCGGAGTTTAAGGGCTTTGTTCAAGGGCCTAATAATGAAAGCTTGACATGGAGGGGTTAGAACCATAGACCTTCTGATCAGAAATCAGACACCTTAAATACTGAGCTAATCTACCTTACACACACCATGCTGCCTCTACCTCTAGGTTTTTCCTGTGCTTTGCAATGTTTCTATAGGCATATGGGTAGGTTCATTTATTCATCTTCTTCTGCATATCTGTGCAGGGTTGCAAAAGACTTGGACCATATCCCAGGAGACCACAAGCACAAGCCACACACACACACTCGTTCACATACTATGGGAAATTTGGGAAGGCTAACTAGCCTAATCTGCTTTGGACTGTGGAAGAAAATCAGGTACCAGGAGGAAACCATATAAGTAGGCATCATATTTTATTTAAATTAGGTTTTAAATACAAATACAGACTAGTATACTAATATTTATTGATGGTTGTGGAATTGTGTTCTTTCCTACCATGCAGGATTCCATGGCGTCATGTTAACTTCCATAAGGTCATAAGGTCATTATAAGGCTACATTGTTTGACAGGACACAAAACCACTCTTCCAAACAAATTGGCCATCAATCCATGATCAGGCTCCAAATTAAATCAACATAGAAACACTGGATGGATAAAACTCAGCAAAAGTCAAGTGGCAGAGGTGCTGACAAAGTAGTCTCAATTAAAGGTCAGATGTTAACATTGTCAGTGGGTTGTGTATCCTAGGTGTGGATATACAGTTTCTACTAGAAGGTTAGCTGTTCTCTTTGGGTTCTCAATTATGATTGAAAACTGCTAACCACACAGACATGTTACTAGACTGCTCCTCAGGCCAAAGACACTGGAAGAAAAATTGTGATAGCACTCTGTAGCTGCCATGGTGGAGCTGCTTGAGTTGGGCAAATTGTCTTGGCAGAACATATGACAGCCTGTTGAAGAGCAATGTGCTGAAAGGTGAATTAGGAGTGTTAATGGAGAAGACACTCCTACTTGAGAAGGCAATTATCTTGGGTGCAAAAGCTGAGGTTCGACTATGTGTGAGGTTGCCTCTGAGGTGGATCATAGGCGCCTCCACCTGAGACAGTGGGAAAAAAAATATCATGGTAAAACATGTGTTGAAAGAACACTCTCAGTTCACTGGTTTTCAATCACACAAGACAGGGGCAATGCTATTCCTGTGTGTTCCTGTTAATAGTAATTACCACCTTGTTGGAAAAAGATAGATAGAGATTTCTATAGAGCACAGTGTATATCAGACATAAAGGAACCCTCATATGCTTCTGGGACTTGCAGAAAGGGAAGGATTCTATTTTTTATATCCAATACTGTATATGTCTACAAATATGTGTTCATAGACCTCACATTGTGCGTGGAAACATGTCGAAACAGGACTGGGCCCCTTAATTCCCTGGAAAGGAAGATGGTAAGGCTTGAGCGCACAGACATTGTAGCGCAATTGTAAAAAAAGACATTGTAGACAATTCACCCACTTGGATATCCTGTAGGCATGAAGCCTTGGAAGAGGACTGAGGACACAAGGGCGAAATACACCCTGGATGGAGTGCCAATCCATCACAGGGCACAAGCATGCACAAACTATGGGCATTTTGGAAACGCAAATTAGTCTAATGTGCATGTCTTTGGACTGCGGGAGGAAGCCCACCAAGCGTCAAAAGAACATGGAAACTCCACAGACACAAATCTGAAGTTGGACTCGAACCCTTGACCCTGGATGTGTGAGGCCAAAGCACTAACCAGTACCATTACTGTACCATGGCGTGCATTTTTAAGTTTTACATAATTAGGTCCATTTATTCCTCCTCAAGAAGCACTTTATCCCTCTTATAGTCACAGTGGATGGATCTGGAACCTTTGGGATCTTGGGCCAGAGGTGGAAAAAACATGGTATACAGACAATGACACAGGATTGAACCAGGTACTCTTAAGCTGTGAGGCAGCAAAGTTATAGAACCTGCCACATCATTGTACTTCTTTAATTTATGTTACCTTTTCCTGATTTATTTTTATACAACCTCATTACGCTCCCACACATAGTCCTTCTCCAACCCATTCCATGTTTATCCATAGATTCTATTCTTTTGGAACTATTTAGTGCTAGAATTACAGTTAATGTCAAAGACATCCTAGATCCATTACATTATGATATGGGGTATGGATAGTCATGAAACACAACATTTGTATATTATTCTAGAACTGCAGTTGTTCTCTCTCAGATATGATGTGCCTCCTACAGTGTGTCGCCAATGAACCACTGCCTTAAAAAAAAATGTGTGTTGGGAAATCTTAGTCTGACATAAGCAGAATTCTTATTCCAGCCATTTAAGAGGCTTCCTGATTTCCACTAAGGGCTTCAAAATGAAATTGCCAATTTTTTTTTATTTAATGATGATTGCTTCTGTTATTGTTGAATAGTCTTTCTGTGGGAACTATGAAGTATTGAACCTGATTTCAAGATGGGTCAAATCTGTATATGGTGCACAACTCTTGCCAGCTGATTCCTTTCCATTGTGTGAAATGTGATTTATTTATTTGCTCCCAGATTGTTGAGGAGACCGGATTAGGATGTGGATAATGAGATCCAAAAGCAGAGCAAACTTGCACAACAGCAGAATGTGAAGTCATGAAGTGGTAAGCAATTGTTTCACATCAGTTAACAAAAGATAAACCAGGCCCTGTCCTGGCGCTTTTCCTGCTGCAATTAAAAGAACAGTACAGGAAAAAGTTTTTCATCTTTTAGTGGGAGGCAATTTTCTGACCATTTCCCTGTGGTAGAATGTTATGTAACTATTCCAGTGTTTCACCTAAGGTTTTTTTTTTTTTTTTGAGAGGCTTGATTATGTAAACATTTTAATATCTTTTTTCACTACATTTAAACTGAATTTTAACTTACACATGGATAAATAAAAGCCATGCTCATATTAACAAGGTAATGTACAGTTGAATGTGTGCATGCATGCACCCCGTGATAGACTGGTGTCCAAACCCAGGGTATACTGACCTCTACCTACTATACCTCATTCATTCATTCATTTTCTATACCGCTTAATCCTGTGTTCAGGGTCGCGGGGGACCTGGAGCCTATCCCAGGAGACTTCGGGCACTAGGCGGGGTACACCCTGGACAGGGTGCCAATCCATCGCAGGGCACACACACACATACACACACTACGGGCAATTTAGGAACGCCAATTAGCCTAACCTGCATATCTTTGGACTGTGGGAGGAAACCGGAGTACCCGGAGGAAACCCACCAAGCACGGGGAGAACATGCAAACTCGAGCCTGGCCGGGGAATCGAACCCTGGACCCTGGAGGTGCAAGGCGACAGTGCTAACCACTACACCACCGTGCCTACCTCCTATACCCTCACACCTATTTCAGTAATAGGCTCTGTATACACAGGAACCCTAATCAGGATAAAGCAGTTACTGAAAGTCAGTAAAATACAATAATAACCATTAAAAAGTATAATTGGGACAAATATTTCCTCTATATTTTGGAGTGTGGTTGTGAGGATTTGTGCTCATCCAGACACAAGAGCAAGGCACTGATGTTAGGTGAGGAGGTCTGGGTTGCATAAGGTTCTATGTTTATCAGTGTTCAATTCATCCCAAAGCTGTTCAGATGGGTTGAGGTCAGGGCTCTGTGCAGTTCTTCTACTCCACCCTTTAAAATGTTTTGGAAATGATTAAGCAAGTTGCTCGGTCTGTACACCCGCGCTTCGTTAAGCCCACCAACATCAGGAAAGATACGGTCAAACACACAAATCAGCAAAATACAGTTTTTATATGTTTGGCCAAACTCCTGGTGTCATGTAAATCTGTTACTTCCAAAAACGCTAAGCCATTTTAACATATCCTGGTGAAATCCTGAAGAACAAATAGTGGAAGTTGTATAGACGAACCAGGAAGTTTTAGCTCAAAGCACATGGGAGAGTTAGCACTTAGTATCAGATCCAACAGGAAGACAAGAAGGTAGTACCAAGATTTACCATGGTATCTGTTTTTTTAAGAAACATATATAGGGCTCAGGATTGTTTAGTATAGAGTCACGTATCCTGTTTTTTAGCACAATATATTTACGAACTGTATTTTATTTAATTAAAACCAAATATACAAACATGCAAAAAAAAAAAAAATGGGTCACATAGGCAAAAAAAATAGTACAAATAAACATGATCACATATTTTTATGGTTGTTTTTGGTTGTTTCTATGATTAAAAATATAATAATAATAATAATAATAATAATAATAATGTGCTCCTTTTGAGAGTTCTATAATTTTGTAACCTAATTCCAATTTTCTGGCAGTGGTAAAATGTACATGTTATAAAAGTAATGATAGCCTACGTTCTACCAAACATACAGTGGCTTGCAAAAGTATTCGGCCCCCTTGAACTTTGCCACATTTTGTGGTGTACACGAGAGAAGTGGAACAAAAATCATACATGATTCCAAACATTTTTTACAAATAAATAACTGAAAAGTGGGGTGCGCGTAATTATTCAGCCCCCCTGAGTCAATACTTTGTAGAACCACCTTTTTCTGCAATTACAGCTTCCAGTCTTTTAGGGTAGGCTATGTCTCTACCAGTTTTGCACATCTAGAGACTGAAATCCTTGCCCATTCTTCTTTGCAAAACAGCTCCAGCTCAGTCAGATTAGATGGACAGCAGTTTTCAGATCTTGCCACAGATTCTCGATTGAATTTAGATCTGGACTTTGACTGGGCCATTCTAACACATGGATATGTTTTGTTTTAAACCATTCCATTGTTGCCCTGGCTTTATGTTTAGGGTTGTTGTCCTGCTGGAAAGTGAACCTCCGCCCCAGTCTCAAGTCTTTTGCAGACTCCAAGAGGTTTTCTTCCAAGTGTGGCGAGCGGTAGGGGGGCGCTGGCTCGCTTGAGCCAACAGAAAATCCAGTGGCAGCCGAACCTCTCAACCAAACATTAAATAGAATGGAGACTCACCGGTAGACTGATTGGGCGTGGTATTATAACAGAACAAAACTTGAGGCAAACAAGAAGCCCAGTCTCTCTTCCTAGATACTGGTAAGGCATGCAACAAATTGTGAAGGGTTCGATTAAAACGCTCACATTGACCGTTACCAGCTGGATAATGTGGCGTTGTGCGAGACTTCTGAATCCTGTAAATCCCACAAAGTTGCTGAATAAGGAGACTCTCAAAATTGCGGCCCTGGTCAGAATGAATTCGTGCAGGGGCACCAAACTTACTAAACCATTCAAATACTAGCACCTGAGCAACTATAGCTAAGGTATATTTGCTGAAAACGTCAGTCATGACAAGGACATTTTCCAGACCATTCCAATTTGGCTCCAACACAGTAAAATCAATGGCCAAAATTTCGTTAGGCTGTGATGCTAAAAGGTGTCCCATAAAACTGTGAACAGTAGGATAACAGTCCTTGGAAACTTGGCAACGCTCACATGCCTTACACCATTCAGCTACCTCTACCGACATACCGGGCCAAAAGCACCGCTCTCGTAGGAGAGCCAACATCCGCTCAACACCCTGATGGCCATGCTCATGATGCAAAGCTGTCAGAACCTCCTGCTTTAACACCTGTGGCAACAGAAGCTGGTCAACAGATTCACCCCCACTAGGAGGATAGACCTGCCGATAAACAATACCACCTTTCTCTACCAAGCGATCCCACTGTCGTAAAAGTACCAAGGCAGGCTGCGATAACCGCTTACGCTCCTCAACATTAGGCCGCTCCAGAACACAAGGGTCTCTTGGAGCACTGGATCAGCCTCCTGTAGGGCCCTCAAATCAGCTGTCTGACGAGGCAGTGCGTTCACAATGGCTAGAGATGCCGTGGCCACCTCTGACGGTGGAACATGCTGAAAGGACACCGGAAGTGGCGTACCAGGAACCATAGCCTCCACTGATGAACCTGAGTGAAGTTGCCGTGACAAAGCATCTGCATTGCGGTTGCTTTTACCTGAACGGGCTCAAAATTAGAAGAAGCAAGCTGAATTGCCCAACACTGCTCAGTAGCACCCAGCTTAGCAGAATTTAAATGACTCAAGGGATTATTATCGGTATAGACCAGGCAGCGTTGACCAAGGAGGTAGACCCGAAACTTTTCAGTCATAGCCCATTTTAATGCCAAAAACTCCAACTTCATAGAACTGTAATTTTGCATATTATGTTCGTTGGGCTTGAGCCCCCGACCGGCATAAGCTATTGGCCTTAGCTTTCCCTCTTGCTCCTGGGAAAGAACCGCTCCCAGGCCAGAATGACTCGCATCTACCTCTAAAACAAAAGGTAATGAAAAGTCAGCATATGCTAATACAGATGCAGTTGTAAGTTTGGTTTTTAACGCCTCAAAACTGGCACTACACTCTGCTGTCCATGCCTCAATAGCACAGGATCTCCGCTTGTTCTTAGATCCAGTACCACCCAGATCTGCCACCAGCCTATGTAAAGGAGCTGCCAACTTTGCAAAACCGTCTATAAAGTGTCTGTAATAGCTAGCAAACCCAAGAAATGATCGCAGCTCTGAGACAGTAGAAGGAGGTCACCAGTCGGCTACCACCTGAATTTTACCTGGGTCAGAGATCACGTGACCCAAGTACTGCACCACCCATTGGAAAAACGCACATTTGGAAAGTTTGACCTTGCGGCCCTCATGCTGCAGCCGGCCCAGCACCACCTCAAGTCTCTGCAGGTGCTGTTCTACAGTGGAAGAAAACACAATGATATCATCAAGATACAGCAACAAAGACTGACACTGCTGGTCACCAAATATCCACTGCATTAATCTCTGAAAGGTACTGGGGGCATTACAGAGGCCAAAAGGCATACGATTCCATTCGAACAATCCAAATGGCGTACAAAAGGCAGTCTTGGAACGATCTTTTTCAGTGACCTGGTTGTACCCACTGGCCAAATCCACGGTGGAGAACCAACATGCTCCAGTCATAGCATCCAAAGACTCCTCGATACGGGGCAAAGGAAATGCATCTTTCCTGGTCTTGGCGTTCAACTGATTATAATCAACACACATCCGCAAAGTACCGTCCTTCTTTCGAGCAAGGACTATAGAAGAGGCATAGGGGCTACTGCTCTCTCGAATTACCTGTGCCGCTAACAACTGATTAATATGTTCTTTCACTCTCATACTCCGATGGAGGGATACGCCTCTAGCGCCTATAGCGGTGGTACTGGATCTAAGAACAAGCGGAGATCCTGTGCTATTGAGGCATGGACAGCAGAGTGTAGTGCCAGTTTTGAGGCGTTAAAAACCAAACTTACAACTGCACCTGTATTAGCATATGCTGACTTTTCATTACCTTTTGTTTTAGAGGTAGATGCGAGTCATTCTGGCCTGGGAGCGGTTCTTTCCCAGGAGCAAGAGGGAAAGCTAAGGCCAATAGCTTATGCCAGTCGGGGGCTCAAGCCCAACGAACGTAATATGCAAAACGCCTATAGCGTTGCTTGACAGGAACGTTATCCAAGAGCGGGATGTCATGCGCTACCAGAGTAGTATAGCCAAGGTCCATCTCATGAATAGAGAAAACAGAACTGTACTTATGAAGAAGAGACCTCACTTGCTTCTGGGCTGCTGCAGGCAACAGGGACAAATCCAAGGCCTCTTTCTGACTCCAAACTGTTGGAACAGCAGACTGCGAATTCACAGTCACATTACAGGCTGGAACCTCTGTGATACCAGCAGGCAGGCTAACAACATGAACTGGATGGAGGGTACCTACCATCACATGCGGATACAGCACCGCCTCCATAGAACTTACGTTAACCACAGGTACATAAACTGTACCTCTCGTCACCTGTACTATGGCAGGAGATGCCAAAAGTCCAGCCGGCAAACCGGAAACCGGTGGCCAGAGTACTGGTCGGAGCAGATGGCCGATACCAGCTTCAAAACGTCAGTTGGAATCCGACAAGTGCTCCTACCTTGAACTCGTACTCTACCCGAAAGCTCATGAGTAGACGAAGCACTAGACTCATGACACTGCTGCAGTGCCTGTATGACAGATACTGAAACCTCTGAAACAGAGGGTAAGTCAAACAAAGGCAGACCATGCTCCCCAAAAAGCTCTTTATAGCACCGACGGATGATGTTCATCCCCAAAACACCAGGTACTTGTGGCTGGCTACCACCGGGAGGGTCCTTAACCACTAGCACTCCGCAGTGCGGCATTATCTTACCACACAGCTCTGCGTTTAATAACCAATATAAAGAATAGCTAACCCGTTAGCAGCCCTAAGCTGCAGCCAATGGCAGGACTGAAGATGCTCCTAACCCCACGGCTTGATATTTTCAAGAAAGAAACTTTTCCCTGCGGGAGGAGCATGGGCCACACTACTAGGTCTATTCTGAATGCCATAATGAAAACCTAAAGCTGATGGAACAGAATGACTGCGACCTCTCGCACCGCTAGGAAGACCCTCCTGTTCCCACCGAATTGCCTCATCTCTAATCTCCAGTAGAGTAGCACGGGGTTGTCTGCGCACCATCTGCTTCAACTCACGATGCAAAGCACCGTCAAGAACATGCTCCACAAATTGATCCCTCAACAGGACATCAGCATTGGACATAGCGATCGGAGCACACTGTTTTACTCTCCCCATAAGGCTCATTAAGGCTAATGAAAACTCCTGCAAGGTTTCTCCCTCTAGCTGACGCCTAGAAAAGAAGGCCTCCTGCAAAGCTACATATGACTCAGAACACCCATAGAGCTCTTGCAGTATTGAAATAACCTTCTCTGGATCATCTCTATCGACAGTGGAATGATACTTTATCTCGTCATGAGCTTCCCCCTCTAGGTGATCGAACAGGAAAAATGCTTGATCTCTAGGAGACAAATGGCGAGTCCTCATACAAGCTTGTACCTCCTCAAGCCATTCATCTACCCCAACACCACATTTCTCCCTAAACATAGGACACCGCCAATCCCGAGGTACGAAAATTAAGCGCTCGGTTACAGGAACACCAGGAAGTAAAGAGACGTTACCTGTTGGAGGATGAGATTGCGAAGTAGAAGGCACAACATTGGCTTCTGGAGTGGCAATATCTTGCTCCTGGCAGAGCTGTTCATTGTCAGCTCTCAACTGGGCAACCAAAGTCCTCAGCTCCTGCAATTCATCCTCCATGACTGGAATCCAATCGAAATTTAAGGCTCTAACATACCACTCGCAAAAGAGAAAAATCTCATCCCACTAATTAGAGGTCCGCTGCAGAACACTGCTGCTTTGCCTTACACTAGAATACGCTTTAAAAGAAAACAAGGAACTTACCAAATACAGCACGAGAGAGAAAAAAACAAATATGAACGAACCACGGCTTCGTTTAAAACAGTGATCCTGCCGACTACGGCAGATTGTGGCGAGCGGTAGGGGGGCGCTGGCTTGCTTGAGCTCCGCCGCTCCACTACTATTAACAAATGTAGCCAATTACGCCACCTTGGGAATTACAGCCAAGGAAATTTAAAAAACCCTAATTATTAAATTAACTAAGGCACCCAGGTACGTTTACCGAAGATGCAAGAGGCGTGGATTTCGTACATAAATGTTTATTCTCTCCCAAAAACACACAATGTCACCGTTCAACAATTAGGTATGACAATAATAAATAATTTTAATTTGACATCAGAAATATGTAATGCTAAGAATTATAAAAATTTTAAATATACTATCATTTTAGAGCTGGAGCTAACCAGTGGGTGGCAGACTATGAAAGACAGGGAGGGGATGAATATCCCAGCCAGAGTCACCCCAGACACACGTAAATCACATCCACGCACTATTCACTGTGACAATCGACACAGAAGTGACCAACACGCACACGAAGAAGGAAACCAACCCCAACACGTCACACTGCCACCACCTTCAGCTCACAGCTCTACAAAATAGAGACATATTAAAATAAAAGGAAAGATGAGAAAGAGACAGACGAATTACAATTTAAAAACAAATTCTAAGACAGAATGCATACACAGCAGCAAAGCACCCCGCCAATAAAGCATCAGCCATGCAACACAACAGTGAAGCAATTATATCGCAACCATTTGACCAATGACGATAAAGCAAACAAAAAGAAAGCAAAAAGAAAATCAATAATCATACAAAGCAAAGCATTCAGGCATGCAAAGCAACATTCAAGGCGAAGCAAAGCATGCGTTCAGGCATGCAAAGTTCAAGCAAAGCAAAACAGCAGCATTCACTCATTTATCCACAGCACCCACTTCGACCTACAGTTCCTAATTAAAATGAAACAAATTGAACATGTACATACCATGGAGAACAATAGAATGTACTAATAAAACGTACATACTTGTTCCGGATGCTGAATGAACAACCCTCAACACTCCCGGTACGACCAGGGAATACAGGGAATGAGCCACTTACCGAGTCCAGTCAGGCAATGTTAAAGAACCCAACCGTCTAGGGGAAAACTGAAACAAAAAACGGAAAGTTGGGCGTGCAGCAAAAGGCATGCGCTCTACACAACGGAGAGTCGATAGGAAGAGATTTCACTACAGGAGAGTCAGGAGAAACCTACAATTCCAATTAAATAACCATTTCCAAAAATATAGATGGCGAAGAGTACTCATACCTGAGATGGAAGCGGAAGTCAGACGCACAGCGAAACAACGTGCACGCTACGCACAGGAGAGTCCACAGAAAATGACTGTAGAAAAAGCCTAAATGAGTCTACAAGCCAATTTAAATAAGTGCCTCCGTCCATAAACATGGGAGAGAGATGTCAAGAAGCATTCATACCTTATATGAAAGTGAAAGTCAGACGCACCATAAAACAGCGCGCGCACTCTACAGAGCTGGTAGGGAAATACCTCACTGTTAACAAGTCCAGAGGAAACCTAAGGAAACCATTTAAGTAAGTACCACTTAGCTAAGCGATTTCGAGGAGCATTCTTACCTGTGGCAAGTCAGGTACACAACTGAAAGGAGGCGGGCGCGCTACATGAACGGCTCTCCCGCTACCTTTATAACAGCTCACAGGCAAGCAGATTGGCTAGCGTCTGGAGTAATCACAAACACAAACCAGGTGACCCGGAAGTCCCCCAACTAAGAGTGTGGCAGTATATAACAGTACAGACTGTCTTAAATAAGGCACCCACATAAATATAACCGACATGATGAGACCACAGCTCATCCTGCTACACAAGATTGGCCTGTATTTGGCTCCATCCATCTTCCCATTGACTCTGACCAGCTTCCCTGTCCCTGCTGAAGAGAAGTACCCCCAGAGCATGATGCTGCCACCACCATATTTGGCAGTGGGGATGGTGTGTTCAGAGTGATGTGCAGTGTTAGTTTTCCGCCACACATAGCGTTTTGCATTTTGGCCAAAAAGTTCCATTTTGGTCTCATCTGACCAGAGCACCTTCTTCCACATGTTTGCTGTGCAAACGGGACTTCTTATGGTTTTCTGTTAACAATGACTTTCTTCTTGCCACTCTTCCATAAAGGCCAGCTTTGTGCAGTGAATGATTAATAGTTGTCCTATGTACAGATTCCCCCACCTGAGCTGTAGATCTCTGCAGCTCGTCCAGAGTCACCATGGGCGTCTTGGCTGCATTTCTGATCAGCGCTCTCCTTGTTCGGCCTGTGAGTTTAGGTGAAGGCCTTGTTTTGGTAGGTTTACAGTTGTGCCATACTCCTTCCATTTCTGAATGATCGCTTGAACAGTGCTCCGTGGGATGTTCAAGGCTTTGGAAATATTTTTGTAGCCTAAGCCTGCTTAAATTTTCTCAATAACTTTATCCCTGACCTGTCTGGTGTGTCCTTTGGACTTGGTGTTGTTGCACCCAATATTCTCTTAGAAAACCTCTGAGGCCGTCACAAAGCAACTGTATTTGTACTGACATTTGATTACACACAGGTGCACTCTATTTAGGCATTAGCACTCATCAGGCAATGTCTATGGGCAACTGACTGCACTCAGACCAAGGGGGGCTGAATAATTGCGCACACCCCACTTTTCAGTTATTTATTTGTAAAAAATGTTTGGAATCACGTATGATTTTCGTTCCACTTCTCACGTGCACTTCACTTTGTATTGGTCTTTCATGTGGAATTCCAATAAAATTGATTCATGTTTGTGGCTGTAATGTGACAAAATGTGGAAAAGTTCAAGGGGGCCAAATACTTTTGCAAGCCACTGTATGAGAAAACAAAAATGCACAATCTGATGTCTGAAGCTTTCCTGTTAACACATATTGGCAAGGCTTCCATATGAGTACATATATATTATTTTATCATTATTAATCTATGCTGTGCTGCCAACACGGAACATAGGAAGGTAGTACACAGTAGTTAACACAGTAAAAAAAAATATAAAGAAAAAACACTGAAAGAAATTGTTATCCTAGGCAGTCGTGTGCTTCCAACACTGGGACCACAATTTGGGGAAGAATTGCATATGTGGTGTCCACCTACGTTTGGCCATGTGGTTTAATAGGATGTGGAAGCCTGAGTTGTTTGTTGTTGTTGGTCTTTGAGCTGCTCCCGGCAAGGGGTTGCCACAGCGGACAATCCAGTCGGCACATACAAGCTTGGCACAGGTTTTTATACTGGATGGCCTTCCTGACACAACCGTCCCATTTTATCCGGGCTTGGGACTGGCACTGCATCCACTGGTTGGGGTTTGGGCACTGACTGGGTATCGAACCCGGGCCTTCTGCATGGCAGTGTTTACTACTAAGTAACTTGGCAAAGTAATGTCATAAGAAATCATATTCAGCAGCACAGCAGCTCCAAAGGGGACAGTGCTCACTCCCTTCCTGTTTACTCTATTCACCTTGGACTTTATATACAACTTAGAGTCATGCCATATGCAGAAGTTCTTTGATGACACTGCCATTGTGGGGTGTATTAGAGATGGACAGGAGGGCAGGTACAGAAGACTGGTCAAGGACTTTGTGGCCTGACTAACCAGCTACAACTGAACATCACTAAGACCATGGAGATAGTGATTGACTTTCATCAGTCCTGGTCTCCTCTGTTACCTGTCTCCATGGATGTTGAGATCATACAGATAATTGGGGCTACACCTAAATGACAAAGTGAACTGGTCAGTGTACACTGACTATCTGTATAAGAAAGGTCAGAGTCAGTTGTTCTTCATGAGGAGACTAGGATTTTTTAACATCTGTGAATCAATCAGTCATAGCCAGCATACTCTTTATGAATTAGCGTGCTGGGGAAGTAGCCTCAGAAGAGCAAAGTTCAGTGGTTGGTTTGGAGCTGGACTTTCTCAAGAAAGTCGTAGAGAGGAGGACATTAAACAAAATGCTGTCCATCATGGCCAGCCCTGACCGCACATAGAGTGCAAACAAAAGATTGTGTTCAATGCTCAACTTACAGACTAAGAAAATCCTTTGTCCCCAGAGACAGTCGGCTCTTCACCACCTCTCTACAGGGGAATGGGAAGGTGGACTGGAAGATCTAGGCTTAAGGCTCATCCGCTATATACTGAAGATCACAATGCTACATGCACAACTTTCTCATCTGTTAGCTTCAGGCTCTGCTCAGTTACTATTACACATTTTGCTATTACGCACAGAATCGGTTTCATTGTCACTTTCATGCTTTTCGTTGCACAATTACTAAGTTCTTCGCACATTTAATACGATTTGCACTTTCGTTACTTTGTCACACATAAAATTGCACATCAAGGTTGCACTGCAATTAACTTCATTTCACTTATTAGTCCATTTAAATAAAAAAAAAAAAAAAACTTGTGATTTATCTATTTTATTCATATGCTTCTTATATATCTTGTAGTTTTTGTTGTTGTTGTTTTTAGCACTGCACTAGTAACTTCTGCAGACCTACGATAGATAGACCAGGCCAAAATCATACAACGAATGAAATGAGCTTTATAAGAATTGTATGAGTAATAAATGTGACCAGTTTAGACTGTGCATTGTATTTACACACACACACACACACACACAGGTCTGTGGTGAAACCCACTGCTGTACTCACACAGCTGAGTTAGCCTGTTAGCTAGCAATGTTGAGGTTAGCTATCAGACAGGGTAAGGGTTAGGTCGGTGTTAACGAGCTACACGCTGATATATATACAAATGGACTGCTTGCTAAGCATATTTAGTTGATTAAGTGGTAAGTAAACAAGTTATAAGGTATAGTTTGTGTTTAACAAAACCTTTATAAACTAGCTGCCTTTATAAAAGCTAACTCTAGACTAGCTACCATCACTTGATTAGCAAGCTAGCTTTGTTCGGTTTATTATTAAACGTTATAGTGCGGGATGAATTTAACAATGGATAGTAAGTAACTCTTATAATAAAATAAAAAACACCAGGTTTATGTCTTTATTTCTATATATAAGATGTTAAGGGGACGTTAGCTTTACAAGACTCATTGAAAACTAGGTGTTTGCCGAAAATGGGTGAATTATTAACAACCTAGCTTAGCAATATCGAAATACATATTGTATTTAGTGTTATTAATCATAATTAAGGATTTTATTTAATATATCCTGTTGATTTTGATGGAGCACTAATGTCGTTATTAATAATAAATGCTTTGGGGGTAATTTTACCCAACGTTGGTTTTGCTAGCTAGCTTTGCTGACTTAGCTACCTTAACTAGTTAGCTGACTACGTGGCATAAACAAAGAAGTTTGTCTGCTTGTTAACTTCATGATTTTGTGTTCCAGCTCTATGTCGCGTCTAAACTGTGTTTATTCATGATGCCTTCGGCAAAAGTGCTGAAGAATACTCAGTACATAGAGCTGGGCAGCTATCAGTACTGGCCTGTACTTGTGCCCAGAGGAATCCGACTCTACACATATGAGCAAGTGCCAGGGTTTCTGAGGGAAAATCCATACATCACTGATGGCTACAGAGCTTACCTCACCTCTAGACTGTGTATTAAAAGGTAAAAGATCTATAACACTATTAATGAAGCATTAATTCTGTCATGCACAGTAACCGGGTCAGGGTAATGTTGGATCATTCACATTTTAGGGATAACTTGTTTGTAAGAGTTAAAAAGTTAAAGCTAAAAATATGCTGATCAGCTTTATTTTGATTTATAGCAATTTGAAGTCCATGTACATGTCTGCTTGTCTTTCTGTACGGCAGAGCTCTCCGCCTAACTTATTAATACAAAGAAATCAAACTTTCTAAGGTTGAGTAGGTTGAGCCTTGTTTACAGTAAGTTGTACTTATTTCATCGTCACGCAAATACTCTACCTGCTCGCTAATCCGAATGTGAATCACAGATGAAAAATCGAAAAAGTACAGCGGACAAAGATTTTGTCTTAAAGCGACTCCAGCATGTTAAAATTCACTTGTACCACATCAGCGCTGTTATCAGCGGGGAAAATATTAAGCAATCCCAGCAAAAATATTCAGTTTTGATTTTCTAATGGATATTTATTGATGCAGGTGTTTGTTTACATTGAGCAAGTATCGTTTTAGTAGCTTATTTTAAAGTAGATTATTAAATCTGGTACATAACTATTCATAACATAATTTTGACTTAACATTTCACTTATTATGCAGGTTAAACATCAGGCAGATATCTAAGTACTGCATTAGTTTCATTAAATTTTGTCCCGTGGTCGATTTAAGACGCGCCCACAGTTTGACGCATGCATAGTACACTGTCAAAACTTGCAGTTTGTAATTTGGCACATAAATGCTCATAACTTCACTTCTACTAATTTCTGTGACAAAATCGGACTGGAAAGACATTCAGACATAAGACAAGGAGCACATTCTGACCAATATACAGACAAAATCTTTTTTTTTCTTTATAAAGATATAGTACAGTCAGTTTACCTCCAATTAGGTTTTTAGGTTGTGATTTTAGTAAACTGAAGATCCTGGAAGAAAACCGGTATCTGCACTGATAGCAAGAACATGGACAGGGAATAACCTGAGCTCAGGATCTAACCAGCGATCTTGAAGATGTTAGGTAGTAATGCTTTCCACTCCTCCACTTCCAGGATCTCCAGTTTACTGAAAACTTTAGTTTCATTAGTTTAATGAAACTAATCCAGTACTTCGACATCTGCCTGATGTTAAACAAGATATTCAGCATGCTTACCTGTCCGTTTTTCCCCCCGTGAATTATACAGAGTGTAATGTCACCTGTCAGAATTCTGTTTAAACTTCATGACACTCATCTCTATGGCATAGTGTTCATGGCATGAACATCAGCTTGGAAAATCTGGTCTACAAGGGGCGTTCAAGTCAACCAGGGACTTGTGATGACTTCTCGTGAATAAAGATGTAAACCCGACTGACATTTACAGAAGACTTTAAGCACAGCATGGTGATGAGACTCTTGGTCGCATTAAACCATTTGAATGATGCAAACATTTTAAAGGTCATATGTGTGAGAATGACGATTATAGCCGAGGTGGCCATACCTTTAGAGATGACTGACTGATGAAGTTTAGAGGGACACATCTATCTCTATGAGAACTGTACACACGATCGTTCACGAACACCACTTGCACTTACAGGAACTCGGCTGGGACTTCCTCCATACAGGTCTAATCTCTCTCTAAGCCATTTACATTTTTGTGCCATTAAAGGAGTTCCTGGGAGACCAGTGTTTCAGACTTGAAACATACAGTCTGATTATGGCTCCAGCGTACTTGGAAAACTTTCTACCTTGATGATGTTTGAGCACTAATGAAACACTGGGAGGAGTGCAGGAGATTATATAGAGAAATAAAGGGAGTTTAAACTCATAATTGTGCCCTGTTATTTTGCACAATCAGCAGTCGTGGTTTCACTTGAACGGCCTTTGTGTTAATGTTTCAGGGTTTCAAAGCCCAGTATTGGATTGCTTTACATTGATCACTGATGCAACAGAATAAAAAATATATATATTGGCTATAATATTAAAAAGGTAATATTAGGCTGACACACGAGTGAGGAATACTGGAGATTAATTGTTGATAGTTGAACCCAGCAGCCAAATAATTACTCCAGTAGGTGTAAGTCAGCGACATTTACACCTAGTGACCAATATTAATATAAAATATCATCTAGCATGATTGACTGGAATAGTGTTGTGTGCACCACACAACACTATTCCAGTCAATCATGCTAGATGATATTTTAAGAGGTCTGTGCCTCTTTGTCCGTTTCCGAATTTTCCTAGTTAGTGCTGTGTATAAACACTGGAAATTTTCTCAGCCCACAGATAGAGCTGACCGCTAACAGACCACGAAGAGATCTGCTGAACATGACAAAAAGTGTATTGTAATAAAATCGCTGACTTCTGCTTTAAATTCTATGACTTGGTGGAAAATAGGACAGTTTGTTGACTGAGCATTTGAAGGTAGCATAGCTGGAGATCACAGGATTCTGAAGATGTTTAATGCCTGTCTTCATGGCTTCATCAGCTTTCATATTTTGCTGAAATGTAAAATAATCTTATCACACTTGGTTTAAATAATTCAAACACTGTTTAAATAAAATAATGTGGTCGCTTGCTGATAACCCCGTTCTCTTTCTAGTCTTTTCATCCTTTCTAATGAGACTGTGAACATCTGGAGTCACCTGCTCGGGTTCTTCCTGTTCTTCTCGCTGGGTGTGTATGACATGGTGGCCGTGCTGCCTATGGTCGGGGCCTCCAGAGAAGATTACGTAATCTACTCTATATCCCTCTTCTGCTTCCAGGTGCGTTTATTTACTTTTGGTTTACATGTGCTCTGTGATCAACCCATTTCGAGCAAAGAAGACACTAATAGATGTATGCCGTAGTATCGTACAGAGTTCTTGCTTAGTTCACACAGTTTAAAATTTCTCCTTTGAGTGCATTAAGTATGTCATGACCACGTTGCACAAGACGTTATATTCAATTTATCACCTTTTTGATGTCGGCTAATCTAATGCTTGTAGTTGTTAGTTTGCCATATTTCTATTTTCAGGTGTCGAGCTGCCTCCCGCTTTGGCAGTTACACTCTCAGCCATAAGGATCTAGCTTAGAGTCTGTGCTAATTCCCAGAACATACACTTTGAACATCATGCCAGAATAATCAGAGGGAGAAAAACAGCATCGTATCGTTCGTATGGAACTGTGTGTACCCTAGGTAGGCTTAAGATAATCGCATAATTGAATGACCTCAGAAGGCGCAGACCTGTGGGCGATCCATATTGCGGTTTCAATTCACAATTGGGTGGGCGCTTGTTTGAAAACATGGAATTGGCCTGTTGAATATCTTTATTTTTAAGTGGCCTGCATGAAGTCTGAACACGGAATCTGGTTTGTTTAGGTGTGCATGCTGTGCTCAGTGGGATATCACCTGTTCTGCTGTCACCGCTCGGAGAAAACCAGCCGGCGCTGGATGGCACTGGACTACGCGGGGATCTCGATCGGCACGTTGGGCTGCTACGTCCCAGGCGTCTTCTATGCCTTCTACTGCAATAATGTATGTATCACTATGTACGTCTGGTGTATGGATATTTGAGAGTACCATGACGTGGATTTTTATATTACATACGCTGTTTACTTAACCAACAGCATGAACATGGTAAAATACGAGATGGATCTGTTACAGGGTAGAACCGGTGACGGCAATAGTGCTCCTTTTAATGCACCACAATGATTTTACTTGTGACATCCATAGCTATAGATATACAGAAGTAACTCACAGAACTTTAAAAAGATTGTAGTATTTGAAGAGGAGTGAAGATGTAAAACTTTCACAAAATTCAAGCATTGTATTATGGCATTACTATACACAGTCTGCTACACTGTCAGTTAAGTTCTTAATCCCTGGACAAGTGACTTAAATACTTACTGTCTGAACGATGTGTGTTTTCACCTCTTCGTATTATGTATCTGGCCTGGAAAAGGGGTGCTACCACCAAGTTGCTTTCAGTCATTAGCATTTAGCTTGAATCAAATTCACACAGAAGTAAACTGTCCCATGTGATTGACATGAAAAGATGAGTGTTTACACTGTGCCTGCGGTGTGTGTGTATGTGGGGTAAGATTCAGACTGGGGTAGATTAATTAGTTGGCCTGAGAAGCATCATCCCAAAGCAGTGTAGTAGCAGATGGTCGGCCTGCTTTTGTTGTGGGCATACAGTACCTGTGCAACAGATACAGAGCAAGAGTTCACGCCTTTGCGTAGGAAACCGTGTGTGTCGTGCTGTGCCTGGTGAAACGTAAAGAGTTTTTTTTTTTTTTTGGGTCCATGTACGATAATATACTATTTGTATACATGATGTGTAATAGCTCTGTGATGCTAGATCTGTTAAATTCATCTTTTTGAGTTTCTCCTATAAAGTACTACTTGACTAAAAGAGATTTGGCTACGAACAGAGTATCCTTTGTCTCGAGCAAGCGACGAGCAGAGAGCTTTCAGAGAAACTTGGATCCGGAACATCCTGAGCAGGCTGCTCACTCTCGTCCTCCCACCCCCCAACTCCCACTTGCTCTTTGCGGAGGGCCGCCGCGATTGGCCACGTCGCTCTGCGCGCACGCACACACGCGGCACACTCCCTCCCCCCACATATTGGAAGTGCTGGCTTATTGTGCCCCAGAATGCGGCGGAAATCTGCTCCAGCCCAAAGCAGATGGCCATGTTCGAGGACCCGCTCTGTCACTCCTGTTCCCCACCATATGACATTCACACACGTGGGTGAGCCATCTCCACTCTACCCCTGCCAAGTGTTTAGCTCTGCTTTTTGGGTGACTACTCAATCAGCCAAGTCCCCCAAGAGAAAGAGAGACTGTTTTCTCTCCGTCTCTCTCTCTCTCTCTCTCTCTCTCTCTCTCTCTCTCTTACATTTTCTCACAATCATTTTCTCTATCCAGCAATCAAGGAAGTTTATTTAGGCTTTAGCGCTGGGCTATACTTCCAAAAAGAAGTTAATTCAGGGCGCGATGGATGCGTAAATACTTCTCGAACTTGGAGTGGGAGTAGATTAAGGTCAGGAACCAAAACAATGCACATTTACCACGGAGGTTGTGGGACGTGTTATCTGTAATAGTCAGCAATTTGAACACCATTCTGCTCCTCAACAGCGCCGACCTAGTGACAAGATCCTCGAACTGTGAAATGCTTTTAAGATACTTGATTCTTTCCCACTGTAGATCATTTCTAGCAGTAGTAATGTGCCATTTTATCCTTCACATTTTTCTCTGCTCTCATGTTTTTCAGTATTGGCGACAGGTGTATCTGGTTATGGTCCTGGCGATGACACTAGCGGAGTTCTTTGCCCAGATACACCCTCTTTACTTGACTAAGAAGTGGCTGAAGCTGCGCTCAGTCATTTTCTGCTCTGTAGTGGCCTACGGCCTCATCCCTACCATGCACTGGATGTGGCTTAGCGGTGGTTTCAGCTCAGAACTAGTGCAGGTACGTATAAGCAGCAGAAGGTGTGGCAATACAATCTGAGTTAGAATGACCTTTTATGTTAATTGTAAAATTTACTTACATAGAATATAACATGATTTAGTATACTCCTTGACGCTCACATTGTAAAAAGACAATATTTAAGAAGTAATATAATAAAGAAGTACAGGTAGTCCCCAACTAACGAACATTTGAGTTACGAATTTCCGCAGATACGAACAGACTGTAGTTCTACTTCCGGTTCGATCACGCAAGTAGCTCACGTGTATTGTACAAAAAATACACACTGCAGTGCACCAGATACCAATATTTACTATAATGTACAATATTTTCAGTGTGTAAGTGAATGTATAAAATGTCTAAAGTCCAGTACACTGTGTGCGCGCGCGGGAGAAATGAGTCTGCCTCACCGGTTTCAATGAATCAGTCCGGCAGCACGATAATGGAAAATGCACAGACAAAAACGTGGTTAGATTTGCGCGAGATTAATTCCCTTAAGCACAGATTTTTGGCCACATGATGGCAGTGTGGAGAAAGAGGACAGATTTATTCAAGTGGATCGGTATGCTTTATTGTACCGTACATGTGTATAAAACTCACTTTGTCGGACTTGAGAACAAATCAGATTTACGAACGTTCTCCCAGAACTGAACTTGTTCGTAAGTCTGGAAATACCTGTAGTAGACACTTTACTGAATGACCATTGTGCCTGTTACAGTTGTACAAAGTGGTTATGACATTACTATTTTATTACAATATAATTAATGCTTATTCTTGTTTTCTCTTTTTTAGGGCTTTCTTCCTAGAGTCCTGATAATGTATTTTCTTGCGGCACTTGCCTTCATCTTTTATATTTCTAAAGTTCCAGAGCGCTACTTTCCAGGTAAAGTGAATTTTGTTTCCAAACAAAATATGGCATTTTATTTATCACATAAAAATACAGCACAATAAACAATGTGGCGGCCTAAAGGGGAAACATTACCACCCTGAGTAAATATCTTAACCAGCACTTCCCAAATTATCATGTGCTTCCTCAGCAGACATGTTCTCTTTTTCTTGAAGTTAATACGACAAAGAAAAGTGTGAACTTGTCTGTCCATATGGTGGAGAACGTCCTGACTATTAGATGACGCTGATATTTGTTCTCTAAATGTCACAAAAATGCCCTTAATGGAAAACGTCATGACGTTTAGAAAGTTCTCAGTGAAGAAATGCTAGAAGAGAAATGGAAGTTTCTCAAATTTGTGAAATGTTGATCATCTCTAGGTGCGCTTAACGTGATGCATAATTATATTACGAATAAAAGGGCAAAGTTAGAGACAAATATAGATATTTGATGTAATGACGTATGTCCTACAGGTCAGCTGAACTACATCGGCTCCAGCCACCAGATATGGCACATATTGGTGGTGCTCATGTTCTACTGGTGGCATCAGTCTGCACTGTTTATCACCAACTACAGGCATACACACCCGTGCCCTGACTACCTCCAGCCTGCTTAGGGCAGAATGATTAGCTCAGAGAAGGCATCACAACTGGAATAGGAATCATAAAAGAGGGACTTTGTTTTTTGTCACACTCTGTTGCTAATGCTAACAGGCCATTTCAATCACTATGCGAGTCAATAGTAAATTTCAAATGTATCGGCTCTCTAACATGTTAAACAATTTGCTGTGTTTGTTTTTTTTTTTTTTTTTTTGTAAATATTGTAGAAGTGCCTAGAAATTTCATCCTATGCGCTTTAGTTTTAAAGTGAACCGTAGGACCATGCACTACTGTAAATTTTCATGGCAGTATTCATTAGTCAAGCTGCAACCTTAGAGCTGGATCATGATGAATGTTAAGCAGATAAGATTACTGTTCATCATGTAGTTGAGGAATGTTGAGTCTGTTCCTTTAACGTGGAATAGAAGAGAATATACATGAAAATGTTTGTAGTTAGTATTTAAAGAATTTTCTTGTGAATCTGAGTTTTTTTTTTTTTTCTTGCCAATAGCAAACTACCCAGTGGTATTTGGATATCATACCAAAGATTTCATGCTCCAACAGTGACTAGAAACATCACCACTAATAAAACGAACAGTGCAATTTAAGTTTGGGGAAGTTATTATTATTATTATAATTAACTTAGTATTTGTAAAAACCTGACAGGGACAAGTTGCAAACTTATGCAGTCGATAATGTATGTTACACAAGGTTCATTGTAGCACTAACATACTGTGGTACTCATTTTTTTAAGGGTATGACGAGACTATAATAGACACTGGGACCTCAATGCATTTTTATTTATTTCTTTTGTATTAATATGCTGTGTATTTTACTACAGTAATGAAATATTTCAGCTTTTTAAGATGTAACTCTTTTTCCTTGATATTTGTTGTACTTTTTAAGCATTGTTGGTTGAGGTATAATGTACTTTTTCTTTTGGTAGGGGTTATATTCATTTATGTGCAAAATAAATAGACTGCTGTTTTAGTGTTTTTTTTTCTCAGCTGGATAGCACAAGATTTCTTTTTATATTACAAAGAAACCTTTACTGAGGTTGAAACCTGTACACTGTCCTTTACAAATCCGATGTTTTTTAAATTTTATTTATATTTTTAGTGTATAATAAATAAACAGACTCTTACAGTCATTAACAAAATTAGACCAACATCTGAAAACCTTTCACATAAGAATTCAATATTTTATTGCATTGTTCGAGAGCAGTGAAACAAGACAAATCGAACCAATACGAAAAATAAAAACAGTAAATGTTGCAATGCTAGTTGGTCAATCTTTTATTTAAAAGGCGCTAAAATTTAGCTGTAGTCACAAAGTCTTTGTCCCATTTTTATGTACTGTAAAACACCCTTCTCTCATTCATTCTCACTCATTTCCAGTTAAATTGTGTACACGTTTATATGCTTTTTTTTTGTTAGTTGACGGCCTTATTCCGTACAAATGAAAAAAAACTGAACAAAATACATTCAAGAAGTACAAACTACATGTCTTTTCCCTTTTTATAGAGGCTTGTTTACGATTGTAGGTTGATTTCAACAGTATGTGTGCAGAACCTACGTTCTGGTTATTAATGGGTTCAGTAGAACAATAGGCTTGTGTCTATTTTTGTGTGAAACTTTCCAGCACCAAACCCATCCAAAGTCCTATCATATGGTTTATGAGATTTAATTGGCTTAATCATTATGTTGGGTATCTCTTATAGTTTAGGATTTTGGAAGATAACCGTGGCGACCATTTAACCACACTTAAAATGGTGCACTATGCATAGAAAATGACAAAATAAGTATGAAGAAGGCCTACACGGAAACAATTCTGTTGACACAAAGGCACCAAAAACAGCCATTTGTGTTTTTGAGGTACAATAAAGCAGGGTGGAGCATACCCATATAAGGCAATATGGTGTAAAACTGACCTATCCGGTAAATCAAGCAGGAAGCAACAACCTACACAAGGACCGATGATAATTTGGTGGTCCATGATTGAGCACGCGTGTAGATTTAATTAATTGCTAAATCTGGGATATATATTAATGTTAAGGGGAAGAAAGGGGGGGGGGAGGATATTGTCACCTTTTTGCTAATGTTTTCTTGGAGAACATTGTGTTGCAGCATGAACAGCTTCTCAGCAGTCAGGTAATGCAAAATGCTTTTTAAAAAATCAATCCATACATAGATTCAAGTCAAGTTCAGGAAAAATAAAGTTACTCCGATATCAAGTTAGGTGTTAATAGTTTAAAAAGCTGTAAATCTGTTTTTCAACCAAAAAACAAAGGCCTGTGATCTGTTGGGCCGTAGCCCAAGATCGCACCACACAGCTGCCATCCGTTAGTTAAAAGAGTCTGTGACTTTGCATAATGTAGCAGCATTTATGCAAGTGCACTGTGTGTGTGTGTGTGTGTGCCGGAAGACGAAACATTCACTGCTTTGAGGGAAAAGGTGCAGCTCCGAATGGGTCAAAATCCATCTGTGGGGGCTGTTGAGGCTTGCTATGGGTCACCATTTCAGTGAAGGGCACAGCTCCAAAGTCATCCATCTTGTTCCCATCAAACGTAGCCTGCAGAGAACCAGTCCGAGGTCTGCCACTGGTGGAGTTGACATCACTCTTGATGTCCCCCAAACCTGGGTGCTGTCCATGCCGAACAACGTCTGTTGGATGGAAAGGTTTGGCGCCAAAGGGATCCAATATGGCATCTTCGGAAGGCAAAGATGCCTCGAGCTCTTTTACCTCCCCAATGCTGATGCTGATGTTCTCTTTGGAGGCACTAAGAAACTCGTTGCTACTTTGCGAATCCCTTCTTCCCACTTTTTTGTGCCGACGTGCACGCTCTGGGGTACGAAAGCTGGGTTTGTTGCTCTTCCGGCCACTTGTTGGGGTACTGTGGTGGCGCTTTCCATTACCGCTGCTGGCCTCCTGTTTAGTGCGCCTCTGGCGTGAGGAGAGTTTCTGAAGGCTCCGCTGCTTAAGCTTCTGTTGCTGTGGGCTTTGAGGCTCCTCAGAAGGCACTGAGCCAAAGACATCTTCCTGGCTTCTGGAAATGGTTATGCTGTGGCTGGGTTGGAAGGGTAAGAAGCCAAAAACATCTACACTAGCTGGGGAGATTGGGGGTGTCTGTCCTGTGGGAGCATCACTGCTCCTGCTTGACTTGGAAAGGTTCCTGCTAAAAGGAGCTTTGGTGAACACATCAAACTCCTCTGCTGTATTTTCCTGGCTTGGTTGTCTGAAAGGAGCCTTGGCAAACACATCCATGCTCTCCAGTGGCGTTCTGGGCTGATTACTACCAGTGAAGGGCACCGCACCAAATACATCCACTTCACTTGCACTGGTCATGGCAACGCCGGGTGAATCAGGAGGAGTTATTAGATTGGTTCCAGGTTCACCTTTAGCACTCTGCTTATCAAATGCAGAAACTTTATCTTCTGGCAGTCTTCTAGTACTAACTTTCGCTTTCCTCTGGTCACAGTCAGAGTCAGAGCTGTGTTTGTCCTCTTCCTCTTCAACCTCTTCCTCAGAGTCCATAAGCAATGGCCTCTGGCCCAGGTTCTCCGGCTCAGTGTCTTCATGCTCGCTGTTCAGGCCTTCTTCTTCCTCCACCTCTTCATCTTCACTGCTTTTGGGTGAGGGAGGATCTGACTCAAAGTCACTCTCTGACTCTTCCCCTGTTTTATGAGGCAATGAGCCAGATGAGCTAGATTTTTTCACAGGCTTCTGTTCCGTAGTAATTGGTAGTTGGACGTCTTCAGGAGTACATAGTACATCAGCAGCAACACCAGAAGCAGCTCCAGACTCTGAGTTTGGTTGCTCCGTTTGAAGATCGGGTCCTGAGAGAAACAAGACACAAAAAAGACAAAAGTGAGTGAATATAGTGATCATATTTAATTATTATTATTATTTTTACATTTAAAAACAGTCACAAACCAGAACTCTGAATGTAAACTTTGATTCCTAATGTGCAATTTAACTATTCACAAAAAGGAACCAATCTTTAGGGTAAACTGGACAGTAAAATTCTGAATATATAATAAACACTATATGCAATATGCAAGTCTATAGCATCCAGTATATTTGCTATAATGTTTTAAAAGATGGACAAAGTAGTATTTTTTTTTTATGTTTAAATGGCCATGCCTTAATATGAATCAGGTCTATGGGTAACGTTTAAAAACATTATAGACCACCGTGTGGTCTGGTTTCCTCCCACAGTCTAAGGGTCTGCAAGGTAGGGTTATTGGCGTTTTTAAATTGTCTGTTGCCTATATGTCCCAAGCCTGGTTAAAGGAAGAGGGTTAAATAAAAGGGTACAGATGCCTATATTTTTAAAATGACAAATAATATCAATGGAAGGAAAAGAACCTGTTCAAGGCTTTGTTCGATATGTTTTAAACACAAAGGCCATGAATGTGTATACTATTAATGGAAAATATAATGAATGGAAATTACATATTAAACATTACTTTGGGTTTTCTACTCCATTTGAACCAAAGCAACTAATAAATACCCAAACAAATAACAGAACAGTCTTTAAAGATGAGGCTTTTGAATTTCATGTAAAAATGAAAGGTTTCCTAATCTGTACTGTACAAACTGTACTGTAGGTGTAATCTGCTACAACCGTTTCAGTCATGCAACAGGACAGCACACCTGTAAATCTACATCATAATGGCTTAATAATAAAGAATCAAAGATTTGGAACAGCCTAGTCAAAGTGCAGACCTCAACCCAATTGAAAAAATCTCAATAAACTGAAGCAATGTTGTAAAGAAGGGTCAGGGGTAGCTCAGTGGTTAAGGCATTGGACTACGGTTCGGAAGATCCCAGGTTCAAACCCCACAACCACCAAGTTGCCACTTGTTGGGCCCTTGAGCAAGGCCCTTAACCCTCAACTGCTCAGATGTGTAATGAGATAAAAAAAAATGTAAGTCGCTCTGGATAAGAGCGTCTGCCAAATGCCTAAATGTAAAGAAGAAAGGACAAAGTCTTCCACAATGAAGTTGGACACTGAAAGACATACAGGAAATTATCATTTCAAGTTATTGCTGCTGATGGTGAATCTATATCTATCTATCCATCGATTTATCTATCCCCCTATGTATATACACAAACTGTATACACACTAAATCATTTTGTAGCACTTCTTCCACATTTGTACTCCTCAGTATAGCTGGTCAGAGCCATACCTCATGCTGTGCAGGCAGATCTGCAAATCTGTTACCATCTAAACTCTCCAAACTGGCAAGACTAGATAAAGGGTTAGCCAAACAGTGTTATCTGTGAGTAAGTTTAGAAAAGGGGAGCGAGCTAAGCAAGCTAGAGGGGGTAAAGTGAAAAAAGTCATGGGGAGGATACATGTATATATTTTTAAAACATTTGGTGTGAAAGCACAGCAGAAGTCGAACACAGCAGCTGTTCAGCCCCCGTTGCTGATCTCCAACAAGAATTTTAATCACAGAAATTTCAGGATGCAGGTATTTTAAATTCGGTGCAGCTTTAATCATATGAGATCTAAAGCTGGAGGTTTACTGCGCGACGTTCTTTTGCATGGACATCTGATTACACTTACGATGACTAGCCCTGAATTACCCTCGGCTGTTTTAACCCGAGGTCAGCAGATTATATGAAAATTAATATTGGAGCCAGATTATGCATTTTACCTGACATGTGCCTGGACATACCATGTGACAAGTGCCTCACGTGGATTTTAAACAATACATTATGAATAGCTAATGAATATTCATAAATCAGGAGCCATAGACATGTTTCCTTATATTAGAACCACCGTCAAAGCTTTTTGAGGCTATCAATTTTTGAGTTTGAGTGAATTTTGAGTGTTTGCTGCAATGTACACTTGAAAAGACAGAAAAGACATTTTGGTCTATAGAACCAGACTTTCAGGCCACCCTGAATATAGCAGGAGCTACAAAGTGTATATTCTGTTCTCATTTATCCATGTATGAATTAATTTTAAACCAGTTTAAAACCATTTAACAATGATGTTCAAAGTCAAAGCCATGAAAATAAAGAACTGCAAACTAAGGTGAATAACGAGGTATTCACTTGATCTGATGTTGATTTACATTTATTACACACCAAATGCTTTGAGAACTTAAGCTTTCTAGGGTACAAAAGATTGTAATGATAATCATGGAATTATGTTCCGAAAGGAATTAGGATTTCCTCGACTGAGACTTGTATATAATAAGGAATAAAAACACGCTGGGGTGTCCTCTTATTGGAAATTAATCAGTGATGAGGCGATGAGTTGATTTTGCAAGAAAAGTATTTCCTGAAATACTTTATTATTTTTATACCACGGCAATTTTCCTGCCAACTGAACTTTTATATCATCCATAGTACAGTTTAACTTACTTATAATGAACTTCTCAGACATCCATGAAACAAGTCAGTTACATTGCGTTATAATGGAGAAACAATAGCTCACTCACCAGTCCTTGTTCTTCCTCTTGAAGTTAATAAATCCCAAAACGTTTTTTGCTAATATTGCTTTAAAATTATTTTTTTAAATGTTTGATGCAAAAAATTCCTTCAATAAATGCTAAATAATCATCTAATGTCCAAAAATGTCACCTCATTAATGATTATACATTTTACTTTCTTACATAAAAGCACATTTTTAAAATTGACAAACATCTCTGTGTACGCGCTACTTGTAAATTTACTATGGAAACAATATTGTATTAGAAGGTGCACATTGAAACAAATCTGATTGTTAATGTGCAAATTTAAGAATTCAACAATGCTGTGGTATAAATTCATTTAATGCTTAACCTCTTTTTTTTCTATACAGATGTAATAGATAAAGACAGCCATGCTCATATCATCACAAACATCTTGATTATTTGGTATAGAGCTCCAGAACCACAAGACAGCGGAACTTTTATAACAAAATCAACAAAAGTATATATTGCTTTGGATAGATTTTTATTAATCATTAGCAGTTTGTAAAGAAATACATCATTATACATTATGATACATAAGCATTTACATTTCTGTTTTATGGGAACAGAACATTCTGAACATCTTATTCAGCTATACTTATATATATATAATAGATATAAATGTATGAAAAGCCTATTGACCTAGATTTCTGCTATAGTTTTATAAATATTTGGCCTAGGAAGCATTCTGGACTCCCAAAAGCACCACAGGACATTAACCTTAGATGGCAGAATGAGTGCACTACATTAATTCTACCATTATGATAGTTGGTGTGCTGCAACATGTTGAGAATTATAGATGCTCTGTACCAACAAAAATCATCCAACACTGGAAGCTGTGTAGCTACAAGATACTAATCTGTTACGCTAACCTTCACCCTTATTTTCAGAGACAACATACGAACACTGAAGAGAGTTAACACCTACTGTAATAATGAAGGAAGTGTACAAAACAGCCCTTCACAAGCTAACATTCTTTACCGTTTTTCTTAACGTACCTTTTTGTTTATTTTTATGTGCATGCATGTATCTAGTGTGAAACATGGCTCAGAAGTTTTTTTTTTTTTTTTTACCTTTCCCAAATTTTTTAAAAATGTCCCACTGAACCAAGATGTCTCTGAGAATGGCTGTCTTTATCTAATACAACATCAGATAGTAGACAGGCAATTAGTAAAACCAATGTGCCAATCGTTCTGATGCTGGTCAGAACTTACGTAAACAATGAGATGAATGAATAATACACAAACACAAAAAAGATTAGATCTTAGAACATCGACTGTCTAAATTATCAACTTACCTTTGGTTAAACAAAAAGCAAAGCAATGAGGTGATGTGTGTACTTCAAAAGGTACGAATTTCTGTACACAGCTTATATCTAGCATGGATTTTCAATAAAGAAGCCCCTGTACAATTTAATCCAAGAGTAACCTTAATCTGTGCTCAGAAAAAAAATAAATAAATAACAGCCTTACATACACCGTCAGTTTATTAATTACTAGATCTTTGTATGACGAACAATATATACAAACATACCCGCCAGCCACTTTAATAGGAACACTTGCACATGATTTGTCGATTGGACAATTGCAAGAAAGCGCAGGTGTACAAGTGTGCAGATACAAGGCACAAACTTTGGAGCTTGTAAATATGAAGTCAGTAAATATGATCTGAGTGACTTGAACAGTGGACAAACTAGAATGTTCACACTTAGGTTTTAATCACTATAGGTCTATGAAGGCGGCAAGGTGGCATAGTGGTTACCTTACCACCGTCTCCTTGCACCTCCAGGGTCCAGGTTCGATTCCCGCCTTGGATCTGTGAGCATGGAGTTTGCATGTTCTCCCCGTGCTTTGGTAGGTTTCCACCGCGTACTCCGGTTTCCTCCCACAGTCAAATGACATACAGGTTAGGCTAATTGGCGTTCCCAAAATGCCTGTAGTGTGTGGATGACCATAGGCATCAGTAACTGCCAGACAGATTCGCCAGATTGACGGAACAAAATACTCAAAAACTGAAAGAAGGACTGAAAAGCAAAACAATCCCCAGAGTTGCAGTTCAATGGGCAGGAATGGCTTGTTGATGTCTGATATTTCAAGCTAACAGGAAGGTTACAGTCAAGTCAAGTAACTAATAACTACTACTGTACAATCATGTGAGGAAAAGCGACTCAGAAAGCTTATGATGGTGGGCTACAACAGAAGTCGTCCACAATCAGGTTCCACACAGCAAGAATCTGCAGCATCATATTCCTGGTCCTTGCAAACACAAGTGCAACCCGATGTGGTCTGTCGCACTGTATCACATCTCTGTTATTTCATGCACTGCACCGCTGCCATACAGTATGACTGGCTGACCGGATAACTGCATTATTCCCACTGAAGTAGCTGGTAAGAATCTGTTTGTATGTACACACCAAGTTAGCAGGGTATTATTATTATTATTATTATTATTATTAGGTATCCCTCATGTAGTAATTAATAAACTGACATCTCAGTATTTGGTTCCAATGAGTCAGTGAGATTATTTGTGTTTTGTTGAATGAAAAAGCAGCAATGAAATATATAATGTGTATGATTTTTTTTTTGTTGCTGTGGTTGTAACACATTTAAAAAAAAAATAAATGTCCATGCATTCTGCATTCTCAGACACAGCCTGGTTCTATGGCACTAAGAAACAAGTGAACAAGAAAAAAGTGAATGCACACAAACATAGGCTAGATAGCAAAGCATCACATTCGGAGATGGAATAAAAAAAATAAAAAAAGACAGGAAATTGAGGACTGTGCACATTTAGATCCTACACAGATCCAACAGTCCTCTGATTATGTGTCTAAACTCATCCTAACTTAACGAATCTGCCAACGTTCCATAAATTGGCAACGCAAAGTATCTTCACAGTTTAAAAAAAAAAAAGAAGAAGAGGGATAAGGCTCAATGAGGGAATCAAAGCCAATTTTAACACTGGAGAGAAACTTGTGATTAACTCCATGCAAAATTGGCATGTTAAGGACAAGTAAACACAGTGGCTATGAAGATCCCTGGAAATGTTTCGTTAAGTGAGATCCATGAGTGTGTACCTGAGAAATCCTGGCTTTCGCCACAATTATCAACATAAAATAAAAAAATAAAAAAAATGTTACTAATTGAGACACAAAATATGTAGCTTTTAATAAAAGTGAAAAACAGTTTGCTCAAGAATTAAGACGACTATTCTTTCATGCCAAACTGATGCAATGTAGTGTGAAAATGCCAAAATGAATGAATCCAACATGTTTATTAGCAGCACTTTATAATGGTGAAGTCTAACGAGTGTGGTTGCACTTCACTATCGTATGAAGTTACTTAAAAAAAAAAAATAAATCATGGTTTTCCCAAAACACGGTCCTTTTAAGTTAGCACTAACCTACAGTTAGCATTAACCTACTGCCTACACTGAAGTAGCACTAATTTTCAAGTCCATGATATTCTACTCTAAAAAAAGAAGTCTGACACTTTTGGTACACAGCTAAAGTATTTAGAGAGATTTCTTTTGTCCTATAACAATAAAGTGCAGAAGCCACCCAAAAAAAAAAGTCATAAAGGCAAAGGCAAGCTAAAAAGCATGGAGGCACTACATTGCCCATTGGCTTCAATTTAAAAAAAAAAAAAAAAAAGAAAGAAAAAGTCATCTTTTTTTCTGTAGAACACACACACAAAAAAACCTTTGAAATATTAGTACTACAAACCTTGACGCTGTCTACGCCTTGTTTAGTTCAGCGGATTAAAAAACAAATCCATATATCATACACTTTTTTTTTTTTTGCAGCCTTTGAACGCTATTCCTATTGCTATGTAACATTTTTCCTACGTTATACCTATCAGGGCCTGGTTCGCTCATCTTACTCATGAACTCATCCCTGTACTTTAGCGACTTCATGATCCCACCTCACTCCCGGGTCCAGAAGAGACTTGGTGTGAATCCAGAGAGTAGGAGGTACAAAGGTGCAGTGGGAAGTTGAGGAGATGGACAGCGTATAAGCAGAAGGGGACAATAAGAGGGTCATAGTCTTTATTTGGAGCATAGCTGCTAGAACTTGCCTGCGTTGGCCACGAAGGGCACAGAGCCGAAGGGGTCCTCTGGCACCAGGGTTGTGCCGCCAGACTGCAAGCTTGCCGCTTTCTCCACTCGCTTATCTGCTGGAGAGGAAGAGAGAGCGTTATTTTCAGGCAACACGGAACGAAATTAGGAACAGATGACAAATCAGTCAGACAAGAAAAATCAAAATGTGCACTTAACCGAAGCAGACCTGCCAAACACGAAGAGAAATAGTAATATTTAAGGGCAGCACATTTTTATACAGTCCTTCACAAATCACTTATGCGCAAACGGTATACAGAGCATGTCGTGCTGTGAAAAAATATTCACCCCCCTACTGATTTCTTCTTTGTTTTTTGTATATCATGCTTAAAACCAAAACACATAAAAGAAAGGAAACCTGAACAAACACAAAATCCAAGTTTTAAATAATAATAAGTGTATAGTAATGAAGCAAAATAATTGATGCAAGACAAATAAGGCCTGTTGGCAAAAGTACATGTAATCTCTGGTTCTTCTGCAAGAAACTATGGTGCATCAAAAGTAAATGTTGTTTATGTTATTTTAAATAGTTTGTTTTTAGGGAAACTTCTCGCAAGCTAGTGTAAAAGTTTAGAGTAAACCTTCTGCCAAGTAAACAGGAAGAGCCTAGGCTTGCAGAGAATCCGCTCAGCTGTTTAATAGCTAGGCTGTGTAAAAGCTTCCGACATGGAATCAACACTTTATAATATAAAGCTTTGCACGAACCTGCTTTAGATTCATTAGATATAAAAGACTGAGATTTTTACAGATGTCATCAAGTGGAGTCAGATCCTTAATTTAACATCTTCAAGTCAGATGTTTAACTCACAGCTCAAACGCATTTAACCTTCAGCTGCCCCAATCTTCCCTTACATGTGATAGGCAGAGTTGGGTTTAACTTAAATCTAATCATGTTTCCTGATAATGCAGTCATGTAACACGTTAAATGCAGGTAATTTGATTATAGTTACCAACGTTGATAACATTACGTTACTGTCGTTACAAATGTAGTGCTTAGAAATTAATCAAAATGCATTAAAAATGATAATAAAAAAAAAAAAGGCTTTGTGCGGCAGCATCAGTTAACCAGCATGCACTTTAATTAATTGTCGGAGAGCTTTGTAGTTTTACATTTGTTTTTGTAATGGGTTCAACTCTTATTGCACGGGTGGCACCACAGACACACGGACACAAGGCGAGGTATTATGGGAAAAGGAGGAAGGAAGGAAAAAAATTTGAGGGTTTTTAATGCAAAAAAAAAAGCCAGAGATCCAATAATATTAATTATCGCCAGCCAGTCCGACCTGCAGAAGGGGAGGGAGCCTACAGAGTGAGTGAGGAGCAACAACAGGTTGAGGTGCACGCAGTGACAGATATTTTCAAAGTAACCTAATTAGTAATCTGATTACTTTTTACATGTAATAATCAGTCATGTTATCAAATTACAATTTTAAAGTAGTAATTAGTAATTCATAGTAGATTACTTTTTTTGAGTAACTTCCCCAACACTGGTGATGAGTGAAAGCAGAAGGCTAAGATAACATCATTTGGTTTTGAAGTCTTGCCATAATTCTACTCATCACGTCATCAGTCTGTAAGTTGAAGCTCGAGTGCAAATGGTTTATGCAGTAAAAGAATAATCCCGAGTATATGAATAAGGTGACTGGCTCCTTTGAACGGCTCAAAATAAAATGTATATATAAAGTTTCGGAGTGGCCTAGGCAAGGTCCAGTCCTCATCCCACTGAGATGGTGGAGTTGCAATAGATATGAGCAGTTTACACTCACGAACCCTCCGATGTGGCTGTATTTAATCAGTACTGCAAAGTAAAGTGGGCCAAGATTCCACCCTTGTGACATCTGAGGATGACACTGGTGTTTGATTGGAGGATTTAAGTTTAGACTTTGTCACGTGTACATTACTGCACGGTGAAATTCTTCATACACATATCCCAGCGTAGCTAGGGTCAAAGCTAAAGGTCAGCCATTGCTCGAGGGCACAACAATGACTGGATAACTGCATTGAGCTAGGGCTTGATATGCCTCAAACCTGCCCAGTTTCTTGTTGCTATATGTGGCACAAATTTTTTTTGCATTGCCATTTTTTCCAGTACTGGATAACTTTTTTTTTTTTTTTTTTTATGAATTAAATGAGTACACATCATTTAAATCTTATATTTTGTGTTTACTCAGGTTGCCATGGTTTGTTGAAGATCAAGCAGTCTGTAAAGATAGACACAAATTTTTTTTAGGATTTTTTTTTTACACTGTATATGCTTGTATAAGACAAGTGTTTTGTGAAATAACTAAACTGAAACTGGCAGTTGTCTGTTAAAATGTGTTCAGTACATATTTGCCTAATGTGAGCATCTAAAAATACAATTTACTTCATGTTAAAATGAATATGTTTTTTTTTTTGGCATATTTCCGATTGATGGCTCATAGCAATGCTTAAACGAACAGCTCTTATGCGGATCGCATAAAAAAAATCTGACAGGTCTGCCAAATGAAATAAGCCAGAATAATCTGAGGATTAGCTCGTAACACTTGCTTGCTCTGAGAAGGTCAAACTCTCTGTCCAACAGCTCCTCCTCGGTGAGCTTTGAGAAGTTGTCCTCTCCGAACGGGTTCCAGCGAGACATGTCAGGAGGATTACTGACCGTCTGAAGAGACGGACTGACCAATTCTGAACTAGGCACGGTCATTCTGTGATCGGCGGGAAGAGAAAAATTAATTAGTTAGTGCTGTTAAAACCTCTTCAGAGATGTAAAACCGTGATGAAAGCTGAGGTGGAGGTGCTACCTGGTGTTGCTGAAAGGAGCTTCCGCAGGTGAGGGTCCGGCAGGGTTGTAGGCGCTCACTGATGCATGGAACTCTAGTGGGGAATTGTAGGGCTGTGTTGGCGCACACTGCTGCTGCTGGCTGGCAAACGCCTGCTGATACTGATGGATCTGTTATCGAGGAGAGGAAAAAGAAAGAGAGACATAATATGAGCATAATGGACTATAATGACAGAGGTGGGGCGGTGGGATTCTATGCGACCTACTGAGGACACACACACACGCTAACAAACAACCACTGACGAGGACGAGTCAGAAACGCAGTTGTAAGCTGTTAGAATGCATTTTCATTCTCGAATCTGCTTCACCACAAGGTATTTCTGTGATAAAATTTTTTTAAAGCTTCTATCTTGAGGGGAAAAAAAAGAAAAAAAAACTCACAAATGTTTGGTGTCAAAAAGGGAAAGTCCTTTTCAACCCAAAGTGACCGTTCAGGACATGAAGACAGCAAGAGAGTGATAGATAACCGCTTAGATTTCCCTACAGTGTAATTGCTTCATATGTTACGATTTAACACAGAGAATCGGTCGATTTCACCCCCCATTCAATCCCCTGATGGCTTTGCATGGAGCAGATTGCAGCTGAAATTAAACAGATGGTAACCATTCGGTGGAAAATGAGCTAAAAATTGTGCCGCCTTAACATTATGTATTTAGAGGAAGCCTGGTTGCGTCGCCTTGGTGTTTAGCGTAAATACGTTTCTGGAGGAATTACTGATGGATGCGACCGACTGGCATCGACTTGGACTCGGCAACCGTTTGGCACAAAGAGCTTTTGCATGGCGTGCAGGCGGCCAAATTAGTAATCGAGGCAGAACGGTGCCATCCAACTGGACTTTTCTTAAGTGAATAATATCTGCATGCGTTCACATGTTGGTGTTTGAACCCAGCGCACGCCTCAATGACGGTAATAAACTCTAGTCCAGCCATAACCAAACCTGGATCTTTAAACAGATGCTCTAAAAAGACGACTACTTATTAGATAGTATTACTTATTAAATCATAATAATTAGTGTATGCTCTACAGTGGCTTTCTCCTTTAAAAAGTGGGTTAAATGTGCCAAGCTGCTGCGTGCATGTGTGTTTTACTCACCAGAGCTGCATAATGCTGCTGCTGCTGTGGGTGATACATGGACTGCTGCATCAGCATCTGTTGGTGAAGCATATGCTGCTGCTGCTGCTGCATGTGGAGGCTCTGCTGCATGGCCTGATACTGTGAAAAGATAAAAACAGACATTTTTAGGTAATCCCCCTTTGAGGAAACTCCTTTACATCTTACTTGAATCTATGTCTATTAGTATACTTAAAGAAATCACACAAAGGGTCTTAAACAAGACTTAAAATCAATCAATTATAAGTTTGTGCTTGTAATACAGCAGATCACACTAACAGTATTACTATTATTACACCATCTCTTGACTTTAACTACCGACACTAACATGGGAATAACAACAAAACAAGCTCATCCTGATCCTGTTTCAATAAACATAACAAAACCAACCAGGGTTAAGCGGTAAGTCCTGTTTAGCTAATACCGAACACATGTCCTGGTCACATGCGGACAAGAAGAGAAAA
The DNA here is from genome assembly GCA_030522415.1 of Channallabes apus. Lineage (NCBI taxonomy): Eukaryota > Metazoa > Chordata > Actinopteri > Siluriformes > Clariidae > Channallabes > Channallabes apus. Next base: position 24,966,972 of record CM060122.1, on the reverse strand, counting down.
CTGCTTTCGAGCAGCCGTAAGACAGCTGTGTTAGGCCATCTATCCCATTAACAGAGTAATACACAATTAACCAGATGACCACCTGCTGTGCTCCCCAATACAGACTGTCTGGTTCTCATTCAAACACATGGCCCACACTGCCATCTGTCTGCGTGCGACTGAAATAACTAAAATCAGAACTCTGCCAGAGTCGATAAGCCCACACTAAATCAATTAACATGTGTGGCATTCCATGAAGAAAGCTAAAAAAAATTTAAAGTTATCTGAAATAGCCTTGCCCAACAATCCACCCTTAAGCACAGTCTGTTCCTGCTAATATAAGACGGAACGTACCGATCCAACTTCAATGCGAACAGAAGTAGTGTCTTAGTATTGCATCCACCCCTCTATAAAGTAATATAGTTACAATGTAAACAAACTGTATAATAAGACTTACCAACTTATAACAATAAAATTATTTGAATTTTCAAATGTATGTTTTTTTCGAACTCCTACTAATTGAGGTGCATGTTATAACATCACTCAGTTGATTCATTTCAATATTTCCATTCAAAACATGAAACTCATTATATAGATTCATTACATACAGACTGATACTGTATATTTCAAGTGTTTATTTTCTTTACATTTGAATAATTATGGCTTACAGCTAATGAAACCACAAAGTATCTCAGGAAATGAGAATATTACTCAAGACCAATAAATGAATCAAATTCTAACCTACTGAAAAGTATGAACATGTACAGCCATCAATACTTGGTCTGGGTTCCCTTCTGACTTGTCTGGTAGTGATTACACTCTCATGTATATCGCATTGCGTAGCATCTGAGATTTGTTCATTTTGATGAACGAGATTCAAAGAACCGAGTCACTAAAATGATCCAAACTTACCATCACTATTTTCTGGTTTATTGGGTTTTTATTAACTCAAACACTGGAAATACATCAGTCTGCGTGTAATGAATCTATATACTATACGAGTATTGTTTCACTTTAAATTTAATTACTAAAAATAATCCAACTTTTCAATTAAATTCTAATTTATTGAGACGCACCCGTATACATGGCCAAACACTGAACATGTAATTTCCAGATTTAGACCCTCATTGCTGTTATAATAACCTCCACTCTTCTCGGAAGTCGTTTCACTGGATGTGGGGATTCTATCACGTTCAGACACGAGAGGTCAGCACGGATGTTTTACAAGGCTTGGAATGAAGCCAGTAGTCATCCCAAGGGTGTTAAGTGGGGTTGAGGTCAGGGCTCTGTGCAGGACACTCCAGTTCTTCGGTTTGTTCACAGAGGCATTTGTCTTGCTTGAAAATGTTTGAGATGTTTGATGTTAGATCCAGTGAAGGGAGAATGTAATGTAACTGTGTGATAAGCAATCCTGCTCATACTTTTAGTAACAGTGTGTGTATACAGAAAAATACTTGTGGAACTAAAAATACAGAGGAATAATTCTGCCATGTTTCAGGTTATACTGTATGCACTGTGCACTGGCAGTCTCGAAAACTGGCACAGGAATTTGGCACCATTGTTCTTGCCTCATGTCTTTGTTGTTGCTTTCCCATTAAAATATTTCTAAACACAAAATGCTGTGCTGCAAATCAACTCCACTACATTTAATCAATTAAAATAAAATGGGTCAAACATAAGGCGTTGAAACCACAAATTCTGCAAGCATTCTCAAATCCTTATTCAACAACAAATAAGCATTATTAAAAAGCGACATCATCTTCATATACTGACACCGTATATTTACCTCTCTCATACAGGTATGTTTTCTTTTCTTTATAGTCAACAGCATCAGTCTAAAAGCTATACTGTCACACAAAGCCACTGACACACTGCTATATTTACAGATCATAATAACTCGTTGATAACTAACACCAGGAGCCAAGTGCATTCAGCAGGATGCTCTGCAAAATGCGGCCCAGCAACTACGTGTGAAAAATCACAGATCATATCATATCGATATGTTGAATAATTGCCAATACATTTTCAAACATGGTTTCTACAGTAGAAGAGAGAGACAATGAGCAATTTAATAAAATCTGGTATGTCACACAAGCTTATTTTATTTGATAAAAATATATTTTATTTCTTGGTGTTAAAAAATAAGTGCAGCCGTCATGTTTACATGACAGATTCAGAGGCGTGTCTGATAATGAATCCACAATGCAAACTTCAGTTATATTGCATAACATTTTAGCTATGAGCTGTGATTTAAAAAATAATAACAATAACATGTAATTCACTTATGCTGCACTGTTATAGATATTGGATTTATTGCTTCACGTCTGAAATGCTGGCCTCCCAGGAACTCCTTTAATGTAAAAATGGCTTGAAGTGAGGTCAGGACTGTATGTGGGATTGTGGCAAGGCGAGTTCTATTAACGTGAAAACGGTGTTCGTGAATGATTACGTGTAAAGGTTTCCACAATCCGTTTTCCTATCTTTAAGGATCAGGTGTCTGGCCTTCTTCAAAACGTTTCCGTTCAAATGTTTTACTGTGGCTAAGAGTCTCGTGCCAACAAAACCCAAGCAATTACCTGCATGTACTGCAGCTGCTGTGGACTGACTTGTTGCTGGTGGTGCAGGTTATGTTGTGGTTGTGGTGGTTGTTGTTGATGGTGCAGTTGTTGCAGTCTCAGGTCTCCAGGCTGCAGCTGCTGTAAGACGCGGTTGTGCTGATTGCTGCTCTGCATCTGCACAGCTGTCTGCTGCCCGTTTCCTTGGGCTGAAACGAAAGCACACACACACACAGATTGTGAGAGTCTAAAGCTAAACGCTACCTTCAGGTCCATATGGTGTGGAGTTAAAAACTCGATTTTTGCTGAACAGGAGTCCAATACTTTAGACTGAGTATGGGTACTGGACAAAAAAAAACAAGGACATACGTTTCTGTCCGTTGCTGACTGCTCCTGGAGGGGTGTTCATTTTCACCGGTGTGACAGTGTTGGGCAGGGGCAGCACGTTGCTGTTGGCTGCTTTCGGCCTTTGTCTTGGAGCAATAGAGGTTTCTGTGGGACCGACGGAATCTGTTATTCTGCAAAAAAAATTAAATAATAATAATAATTATACACGCACAGCACAAAACTGTATCTTTTGTGAAAGTGGTCACTGCTGCCATTTTTATAGTGCACATGGAACTATAAGATCTCTAACGTTCTGTCGTGAGTTTATCCATTTTCGTGTAAAGGAGAAAAAAAAAAATCATGAATCCTTGTGTACAATTTCAAATACCTGGCTTTTGTCTGGCTCTTCTTAGCAGCGATGTCACTGGCTGTTAGTGGCTCTGGTAGTGATGTGGGAAGGGGGGAATTCTGCAGAACAGAACCCAAACATTCATTCCATCAAATCATTAGAAAGAGTTTAAGCAACACTGCAATTATGAGAAATATATGTGTATATTGTGGTGACGGAACCCACAAATAGATTTGGCACGGGACACTCCTTCCCAGCAAGTCTAAAGGCAAAGTGAGAGACTTGATAGATGTCTGGTCTTTTCTCTGGATCAGGCTCCAACATATATCCTACAAGTGTGAAAAATAAAACACCAGCGTTCACATCAACCTGAGTTAGAACCGTGTTGCTGTGCTGCTCTTGAACAAGTATTTGAACAATTAATACTTTTTGCATACACAAATCTGCACACATTAAGGGCTGCACTGCAATTAATCTCATTTATCTTCTTAGTTTTTTTTGTGATTTATATTCTTTATTTATATTCTTCTTATATATTCTTCTTGTAGTTTTTGTTCTAGGATTGCACTAGTAAATTCTAGTCAGGTCTCACATTACCGTGTGTATACCGACTGTATGCAAGATATACAATGTGTGATCACATCTACAACCTGTCTGTGTTACTGTCTCTGTTGCTGCTGGATATCTGAAATTTCCATCAAGATAAGAAAGAAAGAAGAAAGGAAAGAAAGAAAGAATCTATCTATCTATCTACACTTGGTTTGAGCCTTTAGTTTAGTTTTGGAAGCTTGTTTTGTTTCCAAAAAACTATTACTGTTTATACAATTATCTCCATGCTTGTTAAGTTGTTCAAAGAAAATGTGAATGGAAGGATTTGTGAATGAATAACTACAGAGTAAAAAAAAAAAAAGAAAGAAAATCTACAATGTTTGATCACTACCAGGAGGTGGCAGTATAACAAAAGTAAACATCTGACTGAGGCCTGATCCTCATCAGTGAAGCAGCTGTTTTAATGTAGCTCCTTCCTATTTGCCAGATGTGGATGAGGTTCAGAAAAGCAGATCTGCGTGATTTGACGGACAACGCGCTGGCACTTACTGATTAAGCAGTGCAGTTTGAAGGAAAACTTTGAGCTGTCTGGAACGCTGAAGATTCCGTCACATATGGCGACCTGACTCTCCCCAAATGGAAGTGTGAAGAAACACAGCTTGTACAACAAGCATCCAAGTGCCTAAGAAAGGTAGAGAACGTGAAATGTAAACTCGTTCATAATCGCACCAAAACAAATAAAGACATGTGACATCAACCTGCACGCTGATGAGCACTGCAAGGAAACGAGCAGGCACGTGTCAACATTGTCGATGAACTTGGGCACAATTCTTTCTATTTTTAACACAAAGCAATAACTGACAGGAAACATTGTCACTCTGCTTATATATTCCTGCTTTTCAAAAAATTACTACAAAGCCGAGGCAGTGAAAAGGTCGGTCCATTGTAATCCATTCAGTTTGAGTGATTTATTCTTGTATATTCTTACACCCCTGTTTCCTTGGTTAAGACAAAAAAAAAATAATAATAAAACATCTGTCTGCCTCACAATATGCAGAAGAGGAAGAACTTATGTGCCTCAAACGCCGTCTATATTTAGAGTTGGACCAGGAAATTTCCTTTCCTTCTCTGCTTTTACTCTTCCACCTTCATTTGAACTGCTCAAGGAAGTCTTACTACTACTAGACTCTGCACATGTCCTCAGTCTCATGAACTAATACTTTGAAATCAGACTATACTTGGGTGTAACAGAAGTGCTGTATAGAATCACTACAAATAAAATGTAAATTTCTCCTCATGCATCAATTCAATTAAAAAAAAAAAAAAAAAAAAAGTGTTTACATTGTGAATTACTGAGATTGTACACAGGGTGTTTTAAAATTCATAAAACAAAAACAGGAACGGGAAACAGCACTGCAGATCCTAATCATAAAAACAGAACACACTATATAACAAAATATAAACACTGCCAAGGCTGTGTTAAACTGGAAACAACACCTCACACACTATAAATAAACTATACATAAATAAAAGAAACTCAGTTGCTCTTAAGACTCCTTTCCCACATTTGGATTCTTTTGGATATTGGATATGGATTTCTTTATGTCCAGTGAATAAACAGAAAAATAACAGCAATCCTCTTAAGGAAATCCTTCCCCATTACAAAACTCATTCCTGAAGGAAACCGGTTTGGCCTCTAGGTTCGTTACATCTGCCTGGCCAAACCAGATCCTTAGCATAACAATGAGTTCATGCAAGCCACATACACCAAAGGACAAAAGAGGGGGGGGGATGGGTATGTGTGTTGGTTATATGTGTGTGTGTGTGTGTGTGTGTGTGTGTGTGTGTGTGTGTGTGTGTGTGTGTGTGTGTGTGTGTGTGTGTGTGTGTGCGTGTGCATGCATGCTTGTGTGCGCGCATTTGAGTAGGCGGGAATGAGCGCATGTATGTGTACCTACCCAGATATCAGCCTTGGTTGTGATGGCTTTCCCTTGGTACAAGTTAATCATCTCTGGGGCTCGATATGACAGGGTTGTGTACCTGAAACACAAAAGACAACATCAAAGGTTCGTACTAGTATCTGTTCCCCCACCAGGACAGCAACTCCTAATAAATTATGTAACTTTCACTCTGAGGAAAGTATAAGCATAAATTATGGATGCATTAGAGCCATGTGGCTGTTTTCTTTTTCTTTTTTCAAATATTGATGACATCATAAAGTCAGGATATTTCTTACCCTGCTTAAAACCTGGATAACTCAGCCAAGAGGATCAGACTTGGCCCTAATACACCCATTCAACTGACAACGAGACCCTACATGCTTGGAAATCAGCATGGAAGTTATTAAAGTAACACAAGTAATGTCTGTTTTGAGTCTAGCTTCCAAATTCTGTCTTCAAATTGCATTCTGAACTAAAAAGCTAATGCAGAGCTAAAAATATAAGCTTGAAATATATAATCTTGGGTAAAGAGCTTGAAATCTTGTCAGACATTACAGCAATCTTATCTTCTTCACAGCAGAGGGAGGATTAATTGTAATGGTGCTGATGATTTTAAAATCTAATTTTGTAGCGTTCAAAAAACATCACTATTAAAAGATACACACGGGTAGGTCAAAAAAGATCCGCACATCGGTTATATTAAAACCTCTGTTGGCCGAACTGTCGTATCAGCGCTTTCCGTCCAAGGCTACTGTCTCCCCAGTCACTGCTGTGCAGGTGTGAACGTGTTACATCAGTTCATTCTTAACTGCGTTGTGACCTAAATTAGATGCCTTTCATGCTTGTGATTTGCATAAAAGAAGAGCAGCGTGCAGCGATTATTTTTTTCTGGTCTGAGGGTGTACGTGGTGCCAAAACAATCCACAGAAGAGCATGAACAGAAGCGTTTGGAGATCTGCAAACAAAATTCGGACGGAGTATGGAACGTCCTCAATCGCTGACCAAGAAAAAGTTCAAAAGTCAACTATAAGCTGGAAAATCAATGATTATAGTTTTCTGTGACTGACAAATATTATCAGGAAAACGGTTTAACAATGAACACTGTTACAGTGAGCTGCTTATTGAACACCTGAAGCTGAAACTTCAAATTAAACACAGAGGACTGATATCCAAGGGCGTTATTATATGGCATGACAATGATTGTCTATGCACTTCTTCCCACAATGTCGACAATCTGCAAAAACGTCATTCTGAGGTGCTAAAGCATCCGTGGCATTGCATTCATTCCTTTTTGTTAGTGAGGGAATATGAAAGCTTATTGACGGACAGACAAAGTGTAGTGAAAAGCAAGGAGATTATAATGTAATGATGTACACCGCATTCAAAATTATTATGCAAATTGGATGCAAGTGTCATAAACATTACATGTTTAGTTTTTTAAATAAACTCATGGATGGTGTTGTGTCTCAGGGCTCTTTGGATCACTGAAATGAATCTCAGACACGTGCGATAATTAGTTTGCCAGATGAGCCCAATTAAAGGAAAAGTACTGAAGAAGGTTGTTCCACATTATTAAGCAGGCCACAGGTTTCAAGGAATATGGGAAAGAAAAAGGATCTCTGCTGCGGAAAAGTGTCAAATAGTGCAATGCCTTGGACAAGGTATAAAAACATTAGATATTTCATGAAAACTTAAGCGTGATCATAATACTGTGAAGACATTTGTGGCTGATTCAGCGCACAGACAGGTTCGTGCAGATAAAGGCAGAATGAGGAAGGTTTCTGCCAGACAAATTCATCGTATTAAGAGAGCAGCTGCTGAAATGCCATTACAAAGCAGAAAACAGATATTTGAAGCTGCTGGTGCCTCTGGAGTCCCGCAAACTTCAAGGTTGGTGGATGGCCATCATGTCCCAACAAGGCTGCGATGTCAACAAGGAGGTGCCGGAGTCATGTTTTGGGCCGGAATCATGGGGAGAGAGCTAGTACACCCCTCTAGGGTCCCTGAAGGTGCGGAAATGACCTCTGCAAAGTATACTGACTGACCACTTTCTTCCATGGTACAAAAAGAAGAAACGTGCCTTCCGTAGCAAAATCATCTTCATGCACGACAAAGAATACCTCTGTGTCATTGGCTGCTATGAGAATAAAAGATGAGAAACTCATGGTGCGGCCACCATCCTTCCCTGACCTCAACCCCATTGAGAACCTTTGGAGCATCCTCAAGCAAAAGATCTATGTGGGTGGGAGGCAGTTCGCATCAAAACAGCAGCTCTGGGAGGCTATTCTGACATCCTGCAAAGAAATTCAAGCAGAAACTGTCCAAAAACTCACAAGTTCAATGGATGCAAGAATTGTGAAGGTGATATCAAAGAAGGGGGGCTATGTTATGATGTAACATGCCCTGTTAGGATGTTTTTGATTGAAATAGCTTTTGATTTCAGTAAATATGACCTCATAATGCTGAAAATTCAACAAAAGACCATTTTCAGTTCTTTACAACCTATAAAATGTTTGAACACTGTTGTGCATAATAATTTGAAACAGTGCATTTTCAGTTTTTTTTTTAAATAAATATTATCATTAGGAGGTTTGTTCAATAAAAATTAAAATTATACCCTAATGGTTGATGACTTGAAAAGTATACTGACTGTCATTTGCACTGACTAATTATGAAAATCAGGGAAAGGTCTTTCCCTTGTCTTTTCTAAAAGCTGATTAAAATGAATTCTACAGCAAGAATGCGGATTTTGACTCACCCGTGTACATTTGTGTTAATACTATACTTGAGTTCAAAATACCACTTTTTGTAGTTTTTCCTGTTAAAAACTTTATTTTTATTAAAAGTGCCAATAAGTCAGAGGTCACTGTGCTACACTATTATGATTGTGGATGCATAAATGCATCACACACATTGCAATACAGATTAATGTATTCAAAGAAACTAGATTGGAAATCATGTAAGAAACATATATTTTTTTTATTTCTGAAAACACATAAATAATAAAACAACCTGGATAGTAAAAAGCGATTCAATTCACTTCAATAGGCAGCTGATAATCATAACCAAACTGCTCGCATGAGAGGAAACCATTTCTGATCTTAATCTGATTGCTGATGTTAAACACTTCAACATTTTCACGACGCTGGGCTTACCTCTTAATTTCGTCCTCCACAGCAGTCACGCCATCATTGAGTGGGTGCAGCACTTTGTGGGTGGCACTTCCAAAATCACACAGCACATAGTTCCCTTGGTCGTTCAAGAGGATATTTTCCACCTGCATGAAGACAAGAGTTTAAGTAGTGCTTGAGAAGTCCCACTGCTCACGACAGACAAAAGTGGACGATTCAAGGTGACTGGCAACTTTGGCAAGTTCCCAACAGCTGCCTGCCAAAAACGTCCTTGATCCTGTCAGGCTGGGACTAATAAGCCGGTCATGCCTGGGTTTCCCTAAAAATTTCTGGCTAATAACATTATCAGGAGAGAATAACCATCTTGGGAAATGAGGCTTAGTGTCAGAGTTACAGTAGCAGAACAACTGGTTAGGACGAAGTGCATGCGTTTGCCTCTTTTTGGCTTTTCTTCCCTCCATGTTTATGTATAATTACACACAGAGCAGGGCAAGATGCCACAACAACTGACAAAGGGCAGAAAAAGGAGGACAAAAAAAGTGAGAGAAGACTAAATTAGAGAGCACAGTCTGAAGCATAGATGTTTCTACATGAACTAAAGTCCTGATAGGCAGTTGCTCTACAGTATATACCAGATAATTTTTTTTTGTCGGCAGTGGCATCACTAATAAATAATTTTAATTGAATATCATTTCATGTTAATGCAAAATGAGCATGCACCCCAAATTTATTAGAGATGGGGAAAAATTAATTAAGCTATGAATCGTGATTTTTTTTTTTGCGTGGTAATTCACATATTGCTACACTAACGGCAAAAAAGAAAAAAATCTTATTCTGTATTGTTTAAATCCTGGCATTGATTTTTAAGTAACAAAACTAATGCTATAAAACATGCTACATTTAATTTTTTTAAAGGTTTAAAATTGCAACAAAGTCGAGGAAAATTTTATTATTGAATGGTAGATATTTAATAAATCGTGATACTAAATAAAATTGCAATTTTAATCAAATTCATACCTGGGTTTTATGATACTGTCATACGGGACTGGTGATCCCAACATTTTATACATAGAGTTTTAAGATGGCAATGTCTGGACAGTTGCTTTTTGAAAGCTTTGGCTTGGTAATCCATGCAATGCGTTGTACCTTCAGGTCTCTGTGGATGATTGCGGTTTTGCACTGGTGCAGTCTGGCCACAGCTTCACATGTGTCACAGAAAATGGTGAGAACCTCAGGCTCTGTAAAGCCACCATTCAGCCGCTGGTTCATCTGTTTTACTACTTGACCCGCTGTGAAGAAAGGTTGCGATTACTGTCATTTTAGGCATTGACATGTTTAAGGAAAAAAAACGGCAATTATAAGCTTAATGTCAACCAGGCACCAAACACAGTATGGCTGTACAGCAAGTCCGTTCTGGGAGTACGTTTGTAAGTTGGATTTGTTCTCAAGTCAAAGTGAGCCTTATACACCTTTGACATGAATAAACAATATAAAGCATACCAGTCTACTTGCCCAAATTTAAAATCTGTCCCCTTTCCCCATGCTGCCATCGTGCGCTGAAAAAACATACACACATGCAAGTCTTTTTTAAACATGCAAGTCTTGTCTGTGTGCGCTTGAACGAACACTATTTTTGTCTCAGGGCTGTTTTACACAGTATTGGACTGTGAACTCTTTTCGGAGGATTTTCCGAAATTAGTACTATTCTCCATCGAGACAGCTTTACAGGACAGACATTTCCTATCATCGCGCTCCAGGACTTATTCATTGAAACCGGTGAGGCCGACCCATTTCTCCCGCACCCCCACATGCACACACATACAATATACTGGACTTTGGATATATTTACTTACACACTGAAAATATTGTATATAATTGTAAATATTGGTATCTGGTGCACTAGTGTCAATTTTATTTATCCAATACACATGAGCTACTTCCATTATTGGTTCGCATCTACGAATGCAGTCTGTTCGTAACTCGAATGTTCATAAGTCAGGGACCGGCTCTGCAAAGCTTAAAAAAAAAAAAAAACCCACCAAACTCAGCCCAGAATTGACACCTTCATGTGCAATAGTGAAGATCTATTTATTTAACATGGGGCAGGAAACAGGGGAAAAATATGTTTCATAAATGATTAGTAACGCACAAAAACATTGCATTAGGAGTGTAGCGGAGTCGTCCTGACCTTTACAGAACTCCATAAGGATGAGAACCTCCCACACACTTTCTCCCACTGTGTTGATGGTGGAGTCCAGGTAGCTCACTATGTTCTTATGGCCTGACAGCTCTTTCTGTTTAGACAAAACAGACAGGCAATAGTAGAAAGGGGGAAAAAAAAACAATACAGAGGAAGCTCATATCAGAAATTCATTAGAATAAAAACATGAAGTTATGTAATGCTGTGGCGAGCAAGAGAGCAAAACAAACACAAATTTTTTTACAAATAATTTGCACAAACATAGCAGCCGTATTATTTGTTTTATTGTTTAAAACCTGCAATCTATTCATTAAAAAAAAAAAAAAAAAAAAAAAGGTTTACTGAGCTATTAATTGGCACTGGAGTTAGTGGAGGGGTTGCAAAAGCACCAATTGTTCACACACGATAAAGATTCCATGATTATAAATTCTTAAAGCACAGACTGAAGAGGTTCACTGTGTTCTCAGATTGTATCGGATGATGTGCTGTCTTGGCTTATTTTAGCGACTCACCATGATCGTAACCTCTCGCTTGAATACGTTTAAATCATGCACATTATTCACATACATCCTCTTCAGAGCACATCGTACTCCGCTGTGGGTGCGTGCCAGGAACACCATGGAGAATCCTCCTAGGAACACACACAGAGCAAACACAAGACTATTAGAAACGCTCGTCATGATGGTACACAAAGCCGATGTCAAAGTGCGGCCCTGGGAGATCCATCTTGCATATTGTGCCGCAGAAAATTATACCGTCATTGTAGATAAATTGCAAAATGTCATTACTGAGGACAGACTGTTTCCACACTTTGATATTAAATCCACTCCATTAGCCACGCTAAAATTTCATTACCTGCTCCACATACAGGAAGAAAGCTCTAATGAGGAATGAGGCACAAGAGATATAAAGTTGACTCCGGGACACTGCGGGTCCAATTCCTCACCCAGTCTCGACTAATTTCTTTAGCTATAAAGCATGAGCAGGGTCGATTTAAACCTCAGCTTTAGGAGGGTTTGTTATGTGTCCGAGATTTCAGTAGGATCAGTGTTAAAAGACACTTTACAAAACAAACACATGTAAGGAACATACACAACGCAATACCCTGTTAAAGGAAAATAATTAATGACAGGACAGTGACGTGGAGAAGCAAAGTTGGTTACTTTTTAATCACAGCATTTTCTCTCTTTCATACTACAGACATTTCCGAAGTCAACAGATCATACTTTGTATCCATTCACAGTTGCAGTTAAAGTACACTAAACAAGCTAGCGCTTTGTAATGATTCATAGCAAACATTTGTTCCTTCACCAGCTTCTTCTTTTTTAAAAATAAGTTAAGCAGATCAAATGCAGTCCTCATGTATCATCTATACATATAACAAAAACTGTAAAGTTGACATGTCTGTACATTGAAGATATTTGCAGTAAAATAGTTTGGGGGACGTAAGATTAATTATTACACAAGATGTTTTTTGGAATTTTTGTCTGTTTGTGCACAGATCATGTAAAAACGAATAAATTAATTTTAATGTGATTTTCGCAGATGTATTTAGCCGAGGTTGAGGTAACATATTGGCTTTGCGTCATCGCAATCGGCCCACAGGAAAGATGTGCTACTTTGAAATTTAAATGGAATACACCACCCATATATTATTTAAAAAAAATAAATAAATAAATTCATTCATTCATTTTCTATACCGTTTAATCCTGTGTTCAGGGTCGCGGGGACCTGGAGCCTATCCCAGGAGACTTCGGGCACTAGGCGGGGTACACCCTGGACAGGGTGCCAATCCATCGCAGGGCACACACACATACACACACTCACACACCCAATCACACACTATGGGCAATTTAGGAACGCCAATTAGCCTAACCTGCATATCTTTGGACTGTGGGAGGAAACCGGAGTACCCGGAGGAAACCCACCAAGCACGGGGAGAACATGCAAACTCCATGCACACAGAGACGGGAATCGAGCCTGGCCGGGGAATCGAACCCAGACCCTGGAGGTGCAAGGCGACAGTGCTAACCACTACACCACCGTGCCGCCTAAATAAATAAATTGACCTTGGAAAAAAAAAAATCATCAGTTCATCTCAAAATTCAACAGATGGCGCTGTACTGCTATCCTCAAGTTAAATAACACTGCTGAATTTGATGTATAGACGACCCCGGAATTTTAACATTTCTGTAATGAGTTGTGAAAATCTGTAAATTTTGGATTTGGTTATAAAATACATTTAAAGAACAATATCTATTTTTATAGTTTAAACCCTAAATATTCTCCCAAAACACAAAAACTGATGTTACCCCTATATGTACTGTAATGCACGCGAGCGTGTTTTCTTTGGTACGCGCTGTCGTTTTTTCTTTGGTATAAGTACTGTAGGGTAAATACGGTAATAATCCACCATCCCAAGTCATGTTTTCCTCTACGGTCGTTTTGTGTTCTTTCTACAATACTAAAAAAAATCTATACAGTATTATATTTTATATGGAAAAGCAGGACACCACATCCCCTGAGAAAGGAGGAGAAGGAGGCATAAAAAAAAAAGAAAGAAAAAAACCCTCATGTCGAAACCCAGAGCTCTTTCCACCATCTGAAGTGTGAAGCTTTCACACAGAGAGCCCCAGTGATGCCAGAAACAAGCAAACAGTGGCAGAGAGAGCCATGCCTCCACAAGGTCTGGCCCATTCGAGGAGGGATGAATGAACCGTAGCAGCATCTGACCTGCCAGCCATTTCTCATTAACGCCAAGCTGAGTCACACTGTGGGACCCACAAAGCAGAGCCTACAATGGTGCGCTTGTTGCCTGACAAAGTCTCTTAGCTGACCTGAATAGGGAACATATTTGGATCGAGAGCCAGCAAGACAGACCTGGGAAAAAAAGGGGGACCCAAACCGCAGCTTTTTATTTATTTTTTTTGAGGTATCAAATCGTGTCCGTGATCAGTATTAAATAGATATCAGAGTTAAAACGGACATGGGATTACAGACTCGTCTACAGAGGAACGGCTTTACTTTTAGCTTAGCGTTTTAGTGGGAAACCCACGCCGCATGCATTATGATTACCTGGCGACCTGCTGCAACTTTCGGCGTTTCAAAAGTAAGCGAGTCGGGGATACATTTTCAGAAAATGGAAACATTTCGATAAAACGGTCGACAGAAAGATTTAGAGCACTGCTTTGCATGCGAGTCTTGACTAAACAAACGAGCTTTGCTAGATTGTTATCAGACACCAATCAAATTTGCAGGTTTTTTTTTTTCTTTTAAACACATGCTTCATTTGCCAAAAATATGCTCTTGATATTTAATTATGTTAGCCTTATGATAATGGAGAGGCCAGGAACACACAAGCCAAACTGCACTGCACATTTGTATCATTACCCCTCAGGAGATAAACTTATCTCTATACGCTACAGTGAGCAGCTAATCATCTCACTGAGAGAGTGCAGATACAGCATACACACTCACACATGCACACACGCACGCCCACACAGTCTGGCACCCAGGCTAGGCATTTAAGGCATGAAGATACTTTGCAAACCCCCGAGTTCTGCTTTGCAGGAAGGGGTGCTTCATCTCTCACAGCAAAGAAAAATGTGTCATGAGTGCCCGAGCAGCTGCATGTTTTATTATTCATCCTTAATACTCTGCCCAGGTTTTAGGACATGACTTATTCTAAAAACACACAGCACCAACTGTGATACCGAGAACGTATAGTGAGAAACTCAAGCTAAGAAAGTCAGTAAACTCAAACTCTCCAGCACTTAAGTTTTACTTCAACCCTCAGGATGTGATCGTTTTTGACTCACACTCAATGTTCCCAGTCATTGAAGCTGGTGTCTCTAAAAGGAACGTCTCCTCTGCAGCAGAGCTAAGTTTGGGTCTGGATTTCCTGTAATGGTCTTCATGAGAGACAGTTCCATCGTGGTGCTTGATGGGTTTTGCAAATGCACTTGATAATACAGTTCTTGCGACCTCCATGTCTTAAAATAACAACTGACTGTTGTTGTTGTAACATAATTACTTAATTCCATATGTGTTATTTCACAGTATTGAAATCCCCAGTATTGTTCAAATACAAATTTTATTTGTCACACACACAGTCATACACAGTGCGATATGCAGTGAAATGCTTATACGACTGACCGCACGTGACCTTAAAAAATAAAAAAAATTAAAAAAGATCAATAATAAATAAATTATGGAATGAAATAAAAAACAAATAAAGTAATAGAAGATAAAGGGAAAAAACTTAGCTATACAAATATAGAAAATATAGAATACTTTAGTTTGGGGAATGGGCAAATATGCATGAATGTGTAGATGCAATGTCCATAAATAACCATAAATAACCATAAATGACCAGGGTGATGCAAAATGCAATGTCCATAAATGTGCAATGCAGAATGTAGAAAATAAATCACTAAACAAAAATAAAGAAAACTACAAGTGATTCCAAACTTTTGACTGGTAGTATATGTCCTGCAGGCCTTATTTACCTTATCTCATACAACTCATGTTTTTTATTTATTTATTTATTTTCGTTTTTGGGATGGGTGGGGGGGGGGGGGGGAGAATTATATAGAAATGACTTTGACTACAACAAATACTAAGATGAAACCTATTGTACTATTTAATCACAGAGTACTTCACTGAAACGTTCACCAAAAGTCACTTTTCTGAAACAAGTTACATTTTTAATCTGTGGCACAAAATAACTTTTGAGTTTCTGGGCCAAAACTGACCTGTATTTAAAAAAAAAAAAGAAAAAAAAGAAAGAGAAAAAGACACAAATGTTCACAGTGAAACTTTACTATATTACAAATATAATGCTTGACCCAGGAACTGTATGAATTATTCATGTTTATAATTTTAAAGTAGCCCTGCTGTCATTTCTATGACCCTGGACCTGGTCTCAAATCTGGAGTAATTCACAGCTTGGAGTGCTTTCACTGATGCAGTATTTAATCAGGTTCAGGTTAAAACTCTTCAGCAGTTTCTCTTTCGGTTTAGTTAGTTTAAGCAGGTGTAAGAATACGGCACAGCACGTTTTTTTTTTATTGCTTCTACACTGACCCATGAGACTCAAACTGAGATAAAGGACCTACACTTAATGCCATGTGTGCTGATTATCTGCCGTAAAAAGAAAACTAGATGCAGGCAGTTTTTTTCTCTGATGGCTCGTGACTGCATGAACTCAGTAGTTTAGGACAGAAATTCAAAATTACAAAACTTTTCCAACAACGAAATTGGACTCCATGTTAACTTAAACACCTCGCCTGCTCTACTACTACTACTAATAATAATAACGTTCAGCCTCATATCACACGGTATAACCGCAAATCAATCCCTGCTATCCGTTATCGCCCAAATGAGGATGCGTTCCCTGTTGAGTCTGGTTTTTCTCAAGGTTCCTTACTATCGTTCTCTCAGAGATTTTTTACCCCCCGCCCCCCACAACTCAAAAATCTTACATCTCTAAAACAGTCCTTTTGGGCAGACAGGTCAGAGATTTAGTAAAGCTAAAAAGTAAATCAGGTCGATTGTTAATTTTATATGCTTTTTAAGCATTGTGATTCAACAGCACTAATGTGTTCTCTAAGATAGTGGTACATGCTGGAGCTAACGATATACGCCTTCGTCAGTCAGAGGTTAGTAAGAGTAACTTGACAGAGGTGTTTAAATTAGCGAAGGCGATGTCCGATGAAGTAGTATGCTCTGGTCCCATCTCAATGAGACGTGGCGACATAGCTTACACCGCATGGATGCCCCGTGTGTCTCTTTCGGAAGCGTCTGGTGTCTGGGGATGATTCTATCTACTTAGAAGACGGTTCTGGCCTCGACTGGTGTTGTCAGCTGTTTCTCTGAGGACTTGACAATTCAATAGTTCAGGACTGGAACTTTCTACAAGTCTATCTGTGTCTCCAATAACTACCTGGTCTCCATATTTAACATCAATTAAGATCAACTATTATAGCTGAACTGCCTGCCACCTAACACACTGTATAAATGCAGATCATTTCCTGCTATCTGTTTCACCCAGATGAGGATGGGTTCCCTGTTGAGTCTGGTTCCTCTCAAGGTTTCTTCCTATTACCATCTCAGGGAGTTTTTCCTTGCCACTGTCGCCCTCGGGCTTGCTCACCAGGGACTATCTGACCATTTTGATTCATGCACATTCACAATTCATACAAACTTAAATAATTCTTTTGATTGTGTAAAGCTGTTTTGAGACAATGACAATTGTTAAAAGCTCTATACAAATAAAATGTAATTGAAATTTAAATAATGTTCACCGTCTCAAGCAGCTATATTTCTTTCAAGCACTAAAAACTCTCTTTCCTGCTAATCTACAGTTCAGTAGGTAGTGGTTTTGCAGTTTTTAAAAGAAGAAGCGATACTCTTGCAAAATGGCAGTATTTGTGGTAGATAAACGGCTGGCATTTTCTGCAAAAAGTTTTGGTTTACGTTTAAGTTTTTTTTAGAAGGTTTAACATTAGAAGATTTGAAACCTTAAATTATTTCAAATCTGTGAATCAATTCTGAATTTCAGAAAAATTATTCAATTACAGGTGAATCAACACACAAAAGATCGATTAAACTGCATAAGTCACACAGCTCCTACTATTAAGGAAGCCTGGAGATTCCCCTTTTGCATCAACTGGAAAACAGGACTTGATGAGAAATGCATGAGTTGAAAACTGTACTACAAGGTAAATATTTTACAGAAAAGGAAGTCACCAGCTTCAGGAATTTACAAGAAATCTGGGCATACCCATAAAAAACAAACATGACAAACAACAAACAAACAAAAAAAAGCATGACACAGAATGATGTTCTCTTGTAAAAGTCGGAGTTGCTTTGATCCAAAAGCAGGAAGTTCACAGAATTGCCGCCCAGTTAAAAGCATTAACAGCCTTGACGACCTTGACCTACATCGGACGAGGGTTTACTGAAGTGTAACCAGGCCAGAAGGCTCGTCAGAATGCTAGTAGAAGCGAAAATGGGACTGAAAATAAACCAAACCGGTTATTAGCTGTAACTAGCTCATTACAACATTGAAGGTAACAAAATAAACTCGTGTCTGTATACGAGTGTTACAAGTGAACAGCACTCATTTAGTTTGTGTACAGAGAAGCGGTCATGATAAACAATCATGATGGTCGTTCTAATCTCATCATTTAATCCCTGGCTCATGCATTGTGTGTGAAAACATTCCATGCGTGGAAGGCTAGCATGGCTGTATCTGTTTGGCAAACATGAGAGATGAGGGGAGATGAGATGCATCAAGTCAGACAGGAGGGATTTTACAGTTCATACAGGACTATTGTTTCAACATATACTTGGAAAATAAAACCCACAAATGCAAGACAATTTTGAAGGCCTCACATCAGACATTTCAAACAGCCAAACTTAATTAAGGATGGAAATCTCCAGGAACCACCTCATACGATATCACAAAATTAATTTTTATTGAGAAACTTTTGGGATCACAATTTTATCAACCTCTTCTTTTATTCTTAGGTCATGATAAAATTCTACACAAGCTAAATAATTAGATCCATCCACACAGAATGCGGTGCCGCCTGCCAAGGTGTGAATAGCTTAGTGTGCGCCACCTGTAGGATTATAGAGGAATGGCAACCACCTCAAATGTAAACATGGAGGGGGAAAAAAAAAAAAAAAAAGCCACTAAAGTGACACTAAAATGTTATGTGTAACAGGATCGATTCTCATCACACACTGCGCAAAGTAAGACAGGACAAAAGGAGACGATGCACCTTAGAACATCACAGTGGTTCAAGCATTCTTCTGTCTATATCAAAAAAAAAAAAAAAAAAAAAAAAGTAAAGTCTGTATAAAACTCTGAAACCACGCTCAGAAAATGGTGTCTGTATGTCTGTCCAGTTGACTGTTCTTCAAGGTGGGCGTGGCTATATGAGTCACTCCACAAAGCCAATCAATTCAGTGCTTTCCCCTTGAGGTGGGTGTGGCTATACGCATCACTCAGCAGAGTCAATCAACATGATAATTTACAGTAGTAGTGCAGAAGACACAGAAACAACAGCAATGATTTACAAACTTCCACAATCCTCACCAAACATAAGAGTGACAAAACATGGCTTACTCCAAAACTAAACGAAAAAAATTTAATATATACACAGTATATATATATATATATATATATATATATATATATATATATATATTTTATTTATTTTATTTTTTTTTTTAAATGGTAAGTACACTAAGAAAATGGAACTTTGCACCACAAATAAAAAAAATAAAAATGGTGAGTACACTATGAAAATGAGGCCTTGTGCCATAAATTAAATCAAATTGAGTAAAAGGAAAGTTATGAGCAGTTATGTGTCAGATGCTGACCAGCCTATTTTCAGCTTTAACCTTTTAACTATTTCTACAAAATCTTTAACAGTCAACCGCAGAAACTAACACTAGTATATTACACAATTCCAGCGCTAAAAGTGCTTTACAAACAAAATTGAAACAAAGTGATTACTATGGTTTAAACAGTTTGTTCACGTCTGCAGCATTTCATCCGTTTACACCAAAGCTCGAGATTACATGAGCACCTTAGTAAAACCTTATAATATGGTTCATTTCCTCCAAGAAAATGATCTGAACCTGATTAATTTTCACTGCATGAAACAAAAAGTACCGTGGACAGGCAGCCTACCTTTACATGCTCAGAACAGCTTACACCATGTTCTCATCAGCAACTAAATTTCAAGAACAAGCGGCAAAAACATAACCTGTATGATATCTTCTCTTATAAACAAAGCAATGGTCTTGGAGCCTAGTTTAAAAAACAAACAACAACAAAACAAAAAAAAAAAACAACTCAGAGGCAGAGCTTTGAAATGAGGGCCGTGTGTGTGACCTCGGCATGTCCTGGCCGTGCGGTCTTGTCTAGCTAGTCTTATCGGCAGGCTATAAATGAGCAGCTCTGCAGGGACTCCAATCTCTTTTCTTCAGCAGCAGCAAAACCAACTGCTTGATTAATATAAATTATCTTGATTTCTGAACTTGTTTTGTTGCGCGTCCATTTATTAAATTTTTTTCGCCCCGTTTTCCTAAATGTGATGTCCAGTTTTAAAAAAATAGCAAGCATCTGAATTAAGGGTCAAGTAAAAACTCCTACCACATTTATAATCAACTAAAGCCCAGCTATTAAGATCTATATTTAAAGTCATAACCTTTAATTACTGTGCTGTAGCTGTGAACCTGGAACAAAACATGTTGTGTCAGTTGTCTGTATTAGAAATGTGTGCAACCACTGTGTGAGAATGAGTAAACTTTATTACATTGACAAACTAAGTGTAGTTGTAAGAACAGGCTTTCCTGTGGTTACGACGAGCTTCTATTACAGCAACACTTGTTATAACACTTTAACGAGCAGGTTTTCTCTCAGTGCTTCATAAGAAGTGTAAAACACATACCAGTGGAAAAAAACAAAACAAAAAAAAACAGACAGGCCTGAGTTAAAGAAAATATTAGGTCAACAGGAAAAAGCCTGCTGGTGTGTGTGTTTAAACCAGTTACTTATATGATTATTTAATTTATTTAGCACAGATTCTATGTTCTCCATGCGCATTGGCCCTTCTTTTTTCTAATGAATATAATTTTTTTTAGAAAAGCCTAAGCCACAGGTAAAAGTTCAGACACGATTGTGTAAATAAAGCTGCTTTGTCACATTGATAAAAGCGCTATATAAATAAAATTTTATTGAAATTGAAGCAAATACACCAACTGTACTGTGAAACTATAACAAGCCTAATAAAGTAAACAACTGATACCGACTCTCAGCTTTTCTTAAAAAAAAAAAAAAAAAAAAAAGGCATCTAAGGGGTGGATAGGGCTTGCCCCAAGTTCAGATGGGGTAGAAATCAATTCAGTTACATACAGTAAAACCTTGTATTGAGAGTAACTTGGTTTGCGAGTGTTTTGTAAGACAAACAAAACATTTTTTAACAAATTTTAACTTGATAAACGAGCAAGCGAGTTTTGTACTATTGATTAGTATGTACACACTTTGTCTGCTGAGTGTCACGTGATCACAACTGAGCCAATGGTTGTTCTTTCCCTCCTGTAGGATTTTTCAGGAAAGGAAAACTATACAGTCCATGGCCTCATGCCTCTCGGAGGAAGCACGTGTTCTTCTTGATTGCCCCTCAGAGAGCCCTAATAAGATGGGAGAGAACTGGACTAAACAATGTTGAACAGGTCTTTCCCTGTGGGTAAAATATGACATTTTATTCCTGTCTACCTGATCAAATTGCTCACTCCAGGGCTTTTTCATTCAACTTGACATGGTTTTCACACCTATAGCAAGTTTTTTTTGGTTTCAAGAACAGAAGAAGGTGGCATTGCCGACCAAAACCTCACCAACAACTGTATTTCTGGTGTGAAAAAAAAAACAAGAAATAAAAAACAAAATCTCTGAAGAGATTTTATAGAAAAGACATTGGAAAAAATAAAAACCTAATATTTGTTTTTCATGATATTTTGGACAAAGATATTGTAAATACAATTTTGCTTTTCATTTCTACCACAACAAAAATTTTGCATGATATCGTGAAAATGTTTTTTATCCCCACTCGGTTAAATGTGAACATTTCGAGTCACACCCCTACTGACCAAAGTACAATTTCAGCTCTTCCCACACAGCTAATGGCAAATGTTATTTCCTTTTGTAATCATTGTGAAAACACAATCGAACCAAAAAAAAATAAATTAAAAAGTCGACACATTTCCTCAGAGTCAGACAGCAAATGGACTAATAGGTGGAAAAAAGAAAGAAAAAAAAAACACTCAGGACAGGAAAAAAGTACCAGCATGACCATAACTTTTTAAAATGTATTTATTTATTAATGATGGAAACATCTGATTAAGCTCTACTTTAAAGAAGCGAGACTGTGCTATTTAAATTGATGTTATGGCAGGACAATTCACTAAAACTCAGAGGCGTTACAATACTATGCCTGGAAAACCCCATTCCCAGCCTCCATCATTCCAGCTGCCTTCCCTTCCTCTCTCTGTCTCACACACACACACACACACACAGCTGTCAC
The DNA here is from genome assembly GCA_030522415.1 of Channallabes apus. Lineage (NCBI taxonomy): Eukaryota > Metazoa > Chordata > Actinopteri > Siluriformes > Clariidae > Channallabes > Channallabes apus. The sequence goes on along the minus strand of CM060122.1, from coordinate 24,944,840 downwards.
GTGTCTGTCTATGGTCTCACAGGTGAGGAGTCTTGGGACGGCAGGTGGCTTAAGAAAGCCACTCAGTCCCAGTGGCGCTGCTCACCCGCGGACAGAGTCCAAATGCTCCGGGATCAAGTTCCCCAATAAATCACTGTGCTGTGGATTTTCTTCTCACTCTTCTAGAGCCGTTTGTGTAGACAAAGCACCACATGCCTCCTTAACTCTGTGAGAAAATGGGAGGGCGAGGCGTGCAGAACTGAGTCGAGAGAGGGCTTTACTGTCATAAAACAATGAGGGCAAATTACTGTTTGTGTGATTAATGTCAGTAAATAAGAGCCACTCTGAGGACTCTGCTCCCTGCTAGTGCTCTCAGTACACTGTATACTGTTCAGGTCGACTCACGCCACTGTCTGCGTGATTATTCTCTGTACATTCTTATAAAACTGAGCTTGTGTAGTCACTAAATGTGTAAGCAAAATTAAAAAAATATATATTTATTCGTTTGTACAGCAACAAGTTACATGGCATTCCATTAAATATATTAGAAAATAAATCAAACAATACAACACTAGCAATACTGAAAAATAATTATCTACAGGTAATTCACAATTCTAGTAGTGGCTCAAACAGTTAACACTCTGGGTTACTGATCAGAAGGTCGTTTTTTTCAAACACCAGCACTGCCAAGCTGCCACTGTTGAGCCATTGAGCAAGGCCCTTAACTCCACCTCCTCCAGGGGGCGCTGTATCCTGGCAGACCCTGTGCTCTGACCCGTTTCCTAGCTGGCACATGCAATAATATAATTTAACTTTGCTGTAAGGTACACGAGACAAATAATTGAACTGTAATCTTCCTCATAGGGAAAGAAGCACAGTCGTGTTGCTTTAAAGATAGCGATTGCGTAATGGGGGCACAAACTAGTGGCAGGAGGCCGTTTTAGTGCATAACACCGGATATCCTGTGATGCACACTGCACACTTGTGACGATGTATGACGGACATCTGTGACCTAATCTTCATGATTGAACATGTACGGATGTATGTTCGTATCATTAAAAGTTCGTAACTCGAATGTTCATATGTAGGGGACTTAGAGTAATGTCTTAATTTTATGTGATGCAATGACCGGACACCACAGCCAACAGGTCTACACCAATGATTATGTACTGTACATGACCATTTCCTATTTTCTACACTTTTTTTGCATAGTCATTCAGGTTTCCAAGGCAACTTAAAACATGGGAAACTAAACTGCTTAGCTACCAATAAATTCATGATTTGTTTACCAGTGACAACAGTAAAAGATATTTCACATGCACTGTTTCACTTCCATGTTTGAATCACGTCATATACTGTAACACTGTGCCAAAGCTTATAATAACCATCTCTGAGGATAGCGTAGTTCAAGTTAAACAATAAAACACCTCGAGTGAAATCCATTAAAATATCCTTGAAGCTCAACAATCCTGACGAGTGCAGACTTCCCAGCAGCCTCATTAACAGTCAGCTCTATCGGGCGTAGTGTGGCACCATTAGCAGAACATTAGCTTGTTAGGTGATAGACACATGCTGAGACTTTATAGGCCAAGAGGGAGATCTCGTCATTGAGAGCTGATGCTGGAAGAGCCGTTTGTGCTCAACAGATCTGGTTATTATGAAGATTTTCTGTCCTGGGTCTAACAACAGGATAAGTACAGTTTTATTATTCAAACAACTTCATCAGCACCTCCTTGGGCATAACAGATTACTGAAGACGCTTACTCATTCCAGCAATAATGTACTGTATCCACCTCTGATTGCTGCATTTGGGTTTGCCTGGGTTTGAGGGTAATATGCTGCACTTGCGTGACTAAACCATGAGTGTTTTCGCCAGGGAGGTTAAAGCAGAGATTCTCATCACGCCTCACAACTAATTCAGAACCAGATTTGTAGTTTGATCACCAACACACTCAATCAGGCTTCTCTTATGAAAGATTTCCAAATACAGGTAGTCCCCAACTTACAAACGTGCTCCTGGAACAGAAGTTCATGTCCGCAAAAGTGAGTCTTGTACGCCTTTGACGAATATACAATATAAAACATACCAATCCACTTGATTAAATCCCTGTCCCCTTTCTCCACACACAAAAACCGTAACTGCAACTAAGGAAATAACTCACACATGTAAAATGTTAAATCGCGAGGGGAATCCCGGACACCATTTTGTCTCAGAGCTGTTTTCCACTGTATTGGACTGTGAACTCCGTTTTGTGGAGGATTTTCCCGAAATTAGGATTATTCACCATCAGGACAGCTATTTTCTATCATCGTGCTCCCGGGTTGATTCATTGAAACCGGTGAGGTGACTCATTTCTCCCGCACCCCCACACGCACAATACACCGGACTTTGGATATTTTAAACATTTACTTATACACTGAAAATATTATATATAATTGTAAATAATAGTATCTGGTAAACTGCACCAGAGTGTCTATTCTTTTGTACATGTGAGCTACTTCAGTGATATGTTCACATCTAGGAATGTTCGTAGAACCGCGGTTCGTTCGTATCTGCAGAAATTCATTACTCTAATGTATCTAAGTCGGAGACTTGCTGTATGTGATTTCTAATACTCATTCAGCACTAAAGTCAATCTGGCCAACTAGTTCAAACCAGTAAATTGAACAAGAAAAAAATCAGAATTTTGAACCTCTAATACCACCCTCCTGCAATGGATAATGGATTGGCACCCTGTCCAGGGTGTATCCCACCTCGTGCCCTAAGCCTCCTGAGATAGGCTCCAGGTCCCACGACACTGAATACAGGATAAAGCGGTATAGAAGATGAATGAGTAATCACCCCCCCCCCCCAAAAAGAAAAACAAAAAAAAAATACAAGAGAAAAAACCTTGATTAAGACTACAGCGGACTGAGAAACGGATGAGTGAAGTGCAATCAAGCATTCACGCAGATGTTCTCCCTCTGACCCATGAGCTCATGTGTCAGACTGGCTTGCGCTGCGCCCCTCCCTGCCTCCAGGGATTTGAAGAAACTACTCCTACAGACATTTGCAGTTGTGTTACTAATGGCGTTACACTATTTAAAGATTACTTGAACCATTTACATCACTGACAAACCATCCAGTGTGTGGCAAGTGTTGGGGTAAACATGCCTTGATGGTGAGATGGGTCAGAGGAGAATGTCCAGACTCGGCTGTGATGAGCAGAAAAGCATCAGAATGGATAACTTGTTGAACCTTGAAGTAGACCAACTTCCGCTTCTGTCTCTTTGGCTACTATGGAGATCACTGAAACAGGATAGACTTGAATACAATCTAAATTATTTCTATTTCTCGTAATGTACATGAATGCAAATCGCAAAGATTTCGGCAAACCAAAACATAGGACACTGCTTTGAATCTTTAACGTGCCAACATCTCAGATTTATGATTTTTAAACTCTGCATTTGACCTTCAACAACTTTCTGTTATTGTGCCATCAAATACTAAAAATTTTGGTAAACACCAGCAGTTTCCCACAACATCACATTATAAACCGTGAAACCATGAATGTCAAGAGAATAGTTAATGTCCTAATATATGCAGACTGCAGAAGTGAAACTAACACGTTTCAAAATAGGGTAGAGGCAAGTGTCTTGTAAGACATAAGGGAACTGAATAAGGTGTCCGGTCAATAAAAACAGGCATGGCTAGTCCCTGCTGAGACACAGGCTGGCTTTTTCCATGTCTCCATAGGAATGCCTCATGAGACAGAGAAAAAAAAAGGACCCGTGCTGTCCACAAGGATCTTACTGAACTGAAGTAATCATCTTCAACATGCAGCTCTTTCTCTCGCTCTGCTTTGTACATACTATTTACATTTTGGGATCTGGCAGATGATCTTATCCAGAGCAACTTACAAAATGCTTAAGTTTTGTAGATCCTTACACTGAGTTACTAGTTTACTAACTATGGCTCATCAGTCAAAAACTGTGAGCAAAGTGTTTACTTTTTCTTTTATCTTTTTTTTCCAGGGCGGGTGTTAATCCAAATATTGCGGAAACAGATATGTCTTAAGTCGTCATTTAAAGAGGGAAGTTCATTCTACCACCTTGGTGCCAGAACTTAAAAACGGTCTAGATGACAGACTGTCTGTCTTCCTCGACTGCTGAGAGATGATGGGACCAGGAGAGCAGCGCTGGAGGAGTGGTGCGGTAGATGAGTGTAAGAGTAATATAGAGGGAGATCAGAAGACGTCCAAGTATTGAGCCCTGTGGGACACCAATAGAGAGAGTCTGTGTAGGGCTGCCTACTATTAATACCATCACGTCATACGACCTGTCTTCTAGATAGGAAACAATTACCATTACCATACCAACAATTACAAAAACAATTACAATTACCATTACCATGTCGTGCCACATATTCCAAGGCTTGTAAAGAGAGACAAGGGTATCTTGTGTTTCAAATGTAAATAAAGTCTCAGCATCATTCAATAAGTGCGTGCTGGTAATTTAATCATGTGATTCTTTTAATCTAAAGTAAAATCTGGCTTTAAAAATATATTTTTTATATTTACCTTTACATTACTGTCCTGTAGTAGACATAAACCAAAGTAATATCTAGTAGCATGGTCAAAGTAGCAAAAGCATGTCTTCTGCATGACTACTGCTTTAAGATATTACAAATAAATGGTGGTATGATATAAAAATGTTGTAGGTAATACCCAAAAACTTTTCAAATAGAAACAAAACACAGACCGTCTGGTTTAGTTAAGGGGGAAAAAAAGGCAAGAACTGTAACAGGTTCTCTGACGAGCTTGGAGAAAATAAATAAATAAATAAATAATTTCCCCTTTTATAGGGGTTTTAACTGCACACAACATTTTACCTCTGATTCAATTTAAAAGCACTACATTTGTACACATCAAACACAAACTTTTTATACAAAGAAATTATTTATTTTTAAATGAAATTTATGGGTTATAGAATTTCTTTACACAAGTCCAAACCTTGCATACTCTGTTATATATTCATGGTTGTTTTTTTTGTTTTGTTTTTTGCCAGTATGTTTTTTTTTGTTAAAAAATAAATATATAAATCAAACTGTCAGTGACTACAATGCTAATGACAGTCCAATTAATATCTGCACTCAAAACACAACGATTAAATAATGGTGAAATTTAGTTTGTACTTTTGTAAATCAACAGAAAAATGTCAAATGTCCAAGTTATATGTATTTTTAAAAGAACATTTAACACAACTTTAGTTGACCAAAGGGTTGTACATTCCTAAAATAGCTGCAGACATCGAAACAGACAATAAAAACAGACAATAATATTAAAAAAATAAAATAAAATAAAAATAAAACACACAATAATAAAGTATAAACAGAAAAAAGTTGACAAGTGGATATTTATTTAGTAGTAAATTATTACATAATTTTAATTGCTAAAAAGGCTGCAATTTATTACCGGGAATATATGCATAATCAGGAATTTATGTAGAGTTTGTCAATAATTTAAAGTACTTTATATTTAGTACCTCAGAAGTATTTTTAAAAATACTTGACACCCATCATATTAATGATTATTTGCTACTTGTAAGTCTAGATAAATACGTTTGAATACAAAATAGAACATTTAATAGTTAAATATCGCAGTTTAAATCGCAATGCATGTCAAAATGATCACTTTTTTTAAAAACAAATGCATCAAAATCATGCAGCCCTAGAAGTAGTTACTTTTATTTATGGTTTTCAGAAATCCGTCTGAAACACAAACACAAGCCGTCTGATACACAAACTTATGTATATACTCGTATTCATGATTCTCAATTTATCAGATTTGTTGTACCCTGGGGTCAGAACTGAACATATTAATACACAAGCAACTTTTTCCCCCTCATGCGCCATTCCACAGCGTATGAGGAGCTGTAAGCCATCCCATCCATCACTGGCTGACAGAGACGAGTTAAAACGATCCCACGTACGAGTCACAAATATCTACTAAAGAGCACTGTTTAATCTATTTCCCATAAGTGCTCAAAAGTTACACCACAACGATGCTTGCAAATTTATCTGCCTGAATACTTGCCGGCGCTAAAAATAGAGCCGCGCTCACTTTTGGTGTATGCTCGAGAGATTCTGCGTGTAGTGACGCCTCCTCCCCCACTGACAGCACAGCGGGATGACTTGTCATTCTTGTGGAAATTTACAGCCACTTGGTTGGGAGAGAACTCGCCTTAAATATTTCTCTGAAGATTGAGGAGTACATGACGACCCTTTTTTTTCTACAAAGCGATAAAAAAAAGTTTAGAGCTACTATTTAGGTAAAAGATGACACTATATATATATATATATATATATATATATATATATATATATATATATATATATAGTCATCTTTTATATATATAGTCATCTTTTATATATATATATATATATATATATATATATATATATACACACACACACACACATTATGCACTGAGGGACGTGAATAACAACATTCTTATACTAAAATAAGGCTAATAAAAGGTCTCTTTTTTTTTTGCACCATACAAGTCTTTTCAGGGGCACAACACACACACGCTATCAATGTAATAGAAATGTGTAACAAATGCAGCCCCACTGGGACCGAGCATAGCCTAATTACTCACATGGTCATGACTGAGGGCTGAAACATGATAACTTAATCAGGAGCGCATGACTATTATCCATAACTTCCTCAAAATGTGGCACAACATTCTCCTTGATTAAAGAGAAATGATAAAAAAACAAACAAAACAAAAAAAACAGCTTCAAGGCTCCTTTGTTTAGCATAATGTCAGATGATCTTCAATCATTTCAGACAGAAGAACTGGGTTGTTTAACAAAAAAAATAATAAAATAAATAATGTACACCTGCTAATTAATTCAGTTATTCAATCAGTCAATCAAGTCGTGCATAAAACCATGCATGAACAGACCAAGAGCTTCAGGTGCTTCATCTTCACACCAAACATCAGGACGGCATGTGGCATGGCTGTTGGCAGACACACAGACCAGACAGGCTGGTTTGGAGTATTTTAGAAAATGCTGATCTCCTGGGTTTTTTCTTTTTATAATGAACAGGCTCTAAAATTTACACAGTGTGGAAAAAAAAAAAAAAAACAGCTTTGCAGAAATGCCTTGATGGAAGAAAAAAAAAAAAAGTAGAAAAAAGATCTCTCAGGAGAATGACCAGAATGGTTCAAGCTGACAGGAAGACTGTATTAACTCAAATAATCCTTCTTTACAACTGGTGTGAGCAGAAAAGCAGAACGCACAACTTGTCAAACCTTGAGGCGGATTGACTACAATAGCAGTAGAGCATCAGCTTCCTCTCCTGTCAGCCAACAGCAGGAACCTGAAACGATCATGGGTTCACTGTATTCGGATGGGAAAATCTTTCCATCCCAATATCATGTGGAAAATTCATTATAGATCCCAGGACACAGAGAAGATGATCAAGTGATTTCACTTAGATTAACAAAATTACATGATAGATTTACACTGAAAGCAGTCATCGTATAGTAACTGTTTAACAAACATCCAAAACAATCCTTGAAAGTTCCATGAAGTTATGGGGTTAGTGGGTAGCGGTTTAAGTGTTGGACTTCTGATCGGAAGGTCCCAGGTTCAAATCCCAGTGGCACCAAGTTGGGCCATCGACCCTCAACTGGATAAGGGTGTCTGACAAAATGCTATAAATATAAATGCAAGTAAAATGCTGGGGACTTTCACAATCTGTTTCGAAAGACAGACAGACTAACTGTGCCAAGTCAGACATGGATTTTCACATAAAACCCCTCGACAAGGTTCCTGTTTCTCTTTGCTGAGCGGACTTGTCTCCGAGGAGGTGACTGATTAGCTGCGAGTTTTTTTTTTTTTTTTACAGACGTTAAAACCATGTCAGGAAGAGTCAGCATCCGGACCCTCCAAAAGCATCTGGTTAGCATCAGTGTGGAACTGGAGAATTAAAAGGTCATGTGAACAACCTGCGTGACCTAACTGTACTGTTATAGTGGGGTAAAAAAAGTATTTAGTCAGCCACCAATTGTGCAAGTTCTCCCACTTAAAAAGATGAGAGAGGCCTGTAATTTTCATCATAGGTATACCTCAACTATGAGGTCTCTCAATACTTTGTTATATACCCTTTGTTGGCAATGACCGAGGTCAAACGTTTTCTGTAAGTCTTCACAAGGTTTTCACACACTGTGCTGGTATTTTCGCCCATTCCTGTTGATGTTTTGGGGCTGTCGCTAGGCAACACAGACTTTCAACTCCCTCCTAAGATTTTCTATAGGGTTGAAATCTGGAGACTGGCTAGACCACTCCAGGACCTTGAAATGCTTCTTACAAATCCACTCCTTCGTTGCCTGGGCAGTCATGCTGAAAGACCCAGCCACGTTTCATCTTCAATGCTCTTGCTGATGGAGGAGGTTTTCACTCAAAAACTTATTTGCAGAAAAACAGCCCCAAAGCATGATGTTTCCACCTCCATGCTTCACAGTAGGTATGGTGTTCTTTAGAAGCAACTCTGCAGGGGTGAGGACAGGTGTCTCTGAGGTTGAGGACAGGTGTCTCTGAGGTTGAGACGTTATTAATACAGGTAACGAGTGGAGGACAGAGGAGCCTCTTAAAGAACAAATCACACATCTGAGAGAGACAGAAATTTTGCTTGTTTGTAGGCAACCAAGTACTTATTTTCCATCATAATTTGCAAATAAATTCTTTAAAAATCCTACAATTTGATTATCTGGATTTTTTTTTTTTATTATTTTGTTTCTCATAGTTGAGGTATACCTATGATGAAAATTACAGGCCTCTCTCATCTTTTTAAGTGGGAGAACTTGTTGGCCGACTCAATACTTTTTTGCCCCACTGTACAAGCTACAGGACCTAATGAGAACGCTGCCCGAAGCAATAACACAAAAGAAAAGCCTGGTCGCTATAGCAGCAGTGATGAGCGGCAAGAATTAAACAAGTTGTAATTAGAGCGCTTTAAAAAAAAAAAAAAAAAAAAGGAAATAACACTCTGAGAAAATGTCCTGAAACGACCCAGCGGCAAAAATAACAGTTTGATTGTTACTTCTTCTCGCTGTATGCGCAAATGACAGCTGTGCTGTTTGTACAACAATGTTAGATGTTTAGACCTACAGCAAGGCACGTTACAGCGTATTAGGCGTCCATCAGCTGTATTTAACAAACCTGTCTCGGGATAAAAATTATCATCATAAATACATCTTCTGTTTTCAGACTCTGCTCTTTCTCCGATCGCTTCGTTTACATCTAGAAGGAAATGTTGCCAGATTAAGTCTCTTGAGTCTCAATGTTTAGGCCGGGTCATGATGTGAGGGTACAATCGTACGTACAGAAAATACAGAGATTACAAAATGCTTTGGAGAATGTGAAATATCGGCCTAAAACATGTACAGTACTGAAATGAGAAGATAAACAGTATTACCTTGTCGTCATCTGTGAGTTTATTTCATTTATTTCGTAGATTAATTTCATCAGGTGGTGTAAGGATCAGTGGAACGGGACGGGTATGGGAGGGAAGTAATGTGTTTTGCCAATTTTCTCAAACTCGCTTCCCGTTCACGACCGCTTCCGTGAGTAGAAACGATACTCAACTATGAAAACTTTTTCCTCTGTTGAGAGAAGCATTTCCAATAACAACTGCACAACACAATTTCCTTTTTCACTACGGGGAACACGTGCGGCTGGAGCTATGCCACAGCACAAATGCGTGATTTTCAGTACCTTATATACTAGTGTTAATTTTGACAGAGACGAGACGATGATGGATCAGTGAACAGTGATGTAATCAGCATGCAATATCGTTGACGAAAAAAAGACTAGACTAAAATGTGGTTAAAAAAATAAAAACAAATAAAACGTCTTTATTTTCGTCAACATTTAATTTTCGACACAATCCGCTGCCATGCGGTGTTCATTCGTTAGGGCTCGAGCAGTAGTGTTCCTCGGGTCAGGAGTAGTTTGCGTGCGCAGTGATCCCGTGTATCAAGCTCAGTCATCTTTAACTCGTCATTACAGCGGTGTTACTCGAGCCAAAGAAAAGAGACGATATCTGGGCCCATTTGTACGAGGCGCCGTATACGGCTTAAATCAAACTTCACTCAAACACACAAATTTTGGTGTGCGCACCTCATTGGTATGATGTGTATATGCCAGTGTTTCGTGTGAGTCTAGTTTCATTAAAATAAATATAATTAGCTGAAAAGATATATTTTAAAATGTTAAGATAATTATTGTGTGAAAAAATGTTTTGGCTAGACTAGATTGACTGTAGGGTTAATTAATAATAATGTTATTGCAATTGCGTTTTCATTGACTAAAATTAGACTAAAATGCTTATGGTTTCCTCTGGCTAAAACTAGACTAAAATGTCCAGACCTTTAGTCGACTAAAACGTGACTAAGCAAAAATAGGATAAGATTGACAGGGACATTTATCCCCGGACTAAGACTAAAACTGGAAATAGCTGACAAAATGAACGCTACGCATCATGCGTCCTGTGATGGATTGGTTGGTACCCTGTCCAGGCTGTACGCCGCCTCGCGCACGCCAACCCTGTACAGGACACTCGGTACAAGAAGATAAATGACGGAACAAGAATTCCAGCATTGCAGAGGGTACAGTGGCTGACCTTTCACCTACTGCATAGCTTCATGACATTCATGCTCTAAAGTTGACACAACCGAAATCTGGCTCCCTCAAGGAAACCCTGAAACTTAGTGTCATACGATCCTCCTGTGGTTAAGGTGCATTGTTCAGAAAAAGAAGCAGGCCAGGTCAGAATCTAGAAATAGAGAGAGGAAAAAATGATCTCCTCCCGAAATGTGTTTATCCGGCGTGAAAGTCCATTAGACAAAAAAAAAAAAAAAAAAAAAAAGGAATTAGGTCTGCTTGGTTATGCTGTCTATGACACACCCTGAGAATCCGAGCGCTCTGACAGGTAATCACTTAAGGAACCCTACTGAGCTGACACACTGAGACAGCCTGAGATAAAAACATCACCGGTCCTGAATGACCCAGTTTCTCAATCCGGAGTGCGTCTCTGTGTGCACATCCAAGATTCTCACAGCAAACGAGCGACGTCCTCACCTCGTGTCTCACACTGTTAACCTTCACGAGCAACTGCAGCACTGCTATCAAGACGGTGAGAGCAAAATACATCAAACAACCACCACAAAAGTGATGAGAAGTAACGATAGTCCTTAAATAGAAATGATGAGGACGGAAGACTAGAGATCGATCGCAAAGCAAAACCGGCTTGTTAGTGTAAAGGAGCTGTATATTTTCTTATCTTCCGCACTAATCTGCTGAGACGACAATTTGTCCGGACATTACTTCCTGGATACGCTTCACCAACTTCCCTGATGTTCTTATCTTGTTTGACAGCTTTAACGAATCGTGATGTCGCCTGAGAACGGGTTGAAAAAAAAAAAATTATAATAATGACTAATAATAATGAAATCAATAATGACTTCTTGTGTTTATGAAACGAGCTTAAGATATAAAACACACCTTACACATTATCTTAAAAGCAAATATATGTTTGTAGCACTGATTAGAGTTTTAATCGGCATGGGATAGCGTATCGCCATTACATTATACGATATACAGAGTACAGTGTGCTCTGTTTTTTGGCTGATAAACTTGTTGGTTTCACCCAATACTGAACAGAGAACAGTGATATTACAAAATCAGTGCAATACTGAGTGCCGAGACACATGAAAAACAGTCACCACATCAAAACCCATGGATTTATGTGAAAGAAAAAAAGTAATTCATCTTCAAATGCTTCATCTGCCCGTATCTGTAATTCTCTTTTAAATCCAAACAAACGCAGAGCATTGAGAGGTAAGCACATTTTTATTCCAGCAGTCATTTTCTTTAACAAGTAAACTATTATTAGCTTGTAGCAGCTAAATCTTTTGTTGTGTATGCATTTTTAAAACTAATCCGTCAAGTCGCCACTGTTGGGCCCTTGAGCAAGGCCCTGAACACTCAACTGCTCAGGTGTATAACGAGATAAAACGTAAGTCGCTCTGGATCAGGGCGTCTATCAAGTGCTACAAATGTAAATGTGAAATGATGATTGGTAACACTTGAGCGTTACTACACAGCAAACCAGCACAACATGACAGCAACGCAGGCTGGAGCCTAGCAGGTTCACCTTAGTGTGTAGAGCTCACACTCTCATGAAGTGGTAAAGTGTTCGCCCCCTAGTGACGGGGAGGAATTGGATACGACTAAATTAGGGGGAAAACCTGGTTAAAAACAAATAAAATAATAATAATAATAAATAAATAAATAAAAACACATTCAGTGTTAATGTTTGGACTTAAATGAATAAAATTAGTAGTTTGTCATGAAGAAGTGATACCAAAAGCTAAAATCTATCAATTATTATTTCCGCAAACTCACTTTCGACTGGCTGTGATCATAATCTCTGCTAAATTATTAAAACTAATCCAGTGTCTCATCTTACACATCTCTTACACAACAAACACATGAAATGTCTAATTATATATTCACCATTGAAAAAAAAAAAATCTTATTGTTGCTTGTTTTTCCAACTAGAATACAGGTCCTCTCTATTTTTCTTTCTCTCCTTCATTGTTTTTTAAAAAGCTACTATTACATACTATTGCTATTACATATGCATATTTTTATTACACCATATTGTACATTACATATTTAACATATTTTTATTGTAAATTCTGCTTCCTCCCCCCCTTTCTCGAGAGAAGTAAGAATTTAACTGTACTAGTATATATACATTTACAGTATATATTTCAATAAAACTCTTGAATGTTGAATCAAAGAGACGGGAAAATGATACAAGGTACAAATTTTTTGCGATTTTCCCTTCTTTTTATTTTTTGGAGGAAACATGGAGGTCGTGTGCAAAGAATGTTAAGTTAAAAAACATCTTAAAATTAAAGTTTGCCGGCTATCAAATAGGCACTGATAGAAATTCCTCACCTGCATGCTGATTGCTCATGATAATGTTCAGTATCAGCGTCAGACTCACTTAATGACCTGCTATTAACAGATCTGTGAGTCCAGGGTGACATAAGAGCCTTTTTAATAACGAGTCTAATCAGAGAACATAATAATATAACATTACAGCCATAATAAATCACAGTATATCTGATATACAACTGAAAGTACAACTGAAGGCAAGAACCTTTACACTTTTAGACTTCTACTTTCACTAAAGTAATATTTTTCCCCCTAGAAATGGGGGAGAAATTTTTGATTTAGTTACAGATCACGACTCTATTATGTGGAAATTCATGCATCACCACACGGACTCCAAAACAAAACATTATTTGTTTATTTATATACATTTGAGAAGGTAAAATATTGAAGTTCCTCTATAATCCCACAGGCGCACTCTAAACTATTCAAACACATAAATATAAGTAAATACAAAACACAACTAATTTATATACTACCCAACTACACTAATTTAACACCAGTAACAGTAAAGCGGTTGATATTCCTGGTACGCTAGATATCAGCTTCACATTTCAGCAATTCTTTTGCAGAAATATAACCACATTTTCCTTATCTCGGAAAACACGACACCTCTCCCAACATTGCTTAGGGTTGGTCTGACTGGGGCTGGGCACACACACACACACACACACACACACACACACAGTCAGCTGATGTCCGAAGCTGTTAAACATGGAGCGTCCCTCTACTTTTAATATCATCTCATGTGTCCTCAAATGTTTCATTAGGTTTGACATGTTTCCCGCTTTATACACAATTTGTTGAAAGACATTTGTTGCATGACACAGTGTTAGAATCCTGTGTTGTGAAATCCAGCCAAACTTTGCGTTCACTTGTTCAATTGGGAAATTATTTTTCACTTGCACTGAGAGTGATGATGCTTCTGAGGTCCGTTTCAGAGAACCAGAGGACAAATATTTCAAATCGATCGCTCAGGCATTTAAGTGGCACTAGAATATGCGTTCTGATCCGGTTCTGACTGGGGTTATATGGGTACCAGGGTCATACTGGCACCGAGTTTTGGCACCCAACCGTACTTTCTACTGTTTATCAGCTATGGTTGTGTAGGTCAGAAAATGAGATCGACGCACGCTTTAGATATTTTGAAGGAGGCATTGATGACATTGCGTCTACTTCCATGTTCAGATACGACTGGCTCCCATATCGGATTTGATCCATGCCCAAGGATCATGCTTTTCCAGAGGACTCCAGCACGGTTCTCGAACACGGAACACTTGTGCTCTCACTGATCGGAATGAACCAGACTTTGGGGGTCAAACGTTCTTGGAAACGATCCCGGGTTCCTAATGTAAAAATGAGCATCATTAAAGTACACAAAGAGTAAAATCAGGCAGTACTAAACGATCCTCAGTACAAAACAGATTGTGATTAAGAACCTTGAGATGAGCACAGAACCTTCTTTCTGATTACAGTAACCCTACAGGTCAGAGTGAGATCATCCACAGAATCAAAAGCAAGATTCAGACATAAACTCTCTTTGAATGACTTTGCGGTAAATCATTACGGTATCCATGTTGAACCTTCCACAGTCACAGAAAGTGAGTCTGCATCAAACTGACGAAGATTACACTGCGAGCGCACATTCTGAGAACATAACAGCACTATAACACAAACATAACAACATTAAGCTCTGGCTTAGTTACAATTATTACCCAGGTTGTCCTAACCAGGTCTTATTACTGTATTGACTTTAATCATCTCAAGAACGAAGCTTGGGGCTCCTGCTTGGCGCAAAAGGAAAAAGTGTTTTGCCGAAGACATCGGTGTCCTGGAGGGGAAAAAACGGCTGGGTGGGAGGAGTGTAACAGCTGTCTCTCAGCTGTCAATCACAGTGACACGAATCATGCGAGTCTTTGAGCAGACAGGGCATTTTTATTATTTTACCATCATTTCCCTTTCTCTACTCTAAGCGCTCGTACACTGGCCTCTACACCAGGTGTGTGAGCAGAACCAGATGCTCAGCTCATAATCTGCAGCATGAGATGTCAGTAATCAAATCTCCAAGGAAAAAAGAAAAATCAGGGTGGCTGATTTGAAATGTGCGAAGAAAACCGGTCTGACTTTCAGCTTGTTCCTCGTTAAGAAGCAAGAAAACTCAAGGTCAGCTGAATAATCCTGCAATATCCTCCCTGCTGCTAAAGTCATCACTGACCAAAAAAATTTTTTTTAAATCACCCACCACGCTTTATCACTCGTAGCAGTGGAGACAAACATGTTTGTTTTAAGACACCACCAGCATTGTGATCGAGCACATCCTCCTAAACCGGCGCTCAGACATTTAGGCCTCTCCCAGTCATTGCATAATCTCTTGGAAGAGAACTGTATACAACAGCTATACAAACACGATGCATTGTTAAAGGTTTAAGATAAGGTGACTGTAACCCCAAAAAAAGTTCAAACCACAACGAACAGATTTACTTATACAAACCTGATATCATGATCACTGTTTAACTCAACCAGTGCTGGTATTAAAAACATGAAAAACAAAGGCTGCTTGTATGAAGCAACCAGTTATCTACAGTTTGACACGAACACGCACTTTACAAACATATCTCAAGTGGAAGTCATTCTTACACATGCTACAAACTCTTTTTAAACAGACTGACAGAAAGCTGGACTTCAGTACTGTTTTGAGTACAAAAGTGTTCCTCAGAGCATGTCTGTCTGTTTGGAGAAGAGAAACAAAAAAGAAAGAAAAAAAAAAAGTAGCACATCCTTAAATATATATTTTAATACTTGCACGGCTGATGCAATCACTACACCGCACATTGCTGCATGATCTTTTTTCATATTTATTATGTGTGATTCTGACAGAGACGCAACAAACAGAACACGGAGGATCTTTAACAGTACAAAGTCCATAGAAAATTTGTCATAACCACAGCAACCACAGAACCATTACTTGCTATTGTTACATAGATGGGCATGTACAGTCTGTACCCTCAAATTCGCAGGGGGTCTCGTTCCTAGAGCACCGACGAATTGTGAAAAACCACAACTTTTGGATGTGGTCAAAATAAATGACTAGAAATGCCTATTTTTATAGTTTAAAACCTAAATATGCCCACAAAACGCACACCTTCATTTCATTTCAAACTCAGTGTAATACATTACCATTAAAAAATAATAAAAAATAAAAAGGATGTAAAGTTAAACCTGTATACTGTACAGTACTGCTGAGTGCTAGAATGTAAAATACTGCTGTTACATCGATATGTAATTCATATGTACTTTAGGGTAAATACGGTAATAATTCACCATCCCAAGCTGTGTTTTTCCTCTATAGTTGCTTTGTGTTCTCTCAGTACAAAAAAAAATTATACAGTATTATATTTATAGACATTTATCTGAATTTATACAAACCGGATTCCAAAAAAGTTGTGACACTAAACAAATTGTGAATAAAAACTGAATGCAATGATGTGGAGATGGCAAATGTCAATATTTTATAAAGAATAGAACGTAGATGACAGATCAAAAGTTTAATCCGAGAAAATTTATCATTTTAAAGGAAAAATATGTTGATTCCAAATTTCACGGTGTCAACAAATCCCTAAAAAGTTGCGACAAGTAGCAATAAGAGGCTGGAAAAAGTAAATTTGAGCATAACGAAGAGCTGGAAGACCAATTAACAGTAATTAGTTTAATTGGCAACATGATTGGGTATAAAAAGAGCTTCTCAGAGTGGCAGTGTCTCTCAGAAGCCAAGATGGGTAGAGGATCACCAATTCCCACAATGTTGCGCAGAAAGATAGTGGAGCAATATCAGCAAGGTGTTACCCAGCGAAAAATTGCAAAGACTTTGCAGTTATCATCATCAACTGTGCATAATATCATCGGAAGATTCAGAGAATCTGGAACAATCTCTGTGCGTAAGGGTCAAGGGCGTAAAACCATACTGGATGCCCGTGATCTCCGGGTCCTTAAACGACACTGCACCACAAACAGGAATGCTACTGTAAAGGAAATCACAGAAGTATATATTGCCATGAAAAAAAGACAATTAAACAATTATTCCATAAAACAATTATTTGTTAGGTTATAAGGAAAAATTTGCAAACTCTGAACCCGCGGCTTCATTGAAACAGATGCATAATTAATCCAGCTGATTACTTTTTTTAAAAGCCAACTGTTTACTGATGATATAATGAATAAAATGCAATAAGATTAACGGCTGGGTAAAAAAAAAAAAAAATCTATATACTTATTGACGTTTTACATCATTTCAACCCTCTTTAATGAAATAGCAAAAATATGGCATGACGGCCTTAAGAGAGACAAAAACAGTGAGGTTCGTTGGGCAAACACAAAGCGAGTGATCTCCATCACGGCCCGGCGTGCTGTATCGTACCAGCACTCTTTTATAGGCTGCGAGAACGAGACAAAAGCACAGCACACAATCCTCTTATTCATCTCCAGCATGGCGTGCAGATAATGTAGATCGCAGCTTTGACAGGGCCACGTTACCAAGCTGCCCATTCATAAACAACACCTGCACTAACGGGAAAAGTTATCACAACCCTGTCAGATTGTAACTGGTTTCTACACGATATCAGTTAAACATGCAACAGGTCTCGACTCTATTAAAGGGAAAAATGAGTAGTCAAAGTTACAGTGACTGACAACTTCCAGGATGGGAAACGAAGGTGATGATGAGATGATGGGAATTCTTCTGCACCGGTTGGTGTACTGCTTTATAGGGCTGCACGATATTCAGGCTAAAAAGAAACTATATGTCAAGGAAGTTGAAAATATTTAGACTTCAAAACACTATAAATGACTTAAAACCCTCAGCAGATATTCTGATTTCTGGTTTGCTGTTACTATAAACCTGCCAACACAATATGAATTACTTTCAAACATTACTTTTTATTTATGTGTAACCATACACTCATCAATTACATTTATCGTAATTCTTTGCGATACAGATAGTGTATACCATCATCGCGATAACGCTAGTTTTTCTATATATCGTGCTGCCCTACTGCTTTATTCAAAGATGTAATTCAGAGATGTACCCACTACAACACTGGGACAAAATGAAGTGCTCTCTCTATTCCATGCTGATCGATTGACCTCTGACCACCCAGACAAATCAGACGTGGATAAATCACTCGGCTGAGCACCCAGGACTGTGTGCAAGCTTTTACTTTCATTATTCATGGCTGCTGGTTCAATAAGCTGCTCATGTAGCGGTCAACAACCTGAAGGACGAAAATATTACAGCCTTTGAACGTTCACAAGAAAAGTTTCTCTCTCAAATTCATGTCTGAGCTATAATGGAGAGATGCAGGGTGATGCATAATTGTGCGCAATTGACTGACTAGTTATTCAGAATAGTGCAGTTAATGATTCATTGATTAAGAAACCGAATAAGACATGCATTAGCCTTTTGTTTTGCATAATATTTCTCCATAGCTCTAATTTGTACACACTTGTAGTTTACGTCTTGTTTTTGAATAAGGACAAAAACAAATGTTTTGACAGTCTTTATTTTATATATATATATATTTTTTTTTTTATTTTTATTCTGATTATACTAAATTGTTGGGAGGATGATTCTAGAACTATTTAATTATAACTTATTCTGAGACTTGTTCGCCATTAATGATTAATCAATTATTTATTGTTAACCTGTTCAACTATCATTTTTTTATCTTAAAATTTGCAATCCCAGTCCAGGATCAGTATATTAGGAAGCAATTACAAAATGACAAACAAACAAATAAATAAATTCAGCACAAGGCCGTCTTATTCCTGATTCAAACAGCACACTAGATGGAGCGGACCAATATATTTTATGCGCAATGTAAGGAGAGATAAGGAAAAAAAAAAAAAGCATAACACATTTGGCCAACAATTTGGGGTCGAGGGTGCTAGTACGGCTGAAACGATTCCTCGAGTAACTCGATTACAAATAATGATCGAGGCAAAATCTTCTGCCTCGAAGCTTCCTTTAATTCATTTGAAAAGTTTTATGTCTTTGCACAATTATTTGTTTGGCGTGACACAGCGTGCTTCTGGATGCAAGCTGCCAGTAAACACAGACGAAGAAGCAGCGATTATGTCACCCACAAAGTAGAAGGAGACACAAACATTTAGCTGTGTAGTGATTTGATGGAGCGTTCTGGTGCGGCTGCAAAATGAAAGGAAGCGATAAAATTATCAGCGAGCAAAGAGAAGAAGAAACCAGCAGGAGAAAACGACAGAAATTTTCAGTAAAGGCTTATGCTATGCCTAAACTGTAGATTTTGAAACTTTTAGTTATGAAAGTTTAAAGTTGCACAACTTAGTTTTTATAATTATTTATTTTAATGTGTGCCTTAGTTTTTTGATACATAAAAGTTATTTGAAATACCTTATTTTTAGTTTCGTATGGCACTGTAATGCACTTAACTCATCTCAGTCAACTTTAATCTATTCCTTGTATTGTGAATAATATTTATTTTTGATAAAATGTTGTATGCATTTAAAAAATAAAATGTACTTTTGCTTAGTTAAACAGCAATGTAAAATATATATAAGAGAAACAAAAATTAAATGGTTTTCTTTTTAGAAAAATCTACTTTTATCAGATTACTCAATTAAACTTTTGGTAGATTATTAAAATATTCGATAGCTACAGCCCTAGTGCTAGTATGATGTGCTCCATTTTCTTCTGAAGAATATAAGGACTATAAGGCATTATACGTACATACACTTGTTCACTATATTTAGTCTCATATTCTCTCACTATATATTGTGGAACCTAAGTTTAATTTAAGTTTCTCGACAGCCAAACATTGCAGCTTGCCCTAGTTAATAAATTAATGAGTTTGCCCTCTGCCTCTTTAAACTTCTCAGTGACTTATCTATCCATCATTGCTGATCTGCAGGAGTCAAACCACTGAAAAAGTGTGAAATGCTTAAATGGCGTAACCCTCCCTTCTTACAGCAGCACAGACATTCTCTGTACATATTCTCCGTTTCGTCGTTCATTGTGGATGAACAGATGAATTTGTGTCACCAACACGGCTTCTCTGACTGTACGTGTAGTAGAGAGAGAAATATATCTACTGTGAAAAACTCCATAAAACAATTAAAACACAATAGACTTTCCCCTGCGATGTTAATCAGTCATGAACAAATAAACTCGCCTCAAAAGGCTTCTTGGCTCCAACGTCCCCCAGCGCGCAAAGGAGGAAGGAATCGAGAAAAAGGAACTCGTGAAACTCGGTCCAACTCCACAGATGTTTGTGTGGCTCGAACTCCGCACTGGTAGGGAAATTTCACAATCCTGGTCAGTCAGCAAGTTTAGCAGTGTAGGGACCCTTTAACTGGAAACGCGCACACACACAATGACATTTCACAGAAAGGAAAGCTCTGCTGCTCGCATTACTTGAAATATAAGGTAAGGGCTGAGCATAGGCTGGATTAAAGTGAAAGAACATCTGATACAACGCTTCCTAGTGCCAACGAGTGATATTGTAAAAGATAATAAATCTGTGGTTTATCAGTTCTATTCTGTAAGGAAGAAGCAAAGCCACAAAATGTTAACCTTACCGCGGGAAAAATAGAGCTACAGGAGATACATAATATTGTTTATCTGGTTTGGATTTAAATTGATTTTATTTGTTAAAATAAAAGCTGTACGAAGATCTGACAATTCACATCATATACCAAGATTGTATACACAACGCGGATAAACTACCACACTCGACATGTGCACTTTATTATCTCACTGATCCACACTCACCCCAAAGGTCATGTGACACATTTTAATTATGTTACTCTTGTACAGGAAGTCAGAAACTTTGGAAGTCAATTTGAGTTCAAACGTTAAATAGTATCGATAATGTTGCCAAACTGCTACAGGTCAGATTTCTTTTAAATAATAATAATAATATTAATAATAAAAATCCCGAACCCGTTAATAAATAGAGGCATGGGAGGGTTTTGTGCATTACTCAAGATGAAATAGAAGGAAGAGTGTCTTTCTACTCTGTCCAGTAAATTTAGCCAACTAACACACACAAAAAAAAAATCCATCACATGACTAATCATCTATGGACTGCTTTCATTTCAGGATTCACAGGAAATTAAAAGTGCCACACTCTTTGCTGTTGAAACAGGGGAATTTGTCTGGTGTATGGTGGGAGATTTGACTCCGTGATTCACAAAGGCCAAGCAGCTGACGTGAGTAGGATTGCAACAACAGGATGGCCACATGCTAGGAAGCCCGAGGTCAAGGTTCATTCTTGTGAATACGGACCATTTTCATAGGATGTATTTCGATACCTGCAATTATTTTAGTGGCTCAATTTAGTGGCATGTTTACAATTTAGTACTTTTAATTATTATTTTTAAACAGGTTACTGTGGCCTTCTGTAAAGTCTCTTTCAATCTGTAAAACAAAGTTGTCTGTGAGGAAGAAATGCACTCCCCCCCCCCTCCTGATAATGTTATATATTTACATCAATTCATTCTACCAAGGGGTTCCTTAGCATTCACTTGTTCGTACACACCCAATTACACCAGCACGTAACAACATAATTGATCCTCAATGCATTTTAATGTGCTGCATGTATTTTCTGATCGATTTATGCAAAAAGTGTTTAAGGATGACATTCAGCTACTGTGGGACAAAACAGCACGAGAGCCAAATACAGTATGTCCTTTCAACTTCTATACCAGTTATCCTGTTACAGGGTGTGGCGAGACTGGAGCCCATCGGTATGAGGTGGGGTACACACTGGACAGGGTGCCAATGCATCGCAAGACGTAATTATGTTCCTCAGATTGTACCATCACACTCAACTATATAACGTACAAACTGTTCCTGTGAAAGCGAAGTGTTGGTACCACAACTGGGTTTTCTTTCCCGTCTCTAAACAAGATACAACCCACATTATCATCGTTTCACCATCACTGTTATTATTAAATGAGTTGCAAATTAATGAAGAGATAAAACACACAGCTAAGATCAAAGTGAAAAAGTTCATACATTTCAAACATCAAAGAGAAAAGAGGATGAAAAGTAGAGATCAATCTGTGGAGTTCAGGGGTGCGGGTGCACACCTCGGGGTAAAGGGGTGTTTAAAACTAATATAACACCAAGTTACTACCCTGTCACTCACTCACACACACACACACACACACACACACGTTACCTTCTGCGATGAGCTCGTCCACGGTGACCTGGTACCTCCCGATAGCGAACACTTTCCCGATGAAGTTGCTCCCTCCGGTACCGGACCCGGACCCCGAACCTCCTCCCAGTCCTCCGCTCTCCGACTTGGGCATGCGCGAAAACTTCTTCATTCTTCCTTCGAGTCTAGCAACAACAACACCAAAAAAAAAAAAACAATAATCCTTCCCCAAACAGTTCAGCAGCAGCTCCGCCGCTTCTATCTGATCATTTCCACCCTGTTTGTCCTGCGAGGTTCTGGGAGAGAAACGTCACTTGAACACCACCATGGGCTCGACTTCCTCCTCCACAGCGGTGCGCTGAATCCCACCAACTCTCGGCTACGCTGTTAGCGTAACGCGCGTTACGCCAATTAACGACTCCAGAAAGGCGGATTGTTGCTAGCCAGCGACGAACAGATAATGTTAGATAGACCCCTCGGCTCTGCGGCTAACAGTATAAAAGCTCAGATTCACAGCAATGTCTGGTTAGTTTTCCCTAACACCCAAGTGTGGGTGTGTGTGTGTTCGCTAAGGCTAAGGTGTGCTCAGAGTGCATGGAGAAAACGCCTCCCTACTTCCCCTTCCTTTCGGAGTTAGCTCGTTAGCGTGTTAGCCGGCTCGCGCCTCAAACAAAAAAAATGCCCTTTTAGAAGGACAACTCGTCTCACAAAGTCGACATTACACAGTCCTGACCCGCGGCTCGGGCCGAGTTTGCTGACGAACGCCGGTTATCCCGACCATAGCAGGAGGCTTTCCGTTCACTAAACTCCGTAACTCCGGTGACTGAGTCAAGTGGGAGGTTTTTTTTGTGTGTGTGTGTGTGTTGTTGCTGCTGCTGTTTCAGCACGCGCCAACCAAACTTCCAGCGTGCGTGCGTAAGCGAGCGCGCGCGGGCGTGTGCGCGAGCCGTGCTATTGTGACGATTGGTGTGTTCACACACACGATCCGCTTTCTGATGGGACGCCGCGCCTGACCGTCTGCCTGAACACACACACACACACCGTCTCTCCCTCTCTTTTCAACCAGTTTGATTGAGGACGATTTTGGGGACAATACAGTGGATGAAGAAAACACAACTGGCCTCGGTTCTGTTTCAGACGGAGGAGTCGCACCAACTTTGTTGTATTGCAACCAATGTGCCCCAAACTGGGAAAAATCATTTACCATGGCTTCTTAAACTTGATTTGATTTTTTTTACTCAGTAAACATAATGAACTTAAAAACGTAACCTTTTTAAACTGCCTGTGACACAATCACAATATGACATAATTACTGTAGCATGACATACTATGAATTATATAGAGTACGCCATATATATATATATATATATATATATATATATATATATATATAATGTGTGTGTGTATGGCATACTCTATATAATTCATATATACTCTATAATACTATAATACAGTGGTGTGAAAAACTATTTGCCCCCCTCCTGATTTCTTATTCTTTTGCATGTTTGTCACACAAAATGTTTCTGATCATCAAACACATTTAACTATTAGTCAAAGATAACACAAGTAAACACAAAATGCAGTTTTTAAATGAGGGGTTTTATTATTTAGGGAGAAAAAAAATCCAAACCTACATTGCCCTGTGTGAAAAAGTAATTGCCCCCTGAACCTAATAACTGGTTGGACCACCCTTAGCAGCAATAACTGCAATCAAGCTTGTGCGATAACTTGCAACGAGTCTTTTACAGCGCTCTGGAGGAATTTTGGCCCACTCATCTTTGCAGAATTGTTGTAATTCAGCTTTATTTGAGGGTTTTCTAGCATGAACTGCCTTTTTAAGGTCATGCCACAACATCTCAATAGGATTCAGGTCAGGACTTTGACTAGGCCACTCCAAAGTCTGCATTTTGTTTTTCTTCAGCCATTCAGAGGTGGATTTGCTGGTGTGTTTTGGGTCATTGTCCTGCTGCAGCACCCAAGATCGCTTCAGCTTGAGTTGACAAACAGATGGCCGGACATTCTCCTTCAGGATTTTTTGGTAGACAGTAGAATTCATGGTTCCATCTATCACAGCAAGCCTTCCAGGTCCTGAAGCAGCAAAACAACCCTAGACCATCACACTACCACCACCATATTTTACTGTTGGTATGATGTTCTTTTTCTGAAATGCTGTGTTACTTTTACACCAGATGTAACGGGACACGCACCTTCCAAAATGTTAAACTTTTGTCTCGTCGGTCCACAAGGTATTTTCCCAAAAGTCTTGGCAATCATTGAGATGTTTTTTTAGCAAAATTGAGACGAACCTTAATGTTCTTTTTGCTTAAAAGTGGTTTGCGCCTTGGAAATCTGCCATGCAGGCCGTTTTTGCCCAGTGGTGGAGGCAAAATGGTGGAGTCGTGAACACTGACCTTAATTGAGGCAAGTGAGGCCTGCAGTTCTTTAGATGATGTCCTGGTGTCTTTTGTGGCCTCTCGGATGAGTTGTCTCTGCACTCTTGGGGTAATTTTGGTCGGCCGGCAACTCCTGGGAAGGTTCACCACTGTTCCATGTTTTTGCCATTTGTGGATAATGGCTCTCACTGTGGTTCGCTGGAGTCCCAAAGCTTAAGAAATGGCTTTATAACCTTTACCAGACTGATAGATCTCAATTACTTTTGTTCTCATTTGTTCCTGAATTTCTTTGGATCTTGGCATGATGTCTAGCTTTTGAGGTGCTTTTGGTCTACTTCTCTGTGTCAGGTAGCTCTCTATTTAAGTGATTTCTTGATTGAAACAGGTGTGGCAGTAATCTGGCCTGGGGGTGACTACAGAAATTTAACTCAGGTGTGATAAACCACAGTTAAGTTAAATTTTTAACAAGGGGGGCAATCACTTTTTCACACAGGGCCATGTAGATTTGGAGTTTTTTTTCTCCCTTAATAACGTAAACCTTCATTTAAAAGCTGCATTTTGTGTTCAATTATGTTATCTTTGACTAATAGTTAACGGTTTTTGATGAGCAGAAACATTTAAGTGTGACAAACATGCAAAAGAATAAGAAATCAGGAAGGGGGCAAATAGTTTTTCACACCACTGTATACAGTATATATATATATATATATATATATATATATATATATATATACTGTATGTATACCAGCAGGTTGTAGTACTGTATCTTCTATGGTGAACACTGGTATGTCAGGCCAAGCTCAAAGCTAATGAAATCTCAGATCTTACTACAGAGTGTCCACAGTGACAATGGTCTCGATGAGCAAATGAAAACCCACATCCATCAGACTGCGACTGCATGCAGGCTAACCTCTAGTAAATACATAAATACATAAATACAATCAGGGATCCTCCAAATAAACAAAACACACCACTATTTTGAGCTCCAAGAATTTATGTGATTTATGTATTGGACAATACTGGGCTCACAGGCCTTTCTGCAAACCACTGACCACAATTTAATTTTTTGTTATTTGGTTCCCCTTTGGGGATTTTTTTTTACTTTCTATAAACATTTGTTATATTTTTGTCACAGTTGTTGTCACACGAAAACTTATCTGACAAGGAACATCAAGGTTGCTTTTATGTCTAATTTATTTTGTAACCATGAACTAACATTTTCGGAATGCTGCCGTAAAATTCTCTTGTATGACTTTGAAAATGGTTACAATGTTGTTTGGGTTATTTTTTGTATCCACAAACCATTTGTCCATTTGTTCCTGTAAAATTTTTTAAGTGTTGGAGAAGCTCACCAAATTCACCAAGGGGTGCTTTCAGGTTTTTCTTTTTTTTAGGGAAAAAAACTTCCTCTAATGCTCACAAAGTTCTGCCAAGGTCATTTGTACATATTTATGTATGTATATATGTACTCCATTCAATCATTCATTTATTTATTCCTTTTTAGAAATGTTATTATATTCTCTAAAAGAAGATATCAGAAGTTATCCAAAGGATTATATATACAGTATATATATATATATATATACGCACACACACACCACGTTCAAAATTATTATTATGCAAATTGGATGTAAGTGTCATAAACATTAAATGTTTGGTTTTTAAATTAAACTCATGGATGGTGTGTCTCAGGGCTCTTTGGATCACTGAAATGAATCTCAGACACGTGTGATAATTAGTTTGCCAGATGAGCCCAATTAAAGGAAAAGTACTGAAGAAGGTTGTTCCACATTATTAAGCAGGCCACAGATTTCAAGCAATATGGGAAAGAAAAAGGATCTCTGCTGCGGAAAAGCGTCAAATATTGCAATGCCTTGGACAAGGTATAAAAACATTAGATATTTCACTAAAACTTAAGTGTGATCATCGTACTGTGAAGACATTTGTGGCTGCTTCAGAGCACAGACAGGTTCGTGCAGATAAAGGCAGAATGAAGAAAGTTTCTTCAAGACAAATTCATTAAGAGAGCAGCTGCAAAAAAGACCATTACAAAGCAGCAAAGGTGTAGGATCCCTCAGAGACTTGCAGTTGTGCATTAACCTATTATTCGGCCACCCCTAATCAATGCTCACAAGCAGAAACGGTTGCAGTGGGCCCAGGCATACATGAAGACAAGTCTTGTTTACTGATTAGTGTCGTGCAACCCTGGATGGTGGATGAAAAAAATTTTTTAATCTGGATTAAAAACAAATTATCCATAAGGGCTTCTTAAACTTTATTTGATTTTTTTCACTCAGTAAACTTAATGAACTTAAAATGTAATTTTTGTAAACTGTGCCTGTGACACAATCACAATATGACATAGTTACTGTAGCATGTCATACTATGAATTATATTAGAGTACGCTATATATATATATATATATATATATAGCGTACTCTAATATAATTCATATATATATATTGCGTATCCTCAAGCAGTGGATGGTTGGTGGATGGCCACCATGTTCCAACAAGGCTGCGATGTCAACAAGGAGGTGCCGGAGTCATGTTTTGGGCCGGAATCATGGGGAGAGAGCTGGTAGGCCCCTGTAGGGTCCCTGAAGGTGTGAAAATGACCTCTGCAAAATATATAGAGTTTTTGACTTTCTTCCATGGTACAAAAAGAATGACTTGAAAATTATACTGACTGTTATTTGCGTTGACTAAGTATGAAAATCAGAGAAAGATATCATTTACGTAATAATTTGGAACACGGTGTATATATACACACACTTCACATTTCAGTAGCTGGAAGTTTTGTATATACAGTACCGTTGCAAAAATTTGCATCTAAAAGCTTTGGTCTAGAAACCTGTATAGCATAACAAACACGCCCACTCCCACCCCCTCATACACACACATATAAGCACATACAGTACACACTCCTTCTCCTGAATAACTATTAACTTGATGATTTGTTTGTTTAGTATGTTCCATGCAGCCGGTGGGAATTCTGTTGTAGGCCACGATGTCATGGTTTTAACTGTTGTTGTCAGCTTCCAAAGAGCAAGACTTTCTTATACTTTTAATGTAGTCCTGAGGAATATTACTCCAGGCTTCCTGAAGGACTCTTTGTCTCTCATTTTCAGTCCATTCTTTGTACCTGACCAGTTTCAGAGGAATATTTCTTGTTTGTTCATTGAAGCATTGAAGCATTAAAAAAAGCATCTACGTCATCATGTACCAATGAGAAACATCTCCTGGGATAGGCTCCAGGTCCCCGCGACCCTAAATACAGGATAAAGCGGTATAGAAGATGAATGAATGAACTATGTGAGATGCAAAAATTTGCAGTCTCTCTATATATGATGTATTTATGTCTAGATTAAATGTGTATATTGTACATTTGGCAACGAGTATGTACAGTATCATTCCCATAAGCTAAAAAGACAGGCATATATATTTTTTTATTTTAAAACAAACATCGAGTCAAGCCAGGCCTGTTCCATATCAAGGAACATCAGCCCTCATAGCGAACGCAGCACTCATACTCACAGAATGAGGTTACCAGTTCTGGTTCAGTGGTAAAGAGATTGCTTAATCCTGAAGGATGGTCACGTGACTGTGACATGCTGTCTCAGCAGAACTTGTTCTATAAGAACACCTCGTAAAAAGAGACACCTCAGACTGAGGCTTGGTTTTTCAGAGTATGAGAACATGCTGCCCTCTGTTGGTTATTGCTCACATCTGCTCTGGTTCAATGGTGAAATCATTATGTGGCACCAGGTGGCAAGCATCTCATGCCCTAAGTCTCCTTATAAAGCTGTATAAATGATAATTGAGTGGTCACTGCAGCCAAAGGGTTGACCCAGGAGTGCAAATACTTATGCACCCATTACATATATACAATAAATCTGAAAATATTTCGTACGTTGAATCAAATTGTAAAAATCGCATGTAGATGTTCAAGTTCAAGACCATGTAGCTAAAAGGTTTTCATCTAGTAATCAGGTTTAGTGCACATTTAGGCTATTTTACATTTGCAATATTTACAAATTCACCAAATAACCAGAAAAAATCTATATAGTATATAGTGAATATAATAACGATTTCAGGGACTGAAGTTGCCCCATGCACTTGGTCTCTGATCCAGGCCCTTGACCCAAAATTACAGTCACCGTCAAAAGTTTGGACACAAATTTGGATGTGTTTTTTCAAATTCCAGAACAATACTGTAGATTTTTACCTGAGACTTGAGTCAAGATATGAAGGTGTGCTGCTGTGAAATAGTTCGTGCAAGAACAGTATCGTCAAATGCATTTGCAAAACCCATCAAACTCCATGATGGAACTGGCTCTCATGAAGACTTTCCCAGGAAAGCAAAACCAAAACGTACCTCTAGGAAAAGTTAATTTAGAGTCACCAGCCTCAGAAATCACAAATTAGCAACCAGCACTTCAGATTAGAGCCGTTATGAGCAGAGCAAACTTTACAAAGCGTGAGAAGTCGACACAACTCAAGATCAGCTGTTCAGATAAGATTATTGCATATGTTTTATGCCTTTAGAATTGTTTTACACTGTAGAAAAAAATGATGATCAGGAAAGAGTGAAGAATTAGAATTAGGTGTGTCCAAGCTGGTGGCATGTTGGCATCGTGATCAGCACTGGTGCGTTGCAACTCCAGGGTCTGGATTTTTGGGTTCGATGTTCCAGATGGCACATGGTTACCAACAACAACAACAAAAAAACAGGGACAAAAAAAACATTTGACTGGTAGATCACTGGCCTTCATGGTGCTGTTTGATTAGGCTTGTTATTTGTACCATACGTTTGTGTCTATGACCTTTAAAAAAAAAACATATTTTTCTTCTTCTTATTATTATTAGTAGTAATAATAGTAAATTGCTGCAACTGTTTTTTTTTCTCCAAAATGTCCATAATCAATGGTGGATCTTTTTTTTTTTTTTTTTTAAACTTTCACTTATGAAGACACACAAAAGCTATCATTTCTGACAAAATTGTTCCTCTTAATAAATCTTCTTTCTGCTTATTCAGGTATTCACTATACCACTGTTATCTATTTTCCTACTGTTTTATTCAATTATTTATCCAGACCTACTGATGAAAGCATAGCGCAATACACCTTCAGACTATATAAGACAACACCGTCTGTAACCAAATGTATTTTTTTTTAGAATTGCTCACAAGAAAAACTGCATCGAACAATACTAGAATTAAGATCATCGTTTTTCAGATATTTTTTTTTTATTACTAAAAAGGCACATAGTACAGGCATTACATCAATATTTTTCTCACAAATCATAGCACCATACGTTCTCTTTAACTGCTTGATAGGCACTACATTCTGCAAAATGGACAAATAATAATAATAATAATAATGTGAGGGCTATGGCTGCAGAATATCTGTCTCACACGAGCACCAAGTGATATGTAACCAAATCATAAGAGCACAACACTGGAAAACATTTGTGCAGCACGGTACATTGAATGTGCTCTACATATGACATAACATGAGGATAACATAATACATAATAATAACAACGTGAGGCGATATGGCAATCATCTCTTGTCAACGATGTCACTGGATACTGATGGAGCATGTACAGTATGTGCAAGGCAGGAAAATAAATCCACAGAGTGGAGGATACAGTATAGAGCGAGACAGCAGAACAGTGTATTTAAGCACAACCACCTAGGTTACAGTGTTTAAAAAAAAAAAGAAAACAGCACTAATGCTTGCAAATATATTTGTCAGTAATACCATATATAATAATGTTATATTTGGATTCAGACTCAAAAATCGCACTTGGTAAAATTCAGTGTGGCACAATGGTGATTAAGCAATACAGTGGTACCTCGGCATACGAACGCCCGCTCACAAATTTTCACCTTAGTTTTGTTTGCATTCGTGAAAAGCCAAGCGAAGTGAGGTTACAATTTGTGATTTTTTTTTTTTTTTTTTGCATTTTGTGCAAGATTTAGTGGACATAGCATCATGAGTCCCAAGAATGTTCGCAAGAAGAAAAGGAAGTCACTTTCAGGTTCGGTTTTAAAGCAGATGGTGCCAAGAGGATTCACAAATTAGGGTTACGTGAGGTTTAATGTCTATTTATTCCATATTTTATGTCATTTACATATATTTTCTAAATGCTTTAATAGTTTTATATGCGGAAGCATGGTAGCTTAGTGTTTAGCACGGTCACCTTCTGGTTCTGGGTTCGAGTCCCGTATTGGGTATGCAGTTTGCATGTTCTCCCTGTGCTTTGTGGGTTTCCTCCCACTGTCCAAGGACATGCAGATTATGCTAATTGCCTGTAGTGTGTGAATGAGCGTGTTAGTGTGTGTGCCCTGCGATGGATTGCCACAACGTCTAGGGTGTACTCCACCTTGTGCCCTAAGTCCCCTGGGATAGGCTCCAGGCCCCCCACGACCCTGTATACAGGATAAAGCGGTATAGACTTGGTGAGTGAGTAAGTGTTTTTACCGTATATAAAGAAAATAAGATTATAGTGCTGGAAATTGGTAATATTTTTGGGTGGCTGAAACGGATTATCTACATTTACATTATTGTCTATGGGAAAATGTGTTTCGCAATACGAATTTTCAACCTTAAGAACT
This sequence comes from Channallabes apus, assembly GCA_030522415.1. NCBI lineage: Eukaryota > Metazoa > Chordata > Actinopteri > Siluriformes > Clariidae > Channallabes > Channallabes apus. Next base: position 24,913,641 of record CM060122.1, on the reverse strand, counting down.
CGTATCTGAAACCAACGAGGTACCACTGTATTTATATATATTTTTTTAAATGAATAAAAATCAGATATGAGTGATGACTACGTCATCATGTAATTGCACTTTATAACAGTATTTACAACATATACCTAATTCATGTGTTGACACATAATACTTTCATTGTGATTTTACTGAAATGGCTAAGACATAGGACAGCAAAAATAAAATGCATTTAAATAAAGTGATGATGTGGCTGAGCTACCACTGACGGCGGTATCAATAACGATGATACTAATGTCAAAACAAAAAAAAATCCTTGTCAACAATTTGTAAAATTGTTTAAATCGGAGTGAGATCATTCAATATGATGACGTAACGTCCTGAGGTAGCTCAGTTGAAAGATACTTTACACTGCATAGCTGGCAAACAGACTTTCCCTTTTCCCTCCGTCTCAGGGTCGTATAAAAATACTAATCTCATACATCAACACATCTCTATTATCACAGACAGTAATAGAAAATAAATGTTTTTACAGTGTCTTATTAAATACTCTAATTTCTCTTCTTGTCTGTTGAGCCGATCAGACTTCCGTGCCGTCATTAATGTTGTTGTGCATTTTGACCTCCAGGTTGACCTGCTTGACCTTGACCCCGTTGACCTTCCAGGTGTCTGCGCCCTGGCCGAGAAGGTTAACGTTGCACTTGCCGTTCTTCAGGTTCTTCTCCAGCCGCTCGACCTCCACTTTGGTGTTCAGAGGATACTCTTCCATGTTGGGGTTCTTCGCCGACTTCCTGGCGTCCGCCTTCCGGCACTTCCTGAACAGGAAGCAGGAAGCCAGCAACAGTAGAATGAGCAGGAAGAAGGCCACCACACCTCCCCCAACCGAGCCGCTCGTGTGAGAGTCGAACGTGGGCGAGGGTTGAAGTTCGAGCTTCAGGGCCTTCATGTTGGTCCCGTTCTTCACCTGCTCGCCCTCGTTGTCGTAGATGAGCGACTCGTCCAGCACAGACTGTGCGCTCAGGTCACGTTTTAATGCTAAGCTGATTGAGCGACGCACTCTGGGGCTGGAGATAGACTCCGGAGCAATGACGTAGATGACCTGGAGGTACCACTGATGTCCTGCTTCCACCTGGAAAGAAAGGAAAGCTCTCATGAAAAAAAAAAAAATCCACAAGAATGCAACATCATTTAAATATCAACAACATTGAAATGTTGCTTATTAAAATAGACAGCACATTAATCTTTACAGTATAACTAATGTGATCAAAACATTTTGTAGTTTAAACCCCTTTTGTCTGCATATATTTTGCACCCCATCCACAATGCTGCTGGTGAAAAGTGGTATGTACTGTATTCCACTACTGATCTACAGATTCCTCCAACTAGGAAAAGACAAAAAAACATCCCAAGCATTAAAGTTTGCAGTCTCCAGTAACACGAGACAAGAAAGCGCATCGGCTGCTGGTCATCTCATGGACACTGATGGTATGATGATACAGCTCTTTCCTTGTATGAGGGACTGGGGGTTGGTGACTCAGTGGAAGGTGTTTTTTCCTGCCATGCGGAAAGCCTGGGCTCGATTCTCAGCCAGTGCCCAAACCACAGCCACAGGATGCAGTGCCGGTTCCAAGCCCGGAGAAAATGGGAGGGTTGCATCAGGAAGAGCATCAGGCATGAAACTTGTGCCAAGCTTGTATGTGTGGCACAACAAATGTCAAGTATGACATTTTATGACTCGTATGTCTGCCATAGGTCCTCTATAAGCTTTCGTAAGCCTATCCATGGTCATTCGTGGCTTCATCTAGTCAATCTTAGGCAGCTGTAGCTCACAAGGGGCTAAAGAAACCCACAGAGATCTACCCATGGAACCCATGGTCATCTGCGAGTCTATTTCTCCTGAAAGAAACTAACGTACACACTATTATCTTGTTCATTTACCACGGTATGCATAATGTAAGTATTGGAATTGTGTGTGTGCGCCGCATCGCTGTAGACAGTGTTAATATCGTTTACGCGGATTCTTAACCGGGTTTCACGGAACAAAGGTTGCTGCAGACTCCTGCAAAAGGACACAATTTTCTCACGCAGTTCCTGGCGGATCTTCACAGTTGAACACATTCTCCTTTAACATTCCCCACGAGTAGTCATCAGGTGATGTAAGATCGGGGTTATGGGACGGGTATGGGTAAGAAGGAATGTGTTCTGCCACCTTTTTCAATCTCGGTCCCTGTTCACGAACGCTTCCGTATGAGCAGAAATAACACTCAACTATGAATACGTTTTCCTTTCATAGACCCTCCGAGAACAGACGATATGTAGCTCCACTGTATTTTGCCTTAGCTCAGGAAAAAAAATAGAGTCAGAGCCAGGTACAATTTGGAAACCACAGTGATTCCAACCAAAATCAGGAAGTGGGAATTAGATATCTGTCCACTGACCTTATAGAGGGCATCAACCTTCATGGTGAAGCCGTCCACACCAGGCATTGTGCTTATGGACTGCAGCTCGGGGGCGTCTGATGCAAAGCTGGCTTCGAATGGAACATCGTGGAAGTAGCGTTCGCAGACATCAGGCTGCTTCCGGTCCTGTAAGAGAAAAAGAAACCCTTTGACTCATTCAGATTCTCAATGACCAGGTACCAGGTTCGAGAGCACACATTCGCTCCTATAAAAGCCTTCTATATTACAGTACATTAACAGAGTGCAGAGCATTGTGTAGACGTACCAGGAGCAGGAAACGGTGTTTGAGGTGCTTGTTAGGCTGGATACAGCCATACTGAGGCCCCTCGTTGTACAAAGTGCCCGTTGGGTCGAAGAAGGGAACGTAGCCATCTCGTCCTGTGCACAGATAAACCTTCTCCAACTGTAGCTTATAGGCAGAGTTCAGATTCTGGTCAGGATTCCACAGTACCTTGCCGTACAGCGTCTGACCTACAGAATACAGTAAAACGGTACGTCTTTTATGTACACTAGCCAGTACAATACATTTAGCTATTTACTGTAGTGCATTGCCACTAATTATTCACTTATTCAATGCATCACAATTTAAACATTATCTGAACAGCTGATGCTGTAAGCTACAGAGCCCCTAAAGGGACATGGGTAAGGGGGGAAATTTTTTTTGATGGAAAAAAACTGAGTAAGAAGAAGGAAAAAAAACTGGAGAAAAAAAAACTGGAAAAAAATCAAGATCACTTGACTCATATTTCCGGATCAGTCTTCCAGCGCCAAAATACGGAAAGGGTAAGCTCCAAGTACAAACTGAATGTCTTTATATTTTAAGCTGAAATGAAAACTCAATAATTCTCTCAAAATTTGCCGTTACTGCCACCTGCTGAACTAAATCGGTAACGCTGAGGAGTCAAGTTTTGCGAGATCTCGCGAAATGTTTGCGAGATCTCGCAAAACTTAACTCGGGTCCCATGACCAATTTTTTTCTTTATTTGTGTCCCATGTTTTATTTCTTCCTCAGATTAAAAAAAATAATAATAATTTGCCTTAATTTTAATTCTTCCTCAGATTTTTTTCCACTCATGTCCCTTAATGGGATCCATTCACCAGACACACATGGAAGGCTGCTTTCACAGTTGGTCACATCACACAATCTATATGTAATCATAGGAGACGCTGTCATGGTCATAAACAACATCAGGAAAAGGTTTCAGAAAAGAATCAGTAACGCCAACTGCTTTTTGTCCAATCAGATTTCAGTCGTTAATTAAAAAAAATTGTTGAATAGGCAGGAACTCAAACCCTTACACCATCATGGCACCTAATAATAAAAGGAAATAATAAAGGGATTCAATGTAAAGGCACCGAACCCCAGAAAGGAAGACCCACCCATTGAAAATGCACCCTTGTAGTCCATCTCTGCCATGGACATGTCTGTTGTTGCAGGATCCATCATAAACACTTTCTCGTTGTTGCACAGCTGGAACTCAGTGTTTAGAGAGTAGACCACAGGCACAGGTCGATTCGTCTGCTGGAATGCAATTGGCAGCAGGAACCTGTCGACCATTGAGGGAACAAAAAGTTGCAAGATTGTGACGCTGACTTTAATGCAACCAACTCCATTATTTCAACACCAGTCTAAACAAAATGAAACATGTATTCATTAGGAAAGGATGTACTTCTCGGGAGCATGAGCCGTGCAGGAGAGAGGCTTGTCTCCAGGATCAATCCATGGCTGAGTGGGCTGCACCGTGCAGGGAATTAAAAAGACTGTGTATTCCCCAGAATAGTCCTTCCTGGATGAAACAGGGAATGTATCAGTTTCGGGAAACTAGGAACACAAGTGTGGGTGATTTACTGGGTCCGGGTTTGGTACCTGCTGTAGGAGCTGGTGGCCCTCCATAGCTGGTACGGGGAGTCAAAGGTCTGCGCACTCCAGGCGAGCTGCAAATCGAACTCGATGCCTCCGAGGTGATCCGGTGCCATCAGGTGAGATTTGTGCCCGGGGAGAGTATGATGCTCTGGAACAAACTGACCTACAGTATAGTATAGAGATCCACTTTGTATTATAGCTGTTAATTACATTTTGCGCATCATTAAAAATATTTTCATCCACACGTATATCTTTCTTTGGTTTCAACTGTATCATGAAATTTGCAAAATGTAAATGACTTTAAATTTAAATTTTACTTAACTTTTAGAGGGTGATGACGCTTTTTGATCTGTTGTTTTTTTTATTACTCATGTTTAACACTTAATAAAAGGGGCGTTCAAGTCAAATCGAGACGGAAATTTTTGGACTACTGATTGGTAGGTTCTAAGCTCAAACCCCAGCACCACTAGGTCGGCTAGTCCCCACCAATAGATAGTAAATTAACGAGGGCATAAAAACGATTGACATTTACAAAAGACTTCAAGCACAGTACGTAGAATGAGATCCTTCGCTGCAGTAAAACATTTCAATGTTGCAAACGTATTAAAGAATGAATGTACGTCCATATACGATGATCATGGCACAGAGCGCCACTGCAGAAATTCCTGGGATTATTCACAGAGTGGAACACTCGATCCTTGAAAATCGTCAGATAATTTGCCTAGCGGAAGAGACGTGTTTGTACGTGGGAACTGTACAATCAAAAGTCCTGTTTTGACTTGAACGCCCCTTATAAAAATATTCATTAAAAAATATATATTTTTAATATAATTTTAACCATATATACCATGTGTGTGCATATATATATATAAAAACACATTTTGAGATTGCTTGGTAGGTGAAGGTGGTAACACACCCCTGAATTTAGCATGTGTTTTAAACTCGATCACTAGCCGTCCATCTTCTTTGATGAAGATTCTGATGATCTGCAGTCTGGCCGAGAGCACGCTGTCCGTCTGAATGCCTGTAAGAGCACAAACCAAACAGATACATCAGTCTTTAGCAGATGAATATGGATTAATGACTGCTTAGAGCAAATATATAGACCATAATGTGTCCCTGATGGACATAATATATAGAAATCTTTTGGGTTAAGTCTATATTAAGGTGAATGATATGGGTGTGGGAGTGTTTATGAAAGTTGACACTGCTACTATTATTGCAGCACACACCTGTCCTCCATAGCACGGTATCATAGAAGAAAGAGAACTCCATCTCGGTGTGGTGCTCAAGGGAGGCCCAGCCTCGAGGCGCGGTCACGTAGATGTAGGACACGTAGAGAGGAACCTGCACAGTTAGGAACGACTGTGCCGAGTCTCGCACCTGTTAAAACAAACGGAAACATATGATATAGAATTGCATTGCAAATTAGTCAACGTCTAGACCGCTGTTCTATAGAGTGCAAGTCAAATTGTATGCAAATGACCTAATTTTAGGGCTGCTAACATAGAAGCTCAACATAGAAGTGCCACACACTGCCACATGTGGGGGGCTGGAAAAAACACTTTTTTGAGTGAGAGAAATGAGTCGGCATTAAGAAAATAAAAGCTAAAAAAACAGAATCAGGTTAACAATCAGGTTATTAAAATGTAAAGTGGAATAAAATATCCATTAAGTACACTAGTTCAATTTTTATAAATATCCCGATTCAATATTATTTTGTTTTGCAATTCTAAACCTAGCAACCCGCGACCCTGAACACAGGATTAAGCGGTATAGAAAATGAATGAATGAATGAATAAACCTCAACAGTGTTAATAGTTCAGAATGCACCACCTGTAGGACTTTAGAGGAACATCAATATTTTACCAATTCAAATGCAATCATGCATAAACAAAGATCGCAATACATAACTAACGCGATGCATATTTACAGTAATACGGTATTAAGTAAATAATATGTACTAGTGTGACTAACCTGGAAGTCAGCAGTGACCGACCCCCCACATACGTCGATAAGTTCAGTCATGTCGTAGTAAGCATCGAAAGTCCAGATGCAGCTCTTCAGGTTGAGATGCTTGTACAGCTGGATGGTTCTGGGCTCACGGATGCTGGGGTTGAACTGGTAGGGACGATCATAGCCAGGACCCAAGGATATACTATCGTAGGACACGTCATCCAGGAAGCCAGTTTCTAGAAAGCAGAAACCAATACAAAACAAAAAGGTCAAGTGGGTATTGATTAAATATTTCAAATATAGTTTTTTTGCAGGAACAGCTGCTTACCAGAGATACCTTGCAGGTCTTTAAGGGTAACTAGGTTGGAGCAAATGTGCTGCTGGCGGTAAATGGACTCAGACAGCAGGAAGTGCAGATTGTGTAGGGGCATAGTGGACACCAGAGGTAGCATACCATCTTGATGAGGGATCTGAACGGAGATGTGGATCCTGCAGGCCAAAATCATATTTGTGGTTATTAAGGATTATGGTTGGTTACAGTTAGTGCTTGTACGTCTATATTTCGTTACCCACCTGTTAGGATGCTCTTTGTGTTTGACGTCCAGATATTTTAATGTGGCGATGAAAGACTGGGCTTGGAAGCCACGGGCGGTTCCAGTGGTCACTGGTGTGTGGCATATAGAGCCTTCAGTTCCAATAGTGACGATGTTGCTCCTTAGTGGGGTACCCAGGTGGCCAGCCTTATCCCGTGCCTGAGCCACGCAGCGCACATGGAAGCGCCGGCTGAAGTAGATACTATCTAGGACCTGCGTAGAAAGTAATGAAAAAAAAATTACTTCCATCAAGGAAACTGAATCCTCTTGATAATCTGCAATATTTGCATTCTGTAAATAGAAATCACTATCTAAGGACAAACCATGTGGTTGACGGTGGTGTAGGGTGTGTTGTCCGTGACCGTCTCAAATGGAGACCTGGATCCACTGCTGTCCGTGGGTGCCGCCACCTCCCAGCTGAAGTGAATGGAGGTCTGGTTGATGCCTGCCTCTTCGCAGCGCTCTCGCATTATCGAGTACTTAGGATAATGGGAGTCACAAGGGGTCACACAGACCAGAGGGTAACCTGGGGATGGAGACTTCTTACTGTTCTCCTTTGTCACCTCCTGGACATAGTCGTAGTCCGAGAGCGACACTACCTGCATGAGAATGAGAATGAAACGCTTTGAATGTTGGGCGTACATTTAAATGTTCTTATGAATCATTTTGTATTTTGTAACATTATCTTGAATAGTTGGTGCTGTAAACTGAGAATTGCCAATAACTCAGCTGGGAGAGAAAGAAAGATGTAAAATGAGAACCTGGTCAAATTTAGATTAAATGGTGCTCGAAAGCAAGTCTTACGATTGGAGGAGCAGGAAGGATTAGACTTCCTGCGGCTTCCTGATCCAGAATAGTGACTGTTGCCATGGTGACTTCTCCAAGTACGGCCTCCACTGGGTCATCAGGGCCGAGGACAAGTGAGAAAGATTCATGCCACTCCCGCTCCTCGTTGGACAAGATCTCAACCTTGAAGAGAATGTGATCCAAACCTAGGATACAATGAATGGAAGATATTTAAAAGGCCACGAAGAACTATAAACCCACTGACGCAGTTGACAAATGGTTGTCAGCTATGGACTCACCAGGGGTAAACTTGAGAACGCGACTCTTGGGGTTATAGTCTACTCCGGACTGGGCCGATCCATCCCTGGTGCTGCAGCGGATCTTGGAGGTGCGGTCTAAGTCTCCTTTCCTGATGACTTTAATATTCAGGACCTCAATCCCGTCTGGTCCAGCAGGCTCTCGCACTTGGTAAGAAGCTTGCTCAAACTCAATCGTTGGTGCTGTTTTGTAACATTACGGAAAATTAAGCAACACCTTCTGACCGAACAGATTGGAGAATTCAACAGATATGTAGTGTACAATAAAAAATCTACCTATACATATAATAAAACTTGGAAGTTGGCGTGTCTGTACATTGGAGATATTTGCAAAAAAAGTATTTGGGAGGACGCAAGACGAGTAATAGAACACATCAAGACGATTAGTTTTTTTTTTTTTTGTCTGTTTGTGGTCTGTTTGTCCGTCCACGCATCATGTAAAAAATTAATAAAGACTTCACAGGTGTATTTGGCCGAGCTTGAGGTAACATATACACTTTTTTTTCCATAACAAAAAACGTCCTTATATCATTAAAAAAAAGCGACCTTGGGCCTCCGAGTGGCGCAGTGGTAAAGTGCTCACCCTATCATCCGGAGATCACAAGCTCAATTCCCTAAGAGGGGAGGGATGAGAGGAACTTGGTGCTCTCACATTAATCACGACTCTACAGCCAATCAGGGGCATATGTAAGCTCACGAAAGCGGAAGGAGCGGATAGCGCTGTCCTCCGAGTGTGTTACTCCTCCCCCAATGGTGCGTGAGTGAGCAGTTCGAAACGATGTGGTTGGCTGGCGTCACGTGGTTAGGAGGAAACACTTGAGAATCTTTGGCCCTCCTGACTGAGTGGTAGTAGTAGTAGCTTAATGTGGGCGCCCCCTAGTGACAGGGAGGAATTGGATACAACTAAGTTAAAGAGAAAATTGGGGAAAAATCCCCTCCCCCAAAAAAATTATTAGTTCACCTCATATTTTTTAATAATAATTTTTTTTTTAAATATATTTTTTGGGATTTTTACCAATTTTTTTTCAAAAAATTTTAGTTAATTCCAAAATCCAACAGATGCCTTTGGACATTGTTTAAAACATGCTTATGAGTGTGCAATTTAATTCAATGCGAACGAAGTCGCAGGTAAATTTAGTAAGAAATATTATCAGATTGCATTATACTAGTACAGTTACTTCATATTGCATCGTGTCTTTATCATGCGGATGAAGATATATCACAAGTTTTCAGGTTACACTGCTCTGGCTGATATATTTAATAATGAGAAAAATAAGAATCAATTAACTTGGTTTGATTTTAAAGTTGAGTGTTAAAAGTAAGCTTTGTCAGGCCTCCGAGTGGCGCAGTGGTAAAGTGCTCGCCCTATCATCCGGAGATCGCTGGTTCGAACCCCGGGTGCTGTTTTCCTATCACAGCCGGAGGCACAGAGAGAGCTGATTGGCCGAGCTCTCTCAGGGGGGAGGGATGAGAGGTACTTGCGCTCCCACATTAATCACAGCCCTACAACCAATCAGGGGCATCTGTGAGCTCGCGCACGCGGAAGGAGCGGCTAGCGCTTTCCTCTGAGTGTGTTACTCCGCCCCTAATGGTGCGTGAGCAAGCAGTTCGAAAAGATGCGGTCAGCTGACGTCACACGGTTCAGAGGAAACACGTGATAGTCTTCGCCCTACCGACTGAGTGGTAGTGGTAGCCTTAATGCGCCCCCTAGCGACGGGGAGGAATTGGCCACGACTAAATTGGGGATAAAAATTGGTACCCCATACAAATTTTTAAAAGACTTTTTTTTACATAGTTTTTCCACAGATGACAATTTGTCTTGAAATGTGTAACATAACAATATCTGGAGGAAAATAAACATATTAAATGCTATAAAAGAACCATACCATCCTCATCATTAGTGATGGTCACAGTGACGATGTCACTGACCCCGATCATGGCTCCACTCCAGTGATCCCCCTGTGGTGTGCCTAAGTGGACCTGGAACTCTTCTTCAGGTTCGAACACGGAGTCGTCATTGATGTGCACTGTGCAATTCTTTACCTGCAGATGGAAAAGTCTGTGCTTAGTGCATTGCATTGCAAAATCATATAGATCTTTGCATTCAGAAATGGGCATTCAGCTTCAGCTATCAAGTATGGCGTTTTATTTCTCTGCTGTTAAACATAACAGTATGCAACATAAACCATTTTAAAACGAAGAGTATAATGCCTTTGTTTTACGTCCGTATTTTAATTTAAGGTCCTGTGTTAGATGTATACAGTACCACTTTATATTACCTAAACTCTGAATAAAGTCAGAGGAATCTAAATATGGTTATAACAGAGATCACATGCATTTTTCAGAAGGTGAAACTTAACGAACCTTCTCTCCTTTGAGGAAAACCACGCGAGAAATATCTGCATTCCTCCTCTCCTCAAAGTCATCCATCACCATGGCAGACATGGTGCGCGTGAAACACCGAACTGAAGATTTGTAAGTCAGATCACCTGTTCTGACAATGGGGATGTGCAGGACTCCATCTTTTTCCTTAACTGTATATGCCACCTTTTCAAACTGCATACTGGGAACTGAGACAATAATCAACGCTTTAACATTTCTTCTAGAAGACACTTAAAGACAATGCAATGAAACAAGTGATTAATCATATTACGTACGATCCTGCGTGCTGTCAATGATATAAACTGAAGCCTCGTGAGGTTCTGTAAGAACAGCGCCATTAGGAGAGCTTAGGAAGACAATGAAAGACTCCTTTCCTTCAATAGTGGGATTCTGGATGTCATCCATGATGGTCAAACTACAAGTCTGAAGAGAAGGAGGATGTGTTTTAGCGCATCGCATGCATTTTTTATTAGTGTAAATATTGTTTAAAACCTCCTCGCAGGTTTTACAGTAATACCTCCTCAGTCTTGCCAGGCTTGAACTCGACTTTCTTTGAGCTAGGGATGTAGTCCACTCCGGGAGTGGCAGAATCCTGGTCAGCTGGACGGGTGGCGCACCACACTGACGCCACGGAGGTAAGGTCACTGCCCTGACGCAACACTGGGATCTCAATTGTTCCTATAGGAAGTATAGTGATGCTTTAATACATAAAATGTATTAAATTATCAAGAATTATCATAATTTGGTCAATGCATTAAGATCATTCAAGTCAATCAAGGAAACAAAACTACATACCTGCATCCTCACTAAAGCTAAACGATGCATTGCCCAGCAACACAGTAGAGGCATCATTAGGGCCGTCAATGATAACTTTGGCCACTGTGATACCCCCGATGCGGGAATTATCAGAGGCATCCGAAAGCACCAGCTCAAATTCCTCGGACGACTCGTACTCGCTGTCGTCAATCAGCATGACATCGCAGGTAGACATGCTGACCCCGGGGCCCAGCACCACACGGTTCTCTGAGTTCATACTGCGACTTTTATAGTCAGAGCCTGACTCCAGAGCGTGGAGGCTGCTGCCTCGAGCTGACCTGGGAACCGTGTAGCAAAGAGCTGACACAGTGCTGCTGGTGTCACCTAAAAGATAAAGCACATGACATGTAGCGAGAATAAAGTGAGTGCATGTGTTTTTAAGTGCGACAGTGTTTTCAGAAAATGAAAAAAAAAAATCAAATAAGTAAAAAATAAATCTGCTAGGCAAATTTATGCAATATATAATAAAGCTCATGAAATAAAAAGACAAGAAACAATAACCAGTTACTCTTATGTAATATTCTATCAAAAATGTAGTCAATAAAGATTTTGCGGTTTTATCGCTAAAGTACTTATTTACTTGCTTTATTATTTATTACAAAAAGCATGTGATGCTCTTAAAATCTTACATACAGTATTCTTTATGGTTTTTATGTGATGAGTGATTGTTGTGTAAGAATATACAGTATAAGGGCCTTAAATAAAAAGATAAATAAAAGCAATTTACAAATTTCCGCAGATACGAATGAACCGTGGTTCTACGAATATTCGTACAATAGATCATGGATGTAACTCATGTATTGTACAAAAAATAGACACTGCAATGCATCAGATACCAATATTTACAATTATATATAATATCTTCAGTGTGTAAATCAACGTATAACATGTCTAATGTCTGGTATATTGTATTCGGAAAATTCAGAGTTCACAGTCCAATACAGCAGAAAACAGCTCTAAGACAAAATAGTATCTGGGATTCCCTTGGCGATTTAAAGGCGCAGGGACACATTTCACATAAGATTCATTTCCTTAGGCGCCGGTTGATTTTTGGCCATATAATGGGAGTGTGGGGAAAGGGAACAGAGATTTTGTCAAGCAGATTGGTATGCTTTACGTATATTCGTATAAGACTCCCTTTGTCGAACTTGAGAACAAATCCGACTTATGAACGGAAAGGAAGATGTTTGTAAGTTGGGGACTACCTGTATTTACATCAGTTCTGACATTTTATATAACGATCAATATGACTCATATAAAAGAAAGTATGATATGCACCTTTTCTCTCAATGGGAACAGAGACGAGGCCGCTGCTCTCGTTGATGTGGTAGGTCTTTTTGTCAAACTGCAGGGTGGGTTCGTCCTCTGTGTCATTGATGTTCACTTTGGCGCGAGTCACCTGACCCAGCAGGGCGTACACGGGCATGCTCAGCTCCACTGTAAAGCTCTCGATGTCTTCAAACAACTGGTCGTCGTTGATGACGATGATACACACTTTGGTGTCCTCGCGCTCGTCAAATTGAACCTTCAGAAACAGGATGCATGGAATATCTTATTTATATATTAAAGAACAAAGCTGGTGCTTTACTGATGCAAGAATCTTTCAGGACCATGAAATCAACCGTGGCAAAATAGAGTATGTGCCACTCTTTTAGGTCTAGGTTTATTAAAGCATATAAGTAAGAATCATCTTGGTTGTGCTGGAGTTTAAGTTTGTACCTGTCCCGCGTGCTCCACATAGTCGTGTTTGCCAGGCTGAGAGCCAGCGGTGGAGGTGGAGGTGGCAGTTCCCTGCTCAGTGCGGCACAGCACGATGGCATACTGGTTCAGATTTCCCGTCCTCTTTACCGTCACTGCCACAGTGCCTGCCTTCTCACTCACATTATAGCTAAACATAACACACATATGACAATGTATTTTTCATATCCAGAGGATAAATCTCTAAAATGGGATTCATAGAAAGCAATAATCTATTCATGATCCAAGGTCTGGATAAATGTCCACCTGCGATGCTCGAAGCTGATATGAGACCACTGGATGTGGAAGACGTTGTCACTGACGATATTGGGCTTGCTGTCTTTTACCAGGAACTTAAAGTTGTCCATGGTCTCCTGGACGCCATCATCATTTAGAACATAGCGGATGAGACCCAGGTTGACATCCGCTGTCGAATAATAATAATAACAAGAAGAAGAAGAGAAATAATAATTTAAATACTGATTATGTATGTATGGATGTATGGAATTAAATAAATTCCTTGGGTAAATACATTGGAATTTAAGTCTAATGGAGTTGAAGTGTGAGTGTTACCTTGTGTAAAAGAGGTAACAGGGATTCCTGGTCTCAGCTTGCTCTCCACATATCCATGTTTGGGTCCAGCTGTGATCTCGTAAGTCAGCTGACCGTCATCTGTGTCTGGATCAATGGTGAGGAGTTCCTTCTTTGAGATCAGGTTTGTGGCCTAAAACCCATTTTGGAATGATGTTAAATGATATATTTCATATATCACACGGATCATTATGAAGAGCATACCCAGCAATGGTCAGATATACAGTACGGTCATAATAAATGACCAAAATCGAATAGTGGTCATACTCCATGAAGTCAACTGGGGGCAGTAGAGTGCTATTATTTAACAAGTCCATTTACTCTTTCTACAGTGCAAATGTGTTTTCATCCCCCCCCCCCCCTTGGCTTTTGGGAGCTAATTTATGTGTCAGAAACATAATTCCATGTTCAAAATCCAATTCTGTTAAATCAGATAAGCAGACAGCAATCTAGCATATTCTTCAACCGAATAATAGTGGAATGACATTTTCAAAGAGGGGGGAAAGTGTAGGCAAAAAAGTAGAGAATATTTTAATCAAATTCAGAAAAGAAATATATCTATTTAATCTGATCAAATCTACTATTTGAGCACTTTTGTTACTTCAATAAAATCAAGACATAGAGTGATGCCTACACACAAAAACCCAGATTTTCTTAAAGGTTTTATGTCTTAAAACATGATAACACAGCCTAAAAATGTGCAAACTATTTAGCTAACAGGCCGCACTATTTGCAGCACGGGGCATATCAACCTTAAGGTGAATTAGACGGAGGTGTCAGTGGGGACGGTCTTAATTGTGATTTATGACCGAGAGTCATTTTGGGAGCAGTGCTTGTTTACATAAAAAATTACCGCTAAAGGTCAGGTATGACGTTTGCAGAAGCCCATCATTTGAAGATACAAATATAGAATTTACAAATAAAAATTTTATAATGAAAATGAGGCAGCACGGTGGCCCAGTGGATAGCTCTGTCACTTTGCACCTTCAGGGTCCGGGTTCGATTCCCACTTCTGTGTGCAAGGAGTTTGCCAATTGTCCCTGTGCAGGATGGGTTTCCTCCGGGTATTCTGGTTTCCTCTCACAGTCCAAAGACATTCAAATTAGGCTAATGGTGTTCTCAAATTGCCCATAGTGTGTGAATGAGTGTGTGAGTTTGTATACTTTGTGTGTGTGCCTGCGATGGATTGACACCCCATTCAGAGTGTACGTACCACGCCTTGTGCCCTAAGTCTCCTGGAATAGGCTCCAGGCCCCCACGACCCCGTATACAGGATAAAGCGGTATAGATAATGAGTGAGTAATGAAAATGTATACTGAATGTATATGAAGCATTTTAAGAAGAAAAATATCTCCTTAAAAATATATGTAGAAGGACAAAACGTCCTTATATTAAATGGACACATTCTTGCAACCAATCATAACCAAGCAGGTGGGATTTCTTAAACTGCCACAAGCTTGTTAACAGAAGCTGGAAATTATTATTTAAAAAATCATCTTTATTATCTAAAAATCACTTAACTATACGTTAACGTGCTTTATACTGACAGTTAATTAAAAATGAGCAAATATTGTGCAAGGCTGGGCTAAAAACGCAACAGTTTAAGTCCCGCTTTCATGCTCTAGGTTTTTAACCAATCATAGATGAGGCCAAATTCTTCTAACCAATCATAGAACAGAAGACGAGATTTTTTTTAACCTCATAAAAGATTAAATAAAATCATAGCCACTAATATAAACTGCTATTAATTGAAATATCTCCTTAGTTCATTTAAGAGGGTAAAATTTTTTGCATTTTTGATAACAATTTTGCAATTTTTTGTTTGTTTTTTCGTCATTTACTTTATTCAGAAATAAACAAAAAGTAAAGAGTACTTTTCTATAGTTTTCTAACAAGGACTCTCCTTACAGTGACCTGTATATACTCCCATTCGTCTCATAGAAATGTTTCTTTTGTCATTTTTATGTTTTCCTGTTGTCATTATGTCAACCCCCCACCTCCAATGTTCCTTAAGTGGTGCAGTAAGTGTATGCTTTAGTATCAGAAATGGTGAAAATGGTGGCACTGCTACAGTAATGCTGGATTTATGTTTGAGATTTTCCACGCATACACACCTGCGATGCCATTCGGATGTTTCATATGATATATTAACATGAGAAACAGGCAAGATCGCAATTGCTTTTCTTTTATGCTGCATTCTGAATAGAAACCTACCATCTTTAGCCAATGTTGTTTTCACAAATTCGTTTTCCTTATTTGAAAAAAAAAATGTTAAAAACTATATAGCCAGCAATCAACCTCTGTAGTCCAACTAGGGGCCGTGGAGGCCAATGGTGATTATTATCGTACAAACCGGATTCCAAAAAAGTTGGGACACTAAACAAATTGTGAATAAAAACTGAATGCAATGATGTGGAGATGGCAAATGTCAATATTTTATTCAGAATAAAACATAGATGACAGATCAAAAGTTTAATTTTAAAGGAAAAATATGTTGATCCCAAATTTCACGGTGTCAACAAATCCCAAAAAAGTTGGGACAAGTAGCAGTAAGAGGCCGGAAAAAGTAAATTTGAGCATAACGAAGAGCTGGAAGACCAATTAACAGTAATTAGGTTAATTGGCAACATGATTGGGTATAAAAAGAGCTTCTCAGAGTGGCAGTGTCTCTCAGAAGCCAAGATGGGTAGAGGATCACCAATTCCCACAATGTTGTGCAGAAAGATAGTGGAGCAATATCAGAAAGGTGTTACCCAGCGAAAAATTGCAAAGACTTTGCAGTTATCATCATCAACTGTGCATAATATCATCGGAAGATTCAGAGAATCTGGAACAATCTCTGTGCGTAAGGGTCAAGGGCGTAAAACCATCCTGGATGCCCGTGATCTCCGGGCCCTTAAATGACACTGCACCACAAACAGGAATGCTACTGTAAAGGAAATCACAGAATGGGCTCAGGAATACTTCCAGAAACCATCGTCAGTGAACACAATCCACCGTGCCATCCGCCGTTGCCAGCTGAAACTCTACGGTGCAAAGAAGAAGCCATTTCTAAGCAACATCCACAAGCACAGGCGTTTTCATTGGGCCAGGGATCATTTAAAATGGAGTGTGGCAAAATGGAAGACTGTTCTGTGGTCAGACGAGTCACGATTCGAAGTTCTTGTTGGAAATGTGGGACGCCATGTCATCCGGACCAAAGAGGACAAGGACAACCCAAGTTGTTATCAACGCTCAGTTCAGAAGCCTGCATCTCTGATGGTATGGGGTTGCATGAGTGCGTGTGGCATGGGCAGCTTGCATGTCTGGAAAGGCACCATCAATGCAGAAAAATATATTCAGGTTCTAGAACAACATCTAGTCATCTCTTTCAGGGAAGACCCTGCATTTTTCAACAAGATAATGCCAGACCACATTCTGCATCAATCACAACATCATGGCTGCGTAGGAGAAGGATCCGGGTACTGAAATGGCCAGTCTGCAGTCCAGATCTTTCCCCTATAGAGAACATTTGGGGCATCATAAAGAGGAAGGTGCGACAAAGAAGGCCCAAGACGACAATAAGAGGCCAGGATTAGACAAGAATGGGAGAGCATTCCTATTTCTAAACTTGAGAAACTGGTCTCCTCGGTCCCCAGACATCTGTTGAGTGTTGTAAGAAGAAGGGGAGATGCCACACAGTGGTGAAAATGGCCTTGTCCCAACTTTTTTGGGATTTGTTGACACTGTGAAATTTGGAATCAACATATTTTTCCTTTAAAATGATATATTTTCTCGGATTAAACTTTTGATCTGTCATCTATGTTCTATTCTGAACATGATTGCATTCAGTTTTTATTCACAATTTGTTTAGTGTCCCAACTTTTTTGGAATCCGGTTTGTATTTATTCCCATTTTTACAACCGTGGTAGAACCTCTGGTCAACATTCACACACAAATGCCAATTTTGTAACGCCAGTTAGCTTAATCTGCATGTCTTTGTGGGCGAAAACCGGATTATCTGGAGGAAACTCACCAACACTCATTATATCTTACCCTGTTGTCCATATACTCCAACCACTGCAGGCCCAGGTTAGTGACGATGCGAGGTGTTCCATCATCAACAGGTAGGATGTCGATCTTAAACTTCTGAGGCGCAGCAGTGACAGCCTGAAACAGTAAAACACCTAATTACAATTCCTCATGATTATAAATCAACTGTACCACTGTACCACACAAATTGCATTAACAATGAAAAACTAAATAAACTTTATATACACTTATGTCCTTAACGTAATGAAACAGAACACAATCGAACAGGTTGCAGGTCTTGAGGACACAAAAGCAGGTAAAACTCACGTTTAATGCAATCACAGTATAAACAAACCATAAACAGACAAGTGCGAACCGTACAGACAAGGAGCAGACAAAATCGTAATCTAGAGACAGGCACAGGATCAAAACCGGATGTCCATACAGAATAAACAGAGGCATGGAATGAACTGTATCAAATCAAATGTATCAGCGAGAATGAACGGAAAGGTGTTCAAGACAGTGGTGAGCCAGCGATGCTCTACAGATTAGAGACAGTGACACTGAAGACAAGACAGGAGGCAGAGTTGGAGGTACTAGAGATGAAAACGTTGAGGTTCTCTTTGGGAGTGACAAGGATGGATAGGAGTCCATCAGAGGGACAACCCATGTGAGATGTTTTGGAGATAAAGTCAGAGAGGCCTGATTGAGGTGGTTTGGACATGTTCAGAGGTGGAACAGAGATTGTGACTACAGTATATCAGTAGAAGGATGCTGAGGTTGGAACTGCCAGGCAGGAGGTCTAGAGGAAGACCAAAGAGGAGATTTATGGATGTAGTGAGGGAAGACATGAAGTTTGTTGGTGTGAGAGAAGAGGAAGCAGAGGATAGGGTTAGATGGAGGCAGATGATTCGCTGTTGGCGACCCCTGAAAGGGAACAGCCGGAAGACAAAGAAGAAGCTAGCAATAACTGCTAAAACAGCTAATTACTAGGATCTGCCTTTCTTCCTTCTTCTGGATCTCAACGGGTACAAGTACTTCCTTTTGCTAAAATAGCATCCATTGTTTGAAATGGTCACACATGGTCATGTTTTAACCCACAGGTCCATATTTCGATTTCTATGCAATTAATCATGCAGCACTAGAGGAGACGAAGCATTCTTAAATGTGTTATAGGTAGGAATATAATCAGGCGCAGGTGATGACAGTTAATAATGAGGGGAGCTGCTGGGTTTATGCTGGGAGAGGGAATTCATGAAGATCCAGTTTGTAGGTCATGTAGTGTTTCGAGAAGCGTCTTGGAGCACTGGTTCCTGTGCCTTCCTGACAAGTTATTTTTCTTAGATCTGACGTTCTCAGAATAAATGCAGTCACAGCAGGACTTGACATTTTGTCAGTCTATGGGGAAAGGTGTTTTATTTATCCATAAGCTTTTACTGACAACATGCCAACATAGACCAAAGTGAGAAATGATACTGCTGAGAGGTAGACAAGAACCAATTAAGAGAGAATGTGTGAGAACAAAGGTGAAAGGATGGAGCCTGGTAATTCATTTAAAATTTCTGAATAAAAAAAAAAGTACACAAATTGCTTAGCTTTTCATCACAATCAAGCAAAGACCGTGACAAAATATTTAGTGCTTTAAAAGAACCATCCGACAGACTAACCTCTTTTCCACCTTCTTCTATGAGAAAGAACATGTTGGTGCCATCGCTGACAGTAAAAGTAAAGCGATCCTTGAGCGAATTGCTGCCATCGTGATGGTAGCTGATGCGGTTCTGATAAACGTCGTCCATAGTGAAGGTGTTGGTTTGCCGGTAGTGCTGACCGTTGCTGGTGCGCTCGATAGTGCCATGACGAGGAGCCTGAATGATGGTAAACGTGATCAGGTCCTCCTATGAGTAAAGGTGAGATAGAAAGCGAGGAAGAGATTAAAAAAAACTGTCAAATAATGTCGATGTTTATTTGTGACTAGCGTTAATTCCCGTCATTGACAGGTAAAAAATCTGTAAGGTTAAATCTAAAAATGTGCTGATGAGCTTTAATGTAATCAGTGATATTATTTCAGGTTGAATTCTGGCACACGTACGTCTGCCTGTCTTTGTGTAGGGCAGAACTTTCTGGCTATCTTATTAATACAAAGAAATAACATGTTGCAAAGTAGATTATTACATCTGGCACATGACTGTTCATACAGTACATCACTTTTACGCAACATTTTGATTTGAGCGCATCACGCTCTCAGTTCAGGTATTTTACACGCACTCAACTCCGACTACTGCTGAAATGTTAGCTCTAACGACCCGTGTTTCATCTCATAGTGGCGCTTCACATTATTGCTTTAATTAGTACCACGGTTTCGGAACATACAGTATGAGACATACTGGTTTTAAATTTCCCGCAGGAACAATAAGGTGTCCACACATCTTTGGTTCAGTTTTTAAAAGTTACATACTTTTTTTTTTGCTTACGGGGGCTTACGGTTGTTTCTGTGTCTTCCACGTACTCAATATGTGTATTTATGGTAAACTATCGCGTTGATTGGCTCTGTTTAGTGAGGCATATAGCCACGCCCACTTTGAGAGCGGAAGCACTGTATTCGTCCCAAACATCTATGGTTGTTGCGAGGTAATCTAGCACAAAACTGCTCATAACCTCCCATGTACACGATATTTAGATGCGATTTACGGCACAGATTTAACTTTAGGCAAACACCGAAGGAGTTTCATTCAATCCTGTCAAGCCAGTTTTGCGTGATGCCGTGACAAAATCGGCTGGACAGACATACAGATATACAGATAGACAAACAGACATATGGGCAGAGTCTGGTTTCAGGTCCTCCAATGTATGAAATGTAAAGTTACCTTTGAAAGAGCGAGTTCTGACCAATGTACAGATAAAATCTTTGTTTAAGTTATATAGATTATTTTGATCAAATATATATTTATATTTAATGTCCTTTACATTTGTTTTTCATAAAAACTAGACCAAAAAACAAAACAAAACCTAAAGACAATGTGAAGAGAGTGTGAAATGAAGCTTAAATCTGCTTATTTCTCTCCTTTTTCTGTCCGTTTTACCTCTGTATCTGCATCACTGGCCTTGAGCTCAAACTCGGTGATGGTTTTTCTCACACCCTCCTGCACCCTCATCCCCGACATGGCCAATACAGGCAGGGAGTCGTCCACTGGCCGGATGGTGATGTAGAACGTCTGTGAGATCTAAAACACACGAGCCATGTTGTGTTATTTATTGCTGATGTTAATTATTTACCATATACTATGTGAAGTGAGATACCATTGGAACTGTTGCTACTTAATAGAAGAGATCAAAATCAAATGATCTGCTATTAGTAAGATCTGCACAGCAAATTTACCACCAAGAGAGTTGAATTAACCACCTACCGTGTTGATCTAGGTCCAATTGGACTCAAATAACCTTAAAATGTTTTAAATCATCGGCACACGCTTAAATGAGCGAAGAGTTTCTGATAATGTTCCAAATAGTTTTTCTTAATAGTAGCATTTTTGTAATATATCTAGCCTTTTAAAAATACTGTCAATTGTATATAAATACTTCTCAACGAAAAATACCAAAAGCATGTCTTCAAAGCTTTACTTATGCTCCTAGTAAACTGTTAGAGACCTTTTATGTGCTTTCATCTTAGAAATCTGCTCCTACTGGGCGTCTAGCCTACATCTGAAGGAAGATGGTTTGATGCCCTGAATTATTCTCTATAATTATTTTGAATGTACACCTTTAAAAATCAAGGTCTCATTTAAGAATCCTTGCTGAAACATGGACAACTATACCCTTCACATTAATATTCTATAAATAAATTCTTAACCAACAATAAGCTCACAAAGATTAATCCAGCTTTGGCCTGCTCTTGCTGGATACAATATTTTTAAGTCACATTCAGTCATTCATTCATTCATCTTCTATACCGCTTTATCCTGTATTTAGGGTCGCGTGGACCTGGAGCCTATCCCAGGAGACTCAGGGCACGAGGCAGGGTACACCCTGGACAGCGTGCCAATCCATCGCAGAGCGCACACACACACACACACACACACACACACACACACACACACACACACACACTATGGTCAATTTGGGAACGCCAATTAGCCTAATCTGCATGTCTTTGGACTGTGGGAGGAAACCGGAGTACCCGGAGGAAACCCACCAAGCACGGGGAGAACATGCAAACTCCATGCACACAGAGACGGGAATCGAGCCTTTTAAGCCACATTAGTATATTAGAAAGTTAAATAATGATTAGTACAGTACATAAGAATTGCCCACACATATATTTTGTTCGTAAAGACCACCTTTATGCTTCAATTATGGCACTTATTTTCCGTGGCTTTATTTAGATAAGCTTATCCAATGTCACAACATTTCTACTTCCGTTTAGAGACACATTAATTTCTCTCCAAGAACGTGTATTGATGATGGGAGAGTTGGACCGCTGCATCTTCTCCAGCACTTCCCAAAGATTCTCAATGCGGTTAAGGTGTGGTGGCTAATCCACGTTTGAAAATGTTGCATCATGCTCCATGAACCGCTCTTTCACAGGTTAAGCCTGATGAATCCTGGAACATGTCATGTGTGAAAATGATTCCTCATGCTCCAACTCTTTCACATTTTGAGTTCTGGAATACGTCCGTGCTATCAGGGGAAAAAAACCTGATTGATGGAAAAACCTGGTCATCGTGTATATTCACATATTCAGCTGAATTCTTTTGAGCATGTAGTTTTGCCAAACCTAGACTTGACCAACAGAAGCAACCCAGATCATAACACTGCCCCGATTAGGCATGATTGGTGCATGACTTCATCTGCCTTTTTCTTACCCTGATTTACACATCAATCTGGAACGCTCAGAGTTGTCTTCGGCATTGTCGCAATTCTCTTCATTTCACTATTAAACATAGCCCTTAGTTACAGTATAGTGTTGTTGTTGTTTTTACGATTTGATTTCACTAAATGTATAAGTGATCTCCCATCACCATTATTAAAAAAAATACTGACCATGGTTTTTTTTAAATGGATTTAGTGGATTTACCACTTAATAAGGCATTTTTACAGTTTTTAACTTAATGTAATAGTTTCAGCAATCTCCTTAGTTTTTTTTTTTTGCTTAATGCAGGCCAATGATTTGACCTCCCTGAAACAGAGTAACTCCCTCTGGCACGATAACTGGTTATCAAATTTAAATACAATTTTATTTGGCCATACATCGTATGATATGCAGTGAAATGTTTTAATAACCGCCCTTGAACCAGAAATAAAAAGAAAAATAGAGTATTCTAAATAAAGAATATAAAATAAGAATATAATAATAATAATAAAAAATTGAGTATGAAAGAAAATATTCAAA
Organism: Channallabes apus; assembly: GCA_030522415.1. Lineage (NCBI taxonomy): Eukaryota > Metazoa > Chordata > Actinopteri > Siluriformes > Clariidae > Channallabes > Channallabes apus. The sequence goes on along the minus strand of CM060122.1, from coordinate 24,890,767 downwards.
TAAATTTTTTTTGATAGTATAGAAAATGTAAAATAACTTTTGGTCCTCTGACATGGTTGTTTATGAAACGTGAAGCTACTTACTGGTTAAATAACCTGCTGAAATCTGAAACATACTTCAGTCATTAATAATTATCCAGTGGAAAGCTCTTAACTATTTGCTTAGTTAATTCAAGGTAATGATTTAATATTTATAAGAGCGTTTCACCATAGAAAAAAAGTTTTTACTTATGCTTTATATACAATTTTGCACCGCCAGAAAAGTTTGCAGAGGTTCTTTGGGAATAAATACAAATAAAAATTTAAATGTCACAGAGCGAAAAACATGCAGTACACCTGTATATATTTTATACAATTATAATTGTGTATAATATCTATGCAAGAGTAAGAAGAAAAATGAGATGCTAATTAAACTCACTTATAACTCATTCAGATTTGTCTCACTTGTGATCAGAAGCTCTAATTGGATGTGCCGATATTACGCTCTATAGACAGCTCTCAAGCTCTCTGTCTCTCTGTATGAAGTGCCACTTTCTTTTACAGGAGCGAGCTTTCCACTCGAGCAGTCTCAGCTGATTGCTTCTCTGGCTTTGTGTTAATCTCTTTCAGTAGTTTGTGTGTGTTCAAGTACGTCTGGTGCTCATTAGGGTGTGCATGTGCGTGTGTATGTGTGTGTGTATGTGTACCTCATTAGCCCCATCCGACACGGTGAAAGTGAAGTCGTCTGAGTGTTTCTCTTCTTCACTGGTATGGACGTACTGCACGTTGCGTGAGGCCAGGTCAGCCTGAGTGAACGTGCTGATGCGCTTGCCTGTAACATTATCATCCATGTTTATCTCGATGTTATGTAAGGAAGGACTACAGAATTACCATGCTTTTAAATTAAACACTCTATTGGTGTACTTCATTTAAATAGAATCCCTTTTGTTAAATCTATCTACAGAACCTATCTGTATAAAGCACGCTATATACTGTATCAGCCAAAACAACAACAACAACAACAACAACAACAAAAAACCCTAGAAGGCTTGTAAGCTTGGAATTTTGCCTTCAGCAATAAATATCACTAATATCACCTTTCTGAAGCCTTCCACATTGGAGATAGGCTTATTGGAGATGATAAGCCTAGCACTGTACCTCCAGTGTCCCATCATTATAAAGTTTGACATTTTCCCTTGATTTATGATGTACAGTACTATGCAAGAGTCTTGAGTCCCTTATTTTTTTCCCTTCATATTTTGTATTTTTAATGTAGTCAGAAAAATTCTTTTCATTTGTTAAGCAGCACAGTGACCTATGAATAATTCAAGCATAAAAAACAGATGATTGTGACAGATGATTAGTGTACTGGTGATGCTGAATGCTGAGTGGCTGGAATGGACGAGAGGGGAAATGAGGCTGCTGCTGAGGTTGTCACACAAACAATTTTTACATTGTATCTTTAGACACTTTGCAGCCAACATTTGCTTTAATTTAATCTACATCATTACATTTAAGATGAAGAAATGAGGAGTGGCTTAATGCTTTTGCACAGTACTGTATTATTATACAAATATTATTTGTAAATCTCAAAAAAAAAAATATAAAAAATAAAAAACTTGACCATACTCATATATTCAAATATCTCTTACACATATTCAGAATAAAATTCAAGTCAAGAAAATGTGAAGAAAAATATCTGAATCCTCAACTGTAACATTCAGAATTTAAATATTAACATATTTGAAAAGATCTTGTATTTTTTTGTTTAAATCGTTTTTGTTGCAAATATAATTAAGCAAAATGCTAAACCAATACCTTAACGTTCACTTTAGTATAAATTTCTCTACTTTTTCACCTCTGGGTAAAAAGGATGGCCAGGCCAGGGAAGGTTATACAGTAGATGCACTTTTTTTTTATCTCCCATATGATAATCTAGTAAAACCTGGAACTCAATACCAGGCCAAGAGATTTCTAAAAGATTTTAGTAAAACACTTCACATCTTCAAAACATTTTTATGTACTCCCATAGGCTTTCAGCAGCTATGATCATTTTTCACTCCAGCTCTCAGAAGAAGTGGGGGTGTAAAATAATACCTATGAAAACCTTTAAATAGAATGAATTTGCCCAAAACACCTTGTTATTTTTTGGTCCTGGATTAAAAAAAATTAATAAACCAGCAAGAACCGTGCTTTTTTTTTAATATATTTTTTTTAGCTTTTATATGAGGGTGTTCAAGTCAATTCCGGACTTTTTGATTGTGCAGAACACAAAATACATTAATGTCTTTATATAATCCAGTGCTACACTAATGTACTTATCATATCATTTCACTAGTGCTTGGATACCATCAAGGTAGTAGTTTTTCTCAGTACACCAGAGCCATGATCTGCCTGCCTGCTTAATTTCTGAAATGCTGGCCTCCCAGAACCTCCTTCAATGGCCCAAACATGTGCAAATGGCTTGAAGCGAGGTCCGGACTGTACAGTTATGGATGTGGCTATAACTCCCAGTCAAGTTCCTATAATGTGCAAGCGGTGTTGATTGTGTCGATCCGACAGATGGACGCGTCCCTTCCACAAGTTGGTAATAAATAAATGTAATCAATTTTCTGACAGTCAACTTCCTGAATGTTTACAGGAACGACTGCGGGATTGTCAGCCAGGATTGTCATCTTGCACTATTAAAATGTTTTACTGCAGCTACGAGTCTCATCACTGTACTCTGTTTGAAGTCTTCTGCAAACGTCAATCTTTAACAAGAAATGTAATCACAAATACCGGTTTGACTTGAACGCCCCTGTCCGTACATACCACAACTTAAAACCTAGGGAACTATCTAAAATTGCACACATATGGTGAAATCTGAAAAGGTCTTCAAGTATTATTGTGCTTTAGTTTACTAGACCCACCTGCAGCAGGCCTTGAATGTGGTTGTGTTTGTACCTGGATTGTTAGAAAGTTCCAGATGGCCCAGCTGGGTCTGTTTGGTGATACTGTAAACAAGTTCTCCAGGTTCACTGTCCTGGTCTGTGGAGGACAGCTGCAGGGTTGTGATCTTCTTCACTGTGTTTTCATCCAACACCAACCCCTTATTCACTACTACTGCAGGGGGAAGTCTGTCCTCTGGGTGGAATAAAGTATTCCAGAATTGTTTAATTATTCATTATGAGAGCGAGTGTTTTTGTGAAATATATATAACAGCAACCTACCAAGAACAGTAATGAAGAAAGACTCATCGATCAATTTGTTGCCCTCTGGATCTTCAAGGTTGAATTTGAAGGAGAAGCTGCCTCCGTTCTCTCCTTTTTCATGGAGATACTCCAAAAAGCCTTGATGTAGCAAGAATGAAATACTGTTATATGGCATTGGAGGACTCTTACCATATACCAAATCATATTCATTTCGTCTCCATAAATCCATCACTATGTGGCTTATAAAGAGAAACGTATGAGATTTACAGGACAAGCACCTCACTCAACTTTTGGCTACATAGTAGTAGTAGTGTAGCAGGAAGAGTTTAAAAGTACTTTCACTCTTGTTAATCACACTAAGTGTCGACTGTTGGTTGACAAAGCAAAGCAAAATAACTAGTTGAATAAATAAATTAATCATAATCAGTTGATAATAAATGACATTTGCTGAACTGCTGTATAAAAGCAATACAGTATCACACTGACGGTTGTGCTGTATTGCTGAATATAGCATCATTGTGATGTCTTCAGCTAAGCTACAGTATATCCGCCACTACAGCACAACCTCTCTTGTGATATTGCTTAATTAGCTCTAACCATGAATGCCATTTTGGCCCTTTACATTTGAACCTTAACAATAGAGACTACACTAATGATTCACTTTTTATTGGAGATTTCATCACGTGGATGCCCCTTGTGACTCTTTGGGATGCGTCTGGTGTCTGGGGACGGTTTCACTCTACCATGAAGACGGTTCTGGCCTCGACTGATGTTGACAGCTGTTTCTCTGAGGATTTGACTTGGCTGCAGTCGCTCGATAGTTCAGGACTGGAATTTCCTACAAGTCTACCTGAGTCTCCAATAACTACCTGGACTCCATATTAACATCAATTAACATCAACTATTATAGCTGAACTGCCTGCCACCTAACACACTGTGTGAATGCAGATCAATTCCTGCTTTCTGTTTCACCCAGATGAGGATGGGTTACCTGTTGAGTCCGGTTCATCTCAAGGTTTCTTCCTATTACAATCTCAGGGAGTTTTTCCTAGCCACTGTTGCCCGCGGCTTGCTCACCAGGGACTATCTGACCTTTTGGATTCATACACATTCACATTCCATACAAACTTAAATAATTCTTTTGATTGTGTAAAGCTGCTTTGCGACAATGACAAAAAAAAAAAAAATCATAAAATTTTACGTATTATCTGGTTATTCAGTACATTCAGGTCATCATCTGACTTCATTTTATTGCCACATAACATTGCTGAGCCTATACATGACCAACTGAAACAACCCCAGATCATAACACTGGTTGAATCTTGTTCTTTAGATCCTGTTATTTGTTCACCCGTCTACAGCAGTGAGATTTCCTTTCAAAAAGTAAGAAACTAAAATTCCTCCAGGATTTTGCCTGAAAAATAATCTATTGTTTTAATGAATCAATTGAAAATGTATAAGCTTGGTCATTAACTGGGGTGAAATTGTGCAATACTGTATGCACTGTCGTGCTCCATCACATTTCCGACATGGTTCCTTTGATTATACTGGAGCTTAAAGAAAATGCAGAAACCTTTGTTGATGTCATCCTGGGTGAAGCTCTTGACTGGCCCCTTTGCAGAGATCTGGACTTTGTTACTGCCTTTGTGAAGCTGGAGTGTGCCCACACTCAGGTCTTTAGTCACAGTGAACTTGAGTTTGAGGTTGTCTGAGTCAATGTCTGTGCCTTTCAGGTGCTGCTCTGTGATCTTAGATGAATAACCTGGTGCAAATGATTTACAAAAATAATTCATAGTTTAAAAGTTATAGGGCAGAAAAGCATAACTATAATAAAGACAGGATTTCACCAGAAACAGACTGTAATTTGGCAAAAACACACTGATTTTAGAATTATGTCAGTAGTGGGAGGCAATTATTGAAAAAATGTTGGCAGCAGATGACTGCACAGATTTGACTGATGAAACAAACCAATATTTGATGATGCATTTAGCGTATTTCAGACAATTAGACTATTTCATGTCACTGTTTTAAATGTTTGTAACTGTTTTTTCTTTCAACTTCAACTGTATTTAGTACTTAGTTATTTAAAAAGTGTTAATTAAGTTTAATTAATGATATATTTAAAACCTACAGCCTGACTGTTTAACCCATAAGAGCCCAGACCCATTTTTCCTTTATGAGAAACTTTAAAATCCAAACATAACACATTTTGGCATAATGCATTTTCCCAGACTAAGTTAGGGGTAAAAGCCTATGATATACAGTATGTTACTGTGATGTGTTCTTAATTTGTTTTATATCACTTTTACTCAGTGGTTAAAGCGTTGGACTACAGTTCAGAAAGTCCAACATGCAAACCCCACAACCACCAAGTTGTCCCTGTTGGGCCCCTGAGCACGACCGTCAACAGCTCAGATGTATAATGAGATAAAAATGTAAGTCGCTCTGGATAAGAGCCTAGCTGTGGTCAGAGCAGGTTAAATCTAAAATATGAAATGTTATTAAATCATTAGAATTGTTAAATAGGATGAAACTTACTTTCAGTAACAAAAAACAAGCTTTTTAAAATAAGCTAGTGCTGTCATATGTGATACCCAGGCACACCACTATTTTGGAAATTATGTCATTGGTACATAAATTCACTGACTGGATGTTCAATCATGTTTAACTTCATGAGTTAAAGTCGAGGTAAAAGCTGAATAAGAAACTTTCCATATCATTTTCATAGTTTGTGACACCATGGGCTCTACATACTGTTTTGGCCAATATGTTTAATATTCATGTTTTAATGCATAGTCTGTATATGTGTATTCTATATGTAAATGCATTAACCGTGCACGTATTATATGGGTAGGAAAATGATTGATGTTCCAGAATTCTCTCGTCAGTGCATTCCCTTTCTTTAACCAACTTGGTAAAGACTCCAAAGTGATATAAAGTCATATAAAGATCTTTCACGCATCCTGCAATTGTGGTTCGAATGGCTAGCCACTACGTATGCATCCTCTCACTCTAACCTGCTGCTAACTGAAGTCCTCTGTTGATTGTGACACGGGGTCCATCACTCTTTCTGCCATCCATGCTGAACTCCAGACGGCCCGACTCTGTGTGCACTCCGTCCGTTACGGAGAAGTGAATCTCGTCGGTCACCGATCCGTATGTATCGGGGATGTACACCAGCAACTCGTCTAAGATATCCTGGTAGGTGAAGGTGGAGACCTGTTGGAGCACCTTACCGGTGTTTAGAGGCTGAGAGTAGAACTGTCTCCTGCGCAGCTTGCCTATAAACAAGTTGAAAGCGTGTTGAAAGTGCGTGAAAGTGCCTGCAAATGACAATGACGTGACGACAAATAAACGGTTGACGCTGCTAATGAGACAATCCTAGCAAGCAAAGAGAAGTAACTGAATCGAACTACAAAATCCCTATTGTATGTTAGTGGATGAGATGTCTCCCTGCAAACAGAGTACAAATCAACAGAACATCCTGACCTGTATTTTTCCTGACCACTATTTTTATAACCATGCGTTCCAAATGCACCTAAATGGAACAGACAGAAAATGAAAGCAACTGCTAAAAAGCAAATTTGTGTCTTTCCCATCATTTCCTCTTTAGAATCCTCCAGGCTTTAATGCTGGGTGAATTTTATCCATGTTTCATCTGACCTTTGCTTTAGCTGAAAAATGTAGAAAAGCACCAGTGCTCAAACCCCAGCCACTGGATGCAGTGTCGGTCCCAAGCCCGGATAAAATGGGAGGGCTGCGTCAGGAAGGGCATCCAGCGTAAAAACTGTGCCAAGTTGTAGTGCGGACTGGATAGTCCACTGTGGCGACCCCTTGTCGGGAGCAGCCGGAAGACCAACAAAACCGAATCATATGTTTTTCTCATATTCCGCTTTACAAATCATACAGTATACTCTGAAATTAAATAGTGTTTCATTCAAGACCATAGTCCAACACAAAATGGCTATAGCAAGAGGAAAAAGTTCCTAAATGCTGCAGTTTATGCAACAGTAAAGCACAAAAATCACAACTTCCTCTTATTTATTTATTAATTAATTCATTCATTCATCTTCTAAATGGTCTCGGGGGGCCTGGCCCCTATAAGGGCCATTGGGCACGAAGTGGGTTATTCTCTGGACAGGGTGCCAATCCATCACAGGGCACTTACACATACATATTATTATTATTATTATTATTGTTGTTACTTTTAAAATTCCATTCATTTAATTAATTCATTATTTTTTTGTGAGGTGCAAGTGTTCCTGTCCTTCATCAGGATTCTTAACCCTAATTCATTAAAACAGTAATAAAAAGCTGACCCTCTCCCAACTCCGGAGCCATGAAAGTAATAATTGTGACCTTTCATTGAATTTCATTTCAAGGTCTGTTCTAAGGTATATGGTGACAGAACAAAAAAAAAATAATTACGATCACTTAATTATATTCACTAAGTATTGGTAAAGACTCTAATCTATACAAATAAAAGAAAGTTTTAGTCTGTACGTTGGTCAAAACTCATTGGAGGACCAGTCTCAGAAAAAATTCTGTCTGTATGTCTGTCCAAGTAGATTTTGTCACAGCATCTCACACACACAAAAAAAAAAACTTTTCTAGTCCTTTGGTATTTGCCTGAAGCCAGAAATGACCTGTGCCATAAATAAAATGGGGCCAGGGGTAGCTCAGTGGTTAAGGCATTGGACTATGGTTCGGAAGATCCCAGGTTCAAACCCCACAACCACCAAGTTACCACTGTTGGGCCCTTGAGCAAGGCCCTTAACCCTCAACTGCTCAGATGTGTAATGAGATAAAAATGTAAGTCGCTCTGGATAAGAGCGTCTGCCAAATGCCTAAATGTAAAATCAAAATGTTGAGTAGAAGGAAGTTATGAGCAGTTATGTGCCAGATGACACTTTTTTGAACAAATACTGCAAGTCAATCGACGGAGCCAATCAGCGTGATAGTTTACTGTAAATAAAGAGTATGCAGAAGACACAGCAACGACAATAAGGCACCGAAAGCATAATTTCTTACTTTAAAAAATGGTGCGTAAACTATACAATGTAAACCTTGCGCCATAAATGAAATCAAAATGGTGAGTAAAAGGGTACAGTAGTTAGTTAGGTATTTTTTAGCTTTAATAATTTTTTTTAATTATCTTTACTCTTAAACTCTTTACCCATCATAGATGGGTGCTTATGCTAGTATAACATGAACTTAATAATAGGCAAAGACAAGAAAGATGAAAGAAACAGACCGTATGAAGGTTTTTTGATGATGGTAAACACAATCTCATTTTCTGGCGTATCCAGATCCAACACATTGAGGGAGGAATTGGTGATGACGACGCCTGTGTTCTCCTCCACGTGGATGCTGTTCACAGAGATTACCGGCACTCTTTCTTCCTTAGTATGCTGAAATGTTTTCCATTTTTACATGAATGTATTTTCATATATTATATTTTTCATTAAATTAACTCCCTCCTTCCTGCTAAAGAAGTTAAGTGTGATTCAACTAATCCGTGATGTACACTGAAAAAACATTAAGCAGTTATACCTGGATATCGATGGTGACATCAAAAGCTTCCGTCTGGCTAGATCCATCACTGATGTAAAAGCTAAAGACATCTTGGTGAATATTTACTTGATGGACATTTTGAACATAAAAGATGTGGTCAGAAGTGAGGTCCTCAATCGTGAACGGGACATCAGGGGTAATTATAAGCGCTTCACCGTTCGATCCAGCTGTGGACAAACGAGGAGAGCATACAGTCAAAACATGAACCTTAAGATTAGGTCATGGACTCATTTCACAAGGATTTTAATCATAACGCGGCTATGCAAGACAAAATAAAAAGACAAATAAATAATAATAATGGTTTTTCTTGGACTAAATATAAACTTTGAGGCAATAAAAAAAAATTAAACCTTGAGAGTAATATGTGGCAATATATTAGAGTCATCAAACGAAACAATTAACATTGCAAAAGACAGAATAACAAGACAGCACTTCTCTGAGCATGAAATGAAAAATGAGCTTTATTTCAAGCTGTAGGAAAAAAAGGTTTTCATGATTCAGTACTCTTTCATGATTCGTGATTCATACCCTCTTCGATTACCTCTCATTTCCAGCACTTCAAACAAGAACCCTAAATAAAAATACCACATTGTCTCCTAGTTTTGCACTATTATTATTTATTCTTGAAGAAATTGGTGAAGCTCATTTTTCAGACAGAGCTCAAAAAAACATCAATGAATGCGAACTGGCTGTTTTTAATTCAATTTAGGAAGGAATATTCAGAGAGAACCTAAACCCCTACACTACGTATCACTCAAACAAGGATGTGTTCCCTGTTGAATCTGGTTCCCTCAAGAGTTTCTTGCCGCTGCCATCTCATAAAGTTTTTACTTTGCCAATGTCACCTTCAGCTTGCTCATCAGGGACAATCTGCTAATTAGGTTTTATACACATTTCCTCACTTTATATTTGATTCTGTGCAAATGACCATTGATAAGAGATCTGTATAAATAAAACTGAATTACATTGAAATATTGGGCAAGTCAGGGATAAGAGTGGTAAAAAAATATTTTAAAAAACCCTCAACAAGACAGCTTAAGGAAGTATGGCTGATAGATAACAAAACTTAAAAGTGTGAGCTGTAATCCTGGGTAGAAAAGAAAATGGTCAGGGAGACATGGACAAAGTTGAATGGATGTGTCCAACCATGCCGTTATTGGAGGAACAATCAGGGAAGCTGGCTGGGGATGAGTAGGGCTTAGTACTCCAATGATATGCAGAACAAATACATCTTAAAGCCATGACTACATGATCAAATGATGATGATTACAAATCTCAGCTTCTGCATCAAATCGAGAAGTTAATGTTTTTCCTGTTTGTAAAATGGTTTCATTATAGTGGTTTACTATGGATAGTGTTTTATGTGGGAATTGGCGACTCAGTGGTAGGTTGCCTGCCCGCCGCGCAGAAGGCCCGGGTTCAATTTCCACTCAATGTCCAAAACCAAGCCACTGGATGCATTGCTGGTCCCAAGGTTGGGTCAGGAAGGGCAAACCTGTGCCAAGTTGAGTGCGGAGCAGATGGTCCGCTGTGTTGATCCCATGACAGGAGCAGCCGAAGACTAACAATGAATAACTTAGAATACAGAAAGTTTTTGAAGCAAAAAATCTACTCATATTTAAAACCCACCTCGTTTTGTATTCTCGATAAAGCCATACTTTGGAGGACTGATCAGCCACACAAGCAGATCCTTTTGTGATGTGTCAGGGTCAGATGCTATGATATGATTGGCTGACAGTTGTACTCGGCTTCCTTCCCGAACCTGAATACGTACAAAAAAAGTGTAAAGTCTCCTTGATTTCAAAGCACTTTCACCAAAAACAAAAACAACAGCTGAAGGGAATGCTAACCTTGATACCACTGCGGATAGTGACTACAGGTGGCTGTCTCTGCACAGATGTGATGGTAATGGTGCACATCTGGTTGTCCAGGCGATTGTTCTCAGCATCATAGACAATGAAGTGGAAGATATCTGTGACAGGCTGGTTACCGGTGTCAAGCGATGTGACGTACCTGTTTGCACAGTGCACTATATTTCTTATTCCGGATACCTTTTATTTAATGATGGTGACATGTTTCCACACATTAGTGGATATAGAACATACACACATTGTACATGTACAGTAGACAGACTATATTCGTCTAATTGTCTTTCAGACCTTACCAAGATTTAGTTTTCTTTGCACAGGAAATGTACTGAATTTTGTTTCAGTTGCATTAAAGTGAATAATTATCTCAGCTTGGGGATCAATAAACATGCATATACAGTAAGAAAAAAAATCTCAATAGCTTTTAGCACATCCCTGGACAAATGCTTAACACAATTTTGAGGCTATTGTTCTAATTTACTGTGCATCTCCTCACATTCACATAATAGTGTTACATATCATCAGACGGCTGAATAATAACGTTCTGTTTTTCTAGTTCTATGCAGGCGCAAGTCTGTAACAGCAGGCACTTTCATCAGTGGTACATTTACAGTATGTTTATGCAAAAACTAATAGATTATTGAAATGAAGTACTACAACAATGTACTGTACATACTAAGGGCTAAAAGGTTCCAGTGAGTATAATGTGAATGTTTGTGCATTAGAAGCTTTTTAAAAGCATTGCAAAGCTGATATGTAATAAATAACATAACTCACAATTGCTATAAATAAATAACAGTACCGTATCTTGTGGTGGTTGATGTCCTCCATGGTAAAGGAAGAATACTCATTGAGTTCTTCATGGTCTGAGGCAGACTTTGTCTTGGCAAGAATCCCGTACATGGGCACCGAAACAAGCTGGATACGAATCTTATCATCTGAGGAATCATTGTCCTGAACATGTGGTTTAAAACAAAGAGCAAATTACGTATCTCCACTGTCGGTGTTAATGAGCTGTCTTGGAAAATAAGCAAGAAAGAAGATGAAGAAAGGAACAAAAGAAGAATATGATCTCACCACATAAGCCAGATGCGAGCGTGTGATGACGGTGCTGCTCTTCTCTGCCACTTCCATCGACAGCAAGGCCTTTGGGTCACGTCTAGGACCATCGCCTTTGACTTCTAACACATTCACCTGCACAGTGGTGGATGCCATGGACATTCCATCCGTTACGGAGAAGATCATGGTGTCCTCCTCAGTCGTGAGACCGGAATGCTCGTATTGAAGGATGTTCCTGGTGATGTCACTGAAGGTAAAGGTGTCACCTGATCCAAAGTTTTAGTATAGAGAAAGTGCAATATTTAATATCTGTGCAGTTGTTTTATGTACAGAAACTATAACTAGAAACATTTTAGAAGATCAGAAAACTTTCAGAACAACTCTGTATAACTCTGTGTATAAATACTCTGCACTCTAAGGGCTGCTACCCTAAGGGGTTCTGAACATGCAGAGTCGCGATTACCCACAGTTGCCAGGCCACAGTGCTGTAAGTGCAATCACCATGCTATCTCCAAACGGGAAGGTCTTCCAGCGTGTGTCTCATAAGTACTCATACACTGCTATTTCGTTGATCCCCTCAGAAGCTCTGCGTAAAGGCTCTTATAAATATTACTATATCCCTCATAACAATGCAGTACCATTCTTAAAAATAGCTTTTTTTTTGATAGTTACAGTAGGAGGCTCTTAGCTTTCTGCACCCCTCGCCTGATTAAGTAACACTTCATTTTAAGATCCAGCGCAGAACCTTTTTCTGTTATGAGTGCACAAATGGGTGTTTAAAAAGGACCTACCATTAATCATTGGGGTCTGAGAGCCAAAATCCACCCTGAGCAGTGTACCGTGTACCGGACCCTCCACCAGCTCAAACTCCAGCTCATCTGGTGCAGTGTCAGCATCTGTTACTGCCAACTGCTGTCCACCTAGAGGCCAAGGAAAACCAGATGGTGAAAGATACATTTTCACAGGCAACTTTTTGAAGAACATTTTAAAAATGTTTTTAAACCTGTTCCTTTTTAAACCTTTTTATCCTGAAACCTGATGGAAGCTGTGGACCATTGAAAATGCTTACATCCTTTCATCTTCTATACCGCTTTATCCTGTATTTAGGGTCGCGTGTCAATCCATCGTAGAGCACACACACACACTCATTCACACACTATGGTCAATTTAGGAACGCCAATTAGCCTAACCTGCATATCTTTGGACTGTGAGAGGAAACCAGAGTACCCGGAGGAAACCCACCAAGCACGGGGAGAACATGCACACTCCATGCACACAGAGACGGGAATCGAGCCTGGCCGGGAATCGAACCCGGACCCTGGAGGTGCAAGGCGACAGTGCTAACCACTACACCACCGTGCTGCCAAATGCTTACATATAGACTCAAATTAATACAAACTATAATGGATCATGTTAGTAAAGACTTACCGATTGGTGCTCTGCCTCCGAGGCTAACCTCAAGCACTGGGTCCAAGATCTGAAAAACTGGAGGTTGCTGATGATTGGCCAACAACAGGATGGAAAAGTCCATCTCAGGGGTGGTATGATGACCATCAGATACTGCGACATATAAGCCAAGTGGTTAAGCATAATACTATGGCAACACCCTAGACATAACTGATTAATAAAAAATTGCCTTCTCAATGTACTGTAGAATAAACAGCAGTACACCCAGTAATCACATCTTTTATGGGTTGTCATAACTAATATAAATCTGCCAAGAGCACAAAAAGTGTTTTCCCAATCAGAAAAGACAAACACATGATGTAGATATCAAAGCAACTAAGACAAAAAAACAAAACAAGGTTGAATGGATAAATGAGATGGAAGAGATCAATCAGATAGAGTTGTATTCGATTTTGGTTCCATTCAATATTTAAAAAACGTTCATATCACAATACATCATAGGCGAGAGTGAACAAGAGCCGTTGCCAAGAGAGACAATAAAAAAGGAAAAAGGAAAAACCATGAGCAAGGATGAAATGACAAATGGACTGTGTAATTGAGCACTTCTTCACTTCCTTCTTATAGATAATAAAAATTGTCATGTGCACTTGTACTAAATCACTAAGGAGTATTGCGGTCTATGAGTTAAAAATATACACAGGAACAGAAATTTTAGACAAGCAGTAAAATCCACTAATCAAAAAAAGTTCAACGTGTAGTTTTAGATTTTGTCTATTTTTCCTTGATGAAATTTTTATTCTAAAAGCTTAGCATTATGATGTTATGTTTGATGTGTATTACAGTACAGTAAGTGTGTAGACCTTTGTTTAGTTGAACTGCTTTCCTGCTAAAAGGCATTTGAATACATTTGCAGATTTTACTCAATTTAAACAGGCCTGAAATAAAAACATTTTGTGATTTCACCATTAAATATATAACAGAAATTTTTATAACAACATTTTTTAACTGAAAGCTTATTTATCTGTAACTCTTTTCAGCTTCAGTCGTATTTTTCAGTTACTCTTACAGAGAGAATGTAGCAAATTATTCACTAACTACAGTAACAATAAAAGCACATTTTATTTTATATAAAAAAATATATATATATTTTTGAGAAGATTGAGAAATTTAACCGTGGACCATAAAAGGGTTAAAAAAAAAGTTTGCCCACTTTATACTTATTTGCAATGTTAAGAAATATAATTAGTTTTTTCTGCTGACAATGTATTTATTTTATTTTTATTTTATATACAGTGTGACATTTTTTTTTTTTTACAGTGTGACATCTATTCTTTAATACTCACATATTGTATAACTCAAGCTTGGGCGTTACAAAATACCACACCCCCCACCGACTCATATTAATACCACAGGTCTCGCCATTAAGCACATTCAAATTCTAACTGATGTGTGTGTTAAGACACATTGCACTCATTTCACAGCCATCATGTGAGAATGAAGAAGGCACGGCGGTGTCCTCCTGTCAGAAAGAATACAGAGAGAGGCACACAGTATGATAAAAGATTGAGCCGGAGAAAGATGAAGGCAAGGGAAAATAAGTCATATCCAGCAGACTGAGCCCAATATAATGACCATGGAAGGGAAAGCTGAAGAAAGATTAGGTTACTGTGTGTGAAGGAAGGCTTGAAGGCTGGCAGAGATGAATACAATAAGTGACAGAGAGTGACAGAGATATACAGAGTGAGAGAGAGAATGAGCGAGAGAGAGAGAGAGAGCGAAATAGATGAAATGGCGAGTCAACAAAGCTGCCGAGGCAATATACCTGTGAAATGGAAGTTCACTGACTCTGGCAGGCCTGCAGAAATGAAACACTGTGAGTAGAGTAGATGTGGAGGAACACAGAACCTTAAGGGCTGGTCAAAAAATCAAATAACTGTTTAAATTGTCAATAATGCGCTGGAGATACAGCTTAGTTCAAAAGCTGTAATGCAGGACTGGGTAAAGTCTGGGCTATTTTAAGCATTTGTTAACTTTTCAGACAGTAGCTTACTGTACCATTTCATGGTGGATTATTCTGAGCTCCAGTAGTATATTATAATAGTATTCAATCACTCATATTTTATCTATTTTAAAAAAGGCTATTTGTGCCTAAACAGCATAAAATTACATTTACATTACAATGAGAAATGATACAGTTTAAATGCATGAGGGTTACGACTATTCAAGGGCACCGGCAGCTGTAATCCCGTATGCACTCTGTGTGCTTTTTTTATGATTCTGGTCAAACTTGGTGGTCAGTGCACTTTTACGGAATGTTTTATGGAGTTTTATGGTGGTAGTGTATCGGGTACCATGAAAAAGAACTTGAATCTATTTATCTCTCTCCCTCTTGCTTGCTTGCTCACCTACTGAGTAGTCATAGTCATTACTGCATTGCACTGCAGTGAGACATTAAAAGCTCCAAGGCGATTCTTGGACGCACTATGAAATATTATCCTGCCTGTGTCCCTGCTACTACTTTTACTACCGCTACTAATAAAAATGGCTCTAATTGACAAGAATACCAATACTTCTACTATTACTGGTGTAGAGTTGTTCACAGTTATTCTGTAGGTTTTTCGATGGATTTACATGTTGAAAATGCACAGTATAGTTGATTTCATTGCATGTACTGTATAAGGGTTTAAATAACTGTAGTTCATACTAAAAAGGAGATTAGAGATGCATGCACAGTAAGTATGTTTAGAGCTACAGTACTGTATTGGCACTTTTCCACTGCATAGTACGGCACGACACAGTTCAGTTCTACCCACTTTTGGGGGGTTTTCCACTGGGAACAGTACCTGGTACCTGGTCCTTTTTTTAGTACCACCTCAGCCGAGGTTCCAAGCGCGCCGAACCGTTACCAAAACGTGACGTGTAAACTCTGCTGGTCACTGATTGGCCGGAGAAAATCGTCATTACTGCGTCACCGAACTTGCGACCCGAGACACAACAGAACCGCTATATTTAGAAACAGCCAGAGAAGGATCGCACGCACCTTTTTGTATTAACCAAAAATTTTCTTTGGCTGCCATCAGCCTCTTTTGAAACAAACTCCTTCGTCTCGCTGTTAAAAACATCCACATGCCGAGAATGAAGAACACCATGCCGTCGATATGCTCCATTGTTGCGTGTTTGTTTGTGGCGCGTTTACGATGACGTCACGGGAGTAGCGGCGCCGCGACTAAACGACACTTGAGTAATCCCGCCCACGCTAAAGCGTTACTACACTGCAGTGGAAGCACAAACTGAGCCAAACTGCGCCGAACCGAAGTGAGTTGAACTGAACCGTGTTGTGCCGTACTATGCAGTGGAAAAAAGGCATATGTTCACCCAGAAAATCAATATAAATTACCTGGTTCAATGGGACACAGACAAAGCAGTTTTGATGAGCATGCAACAACTAACACTGACACAAATCTGACGGCTGAGGCGTACAGTATAGGTCTGACATATTCATGGTACTGTATTTCTCCAGCCACCTACCAGTAAAGGAGTACTGGTAAAGCTCCTGCAGATGGGATGGAGCCTGTGGTGGCCTGTAGAGGATTTTTCCAGCATCTACATCGGCCTGTGTGAAAAAGCGAACGTGAGTGTACGACCTCTCGCCGTGCTCCAGAGTGCCTGAAAGAAACACAGAAACATTCCAATGGATCTCCAGAGCAATGAGACGCAGCATCACTAGCTGTAAGCTGTTCAGGAAAATCTGTTGCTGTAAAAAATGTTTCTTATTTTAAAATAAAAAAATGCATAACCGTGACAATTCAGAAAACCAGTAACCCCCATTTAATCTCTCAGGTTATACTATATCTCAACACATAACACCACTGTGACACTGATAAGAATTCACTTTTGAGAGCAGGGATTGCAATTTAGATCTATAAACATATCCTGGTGATTAAATATTAATAACTGGCATGTGTTTCTAAAGTTTTTAAAACACATACAGGAGATTCCTAAGATAATGCAAAATAAATCAATAAAAATGTGAAAGATTTGTATTGTATGTCAGGCTTTAAGACCATAAATAAAATTAAATATTCCAGTTATTATACAGGGTTTCAACACTACAGTCTAGTTTGCAGAAGAAAAAAAAACCTACAGGAAGTGATGTACTTTACTTTATGTATATGAAAAATCAAGCATATGAAAATACCAGTATGAAAACATTTCTGTTCCAATCCCATTGAATCATCAACTGACTGTAATTTCTAAAATGTCCTTTCAGCGCTAGCTGGCACAGTGTTTGTCAGAGCTATTGGTGTGAATCATATTAAGCTATAACAGAGGTTCGGGTTACCGTGGCCTGGAGCTAGTGGTTTGGTGATGTTGTAAATCAACTTGTTGCTTGGCGTCTCTGAGTCAGTGAAGGAAAGAGCGGAGGGTGTTATCAGGGTAATGCGATCTTCCAGTGCCTGTGCATCCATGCATATACACACACACACACACACACACACACACACAACATCCATAAAAAAAATCACCCAGATGAAACACATGATGTCTGGAGATCACTAAGATTAAGTCAGCTTTATTACACTACCTGAGCAGCAGGCTGGAGGACACACAAAGTGCTGCACAAATACAATTCTAAACTAAAGATTATTCATAGATTATATTTAGCTTTTTCAATTATATATATATGATATAGATATTCAGATAAATATTTCATTTTATACACACATATACACACTGTATGTATATATATATATATATATATATATATATACAGTATATACAGTACAGGCCAAAAGTTTGGACACACCTTCTCATCTATCTGTCAATGTGTTTTCTTTATTTTCATGACCATTTACATTGGTAGATTCTCACTGAAGGCATCAAAACTATGAACACATGTGGAGTTATGTACTTAACAAAAAAAGGTCTCCACAGTCACCAGACCTGAACCCAATCGAGATGGTTTGGGGTGAGCTGGACCGCAGAGTGAAGGCAAAGGGGCCAACAAGTGCTAAACACCTCTGGGAACTCCTTCAAGACTGTTGGAAACCATTTCAGGTGACGACCTCTTGAAGCTCATCGAGAGAATGCCAAGAGTGTGTAAAGCAGTAATCAGAGCAAAGGGGGGCTATTTTGAAGAAACTAGAATATAAAACATGTTTTCAGTTATTTCACCTTTTTTTGTTAAGTACATAACTCCACATGTGTTCATTCATAGTTTTGATGCCTTCAGTGAGAATCTACCAATGTAAATGGTCATGAAAATAAAGAAAACACATTGAATGAGTGAAGGTGTGTCCTGTACTGTATATATATACATTCATTCATTTTCTATACCGCTTAATCCTGTGTTCAGGGTCGCGGGGGACCTGGAGCCTATCCCAGGAGACTTCGGGCACTAGGCGGGGTACACCCTGGACAGGGTGCCAATCAATCGCAGGGCACATACACACACTCACACACCCAATCACACACTATGGGCAATTTAGGAACGCCAATTAGCCTAACCTGCATATCTTTGGACTGTGGGAAGAAACCGGAGTACCCGGAGGAAACCCACCAAGCACGGGGAGAACATGCAAACTCCATGCACACAGAGACGGGAATCGAGCCTGGCCGGGGAATCGAACCCAGACCCTGGAGGGGCAAGGCGACAGTGCTAACCACTACACCACCGTGCCGCCTGTATATATATAATTATGTAATATTTTTATGTATGCAACACCCAGCAGCTTTTTTTTTGTCTGAAAAGTTTTCTTTTACATAATTTGCTGCTTTACTTTCAGGCCTACAGATATTTTCCTGTAAGATTTTTATTGTAGTTTTTATTTTTTGCTGGAATACTAATGTCTGGACATCAGAAAGTCATAAAATAAATATTTATTATAAAAGCTTGTACAAAAAAAAAAAAAAAAAACACAGGGTGCCTAAAACCTTTGTATAGTACTATACATAATTAATGAAAAATAAGCTGTATGTGCAATTTCTGTAATAGTTTTTTCATGAATAAGAAATAGAGACAGAGGGTGGCCTTTTTCACTTGTATAATCCGAATCCCATCAGGGCAAAATTAGGAAATATCATTAAATGAAAAAAATGGCTATTAATATTTCAAAAAATCTAGACAGTCTCAATCCAAAAGTTTGGAAGACAAGATCAATGTTCTCACGCACATGATCTACCTATTTTCTTCTATTATTTAATCAGCTTGGTAATGGTACAATATTTAATTTCAAAAGCCACAGGAAACTAACTCTACATGCGAATGTGTGCTCTGTGATGTGTCCATTACGTTGATCTGGAGATCTGCTCCAGGGCCGAGCTGAGGAAGACCCGGGGTCTGAGGCATCACTCCAATTGTAAAGGTCTGAGCGTCACTGCGTGTGTCCGGAAAAGCCTCTGCAGACACCTGCAACATCAAACTGACATTAAATATCACTTATCACATACAGTAAGTACATTCACACAATCATATACCCATGTGTTTTTTTTTTTTACTTAATTCATCTAAATTTGTTTTATTAAACTCTTGTAATCTCAAGTCGGCACTGTGCAGGAAATAACTGCAGAGACGAAACAACCCGACTTAATTAATAAATCCCTCATGTACTGTACCTCTTTCCACATGATGTTAATCGTTCCCACATCTCTACAGTACATTTATCTTTATTCAGACTCAGAGGGATGATCATTTCTGTTAGAAATCACGACCGTCTTGTTCCACCAGATCAAATATTTAATGCGGCATTTCAAAGATGAACGATTTTATTTTAACTGCAGTGTTCAAACATCTTTTTTTTCCCCCTGCAAGAACTCATCCTTTAAAACAAGGTGAGGAGTTAATTCTAAGGAACGAATTCAATGTTTGAAGAACTATGAGGGTCAAGCTGCCTTCTCAAATACGTCTCAAGGGTATTTATTGGAGTGGTGGAAAAAAAAAGAAACGTTTTACAGTTTGACTGGATTGGATTTAGTGTTTAATTGGGTAATCGGGGACAAACTAGTGTTCAAAGAGGGAGTTAAAAAAACAGAAAGGGAGAAATTAGAAGGCTGGAACAGAGTGGACTCCAAATCAGTGAAAATTAGAAAAGAACACAAGAACAAGGTTACGAAAGGTTAAGGAGTAAAGAGACAAAATGTTCTTGTTTAAGACTTAATTGCTGGTCTGAATATCCGAAGCACCACAAAACAACAGTTCATCTGGATTTTCTTGTTCTTTTCACATAAAGTAAGATTATACCCCGATCGGCCATAACATTAACACCACAGTCTGGAGAACTGAATATCATTCAGCAGACTAAAATGCTGGCCTCTCAGGAACTCCTAAACAGCCCCAACATGTAGAAATGGCTTGTTAGGACTGTAAGTGGAATGTGGCTGGGATGTTACTCCCAGCCAAAGTTCCTGCAATGTGCAAATGATGCAGTGGGCCGTGTCAGGTTGTGCACTGCAAAAAAAAAAACAAATAATGCCTTTGGTGATCAAACATAGAGCGTTCCACTAATGTTCATGGCGAACAATTTAGCGGTTTGACTCCTTATAGCAAAAAATGACTGAGAAAAGTTAATACCCTGGTGCCAGACACCACAGCACACCTTCAGACGTCTTGTCTTGTGGAGGCGTGTCTTGAGAGGGCAGAGATGTTTTCGTGGCACAACATTGATTTACATCCTAGGTTGTTCATTCATTCATTCATTTTCTATACCGCTTTATCCTGTATTTAGTGTCGCGGGGACCTGGAGCCTATCCCAGGAGACTCAGGGCACAAGGCAGGGTACACCCTGGACAGTGTGCCAATCCATCGCAGAGCACACACACACACACACACACACACACACTCATTCACACACTATGGTCAATTTTTGGGAAAGCCAATTAGCCTAATCTGCATGTCTTTGGACTGTGGGAGGAAACCGGAGTACCCGGAGGAAACCCACCAAGCACGGGGAGAACATGCAAACTCCATGCACACAGAGACGGGAATCGAGCCTGGCCGGGAATCAAACCCAGACCCTGGAGGTGCAAGGCGACAGTGCTAACCACTACACCACCTATCCTAGGTTGTTTTAATGTTAATGTTTTTTTTCATTGCTGATCAGAGTTACAGTATGAGAGTTCTGAGAAATGTATCTTGTATTTATTTGTCCTTGCATAGATTTTATGGATAGGAATAATTATTTTTTTGTTTATTTTGTCATCGTGTAAAAAAGTTAATAAAAAAAAAAAGAAAGATCTTTCAAAAAAAAAGAACAAATACTTGTCTTTGTAGGATCAATGTAACCTGAATGATCATTAGAGAAAAACGATTCATTCTCACACACTCATAGTCTAAACCACTTTATCCTGTATTCAGGGTCGTGGCGGGGTACACATCTTGGACAGGGTGCCAATCCATTGCAGGGCATACACACACATACACACACTCATGCACACATTATGGACAATTTGGGAATGGCAATTAGCCTAATCTACTTTTAAAACTTGTAATTTGCACCTTGACCCTACAGAACATTGCGACATGTTTACGTGTTTGTAACCTGGAACTGGAAGGTGTCTCTCTGAGTGCCTCTCCCATAGTGACGATACCACACAGTTCCCTCATTGACGTCCTGCTGGGTAAATGAAGAGGTTGGCGTCGTATCTCTGCTCTCTGGAAAGGTCTGCCAGGCCTCCACTGGACCATCAGCTGCCATGGGTACCAACACAATCTCACCTGCAGACACACACACACATTAAATTGACAAAAGAAAATCTTAGACTAACTGTGTGGTTACTAATACATTTCATTAGCAAGATATGTGCAGTATGTCTTACAAGAGGCAACACTTAGTATATCCTGAACTAAAAGTTTGCACATTTTCTCTCCAGGTATCAAATAATTTATATTTATTGGTTTGGAAATAATTGCTTTTTAGACGTTAAGCAATACTGCTTACAGCAAACTCACACATTTTTCATATCGCTCAAACCTGGGCGGATACAAATGTTTCCCCTTGACAGTACAGGATTTTAGTATATCCTGTAAAAAGTACATTCAATTAGTGAGAATGGTTTGATTTAACAGTTTTTCTGTTCTACTGTAGTATATATTGCATTTCCTTTTTCGTTCTTTCTTTAAAAAATACAAATAAAATGTATGAATAGTTTACAGAAGTTTTGAGGCGAAGTGTGGTACCGTATTGGGGCTGTCCGTTGTCAGACTGGATGGTGTAGAGGATCTCAGAGTCACTGGCCCCTTTATACTCCGCCTTGAGATGTTTCTTGGACAGCTGCACCATCCCTCCTTCTCTCACCCAGGTCTTAGGAATTGAGCGGATGTGAGGGATGAGACCATTCTACAGAAACAATACACAAATGCTGGTATCATTTCATGCACAGATACAGCATGCAATCTGCCCAAGTTTTCATCTTCCACGGATCATTTAGGAGAAAATTACTTAGCACAGTACAGTAAGTCAATGTGATGAGAGATTAAACTTCATTTTGTGTAGTTATCCTGGATTAATCCAATTAAAATTTTCTGTCGTTGACAGAACATGTGAAACTGTACTTATTTTATTATTGTGTGTTCATATTGTTTTAGGACCATTATGGATATTTTCACTTTCTAATATTTGCAAAAAAGAATGATTGAAGCTTTAATCTTTTTCGAGTCTACTGGTCAGACGAGATATAACAACATAAAAAAAATCTCTGAACCATAAAGTAAAGTCAAGTTTACCAAACAGAACATAATGAATCCCCACACAAGACCACTTTTCAGAAGAGGCAAAAATGAAGAAAGATTATAGCTGAAGTTTAAAAAAGGTCAATGGTGGGATTTACAAAGCAGGAGGGTTTACCACATTTCCATTTGGATACAGTGTGTGAGTCCGATTAATCAAAATAAAGTAAACTTATTATAAAACACATCCTTCTATCATCTCTCACTTCTACCACATAAAGCTCCCCATAGACTCCAGTCCTTGTCTGTCTTCTGAGCACCCCAGGAGCATCAAACTAGATGCATAGAAGATAATCAAAAGGATGGTGAGATGAAAGCTGAGGGGGATTTGCCTTGGCAGCACTTCTATCATAACTGCACTCAGGCAGATCTGCAGTATTCACAGTGGCTCAGGTGTGATGAGATGGTGTGTGTTCTGGGGGGGGGGGGGGGGATCTTTCCACCATTGTGATGGTCTTTTCATAATGCAAGAGTGAAGAAGTAAAGAAGTAAGGAGGCAGAATATGGTGTAAAGTTCAAACTGTATAGTTTATACTTCGGCATTATAATTTAAGGGGAAAAAAATAGTGCACCACAAAATGTTAGGTGAAACATGACAATGATGGAGATTACAATATCTTCAGATCTTTTCTTTAACAAAAAAAGAATTCATAACCGTGGATCATAAAGGAAGGCACTAGGTTCCATTTGCTGATAATAATAATAACAATAATATTATTAATAATAACATTTATAATAATACAACCCCAAATCAAAAAAAGTTGGGACAGTATGGAAAACAAGAAAGTAGTGATCTCTAAGTTTACTTTGACTTGGATTTCATTGCAGACAATATTTAGTTAATAACAGCACATTATTTTTCACAACACTTAAAAGATGCTTAGGGTCTGAAGACACCAAGTGATGACGTGTTTCAGGTGTAATTTTGTCCCATTCTTCGTGCAAACAAGTCTTAAGGTGGGAAACAGTACGGGGTCTTCGTTGTTGCATTTTGCGCTTCAAATTGCGCCACACATTCTCTTTTGGAGACAGGTCGGGACTGCAGGCCGGCCAGTCAAGTACCTTTATCCTCTTCGTCCGCAGCCAGGACTTTGTAATGTGTAAGAATGTGGTTTTGCATTGACTCATGTTTGAAATATGCATGGGCGTCCCTGGAAAAGATGTCTTCTTGAAGGCAGCAATTTGTGCTCCCAAATCTCTATGTACTTTTCAGCATTAATGGTGCCATCACAGAAGTGCAAGTTACCTTTGCCAAGGGCACTGACAGAACCCCATACCATGACAGACCCTTGCTTTTGGACTTGTTGCTGGTAACAGTCTGGATGATCCTTTTCTTCTTTGGTCCGGAGCACACTGAGTCCATTTATCCCAAAAGATGCCTGAAATACTGATTCATCTGACCACGGTACACATTTCCACTGTGTGATGGTCTGTCCCAGATGCTTCTGAGAAATCGACGACACTTCTGGACACAGAGCTTCCTTTTGGCACAGTACAGTTTTAACTGGCATTTGTGGATGTAACTACGTATTGTGGTACTTGACAAAGGTTTGCCAAAGTAGTCCTGAGCCCATGCGGTGATATTGCTTATCGCTGAATGACGATTACGATTCCTCATATGAGTTGTTCCGCCACACGGTTGTTCGGCTTAGGCTTGTCCTTTACGCACTGAAATTTCTCCAGATTACTTGAATCATTTAGTTATGTTACACACTGTTGAAGATGAAATATCCAAATGCCTTCCGATCTTTCTTTGAGGAACATTGTTTTTAAAATTTCAATCATTTTATCACGTATTTGTTGGCAAACTGGCGATCCTCTGCCCATCTTTGCTCCTAAAGAACTAGACCTTTCTTCGATGCTGCTTTTGTAGCATAATTGTAAATATACTGTAATTATAATCAACTGCTGACATCACGTCATTATTTAACCAGTTTACCTGATTAGCCCTAAATTGCTCCTGTCCCAAACTTTTTTGGAATGTGTTGCAGGTCTGAATAAGGAAAGGATGTATATTTACAAATGAAATGAAGTTGACCAGACAAAACAATATTTTGTGTTCATATTGTCCTCAATGAAATTTTTGAAAAGTCAAAGTAAATTTAGAAATCACTACTTTCTTTTTTTTTATTTGCATTTTCCATACTGTCCCAACTTTTTCTGATTTGGGGTTGTATTATTATTATTGGGACCAACCATCAAGTGGAAAAGAAATTTAGAATTAATGTATCTCCTTCTACATTGTAAAACAATGCTGAAGGTATTTAAAATATGCAATAATACTCAGAAGACTTCATAACGGCTCCAATCTGAGGTGCTGTTTGTTAATTGATGATTTCTGAGGCTGGTGACTCTAAATTAACTTCTCTGCAGCTCTTATGATTTTGAGCATAATTCATTCCGGAAGCGGCTCGTATTTCAAAACGCTACAAAAAACCAAAGCGAATTTTCCCATAAGAAATAATGGAAACTCAAATTACTCAAAAACCTATTCATTCCACAGCCCAAAAAAATAAATACATAAAAATAATTAACACAAAATACAAAGTAAAAATAAAACAAATTAACCTGCACTTTACCTTTAAAACAAAAAGTAAAAATAAATCCCGACAGATGTCGGAAAGTGTTTTCCGTTTATGCGCACAGGCGCTGTGTGTGTGTGTGTGTGTGTGTGTGTGTGTGTGTGTGTGTGTGTGTGTGTGTGTGTGTGTGTGTGTGAAGCTAAAGTAAGAGGACAAGAGGAATCAGACCCTCCCCCTCTTC
Source organism: Channallabes apus (assembly GCA_030522415.1). Classification (NCBI taxonomy): domain Eukaryota; kingdom Metazoa; phylum Chordata; class Actinopteri; order Siluriformes; family Clariidae; genus Channallabes; species Channallabes apus. The sequence continues at coordinate 24,865,200 of CM060122.1, read as the reverse complement.
TCGTCTTACACAGTATCGTTTCCTCCTATCTTATTTGAGTTTCACACACACACACTAATGGAAAGAAGGTTTTATCAGAAAAATTAGCAAGGAACATCGCTAATAATTCTTGCCTGAGCGCACGCTAACGGAATCACTGCTGTAAAGTAAAAAAAAAAAAAAAAAAAAAACCTGCACTTTACCTTTGACAGGTGAGCAGAGTGTGTGTGTGTGTGTGTGTATGAAGGCGAAAGGAGGTGTGTTTGCAGGTTGATACAGAGAGGGAGTAAGAAATCTTCAACCTCTCTAATAAAACTTTCTTTTGCTTTAAACACACGCACACACGTTTGTAATAATAAACAAATGAAATAATAAAATAATAAAAGATATTTTACGCACACATGTGGTCACAGTGTTATAGTAAACATACAGTGGTGTGAAAAACTATTTGCCCCCTTCCTGATTTCTTATTCTTTTGCATGTTTGTCACACTTAAATGTTTCTGCTCATCAAAAACCGTTAACTATTAGTCAAAGATAAAATAATTGAACACAAAATGCATTTTTTAATGAAGGTTTACGTTATTAAGGGAGAAAAAAAACTCCAAAACTACATGGCCCTGTGTGAAAAAGTGATTGCCCCCCTTGTAAAAAAATAACTTAACTGGTTTATCACACCTGAGTTAAATTTCTGTAGTCACCCCCAGGCCTGATTACTGCCACACCTGTTTCAATCAAGAAATCACTTAAATAGGAGCTACCTGACACAGAGAAGTAGACCAAACGCACCTCAAAAGCTAGACATCTTGCCAAGATCCAAAGAAATTCAGGAACAAATGAGAACAAAAGTAATTGAGATCCATCAGTCTGGTAAAGGTTATAAAACCATTTCTAAAGCTTTGGGACTCCAGCGAACCACAGTGAGAGCCATTACCCACAAATGGCAAAAACATGGAACAGTGGTGACCCTTCCCAGGAGTGGCCGGCCGACCAAAATTACCCCAAGAGCGCAGAGACAACTCATCCGAGAGGCCACAAAAGACCCCAGGACAACATCTAAAGAACTGCAGGCCTCACTTGCCTCAATTAAGGTCAGTGTTCACGACTCCACCATAAGAAAGAGACTGGGCAAAAACGGCCTGCATGGCAGATTTCCAAGGCGCAAACCACTTTTAAGCAAAAAGAACATTAAGGCTCGTCTCAATTTTGCTAAAAAACATCTCAATGATTGCCAAGACTTTTGGGAAAATACCTTGTGGACCGACGAGACAAAAGTTGAACTTTTTGGAAGGTGCGTGTCCCGTTACATCTGGCGTAAAAGTAACACAGCATTTCAGAAAAAGAACATCATACCAACAGTAAAATATGGTGGTGGTAGTGTGATGGTCTGGGGTTGTTTTGCTGCTTCAGGACCTGGAAGGCTTGCTGTGATAGATGGAACCATGAATTCTACTGTCTACCAAAAAATCCTGAAGGAGAATGTCCGGCCATCTGTTCGTCAACTCAAGCTGAAGCGATCTTGGGTGCTGCAGCAGGACAATGACCCAAAACACACCAGCAAATCCACCTCTGAATGGCTGAAGAAAAACAAAATGAAGACTTTGGAGTGGCCTAGTCAAAGTCCTGACCTGAATCCTATTGAGATGTTGTGGCATGACCTTAAAAAGGCGGTTCATGCTAGAAAACCCTCAAATAAAGCTGAATTACAACAATTCTGCAAAGATGAGTGGGCCAAAATTCCTCTAGAGCGCTGTAAAAGACTCGTTGCAAGTTATCGCAAATGCTTGATTGCAGTTATTGCTGCTAAGGGTGGCCCAACCAGTTATTAGGTTCAGGGGGCAATTACTTTTTCACACAGGGCCATGTAGGTTTGGATTTTTTTCTCTCCCTAAATAATAAAACCCCTCATTTAAAAACTGCATTTTGTGTTTACTTGTGTTATCTTTGACTAATAGTTAAATGTGTTTGATGATCAGAAACATTTTGTGTGACAAACATGCAAAAGAATAAGAAATCAGGAGGGGGCAAATAGTTTTTCACACCACTGTATAGACCCATCAGGGGAGACGATTACCCACAATTCCGCAGTGCGAGAGAGAGAAAAACCGTTGGCTCAGTTGTGTTTATGTGACGCTTGGCGTCAAAACAAGAAGCTCATGCGTGATACATGATGCTCGGTACTCATAAACCAAGACTTGCTCGTTTTTCAAGTTAAAATTTATTAAAATCTTTTGATCGTCTTGCGGAACACTCGCAAACCGCGTTACTCGCAATCCGAGGTTTCACTGTATACTTAACATGAGTATACAGCAAATAACAACCCTTTCCCCTCCATCACAAAAACCGAAAGTGAAAATAATAGGTTCAACTTATCATATCTTTTTAATCAGCATGCAATACTGAAAGTGGATGCCTGAAGCATGCCCCAATCCAGTGCTTTCTAGAGGATCATTGATTAGTTCTTAGGACTGCTCTCAGGCGTAAAGCAGCATCGTATCTCTTGGGTAAGAGTGTGAAAATGGGCTGGAAATAAAGCTACTCTATTATCAAAAGATTGCAAGTTTGAACCATGAGCCTACACAGGCTGCTGTGCCAGGGAGACTAGCAGACAAAATTGAGCTGCGAGCTCACAAGATAGGTGGGATAGCCCTGTCAGTTATAATTGTGGGTGTCTGTGAACCCATTTGGATGAGGGCAGATAGCATTTCCCACTGAATTAGGGAGAAAAAAAATGTTTTAAGTCAGCAAATGTGTGCTGTATTTCACTTCCTGGGACCCAGTAGATACAGACCACGTCAACAAATAATCCATAGTCTTTCAAGAGGCTTTTCAGGACCCGCATGGCCTTAATCAGGGATTAACCTCCATTACCAGGCAACAAAACACCCCGCTTTGCTTCAGAAAGTCCAAAAGCTTTGCACTTTTTATTGAAATGCTTTTAATTGCAAGCCTTTTTTCTCCCCTTAATTGTGAACAAACTGAATGAATAGCTGGTCTTTTCCAGGAAGTGAAATCCTTCACGACCTGAGCTGAAGGAACAAACTGCAGGCCTTTTGTTCTTTTACGACTGGAGTCTCTCACAGCGTTTTATTATTGCATTGTGCCATTAAAAGCATAAGAAATAAACACCTTTTTTTTAAAAGGATAATACAGTTTCAGTTGGAAGGAAATATGGTGGGAGGTAATTTGATAACTATAAAGGGAGAATCCATGAGTGAGGGTGAGGTGAAAGGCACTAGAGCCTGAAGGGACGAAAAAGAAAGACAAGAGGAGACAGTGGTGATTGGAGCATGACCAAAGTGAGAAACACTCCTATCAGTCTAGACATCAGTGAGGCTGAGGGCAACACGTGTCTGGTCTTGTTCCGGAAGCTGACAGCATCTGAATGAGTGAGATGTGATGATAGTATTGTGTGTGTGTGTGTGTGTGTGTGTGGTTTTGGCAAACGTACAGTATGTCATTTGAGCCCCACTTAAGTAGTGACATCATCTACTGTATACCTTACACATTTTACACGTTTACACATTTTGGACGTTCTGCTTAGGACACAACCACAGCACCAAATAAATACTGCTTTTGAATGTTTTAGGACTATTTCAAATGATCAAAATCAAGGTGTTTCATATTGCCTTAACTTATTCAGAAAATATGAGAAAGGCTTATGTGATTTACAATGTACAATGCAGTTTTTGTATAAATGTCCAATTGTTATATTTGTAACTGTTATATTTGTAATTTTAGTTGTTACTTACATTTAGAGGACAGATGATTAATTGGGCTGATGTTTTTAATTGCCTAAGCATATTAACCTGATTAACAGGCATGTTCATCTGTGGGTAGCCCTGTGTTATTGCGGAGAAACCACAAACGTTCACAAAAGCTGTTGTTTTTCTCCTTTACTTTTTCATATTTCATAAAAAACATCTGTAAAACTAAGGATATCATCTGTAATACTTATCGTAGTACATTCATTCATTCATCATCTAAACAGCTGGACAGGGTACCAATCCATCACAGGGCACACACACATAAACAATGGATAATTTGGGAATCCCAATTAGCCTAAACTGCCTGTCTTTGGCCCTAAACCAGGAACCGAACCCCTTGAACAAGTGGAAACGTTTTTAATTTCAGATGTACAGTGCTTTCTTAAAGCTGATTCCTGAATGGTTATTAAAGGGAGCTGTTAGCTATCTAGGATCAGTGACCTCACTACCTAGCAAGGACATTAAATTGTAATGTTACAATTTTATTATTTATTATTATTAAACTGATATATTCTATCAAATGGTGGGGAAAAAAGAAAACCAGTTAAACAAAAACGAAAAAATATATAAATGAACCCTGGTTGCCTTTTGTTGTACATTGTACATTGACTATTTAAAAAAAACATCTAGTTACATTACTACTGTACTTTTATGCCTCTTTTCCACGGCACAGCACGGTTCAGTACAGCTCTCTTCGGTTCGGCTCAGTTCGGCTCGGTTTGCACTTCCACTGCAGTTTAGTAACGCTTTAGCGTGGGCGGGATTATTCACGTGTCGTTTTAGTTGCGACGCCTCTACTGCCGTGACATCATCGTAAACGCGCCACAAACAAACACACAACAATGGAGCATATCGACGGCATGGTGTTCTTCATTCTCGGCATGTGGATGTTTTTAACAGCGAGACGAAGGAGTTTGTTTCAAAAGAGGCTGATGGCAGCCAAAGAAAATTTTTGGTTAATACAAAAAGGTGCGTGCGATCCTTCTCTGGCTGTTTCTAAATATAGCGGTTCTGTTGTGTCTCGTGTCGGATTTTCTCCGGCCAATCAGTGACCAGCAGAGTTTACACGTCACGTTTTGGTAACGGTTCGGCGCGCTTGGAACCTCGGCTGAGGTGGTACTAAAAAAAGGACCAGGTACCAGGTACTGTTCCCAGCGGAAAACCCCCCAAAAGTGAGTAGAACTGAACTGTGTCGTGCCGTACTATGCAGTGGAAAAGCGCCATAAGTAGTACTAAAATACTGTACTAGGTATTACTAGTACTTTGATACTTTCTATTAAGTATACTTACCTTTCCCATTCAGTGACCTGATGCTTTAAATGTCTAAATCTTTAGATCATATCTTAAATATGACATAAATTGTATTTTAAGAAAGTTTGGATTTTATTCTGTTAACAAAGAAAATCCTAGCTTTTACCACAAACCCCTAGTTTATTTTGGTAAATGAGTTTGCCGGCAGCATAAAGCCTAAATGATTACCACCATTTTCTACCTTCTACTTGTCTTTACTAACCAGAGATAACAGCCCCAACTGAATCGAATTCACAGGTCAAACTCTGTGTCATGTAGATAAAGTCAGAGGAAAACTCTTTCATGTGCCACATCCTTTCCCCTCTCAGTTAACTGGCTTTCCTGCCAAGCTGAGCGCATTTGTGGTTTGTTTGATTATTGCTTGATTTGAAATGGCAGAAAAGTCTACTTTTCATGTATTGCCGTAGTAAGGAATCCAAGTGACAAGCATAAACCGTTAATACTGACTTCTGTAAAAGACTTTATATATTTAAGTATTTCAAAGTCTCAAGCATGAATTAGACCTATGCCATGAGTAAAGGTTTATTTTAGAATTAGTCATAATTAAACCCACGATCCCACTGTATCTAGCAGACACAATTCACAAGTCATAATCCTTTGATCCAGATTGATCACGACTGCCTACCCTCTGAGCAATGTTGACATGGACGAGGACATTCTGGTAGCTGTGTCCATCGTTGATCTGCAGGAGAAGTCGATCCTGCTCCCCGCTGGTACCATCGTGAACATACTGCAGTTGCTCACGCACCAGCTCTTCCAGTTTAAAACGAGACACCTGCACATCTCCGTGGACTCGGGTCAGGCGGCCATGCTTCGGGGGCTCCAAAACCATTAAAAGAACGTCTTGAGGGTTGTCATAGTCCTCGATGTGAAGAACAGACCTGGTAAGGATGAAGGCTTCACCAGGCTCAATGTAAATGGGTCGGTTGGTTACCAGTACGGGTGGCTGTGGGAGAAAAGTTGAAATCATTTTAGAATGTTTGAACAAACTTCTTCTAGATGAATAATTATGATGCAATCAGAGGGTTGGAATATTAAGTACTCAAGGATCTCAAAGGCCCAGACACAAATGTGCAATCAACTCATTTGGGTTGCCATTAACTAGACTGATATTACCCAGAGGTATTACTCACACTGCATAAATTAAGTACGGTTACTGCATAAATTATCTCTTCACAAGGAAGACTATATGGAATATAAACAAATGCAACCGTGTGTTCCAGATACAAAATCAATTCAGTGATGTATAGCAATTCTTTGGTGTGGCAGTTCATGTATCGCCACACTTAATCCTAAATATTTTATTTACAGTATACATACTGCATTTGAGGAACTAAAATGTTGCAGTTCCTTTATATTCTACAGGTGGTGTGATCTAAACTAGTCACATATTGGCAAATAGCACAGCATCTTGTGTGGTAGTAGCAAATTATTTGTGAAGTTTGTTTAGAATTGTAACATAATCTGAGAAAAAATGAATAATTACAGAATCACAGTCGGCGCCGAGGCATCATAATAATATTGTATCGAGTGGTCACTAGTTTCTAAACAAATGCAAGACAATGAAGGCTATTTCTACATAATACCTTATTCTATTTTATAGACCATTCTATGGTGCATTCATTTATAAACACAAATCAATGATAATGCTCTTAAAATAGGCATTATGGGCTTATATTTATTATATACTCTCATATTGAGTTACATTTTTAAGTTTCTTGAAATTAAGTTCTCTACTTAATTCACACATTTAAACATAAACTTAACTCAAAATATGAAAATAAATGAACTGACTTTAGTTGTGAATGGTAAATTTGTACACCATCTTTAATGCTTATCTCAAAAGTTATATATATATATATATATAAAGTTATTATATATATATATATGTGTGAGCAGTTGAAAGTTAAGGGCTTTGCTTAAGGCCCCAACAGTGGAAACCTGATGGTGCTGGGGTATGAGCCCAGGATGGAGTGCAGTAGTCCAACACCTTAACCACTGTGCTACCCCTGCCCTATTACTGTAGATCTTCTTCTTGCTAACTCGGCATATGAAAGGTATTTAAATCAAAAACAAGTGATGTTTCTCTTTTGAAATGTGCATGAAATTACAGTTATTAAGTAGAAAAAAAAAGAATATTTCACGTTGTTATAAAAATGACGACCCTTTAGCATTATGCATCATGGGATGGAAAGAGAACAAGACAAAGGAGAGATCATGGGGTTTTGCTTTAAGGAGAAGCATGTTAATCTCTTTTCCTGATTGACTTGAGCTGTGAGCTGCAGAAGGCCACCCAGAAGCATTCCACATTTCCCAGCTAGAGACTGAAAGTAGATAAGAGGCTAATTAACAAGGCTTAAATAGGTTTTTAACATAAAAAAGATGACAATTTTTCTACAAATAAACAAACAAAAAGTTTGATTTATAAAAATGTTCTTTATCACTAATTGAGACCTAGCAGAGATCTCAAAAGCTCAAGCTGTGAATGATAAATGAAAATGATTTTTTTGTGACCGACCTCATAAATGAAACATGAAACAATATCACTATAGCAGGTTATTAGCTTGACGGTAAATTAAATTATGTGTAAAAATTGTGCACTTATACAAGGTTTAACTATGCATGGGAATTGGTTTAAATAGTATGTAGAGTCACTTTCTTATATTCATTTTGTAAATAACATTGGTTTATAATTAGTGTAGAAGACAGTACGTACTGTAATATACGAGGCGTTCAAGTCAAACTATTACTTGTGATGAAATGTTTTGTTGATGAAGCAGTAAACATGTTTGATATTTACAGAAGACTTTAAGCTCAGTATAGTGATGAGACTCTTTGATGCAGTAAAACATTTGAATAGTGCAAACGCTTAATATGTCCATTAATAATAATTTTGGTCAAGGTGGCTTATTGAAAGCTTGATAACTTGTCACTATCTTGTGAAAGAGACGCATACTTTATGTACTGTATGTGGGAACTGTACACACAATTGTTCATGAACACCACTTGCACATTACAGGAACTTGACTAGAAGTTATCGCCACATCCCCTGTACAATCCTGACCTCATTCCAAGTGATTTCCACATGATTGGAACATTAAAGGAATTCCTGGGAGGCCAGTGGTTCAGACATGAAGCAGGCAATCTGAACATGGCTCCAACGTACTGAGACAATTTTTAAGCATTGACGGTATACAATCAGTAATGAAACACTGGGATTAGTGTATTAATGTAGCAGGGGATTATATAAGGAAATAAAGGTTGTTTTTACTCTCATAACTGTGTTCTGTTATTCTGCACCATTAAAAGTCCCGGTTTGGCTTGAACGCTTCTTATGTGAACCCAATCTGGGACAAACAGGTTTTAGTGAAATCCTGTCGAAATAACTGATGACACTAACAAACCAAAACCAAAAACATAATGCCTCCTCTTGAGTGAAAAGTTTGAATCCTTATCTGATAGTCATTTTGTGCATTCTCTTGAAGAAGCCAATATGTCTGGAGCAGACTGTGTGATGTGATATCACCTACAACCAAAACACTTCAGTAGAATGTATTTACATCCCTACTCTAATAATTTATAAGTGCACATGAATGAATATAAATAATATAAACTATGTTCAAAGTCAGTGTATTTTTATCCAAGTCTTTGTTCATGCATAGAAAACCTAAATATACAGTACAGCACTGTGCAAAAGTCCTAGGCACCATATTATATGCTGTACCAAATTTGTTACTGTATATATGTTTATCATGTCTGCATAATTATGTACAAAATTCACTCAGTATTTCCATATATAACTTAAAAATTAATAAATAAATAACCTTACAGGAGAATATATGCATGGTTGTAAATAAAAAATATATTGTACAAGACAGACCAGTTTACCTAACGTACGCTCCTGGGATTTGTATAAAAATAGAAAGGAGCGAGTGTGACAAAGTTACCAGAAGAACTCATATTCTCCAGCATGTTCAGTAAAACCTAACAGCTGTTTTCTTAGAAAACGTCTCGGGTTACATTTCTGTAACCCTGTTCCCTGAAAGGCGGGAACGAGATGCTGCGTGAAAACGCTATGGGAACCAGTTTGTCGCGTTGCCGGTCGTTGAAGCATGCTGTGAAAACACGCCAAAGTTTTTGGCTATATATAACCTCGACAGGTGACGTCATCTGATTAGATGTAGGTGGAGGTTATAAAAACAGGTGAGCCGGCAACGACCTCAGATTAATTTGTCTGAACAGCCGTCCGGTCACGTGGTAGTGCGGCATTGCGACGCAGCATCTCGTTCCCGCCTTTCAGGGAACAGGGTTACAGAAATGTAACCCGAGACGTTCCCTAGCAAGGCTACACTCGATGCTGCGTGAAAACGCTATGGGAACGAGAATACCAACGCCGCCGCACTACAGGTGTCTGGACCCCAAGGTTGTGTAGCGTGTGCGCACAAAGCCAAGAAGGTCTCAGAGCTATGCCTGGGCAGCTAACTCGGGGGCAGTGAGCCCGGAGTAGCATGAACATCCAGATTTATAAATGTAAGAAATGTGTGCGGGGAGGAACCAACCCTTCGCGCCACACAATTACTGCAGGGGATACCTCCTGCTGGTGAGACTGGGATGATCACCCTGGTTGGGTGAGCCCTGCTTCCCAGAGGCGAAGTGAACCCACGCGCCTCATAGGAGAGGGCAATATGCATCTCTCACCCAGTATAGTGGCGCTCTGACTTACGCCACTAGCTGATGCGGTGGACGTGAATCTGAAGAGCACATACTGGATAGTAAGTGAAGTTTCTCCTGCTCCGAAGCTGTAAAAGGCGGAGGACAGAAGGCTTCAAACAATGCAGCTAAGAAAATCCTGAGGGTACTAGGGCACAAGCCCAAGGACAAGCTTTTACTGCAGAAGCTCCAGCACTGAAACATTTTGGCAGTGGACTGGGTCTACCTGCTTGGCACACACTTGTTGCAGGGAATGCCTCTTGCTAATCCAATAGCTGAGGCGATCCCCTGGTTGAATGAGCCCTGATTCCTAGAGGCGAAGTGAGCCCACGCGCCTCATAGGAGAGGGCAATAGCATCTGACCTACGCCACTAGCTGATGCGGTGGACGTAGATATGAAGAGCACAAGCTGGACACAGCAAGTGAAGTCTCTCCTGCTCCGAAGCTGTAAGCGCGGAGGACAGAAGGCTTCAAAAGCAATAGGGTGCCTGTTGGGTTTATAGTTAGCTTTTGGAAGATAGTTGAGAGAGGATGCAGTTACGCACGTCCTGAAAGTGCTAGGGCATAGACCCGAGGACGGAAACTCCAGCACTGAAACAATTCGGCAGTGGACTGGGTTTACCTGCTTAGCAGACACTTGCTGCAGGGGAATACCTCTTGCTAATGCAATAGATGAGGCAATCCCTTTGGCTGAAAGAGCCCTGATTCCTAGAGGCGAAGTGAGGCCACGCGCCTCATAGGAGAGGGCAATAGCATGTCTCATCCAGCACATGTAGAAACTGCTCTGACCTACGCCACTAGCTGATGCGGTGGACGTAGATCTGGAGAGCACAAGCTGGACACAGCAAGTGAAGTCTCTCCTGCTCCGAAGCTGTAAGCGCGGAGGACAGAAGGCTTCAAGAGCAATAGGGTGCCTGTTGCGAGGAGGGAAACTCCAGCACTGAAACAATTCGGCAGTGGACTGGGTTTACCTGCTTAGCAGACACTTGCTGCAGGGGAATACCTCTTGCTAGTGCAATAGATGAGGCAATCCCTTTGACTGAAGGAGCCCTGATTCCTAGAGGCGAAGTGAGGCCACGCGCCTCATAGGAGAGGGCAATAGCATGTCTCATCCAGAACATGTAGAAACTGCTCTGACGTACGCCACTAGCTGATGCGGTGGACGTAGATCTGAAGAGCACAAGCTGGACACAGCAAGTGAAGTCTCTCCTGCTCCGAAGCTGTCAGCGCGGAGGACAGAAGGCTTCAAGAGCAATAGGGTGCCTGTTGGGCTTATGGAGCTTTCTGAAGATAGTTGAGAGAGGATGCAGTCACGTACGTCCTGAGAGTACTAGGGCACAGACCCGAGGAGGGAAACTCCAGCACTGAAACAATTCGGCAGTGGACTGGGTTTACCTGCTTAGCATATACTTGCTGCAGGGGAATTCCTCTTGCTAATGCAATAGATGAGGCAATCCCCAGGGTTGAAAGAGCCCTGATTCCCAGAGGCGAAGTGAACCCACGCGCCTCATAGGAGAGGGCAATAGCATCTCTCATCCAAAACATGTAGAAGCTGCTCTGACCTACGCCACTAGCTGATGCGGTGGACGTAAATCTGAAGAGCAGTAAAAGGCGAAGCATATCTTAGAAGGCAAGAGGTCCGCCTTGCTACATGAAAATCTCTCCCTGACTACTTCGGAGTGGGGTTACAATTCCCCGTGTGTCAGAGATAGACTGGACAGTACTACTGCTCCCGCATCCATGCTGGAATGTAAATCGCTCTGAGGGACAGGAACCTGGTGCGCTAGCTGTTAGCGGCGCGAGCATAGTCCGCCCTGGCGATAACATATGAGACTGCCATACTATTGTCCCCCGCACTAGGACATGGCAGCCTCTCAACTGCTGGAGGAAGTGCTTTAGGGCCAGAAATAGAGCCATCATTTCGAGGCAATTGCTGTGCCATGCGAGAAGATAGCCTCTCCAGCTCCCTTGGGCTGGACAGTCATCAGAGACCGCACCCCAGCCTATGAGGGAAGCATCTGTCGTTAGCCTCAGTGACGACAAGATTAACTTAGAGTGGGACCCAAAGTAGAGACCGGGGTCTGAACCACGTAGAAAGGGTACGAAGCACCTGGCGCGTAACCCATATTGGGGATTGGCCCTAGTGATATCCCCTGGTTCTTAGCCACAACTTAGAATGCTCTCATGTGCAGAAGGTCCAAAGGTGTCACCGTGGATACAGCTGCCATGAGAGCTAGGATGTCTGAAAGTGATGTCTAGCTTGTTTTCCTTGAGGGTGTTGAGAATGGGTTCGATACGAGCGGGAGACAGCTGTGCCCGCTTACGACCGAATCCCATATAGCACCCAATGTGTTGTCCTCTGCACAGGAAAGAGCACGCTTTCGTGGCGTTGGGTCCCAGTCCTGAGAACAGAGATGAGCTAGGACGACATGCTGATGTCGAAGCACTAGCCACCGGATGCCCTGGGACTCCCGTAAGAGCCAGGGCTAAATCCGTGCATTTTGTATGTGTGCGGGTGAGCTAGACCAATGGAAGGACCCGATACTGGTAAGCTTCGCCCCCGAAAGCGAACCTCAGGATCTCCCTGTGTTGTGGCAATGTTTCTGTATAAAAGTAAACGTCCTTAAATCGATTGTCAGAAACAATCGCTTGGTAGGGTTGAGAGCAATCACCTTTACAGTCAAGAACTGAACTGTATTCAATGATTTTCAGGTAGCGGGAGAGCCCGCAGAATCTGAAATATTGGACGCAGCCCCCGTTCCTCTTGGGAACCAAGAATACCGACTGTAGTAGCCTGACTCACTGTCTGGTGGGGGAACATGTTCCATGGCCCCCTTCCCCGGCAGCCTGTCAGCAGATGCGCACTTTCTGGTTTCATGGAAGTGGAGGCCACGCCATTGAAAACACAGAAGGTGAAGTGAGAACTGAATCCTGTAGTTCCTCTCTCCAGTGCTTAGTACCCAAGGAGATATACTTGGCAGTAGCTTCCACGCTGCCAGTTTCTCATAAAAGGGCAAAAAGTTTCGGCAGCTTGGTTAAACGGGGGGGAGGATGTTAGATGTTCGGCATCCTGAAGCATGGCAGGAAAAACCGAAGAACCAACAGCCTATTGGACACTGGTGTTGCCCGAACACCAGTGGTGGCGGAGCAAAACACCGACCTCCTGGGGGTGCCAGGGAGAACACATATTCGTTAAAAAGGAATTCTGGGTGCCTTTCCCTATTGGGGGGGCCACCCCCATTTATTTTATTTTATACACACATATATATCCATATATATTTATATTTATATATATATATATATACACACATATATATATATATATATATATATATATATATATATATATATATATATATTTTTAAATCAGTCTGACCTCCTGTGTGCAGTGGAGCACCAAGCTAACCCACTGCCTGAAAAGCTTTTCCCTCTAGGGCAGATAAAAGTCTACACAGCTAGAAAGGAAGTATAAGCTTACCAGGGAGGATGATGTCCCAGGAGAGAGATAGCCTGTGAAGCGTCTCTGCTATCTGGGCGTCATCATACAATCCCGCATTTCCATATCGACTATATTTAAATAAACAAATAAGTCGATGGCATGAAAAACACAGCATGAATACAGCCTACTCCATGAAAGGGTTAACTCACATGAAGAGAGCTGAGAGGGGGGGGGGGGGGGGAGAGAGCGTCATTGAGGCTCCGCCCCCCGGCCACCCGACAGAAGCTGCCGTCTACTGCTTGTTTTAGTGCTTAAGGCTATTTTCATCTCCGGTAAACAAGAGAGGAATCCTCGTGATGACAACGCGGAAGAAAGGAGTTTTCTTACCTCCGTCTGCCGCAGCTCTGTCAGATGCACGAGTTTTAAGCCAGGAACGCGCGGCGGCTCGCAGCTTCTCACGGAATGCGCGGCGCGCGCAGCACTAGTCGAAGCAGTGTAGAGATCGCACTCCGATATGGATTATCACACACGGAGGGATTAAACTCGTCAAATCGGTGAGTTAAACACCTTCTTATTTTGCTGGTTTATCACAAGCACGCTTCACAACTAGGCATTGAAGACAAATGATCTGAGGTCGTTGCCGGCTCACCTGTTTTTATAACCTCCACCTACATCTAATCAGATGACGTCACCTGTCGAGGTTATATATAGCCAAAAACTTTGGCGTGTTTTCACAGCATGCTTCAACGACCGGCAACGCGACAAACTGGTTCCCATAGCGTTTTCACGCAGCATCGAGTGTAGCCTTGCTAGGGAACTGCACACATCTGTGTCTAAAACTCCTGATTTTAAGCAATGAGTTTTCACACCAAATATTGACTGTTTATTTTATTGCTCTTTATTGCTTTTTATAGATGTTTCTTTTATGCAGAAATGTTTTCAAAAGCATCTTTTGCTTATGCCATATTTTTGTTTGTGGACAAGACTTTGTCACACTCGCTCCTTTCTATTTTTATGCAAATCCCAGGAGCGTACATTAGGTTTTTTGTTTCCATCTGAAAACTGGTCTGTCTTGTACTATATGTTTTTTCTTTATAGCCATGCATATATTCTCCTGTAATGTTATTTATTTATTAATTTGTAAGTCATATATGGAAATACTGAATGATTTTGAACATAATTGTGCAGACTTGATAAACATATATAACAAAATTGCTAGAGCATACAGTATAATATGGTGCTGTACAGTACTGTATAAACCCATTTTCATGCTCTAACATGGTTTTCATTTCACACTTTAATTTACAGCAAAGATTGAACAACCGATGTCACTATCATACCAATGAGTCTTTCAATTTAACTAAAGCTCAAGCAGCCAAACGAACATTTAACAATTTGCACAAGCGTTCCCTAGGCTTGGATGTTTTTTTTCTTCTCTTTCTCAGCATTTTCTTCTTTCTCCTCTCTGGGATAGACTTGTCCACCAAATATAAGCAATAACTCCTGTCTCAGCAAAACATGAATTGATGAAATAACAAACAAACAAAAAAATCACAGTGCTCCTGGAGATGATTCAAATAATATCAGGTCAGAGGGGGCCACTAATATATTATAGTATTCTGGTGCTGCACCGGGTTCCGGCCCTGAGAGTCTGAGTGTTTCTCTGAGTGTTTGTATGCGAGTGTGGCGTCAGACTGATGCATAAGCAGTCCTCGTGAGACTGCAGATGCAAGCGATATATTTAGGAATTGTAATCAGATGACAGGAACGAGGGCATCAGAAAGAGAAGGAGGGAATCTGTTACTTTCTAAAATGTCAGCAAGTTACAGTAAGCCAGCTCTGAGTGAAGTTTAAGAGGCAATTGATGAGTACAAGATTCAAATCGAAGTGGGATTCATTTTACACACACACACACACACACACACACACACACACACACACACACACACACACACAGTTACATAAAGTACTTGGGTAAGTAATAGTGGTTTGATTGCATGAGTTCAGACAGAAGTAAAAAAAAAAGCATTGCGGATGTCTGGCTGTGTGTGTGTGTGTGTGTGTGTGTGTGTGTGTATTGAGGTAGATGGATGTGGGCAAAGTACCTGTTGAGACACAGCGTGTAAATTAACAGTCTGCGGCTGAGAGAACAGCTGTGGATCTGCCGCTCTCAAAGTGAACTGGCCAGTCCTGAAAAAACATAAATGCATCATTTTTATATTATTAAAGTATATTACTTTAAAACTTCTTGCGTTTAGGTGTGGAAATATAAAGAGTACAGTATGACTTAAATTTAAACATAGATGAAATGTCATAAATTATTGCAATGAAAAATGCGGAAAGGGTCAAACTGCTATAATGGACTTTCACTCACTTGGCTTGGGCTGCGGTGTGGACGAAGCGCACAGCTCTGTTTTTCATTTGTGAGACGGTAAATGTGTCGTCCTTGTGCAGCGCTCTTTCTCGGCCGTTCTCCAGCACCGTTAGTTGACCGTTACCTGGTGGCTGTAGGAGTTGCAGTTGCAGGCTCTCTGATTGGGTGTCTGAGTCTTTGATTGACAGGAGCGCAGGGTCCAGAGTGGTCACTCCACCGATAGCAACCAGAAACGAGCCGTTGATGTGAAGGGATGGAGCATGAGTGTTTGCTTAAAAAAAGATCAAGAAAGAGACAAAAGTTTACAAGTTATAAAGGCTGAGAAGGAAATACAGTGGGACCACGGCATACAAATTGAATCCGTTCCAGAGGTGAGGTCTTAAGGAGGATCCGAATTGCGCAATATGCATTTTTCCAGAAAATCGTTAACAGGAACAGATTTCAAAGCAGTCTGATGGAGAATGTTATCGTAATTTATTGTATATCCTCAGGAAGTTTCCTAATTGATTTCCTAAGGTTTCAGACCTTAAACCAATCCAAACATACATTAACAACCATGGCTTGGTTAAACATTAGCTAAGCCAATCAATACTGTATATTATAACATGAACAAGAAGTAAAGCATTTAAAAACTCCAGTTTTTAGTAATATTTCACTGACCTTGGATGTGCAATAAAACTACACAAGTCGACCCACAGAGTTTAAGACCTTTTATGCTTCAGCAAGATAATCAAAAGAAAGAACAGTATTACCTTGGCATGTTCTCATCTTCCTGTCCGCATAATATCCATGACCACAATCAGGAGTGCACTGTCCATTCTTGATGAACGTATTCTCAGTGCAAATACGACACTCTCCCACACTCACACACTCTGCACAACCGGAAGGACATGCTGGGAAATACGTCAGAGCAGAGAAGTCATTGTCATGATAGTCATTGATCATTCAAAAGTAAATTAAAAAAATATTTTTTTATTGTAATTCTATTGTAATAAGAAACATTTTTACACTTAAAAGAAACAACTGTATAATCACAACACATTATTTAGAGCATCTGATCAGAATAATTATTTTGTTTTTCTTGAGCTCATTAAATAGAACAGCTGCATCATCGTCGTGTAAATATTGTGTATAGAGTTTATTAAAACTGAATATGATTTTATAAACTTCATTAAATTTTTAATTACACACCAACACATTCCTGCGTAGCCGGATCGAGGATGTAGCGGCTGCCACAATTCTGTACACACTGGCCGTTCAAAGAGGCGTAAGGAGGTTGGCATTGAAGACATCGTCCGGGACCTTGGCATTTTTTACAGTGATCATCACAGCCTGGACGAGGGAGAGATGAATGAACATTTATATCTTAAACACAAATACAGTGGGATTGGGATTTATTCAAACTAATATAATCTAATGCGTCTACAGTGTATGGACTGAGACTAAATGGGCAGCTGTTGTCTATGTAGATTTGTACTGTACTGTACGTATATCCATGCATTCTTTGGTCAAATGTATTTTTAGTTATTGTGGACATAAAGTGTGTGTCTGTTGGACTTTAGTGATTGACAGTTCATTCATTCATCTTCTATACCGCTTTATCCTGTATTTAGGGTCGCGGGGACCTGGAGCCTATCCCAGGAGACTCTGGGCACAAGGCAGGGTACACTCTGGACAGCGTGCCAATCCATCGCAGAGCACACACACACTCATTCACACACTATGGTCAATTTGGGAACGCCAATTAGCCTAATCTGCATGTCTTTGAACTGTGGGAGGAAACCGGAGTACCCGGAGGAAACCCACCAAGCACGGGGAGAACATGCAAACTCCATGCACACAGAGACGGGAATCGAGTCTGGCCGGGAATCGAACCCGGACCCTGGTGGTGCAAGGCGACAGTGCTAACCACTACACCACCGTGCCGCCTGATTGACAGTTAGTTCAATTAATTCAACACCTATTCATGTTGGCTTTAAAAAAAGTCATTAATCATTTTCTTAATACCATTTCAGAACTTTACTCATATGGAGACATTACTTTTTGGGTTAGCGCCTTCATTCTGTCTAACTTAGACCTGTTGTCCTCATTAGAATCATCTAATGGTAGCAAAAGCACAGTACACTAATTAGTAGAAACACAAGAGGGTGTCAAACTCATTTTCCTGTTCCAAGACAATGCTTAGATTTTATACTTATCAGGCCCTACTAGTCCCAAATATATAAGAAAAAGTAAAAATGCATGCAACATTACAACTCAGGTCTTAAGAGCCGAGGTCTCGTATGCATCATGTTTATTCCTGATGTAACCATTAATGTCATCCTTGTACACATTTAAGCACAATATAAACATATTAATGTGATCTGCAACACTTCCTATTTGACATCTGTTTTCATTACCCGTCTCGATACTTTGACATTCTTTTTGCACTTAGCTGCATTAAATACAATAAAAGCTTGCACGCTAACATAATAAATAGCCCGATACCTCTTTGGCATCAAGCACTGCCATTAAAACTTGGCGGAGTAAGGTCACTAAAGCTGGCAGATACAAGAGCAGACTCAGCTCTCTCTCTATTCCATAACTACCGAGAATATATTCAGATAGAAAATTCGTGGAATTTATATCCATATAAAAAAAAAAGTTCAGTATCCAGTCAGACACTTACTCAGGCATCTCTCGCCGTCCTGGTACGACCCTTGAGAGCAAGATGGAACACATACTCCATTTTGGAGGACGTGACCTTCCATACACTGCAGACAATCAGTGCGGAGAGGACCTCGACATGCATTACAGCTCCAGTCACACTCTGAGAGAGACACACAGAGACAAAAGAGACAGGGTCAGATGAGGGAATATACAATACAGAGAAGAATGATACAATGAGAGAGAAGAAAAGAGTGTTAGATAAAGAGAATGCGGGTGCGTAGATTGATCCATGATTGGAAATTTGTGTGCGAACAGAGTCTTCAGATGAATTTTCACAGATCACCACAGTTTTCTAATCATTTGAAGACTCTGGCCGAGACATGACAAGCAAACTGTAGCCCATAAGAACCCATGTTGACACTTTGAATATGTGTACCCCTGACAAATGGTGGTGTGTCTATGTATCACATGTGGCAGCTAATTTAAAAAAGCAAGTTTCATCTTATTTAACACTAATGATTTAACAATAGTTCATATTTTATATTTAACCTGTTCTGACTGCATTTCATGAACAAATTGATATAAAACAAATATTTGAAAAACATTGCTATCAAATAGAGCTCTTAACCATAAAACTATTGGGGAAATCCGACAGCTTTCAAAATGTGTTCCATGTGGTCAATCTGGTGTGTTACATCGCTCATAATGTCCCTTAAAGGAGAAATTAGTCTGGGCTCTTATGGGTTAAATCAAATGTAAACTTCAGATTCCCATAACAATATTTCAAGAAAACAATGTAAACATTTTATAATAGATTTTAAATCTTGCCTGGACCTTCTTCCTGCAAAGATTATGTTTGCTAAGTAACCGGTGAACTTCATACTCTGATCAACTTGCCCATGCTACCTGCTGTAACCAAATGGACAAAGCCTGAATCTTTGAATATATACCCATCAGTCATAGGATTACACAATTAACATTAAAACCTAGGATGGGTTCCCCTTGTGGCAGATCTGACCCCTTAGGGCATGACTCCACAAGACCACTGGGGGTGTGCTGAGGCCGTTGACACTGCATCCTTTGGTTGCTGTGGGTTGTGTGGTGGGGCCTTTGAGGCACAGACATTTATCGGTGCATCCCATGGGTGCTCGATCAGATTGAGATCTGGGCAATTTGGAGGGTCAGTGGCCTTGGGCTGTGATGTACTACAATGCTTCAACTTTTTTCAACAATTTGTCTTACAATAGCTTTTCTATAGGCTCAGACTGAACAGGCTAGCCTTTGGTCCTATAGTGAGCAGTTAGTGTCCATAATCATGTCACCAGTTTACTGAAATTTAATTGCTATTCAGTGATGGTGAATAATTTTCTTCTTTTCAACTGAATTTTATATGCTTGAATTTTATTTCTCATTAAGATACATTCACATTTTCTAATTTCTAACTAAATATATATATTAAAAAAAAAAAAAACTAACTAACTAAAAAAAGGTATCACCACAAGAATGGTTTTCTCAGCTCACCACTTGTTCTACTACATATAGTATACAGTATGTGACATATGGGAATAACGTGACATTTTCATTCAATATATAAACGTAAAATATCACTTAGTTTGCAAGGTATTAGATGTCTTTATCCAGTCTACCTGTACGTTCCACCGTTTAATTGGCTACTTACTCAACTTGATCGTTGAAGAAAGTCCAGATAAGATTGAAAATATTTAAATGAATACATAAAAATTGCACGTCATTCAGATGGAACATTATAATATTTTACTTAAAACTGAAGTGTGAAAATGTTCACAGAAAACCTTAACTTTGGTCGAAACCCATTTTTCTATTTTATTTTTCACACTTTGGTGTCTGAACAACTTAATTTTTTCTTTCCTTCCTGAGAAGTGCTTTACTTTGGCAGTTGACGAGTCCAAAAAAATTCAGACAGACCCACATCTAATCTTTCCTCCAGACAGCAACCTTTTAACAAAAGGGCCAGAAATGGTAATCAAACCAACTGCATTGCCAGGGATTACAGAACGGAGCCATTCCTCCTTCAAGCTTAACATTCCCCTTCACCTTCATGCAGGATT
Organism: Channallabes apus; assembly: GCA_030522415.1. Taxonomy (NCBI): domain Eukaryota; kingdom Metazoa; phylum Chordata; class Actinopteri; order Siluriformes; family Clariidae; genus Channallabes; species Channallabes apus. The sequence goes on along the minus strand of CM060122.1, from coordinate 24,844,885 downwards.
AAATCAAATCGAAAAGGCTTCACAGTCACCCAAAACAAAGTGATCATCTGTGGTCATCTTTTTCCTTTTTCGCCTGCGCCTCCTCTAAATTCACTATAGATTTTAGTATTTTAATTTACTTCATCTCCAATTTTTTTTTTTCTGTCAGAATCTGCTGAATTCTGCCTTATCATGCTCTTTTTATACTGTACTACTGTATATGTAAATCTTTTTCCTATTCCAAGCTACTGTAGCTAATCTGCATGTTAGCTAAATAATACTACTCCCAAGCTAGATGGCAAGCTACCAAGCTAGCGAATCTCCATGTTAGCTAGATAATCCGGTAGCATAGAAAATTGCTGGACAATTGCAAAAATTTTCAGCAGATTCTGATTACATTTTTTTTTTTTTATTATTATTAATTTTTTTGCAGTGTTGCTGTTGGTGTATGTACAAAGTTTTTCCTAGTCTGGATATTTACAAACTAGCTAATCTGCATATTAGCTTGCTAAGACTAACAAACTAGCTAATCTGCATGTTAGCTTGCTAAGACTAACAAACTAGCTAATCTGCATGTTAGCTTGCTAAGACTAACAAACTAGCTAATCTGCATATTAGCTAGATAAAACTATTTAATAATCCACTATCAGTGGAAAATCACCGGACAATTGCCATATTTTCAGCAGATTCCGACTTGTGTTGCTGCTACATACTCCAAAGTCGGACAGGTTATATTCAAAACCGTACAGAAACACATGGGAGGTCGTCAGGAAATGAATGCTAATCTTTTTTCTCTCTCTTTGTTTCTTTTACTGTTTCTCTCTCCCAACCGCCCTCAAAAACCTTAATTAATTTTCTCCTTAGATTTCTCTAACCCACATCCAGAGAACTTTGAACATGACGATCATAAACAGAGGACAATCTGATTAAATCTTCTCTCTCACATGAAAGGCTCAGATCAGATAATGCTCACAAAAGACTTCCTACAAAACAGTTTGTGATATCCAATAATGACATAGCAGACATTCGTTTGCTCGATACACATACAATAAAGCTTCCTCAAGCAAACAGCTCGGTAATGTGTGGTTCAACTTTCAAAAACATAGTTAGAGTATTACAGGCTATTGTGGCATAATGGGCGATTATAGAAAAGACGTCAGTAAATAATGGTTGTTGGATGATTATGTGGAGTATGGATTTGGAAAAAAATATCTAGGTGGTAAATCAATCATTACGCATACTTTCGTGCCTTCAAACACACACGGAAAAACTGTTTGGCGATCACTTTTCAAAAAATGCACAGTGGCGCTACTATACATAACTCTTATTTATAACCAACAACACCATTTGAGCTTGAAATACACTTTGCTTTTCTGTTTGTGCACCTCCTGCTTCATGCCATGAAATCATATAAAATATATTGTTTAAATGAATATGACATATAATATGCTTTAGCTCACATTACTTGAGATGAACGTAATAAAATACCTGGACTTCATATTAACATCAATCAACATCAACTGTTATGCTGAACTGCCTGCCACCTACAGTAGCACACACAGTATGAATGCAGATCAATTCCTGCTATCTGTTTCACCCAAATGAGGATGGGTTCCCTGTTGAGTCCTTTCAAGGTTTCTTCCTATTGCCATCTCAGGGAGTTTTTCCTCGCACCTGTCGCCCTCGGCTTGTTCATCAGGGACTATCTGACCATTTTGATTCACATTCACATTCCTTACAAATTTAAATAATAGTTTTGATTGTGTAAAGCTGCTTTGCGACAATGACAATTGCTAAAAGCGCTATACAAATAAATTAAATTGAATTGAATTAAAATAAAAAACTGTGCGATCATTTCAAAAATGACATCATCAATACCACGTCATCAGGCAAAAAGGCAAAATGAGACGGCATAAACAGGAAAATCCCTAATGTGGCCTTTTAAGATTTTTATTTCCCTGTTTATTACCACCACCATATTTGAATTTCATGTCATCATATGCAAGCCTCCTATTGATTGCTTTTAGAGCAGTACTGTAGCAACAGTCAAACTTTGAGGTTATTCAAAATTCTTGACAATATTAGAACTGTCTTTAGTCACAATGGCACTAAACTGGCCATGGCGCATACTTGTTTTTGGAAGTTTAATAGAGCCTTTCCATCAGAGTAATCACCAGTAATATCTGGTAGTGTATGGTTACAAATTCAAAATTCCCAATTTTTTTCACTTAGTTCCAATGGCTAAGTAAGGAATATCCTAAGTATCTGTCCTGAATGGATCTGTCCATCCATCCATCCCTCCATCCATCCATCCATCCATCCATCTAGGAACATCTGTAGTCAAACTAGAGGCCATGTAGGCCAATGGTGACCATTGTATTGATTCCCATTTTCACAACCGTGATAGGCCGTCTGGTCAAGATTCACTCACGTATTCACAATACGGGCAATTTGGGAACTTGAATTAGCCTAATCTGCTTGTCTTTGGACTGTGGGAGAAAAACCTGAAGGAAACCCACCAAGCACGATGACAACATGCAAACTCCATGCATACAGTGCTAATATACAGTACATATAGAAGGCCAGGATGTTCTATCATGGAAAACTAAAACTTTCCGCCTTGATGGTATCCAAGCACTAGTGAAACACTCGGATAAGTGCATTAATGTCTTATATAGATAAATAAAAGTCATTTTTACTCTCATCAGAACTTTTTTCTGTTATTCTGCGCAACTGAAAGTCCTGGTTTGGCTTTAACATCCTTCATATAACAGATGACCTTATATCATGCAAGACAAGATGACCAGTTCTAAGTTGATCTTTTTTTTTTTTTTACTATGGCACTCCTCTCTCCTTTTTGATCAGAATGCCAACATTAGAATGTAGGACCCCACAGTATATAACTATATAAAGATCACAAATAGTGCTCAGATTCCTTTATAGCTTTAATGCATTTCCTGATTTTAAATGGATTTGACTTTAAGATTTTCATCAAAATTGGGCACGATCAGAAGTATTATGTCTATAATCTCACCCCTGCAGGTGTGTGTGGTGGTGTTGAGGTAGTACTGCTGGGCACAGCTCTCATACTGACACTCGCCAAACAGCAGGACTTTTGCCGGGTCTCTGCAGGACGTACACACTCCTGCCATCTCACAGCTCCGACACTGCCGATCGCACTCTGTGAAACGCACCATCACGCAGAACAGTGTGTACAGTAAGCTTAGATACAGTACAATACTGTAGATATGTAATCATAAATAAAGGTACTTACTTTGACACACTTGCTTTTCATCAAAATAGTATCCAACGGGGCATCGAGAGGTGCACATCCCAGATGGGGCAAGAACAGCAGGGGCTGTACATGAGGTACAAGACAGAGGTCCTTCTCCACTGCAATCAGCACAGGATGCATGGCATTCTGGGAAAATAAATATGGTAGACAAGGTGTACTGTAGGCAAGGTGTGGCATTTCTCTCTGTAATATTTCCGTTTATCTCAAGTAATTTTGCAGAAAAGGCTGCCGGGTACAGTACAGCGATTTACCATCATCACTATTAAGGGAAGTTAGCTCCTTTTATACTGAAGCTCTGTTCTTGTGCTGGATTCTGCCTAGCTGCTTTGGATAAAAGTGTCCGGCAAAGTAAATACAGTAACTTTAAATGTAAAGCCAGATGTGGACCACTTGGTCTTATTAATGAGCACAAATACTTGGAGTCTCAGCAATGCTCTGTTCCTCAAGCAGCGTAATGGTTACATAAGTCCGCCTAGATAATAAGTGGCATTTTCAAGGCTGAGAGTTTAGTGCAGCCTGGCAACTAATACCTTGGAGATTTTCTTTATAGAACTTCATTCAGTGCACAAGAGAATATAGGACAAATGTGTAAGACTATACAGGAGACTATACAGGCAAATCCATTCAAAATCTTTTATACTGTACATGCACGTGTACATTAGAGATGAGTCTAGTTGTTTAGTGAAGAAAAAGTGCTGGTTATCATCCGAGGTGATTATTTTGGTTCACAAAACAGCAGCAGTTTATTGAGTGCTGCGTCTTGATTGAAAAATAGATTGTTTTAATTACTTCTCTCTGCATTTTTGGTTCAGTCTCATACAGTACTTTCATACTTTATTATGTTACACAGAACTCCTTAAGATTGGTACATGCTCTAATCCTGCAGTCACTCGTCATCTATACCGCTTTATCAGGTGTACAGGGTCACGGGAGGCCTGGAGCCTATGCCAGGAGACTTACAGGGTCCCACACAATCACACACTACAGGCAATTTGGGAATGGCAATTAGCCTAATGTGCATGTCTTTGGACTGTGGGATAAAACCGGAGAACCTGGAGGAAACCCACCAAGCATGAGGAGAACATGCAAACTCCATGCACACAGAGCACAGGTGGGAATCGACCTTGGTGGTGCAAGGCAACAGTGCTTAATCCTACACTACTCAATTCATAACTATTGAATCAATGGTTCTAACTTCATTTATGAGTTTCTTTTTGGGCTGCTCTATTGTCAGAATTTTTGCTGTGGCGACCCCTGAAAGGGAACAGCCGAAAGACAAAGAAGAAGATCTTCTGTACTGTAGGGTTTCTGTGCTTAGGACTCTCTTTGGCCATCTGTGGCAGAGCTTCCCGTGTGGGCCTCTACATGACCAGGGTTTCAGTGTTTCTATATTTGAACATCTCTAAGCCCAGGACCATTTAGTCTATCAAAGTTTAATCTCAATAATTTACAGTTTGCACGGTAAACAGAAATACTAATGTGTGTTTGAATCTCTCTCATCAGAGATGAAGACAGGCACTCTTGGGCCTTTGAACAGGGCTTTTAATTATTTTAATCCGCTAAGCTCTATTCTTGGTAAGACGCTGCTTTACTTTGTATAAAAGCATCTAACAAACTCACTCTTGCAGGCGCCATGGTATTTGTATTGTCCTGGTGGACAGTGCTGCACACAGTGATCTCCCAGCAGCAGCATCCGAGAGACTTTACACCACAAACACACAGTCCCAGAGTTGAGCTGAAGGTCCGCAGTGCACCGCTGACAGCCCTCCTGACACTCTGCAAGAGAGACAAACAGGTTCATTATTTGCAATTATTGCTTATTGTTTTTTTATTTATTTTTTATTTTTTTACATATTTATATGACTATCAAGCTACAGCTTTGAACTGGGATAAATCTAACCCAAATAAATCAGGGTGAGAAATCAAAGTGTGAAATCACAGCACCGGGAGACTGACAATAAGGCATTACTGTGCCCGCAGATGGTGCTCAGTGAACAAAATAATCTTTTCATCATTTTCATTCCTGATTTCTTATCTGATAAAGGAGAGAATGACGGCCCTCAGCCACTGACAGCTGGAGCATGGCTGCATTACAGTGATTCATATCGCAAGTGTTTGTGTGTGTGACAGATTAGGTGTGTAACAGCAAAAACAAAAGGGAAAGAGCACCAATATGCCAAAAACAGTGGCATTCCGGCATAAAGTAAAGCCTAATATGCTTCGTGTTATGTAGAATTGCATATTTTATCAGTGTTTAGCATAGTTATACATGTAGAAGTGAAAATAAATGATTTCGACCTGATAAGAGAGAAAAAGGTTGAGTAGAGGTCATTCAGAAACTGCAGGAAAGTATTTATTGCACATAAACCCTTCAGACCACATCCTTTTAAATATTAAACAGCCACCCTCTTCCTGTTGTTTACCATAATGCCAGTCGAGCAAGGTCACCTTGCAACTAGATCACCTATTTAACTTTAGAGTCACTGCCAGTGCAAGAGCCAATACCCATTGTTCTTCTAAAGGCTGCTGCATCTGTCTAGATTTTACCTTATTTGACAAACAGTATACATCCTTGGAAAGACAGAGTGGGTCAGACTGAGAGAAACGAGGCCAAAAAGGTATGGAGCAGATGACTGTGGGTTTAAATCTTGAGTGTATTTGTTCTTCCTTCCATTAAAATGAGTAAAATGGATTATGGATAAAAATGGATTAACAGCCGAGATCAGAACTGACTAAATGATGAAACATTAAAAATCTCTCTTGTCTTTGTCTAGCGTCCTTAAACGGATTTAATCCCATTAACGGAATACTCGAGTGCTTTTTTTTTTACACTGATGTCTATCTTCTGCTCCTATACTGTATTGCTTTCTACAGTAAAATTCTTCATACTGAGAAAAATATCAAAAACCTTATTGCTTACTTATAATGGAAGTATAAGGGAAGGTGTTGGGGCAGACAAAGAAAGTCAATACCTCAATCTTTAATATTAGAGATATGTCGGTAGTTTAAAATTTGTATTACCAAAAAAATAAGTATTCAACTGCCCTTAGAGTTCTATTATAATTGTAGATTTTCCCATAGAAGGAAACGTAACGTTAGATGACTGTTGTAATTTGGCTGTAACAACGTTGTGATGATTCACCATCGGGACAACATTGGGACAATACTGTTTATGAAAGTTAAAATGACTTTGATGAAATGACCCAAACACAAGCGCCAAAATAACAAAATCTTAACCTTTATTTATAATTGTTTATGCAATTTAACCTGTTTAATGAATTTTACCTCTTCCAGAGTTGAGTTCTTAAGGTGAAAATTTGTACAGTGGAACCTCGGATTACGAGCATAATTCGTTCCGGAAGTGGGCTCGTATTCCAAAACACTCGTAAACCAAATGTAATTTTCCCATAAGAAATAATGAGAGCTTAAATTATACGTGCTACGGCCCAAAAAGATAAATACAGTACATAATAATTAACACAAAATATAAAATAAAAATAAAACAAATTAACCTGCACTTTACGTTATAAAAAAGTAAAAAATAAATCCAGACAGGTAAGTGTTTCCGTTTGTGCGCGCAGGCGCTGTGTGTGTGTGAGGCTAGTGTAAGTGGAGACTCTTGCTTTCAGCCCCTCCTGTCTCCCCCTTCTCATCTTACACAGTAAAACTTTCTCCTCTCGTTTGAATTAAACACACACACACATTAACGGAAAGACTGTTGTCCTCTTCTAAATTATTAAAGCTTCTCTGCTTTATTTTAATGTTGCTCGCGACAGCGTAACGTTAATTCATGCTCGTGTAATGAAGAGATGGACAAACTGTTCTGTGTCCGTTCTTTTATTTGCTGCATCGTCGGGCTATTACGGAGCCCCTAAAGGGACATGGGAGGGGGAAAAAAATCCACCTTGGCAAAAAAAATAAAAAAATATGAGACGCGAGGAGAAAAAAAACGAGACATAGGAGGAAAAGAAATCGAGACCATGTGACTCATATTTCCCGCGCCAAAATACGGAAAGGGCAAGCTCTGAGTACATACTGAATATGTCTTTATATTTTAGGCAAAGCTGAATGTAAAACTCAGCTATTCATAATTCTACTCAATAATTCTCTCCATGCCTGTTTAACAATATCCAAGTATTATCTTTCCCCATATGTGTCTTCTTCTTTTATTTTTTAGCGGTTGGCAGCTAGTCTTTAGGTGCATTACTGACCCCCGTTGGACTGGATCGATATTACACAGTCAAGGATCAAGCTTTTAGGAGCATGCTGCATGCTGCTGCCACCTGCTGGACTAAATCCGCAATTTGGAAGAGTCAAGTTTTGCGAGATCTCACAAACTTTTCGCGAGAGCTCGCAAACTTTTAAAAAAAATAATAAATTGGCTAGCATTTTTTTTTTTGGCCTTGATTTTTTTTTATCTTGCTTGTTTTTTTTTTTTTTTTTGCCTCACATTTTTTCCCCCTGTAATTTTTTTTTTCCAAGGTGGAATTTTGTTTTCCTCCAATTTTTTTCCCCACCCATGTCCCTTTAGTGGCTCCGTGGGCTATAGTACAAACTTTCGGTTGGATCCTGCACTTAAATCCAACAAAAAAATTACTGAAGAACAAAACTCAGGCTCTATATCCTAGCTTACATCTCGCATTCGCGTTCACACACACTGGACTGCATTACCTGCAAAAAAATGTAAAATTTTCAAGTCAAAATTTATACAAAATTTTTTGCTCGGCTTAAACTCGTAAACACATTTTCCCATAGGAGTACAAAAATGCAATCTTTTCCAGCCACCCAAGAATATTACCAATTTCCAACACTATAATCATATTTATGCATATGAGAAAGTAAACATTTAAAAAAAGACATGTAAATGAAGGAAAATATGAAATAAATAGACATTTAACCTCATTTAACCTCAATTTAGGTTTCCTCTTGGCACCCTTTTCTTCTTGCTACCGTCCTTAATGAAATTTTTGGATCATGGAGGTTTGTCTTCACTAAAAAACCCACAAAAAAATATGTAAACTCACTTCGCTTGGCTTTCCACTGACCCAAATCAAAACCGGACGTATGTGCAACGTAGCCGTTTGGTTGGGCATGAGTCGTTTGCTCGTATGTTGAAAATGTTTTATATACAGTACCATGGCAAATTTCTTGCAAAATTTCACTTCTTAAGGCGAAAATTTGTGAGGCGTACCAATGTACTGGAGCCTATTCTAGGGGACTCAGGACACAAGGTGGCACCTGGATGGGGTGTCAGTTCATCACAGGGCACTCACACACACTCATGCACTACCAACAATTTGGAAACACTGATTACCCTAATCCTCATGTCTTTGGAATATGGGAGGTATCCAGTGGAAACCCACAAGCACAAGTAGAACATGCAAACTATAGAGAACCGAAGGTGGGATTCGAACCCTTAATGTGTAAGGTCATAGAAATATTATCGTGAAATATTACCACCGTAGCTCCCTAATTAATGTACTGTAATATGGTGTTTGCACATTATTCCTTTAGCAAAACAGATCTTTCCAATTTAATCTTTCGGCAAATATGCTCACTGGTCCAATAGTAAGCACGCAGTATTCTTGCTGCAGCAACCTGAGTTTGAATCCCACTCAGGACACGAGTTTGATATTAATATTGTTTTTAAGTCATTTTAGTGGCACTGATTCAACATTATCCCATCATAATGTAGTCGACATTGTTCTGATGTCAATTCATCAAAGTATTTCAAACTTTCAAAAAACAACTTAATACCAATGTTTTCCCCACTTCTGTAACATTGTCAAATTACCTTCACCACAACATTTTGACAACCAAAAATCGTCACCAAAAACTTTTTTTTCATCTAATCTATGGTCATTGCACACAGAAAGAAACATTATTGAAGATGGAGAGGATCTGAGTTCTGAGCTATACCTGTAAAACATCTCATCTATTATATAAATTTTATTTATACAGCTTGTGTAAGACATTATCTTAGAATTGGAAATGAGAATATCGGATTATGTGAAAAGAGCCTCACTGAGAAGTCCCACCAGGCATGCCTTAATAAATGAGCTGAGCTGAGGAGAGGATATGAAGCCAGCCAAATTCCCTTTTAACTCTTTATAAGGTAGTATAATTAAAACCAGTGTATATTAATCTACTTGTTTATATCATAACCTGCCCTGCAGAAGTCTTGCTAGCTTTGGATCCAACTTTTACAGTGCAATCGATAGTCTTAAAAAAAAAAAAAAAATTTAATATTTTTCTATATATATATATATATATATATATATATATATATATATATATATATATACATACACTCATCAAAAAAAAGAATATATATATATATACACTCATCAATAATGTTGTAAAAATCCAAATAACTTTACAGATCTTCATTCTGTTCAATTAATGTTCAATTAACCATAATCAATTAATTAACATGCACCTGTGGAATGGTTAAGACCTTAACAGCTTACAGAAAGTAGGCATTTAAGGTCACAGTTCTAAAAACGCAGGACACTAAAGAGACTTGTCTACCGACTGTGAAAAACACCCAAAGAAAGATGCCCAGGGTCCCTGCTCATCTGCGTGAACGTGCATTAGGCATGCTGCAGGGAGGCATGAGGACTGCTGATGTGGCTAGGGCAATAAATCGCCATGTCCGCACTGTGAGACGCCTAAGACAGCGCTACAGGGAGACAGGAAGGACAGCTGATCATCCTCGCAGTGGAAGACCACGTGTAACAACACCTGCACAGGATGGGTACATCCGAATATCACACCTGCGTGACAGGTACAGGATGGCCACAACAACTTTTGATTTTGAGCCTCCCTTCATTCAGGGACACATTGTGAAAATTTTTTGTTATATTTTCTATTTGTTGAACTATTATGATTCTGTGTTATTCATATCTCAATGCTTGTTGAGGCACAACCTTAAACAAGACCTTAAGACACACTGAGCTTTTATGTGTTACCAGTAAATGTTGTTATTAAAGGAACTAGTTGCATAATAAAAAAATACAAAATGAAATATTATATAAAGCCAATAAATTACTATGACTAATATTATATGATGCCCCAGTGAGGATAACATAAACCTACTCACCACTACAGTAGCCCACAGCGTTCAGGTACTGTCCTTCGGGGCAGCTGGTGCGGCAGTAGCCGTTATGAAGGCTGGCATGAGGTGGGCAGACTGTGCAGTCAGCCTGAGAGGGACCAGAACACTCCTTACATGTTGGATGGCAAGCTGAAACAAACAAGCACAACACACTTCAACTATTACTACTATCACCTGGACCAGGTGTACTGAATTAAAATTGATGTAGGTCTGGTCAATAAAATTTTATGTTTATGTTAAGATTCAGATCTCTTTATGTGGAGTCGTTGTAAGTCAATAAAAAATAAGCGATTTTTAAAGCAATCAATCTTTAATCAAACCTTAGTGCATTTTCATTTGCACTCTACTGGGCTATGAGATGACTATGAAAGGACTCTTGTTGCTCTGTCATACCAGGCTCTCAGTTCGGGTATTTCACACGCCCTCAACCCATACTGCTGCGGATATGTTTAATATAACGGCCCATGTTGTGTCAAAGGCGCGCTTCAAATTACTGCTTTTTATCATCACCAGTGAACCATTTAAGACAAACTAGTTTAAAATTTTCCACAAGAATAATAATCTATATTTATATATTAATACATCAAGATATACTGATCTGCCCATTCATCTTTGAAGGTTCAGTTTTCATAGTCTCTTTCCTTTTTTTTTTTTTGGAGTAAGGCATACTTTGTTTTGCTTTTGTTTCTGTTTCTTACAATCTGTCTATACATGGTAACCTGGTCATAAAAACAGCCAAAAACAACCATAAAAACAACCATTGTGTTATTTCTTGGAATATGTGACCAATTTTTGTTGTTATTTTTTGCTCAGTCACGTTTGTGTAGTTGCATCATATTGCCTATTTTGTACAACAAAAAAAAAGCATACTTGATGTGTATACTGTATTTTGGACAACTCTGACCCCTGTATATAATAATGCAAAAAAGAGTCTAAATTGCTCTGGGTTTTAAGGGCTACGTAAACTCTTTTTCCAAAATCTAATTCGTTCAGCTGCTGGTTACAATGATAATTCCATACAAATCCTAAGTCCTAAGTCCAAACTGCTTGCTCTTGAGACGTCGTAATAATGAGAATCTCAGACAGAGACAGATGGATGGATGTCCAAAAGTCATACTGAAGTCATGATTTAATCTAAGATGTACATAAAAATAATCATGTCGCTTCATGGTTTCAACTTTAAATTAGGGATTCTTCTTACTCTTGCACCTGAGGCAGATATAGTAAAAAATATATAGTATGCATAATATATTAGATCATATATTTTTACTGAAAAACATTTTTAACGTTTTTAAATCTGGCAAATCCATCATAGTGGATACTACTGTACTGTTCCATCAGCCCCATTTACTCAACTCAAGTCCTTCGAATGCTTCAGGGTTTGGTTTTTTCATTTATTTCTGTTGCCTTGTTGCACTGTTTTGGATACTTGTTGTATCTGGTAATAAATATTGCCATGCATTTGTATTGTATTTTGTTGTACATGTCTTGATTATTACTCGCAGGTTTGGAATTTAAGATTTCTGTCACTTGGTTTGTAAAACCCTTTTGAAAATGCAAATCCTTTGTGCAACCCAAAATCATTGCTTTGGATTTATCCCAAGCCTGCATGCTGCTTCAATATCTTTTAACAGTAACTTATTTGGTGAACCCTCGTTTGGGTCGGGTCATCATGAAAAAGGCCACTCCTATTAGGAACGAAATCATCCATCATAGGGTAAACATGATCAGCCAGAAAACCTTGCATTGATTTGCATTAGGTCTTAAACCATGCCGGCAAATTGCCTCCCATAACATAACACTGCTATAGATTTTTCCTTCGAATCACTAATGCCAGACGAATAATTCAGAATCCGTGCGGCTGATACCCGAATCAACTTGGGTCAGCCGACTGAAGAGAGGTTAGCACGCTCAATTAGCCTTCCTAAATGAGCCTGACACTGAAGCCATCTAGCACTGGCTCAACATATTTAATGGTTTATCTTCAAAAGGCGGCCAACAAGGAATTATGTTGCCATTAACTCTAAGTACGTGGGATTCTTCTTGGCTTGTACCTCATTTTAAAATGCCTGCAGCGTTGAATCCAACAGACTCTTAAACGTGCTGAGCCAAAAAGCGGTACAGGGAGCCGTGTTCGCGTCAGGAATTACAGCCCATTACTGGCATGTGTTGCTGAAAAGCTTTAACACGCCCCCCTCGTATATTAAAATGAATCTTACTGACAAACAGCAGTACTTAATCACATGCACTTTTAAAGCTGTCAGTATCTTCTTAGTTATATTGATTCTAATTTAGTAAAAGGGTATAGTGTATTTTATCTTTAAGAGCTTTTTTTGGAACTACTACAGTGAAGGTTTTTTACAAAAAAGACATTCCCAGCTAAAAAATCAGAGAGTCAGAGAGAAAAGACTGTCCTTACGTTGGCAGGTTTGGTCCTGGATATAGAAGCCATGAGGACATCGACCGAGACACTGTCCATTGTAGAGGACGCTGGGCTGAAGGCAAGAAATACAGCTTTGGACATTTCCAGCTGTGCAACGTGAACAAGATGTGTGGCATTCTAAAAGGAAAATAAGTTTATAATGAGACAGCGCTTAAACATGGACAACAAAAAAATTTTAACACTTAAGAATGAAACAGAATGTCGAACTTAAGTGCAACAGTTTGCATACTTGCATACAAGATATGAAAAAGACAAATTATTTCAAGCAATACAACTTATATTTGATCACAATCTGGCTAAATCAAATTCAAATGAACTTCTATCACTTTTCTGAATGACACGTGATCGGAAAACAATAAATGCAACCCAATACAATCCAGTTACTGTTGTTTACTTTCCGATTTATATTATAACTTTTAATTGATTAATGAATGATTATACACAATCTTGCATACATTCTTCAAATCTGAAACGAAAACTGCCATAGCAAAATGTATTTTTTGTTCATTTATCCTTGTGATTTATGTCTCAGCACTGGATACCCTTTAGAAAGATCGTCTTAAGAAATTCTATTTATCTGTAAATGGAGTGTCAAATATGTTTCTTTCTATCCAGAAACCATGCAGAATGTAGACTTTTGCATTTAAAAAGGAACAGGCTAAAAAGGCAGAGCAAAGCCTGGCCCGTGCACATTACTGATAATATATCACGGCGTTATATAAAGGGAGCTCGACAACAAGCTCTGGATCATTTTGGAAAAGAGCCGGAGGGGGAACACAAGTCAGATAGGTAAAAACAAAGGCTCTGCCTCGAAACACAACCGCACATGCTGCATCTTGTCACTGGAAATCACATACAGTATCATTCTGTAATATGGGAGTCTCCTCCTGAAAAGGCTGAAAACAGTTATATACTCAAAGCAAACCTTTTGACTTTTCCAAGCAAAATGTCACTTTTCTTTTTCTAATTAGTCCCCACATATATAGTGGAGAAAGTAGACTTTTGCACATTCTAAAAAGGCAGAGCTAAACCTGTCTATCCAACCTTTGCAGCTCACACTGCAACACCAATGAAAAAAATATTCCTAGCACACTACTAAATAATCTCTCTGCTGTGATTCACTTGTTGATTATTCTACAATTTCAAGACATTTGAACTGTCGAAATATGATTTGGACGAACCCAGAAAGGAAAATCTGATTGAACAATGATGTGTTAAATTACTTTGGCAGGAAGTGGAGCTCTATATCTCGTAAATGATTGGGAATAAATTGTAATAGAAGAAACATGCTGGAACGGAAATGGAACAAATCTTCAGCAAAAGCAATTGAACAATTTCACAGGTACTGTAATATCATGCAGTGATACATGGTGCATGGTTGTAGTATGAGTTTTGCTTTGTGTACACGGTATACACACTCATACATCATCAGACAGGCTGCTGAACTGGAAAATGAAAGGGATTTACACACTGGAACTTCCTCACACTGACACCCAATCTGTTAGCACATGCACACATACACAGATACAAACACGCATGCATATATTGTATATATATATATGTGTGTCTGTGTGTGCCCCCACAACCCAGCCGGGAGCCTGGAGTGAAGATTTGCCTGAGCATGTAAGCTTAACACAATGCATGCTATTGATGTCAAGAGGACGTATCATCTTTGGGTTGGGGAGGACCCTGACAGTAGAACCATTGATGGTAGCCCAAAGCTGAACTTCCATAGCTTAACAATATCTCAGTTGATGATGTGCACTGAAGTGTGCTAAAGCCTTGCACATCAAACATATTGGTTAAGACCATGGACAGGGAATCCAATTCAGGGTAGCAGAGTGACCAAAAACGGGAAGAATTACTGTAGGAAAGCACCACCTAGAAAGCTCCCTGACATTGGATGACCACTGTGATTTTGGATGGAATGACATTGTGATGACGTTCAATGTCGATCAAACACTGAACGTAATATTGTTAATATTGCTCTCATATGGCTAATATGACATTGAAAAACAAGCAGGATGAACACAACAGCTTCCCACACACAGCGCATCTACTGTATCTCATGTAATGTTAAAGTTGTTGTAGGGGTATTCGTAATGCCATATCATGTAGTTCATGTTCTTCCAACATTCTACTTTTCAACCACTATTTAATACCAAATGTTGCCAGATTAACTTCACCACAACCTTTAAACAGCCAAAAAATCCTGCTTGAGAAACTTTCATGTTACATTAGCAATTGTTGGTCAGCATGGTGGTTTAGTGGTTAGCTCTGTGGCCGAGCACCTCCAGGGTCTATGTGCATGGACTTTCCTTCCACAGTCCAAAGACATGCAGAGTAAGCTAACTGGCATTTCCAAATTGCCCATAGTGTGCCAGTGAGAGTGTGAGTGCGCCCTGCAATGGATTAGCACCCCATCCAGGGGGTACCCTGCTTAGTGCCCCAAGTCTTACTTTCTTATGAATTACATTACAATAATTTCTCAGTAAGCACTGAATTCCAGACGCTTTGTGTCTGATGGAGGTGTGTATACGTCTGTGAGAAATGAAAAACCCCTATGACTTGGTGGTAATTTGCACCACTCAGGTTTCTAGAACATCAAAGCCTATCCTGTCAACGTCTGTGTGATGGAAAAATAACCCAGGGCAAACTTTTTTTCCAGGGAAAAAAAACTATATATATATATATATATATATATATATATATATATATATATATATATATATATATACCCTGAACACAGGATTAAGCGGTATAGAAAATGAATGAATATATATATATATATATATATATATATATATATATATATATATATACAGTGGTGTGAAAAACTATTTGCCCCCCTCCTGATTTCTTATTCTTTTGCATGTTTGTCACACAAAATGTTTCTGATCATCAAACACATTTAACTATTAGTCAAAGATAACACAAGTAAACACAAAATGCAGTTTTTAAATGAGGGGTTTTATTATTTAGGGAGGAAAAAAATCCAAACCTACATGGCCCTGTGTGAAAAAGTAATTGCCCCCTGAACCTAATAACTGGTTGGGCCACCCTTAGCAGCAATAACTGCAATCAAGCGTTTGCGATAACTTGCAACGAGTCTTTTACAGCGCTCTGGAGGAATTTTGGCCCACTCATCTTTGCAGAATTGTTGTAATTCAGCTTTATTTGAGGGTTTTCTAGCATGAACCACCTTTTTAAGGTCATGCCACAACATCTCAATAGGATTCAGGTCAGGACTTTGACTAGGCCACTCCAAAGTCTTCATTTTGTTTTTCTTCAGCCATTCAGAGGTGGATTTGCTGGTGTGTTTTGGGCCATTGTCCTGTTGCAGCACCCAAGATCGTTTCAGCTTGAGTTGACGAACAGATGGCCGGACATTCTCCTTCAGGATGTTTTGGTAGACAGTAGAATTCATGGTTCCATCTATCACAGCAAGCCTTCCAGGTCCTGAAGCAGCAAAACAACCCCAGACCATCACACTACCACCACCATATTTTACTGTTGGTATGATGTTCTTTTTCTGAAATGCTGTGTTACTTTTACGCCAGATGTAACGGGACACGCACCTTCCAAAAAGTTCAACTTTTGTCTCGTCGGTCCACAAGGTATTTTCCCAAAAGTCTTGAGACGAGCCTTAATGTTCTTTTTGCTTAAAAGTGGTTTGCACCTTGGAAATCTGCCATGCAGGCCGTTTTTGCCCAGTCTCTTTCTTATGGTGGAGTCGTGAACACTGACCTTAATTGAGGCAAGTGAGGCCTGCAGTTCTTTAGATGTTGTCCTGGGGTCTTTTGTGGCCTCTCGAATGAGTTGTCTCTGTGCTCTTGGGGTAATTTTGGTCGGCCGGCCACTCCTGGGAAGGTTCACCACTGTTCCATGTTTTTGCCATTTGTGGATAATGGCTCTCACTGTGGTTCGCTGGAGTACTAAAGCTTTAGAAATGGCTTTATAACCTTTACCAGACTGATAGATCTCAATTATTTTTGTTCTCATTTGTTCCTGAATTTCTTTGGATCTTGGCATGATGTCTAGCTTTTGAGGTGCTTTTGGTCTACTTCTCTGTGTCAGGTAGCTCCTATTTAAGTGATTTCTTGATTGAAACAGGTGTGGCAGTAATCAGGCCTGGGGGTGACTACAGAAATTGAACTCAGGTGTGATAAACCACAGTTAAGTTATTTTTTAACAAGGGGTGTAATCACTTTTTCACACAGGGCCATGTAGATTTTGAGTTTTTTTTCTCCCTTAATAACGTAAACCTTCATTTAAAAATTGCATTTTGTGTTCAATTATGTTCTCTTTGACTAATAGTTAACGGTTTTTGATGAGCAGAAACTTTTAAGTGTGACAAACATGCAAAAGAATAAGAAATCAGGAAGGGGGCAAATAGTTTTTCACACCACTGTATATATATATATATAAAAACTTTAGTTAGTGATGGAAATAAAGTGAGGATGGACTTCCATATAATGCATTTTTAGCAATATTGTCTTTGAGCAGGTAGGTACAGTACAGTATAATATGATGTTGCATTTTATACTGGTTTTCTGGTTTTATATCATATTAAAGATTAGAAAATGTTATTCATTGCTGCTGATAAATTGTTATTCATACTACAGATATACAGTACAAATTATCTTATTAGTAGAAATGGGAATCACCAGTAACCTCTTGATACAATATTATGACGATTCCTAAAGTACAGTAGGTGCTGATTCGATTTATATTGCAATTTATAAATACCGCATCATTTTGCCCCAGATTTTGTTACAATTTTAGGTGCTTGATCATTCAAAAATAGTTGGTATAAAAATGTTTCAACATAAAAACATGTCCAATGTGATTGTTTATGCCTAATCAAGCTGAAAAAACAGTCAATTCTGGTCACAGCCTGATTGACCAGTAATATTGTTAATATTACTGGCATATTGCTAATATGACATTGAAAAAAAACCCAGGATGGACACAACAGCTTCCCACACACAGCGCATCTACTGTACTGTATCTCACATAATGTTAAAGTTGTTGTAGGGGTATTCGTCATGCCCCTACAATGCAATAAATCAAAATGTAATAAATTATTTTAAATAGATTTTTTTGAGTCAATGAATCGGCACACAAAAGAATCACGATTCATAACTTCTACTTATTAGTTTCCTTATTTCAGGCAGAGTGTACATTTTTCTGGCCACAAAATTAACCTTCCTGTCAGGACTGCTTAAAATACAATGTATAAGACATAAGTAGTTCTAAACAAAGATGGCTGGGTTTGAGAGGAGGGCTTGTTAATGACAATTTGCCTCATATGCAGCAGAAGGATCTACAAATTAGAAACTGGGATGGAATCAGTCTGGTGGAACCCCCTTTTGACTCCTTTGCTCTTTCGGTGATTGCAATTCCCACAGGTCCTTAGTCAGCTCTACTCCATTATACTCCCACTGTTATGTTCCAGAGATGGGAAGAGAGTTTAGTACATCTTTCTCCAAGCATCATTCTTATTATAAGATAAGCCTGTAGACTCGTGGCTGCTGCCCTACAGTCCTTCGTCACTTGTCTTCATGTGTTCTTTACACTCAACTTTGTAGGCTACATATCCTAGGAAACTTAAGCATAAGGTGGGGTACACCCTGGATGGGGTGCCAATCCATCGCAGGACACATACACATACCATACACATGCTTATTTATACACTATGGCCAATTAGCCTAATCTGCATGTCTTTGGACTGTGCGAGAAAACCAACCAAGCACACAAACTCCTTCCGAGGAGCCAATAAACTCTAAGCCACCATACTGGCAAGCTTCTAAACTTTTCTTCTTAAAAGTTCTATTAGTGACATCCTGGATCCTAGACTCGTGATTACCATTTAGGACCAATCCTGAATGCCCAAGCTCCTACCCACAAGGTTAATTTTTCACCTCATGCCCATTACCTGGTCACAAATCTTGAACTCCAATACTTGTAGTCGCATTACTTCCTTGCAAATTGCGCATTCTTATTTGCTTCCAAGCCATTACTTTCTCTGCACAGCTCTGATTTTCTATGAAACCATGCAGGTTTCTAGCCTGCTGAGACCTGTTTTTGAACCACTCCATTTCAAATAGCAATAATACTGTAGCAATTTTATAAATGAACAAAATCTTGATTGTAAGTAATATAACCATGATCACGGTTACCCTCCGGCTCCTGTCCCCTGTTTTTGTATTACATCACCTGTTTATTCATAGCCAATAATACTAGCCTTCTTGTGAGAATCTTAAGAAATTCAAAAAACTTGACTTGGTGTACTTGCCTCTGCAGATGAGATCTGCGTCAAGGTAATGGCGTGACAGACAGGAAGATAAACACATGCCATGAGATACATGTGCATTCTGAGACTGCAGCACTTCCTCTGGCTTTATGCACCGTACACAGTCTGAGGACTCAGGACCTATGCAAGCCCGGCAAGATACATGGCAACCTGCATAGAGAGAGAGAGAGAGAGAGAGAGAGTGAGCAAATGATACAGGAAAGGATGGATTAGAAGAATGAAAGGAAACAACAGAAGGTGAAAAGGATTAAGAAATATAGCGGATGGAGCAAGGAGAGCGTAACGAGAGAGTGAAATAGAGGTTAGAAGAAAAGTCGCATTGGCTTGCTGTGTAAATAAAGCTTCTGTGTCACACACATCTCTGCATCCTTGGCTCTTGATCTCTGGCTTAGCGCTCAGTTGGGCCACTAATATCTCTTACTTTGAATTCAGCGCATACACAACCCTGTGGTGCAATAACTTGTGTTTATGTTTGCCATCTGCACTCTGCTTTAATCTCTGCTGAAACTACTCATAAAGTATCCTCAGAGTCATGACTCTTTAAAACGAAAAGTTGGTATGATGACTCTGGCCTTGACAATAAAGTGTTTCAACTTAAAAAAGAAAAAGTTTTATAGGAACTTACAGTACAACAATTCATGAAATAGCACTCGCACCGCATTTCTCCCATGTAAGGAGAAATATTGCTTCCGGGCTATTTATCCAAGCTCAAGTCATTAATCTAAGTGTAACATTATTAGTCATTATCAAGTACGGTGTAGCCGAGGCAAGAAACAAGCTCTTACTGTAACAATGTCCATTTGTGCTAAACAGACCCTCTCCACAGGACTCCACACACTCGCCGTGGTGCAGGAGGAAAGAGCCAGGGCATGAAGCGCACTCGGACGCCGAAGGGCCGGAACAGGACGCACATGAGCTGTGACAAACTAAGAAAGATAACCAGAACAAAAACACAACATAGGGATTGTCAAACAGGTCATACGATGATTTATGTGGACAAGAAATGCATCTTTTACATATGGTTAGTATAACTACAGCATACCCTCATTATATATATACACGTCAGTGTATCAGAGCAACTTAAGGTGCTAATCGAATGTACCACCCTCTAATTGAGAACTACTAATTGGGACTCAAGATGTAATAAATAACTAAAAAAAAAATTTATAATGAGAAAGATTTAATAAGAAGAACGACACAATATAAGAACCGTAGTTAGTGCTCTGAGGGTAAAAAAATCTATACAGATTGATTGGCTAACACTGATTAAATCAGATGTGAGAAAAGATTTATGTCTGGCTGCCCTTAAACTAATTCCAAAAATGAAAACTCGTCTGTGGTAATAACTCGTTTACTTACGCTGACAGCGGCCGTGTCCGTCTTTGTAATTCTGATCCGGACATTCGGAGATACATTTCCCATGATGCAGCGCATAGCCACCGGGGCAGCTCAGGCAGCTGGGGTTATCAGGTTTACAGGTGGCGCAGGATGGGTCACATGCTACATTGTTCATAAGACAAGTACATTAGTAGTACAGTACATTACTGTACTTTTATTTGAAATTTTTTTTTACTCTTACTCCACTACATCCTACAACAAATCTCTGTACTTTTACTTAACTACATTCCCGAATGGCATCACGTTACATAACCACAGTGATGTGTAGTATTTGAAGCGGGAATTTCACAATTATAGATAATTCTGTTTCCTTAGTGCCACACAACTTTCATTCATTCAAACCCTCACTCCTTGAGAGCATTGAACCCTCGACTGTAGAGGTGCGAGACCACAGTGCTAACCACTGGAGATGAAAACAGTGTAAAAAGAAAGAAATAGATTACAGTTCAAGCTCTCTCATTTTTATGCTTAAGTTAAAGGTGAGTACTTTTTTCTTTTAATCAAATTTACATGCAAATTTACATTTACTTTTAGGAAATGCACTTTTACTTGAATAATATTTGCCCTAAGGTATCACTAATTTTACTCAACTACTGGATTTATGTGCTTTGCCCACCACTTTTGTTTATTAATATCAAAATGGGATGACAATGCAGAAACCGAGCTAACACTTTACATTTCACATGTCTAAACAAGGTGCAGAAACTCTTCTTTGACGTGAGCAGACAAGCGTGACATCCTTCAACACAAAACAGCAAGAGCAGTTACAGAACAAGCTGTGTACAAACGTGTTAAACGGTCTCGACTTCAACAACACCTGAGCTGATGTTTAAGCTTTTAGCTGACATTCTTGATTTTGTTGTCACGCTGCAGGCTGAAGCTACTTCCCGGACCCTCCTGCATGCCTGTGCACCTACTGTTGCCACAGATGATTGAAACTAAGCCCCCTGTGGAATTCAAAGCCAATAGCAACAGTAAACATCTGTCTGGCTCCTGTGTTTCATTTTGTTGATCGATTCATTTAGTTGAATCGATGGGTTTATTTTCAATTCAGAAACGATTTAGACTTTTTAGGTAAACTAAATTTGAAGTTCTCGTGAAGTTTTTTCAACAGAAAATGCCAACCATTTCCATTTCCCATGATTTTCTTCTTCTTTTGATTTCATGGACAGTTGGTGCAATACCGCTATATTCTAAACTGGAGTGCAACACAAGATCGTCAAGAAAAAAAAAAATTTGGCATGAGACATATCGTAAAAAAAAAAAATGCAGAATTTTTATGCATGTTACAGTATATCATTTTTGTAGCTTTAAATACTTGACAACCTGTAAGAAATATACAGAAGCTGCTTGGGACAATTCAGACACTAAGCATTAGTGCTATAAGTAAAAAAAAATTCCCCTACAATACAATTGAATTGAATCTACAGTCTACATATGATCCAAAGCTCCGGTGTGCAGTCCTGGCTCAATATTTCATTGGACCACATTTGGCTTTGATTATGGATGTGGTATCGTTTTAATAAGCTTAAGCAATGTCACAACATTTATTTCCATTCAGAATCAGATTAATTTCTCTCTAAGATCTTTTACTGATTATGGGAGAGTCGGACCGCTGCATAAATTTGTCTTAAGGCTACACAGCTGTTTAGTCCCGATCCCTTGAGTTTTTTTTTGCATTGTGCATGTGGAAATGATCTTACTTCCACTATTAAACAAATCAGAGGTTTTTTTTAGATTTCACTAAATAATCTCCCATCATGCTTATTCAGGATGTTTTTAAACACATTTATTCCTCAAAGATGTTGGTTCACCCCCAACCTTCCACGCTTCGCTAATGCAGTTCTTAATCCAGTTTTAGTAGTCTCAGCAATCTCCTTAGTTGTTGTTTTTTCCCAGGCCAATAATTTGACCCATGACCACAGGATTTGCCTTTCATAAGTGGTTGTTCAAGAAATGGAAGACTGTATCAATTAGGGTTACACTGCAGTAATTTTCCAATGGAAGGCTCTAACCTATTCGCTATCCTGGTGGTTACTTTTTTTGGATGGGCACTATAAATCTCGGGTAATAATGTCAATATAAAGCAACACTTTTCTACTTAAATGCAACTTCTGTTAACTGGTATTATATTATAATTTAATATTATACTAATTGAGCTTTTCAATTCTTGAGTCTGATTGGTCAGTATGTGTTTTTGATTCATTTTCAATAACAGCAGCTCAGACAGTAGTGTCAGTTGGAAGCTAAATAGTTTTTTGATGAACTTATTCACAAGGAACCTTATTGAGAAAGTTCCATATAAACATAAAAAAGACCTAAAAGGTGTAACTGCTGAAACAGTATCTTTTTTCCTTGAGGAGATGCTTGTTTAGCATTTTTTGCATGGAATCTCTAATGTAAGTGGTAGAGTCACATGTAAAGATGTAATTTTATGCTTTTAGACTATGGGTCCTGTATAACCACTATATAATTGCCGTACTCAGATTAGTTGCCACTAATATAATTACCAATTAGTTGATGTCATCATGCATGTTGTTGGACTCCAAGTGCTCTGACATGTAGACGGTATAACTTACTAGAGTGAAGTAAATGATTGCAAGCCACTATCAAGTGACTATATTTAAGTGAATTATACCACACACACTTGAGGGTGCTGGTCTCTGATCTCTCTCAGTGTGTCCTTTCTCACTTATTGTACCCTACACTCACTTCCCTTACTATGCCCCCACCACCACAGATTTCATCCCAGTTTTCTTAATATTTCAAATCAATGGCCATAACTTCCATCTTTAAACTTTATCATTGGCCTGTTTTTAACAAAAAGGAACAAAACAACAAATTGAACCATACATTTTTTGGTCTTTATTTTAAGTTAGTACAAGCCTAAACCAGCCCTAAGTTAATTACGAAAAGCTGACAGGTAAATATGCATGATGATGCAATTTGCAATCCTAATACGAGGGGGGTATCAAAAAGATCTGGTTGTTTTCGCCATACAGTATGTCAGCAAAAAAACAGGCAGTAGAATTCGCTATTGACGGTCTGACCCCAGGGACGAATTCTCGATGCACAATGCTGTGAATGTTGAAAGAGCATGCAATTGGTTGAGCTGCAGACCTGCCTCACATTTTTCGGTCGTGGAGATGATGGGCTCATCCACTGTGAAGACTGTTGCTTCGACCCAGGGTTGTTTATTTACCGGTAACAATCCTCAACATGAAGAACGAGTCAACTCTGATGGAGTTTTTCGCATACTTCAGCATGATCCTGGGTCAGCAGCCTGGGGACAAACTTGGCAGCAACATGGCGCATGCTCAAATCACACGTGAGGATTGCCTGGACTGTTCCGTATGAAACCATAAACGGCAGCAATGTTGTAGATTGTTCTCCAGCAATCATCATGCTCAAATTGCTAAATGCTGTCCTTCCACTAATGTTCATCCACTTTTGAAGTGCACGTGCCACTCAAAACACCTCGAACGACACATGGCAGCATCGCCGTAAACTTCATGTTGAATCATGTTGAACATTTCTATGGCAGATTTGCCCAGTTTCATACAGAATTTCATGTTGGCTCTGGTTCTACTGTAACATGCTATCCATGATAAAATGGCAGATGTGGTAAGGAACAGGCTCAGAATGGCACCAGATGCACAGCTCTTGACGTACACAGGATGATGTTTTTTGGCACGCTGACTAATGAAAGTCAGTGCTCCCTGTGCCTGTGTGAACAGCCTTGTGCTGCCATCTGTTGGTGTGTTACAAAACTTTTTGATACTACGTAATTGATTATTTATTTTAATAACTGATATGAGAGTCGTTAGTAACATCACAAACACAGGAAAGTCTACTTGTGGGGGGGGGGGTTTGAAATCTCTTTTCCATGAGGTCCCTAGTTTTTTTTTAATTACTTACATATCATCATGTTCAGGGTATTTAAAAGTAGGAAAAAATATGTTAATTAATACATTTGCAGTATTATGACAGTGTACACTGCAGCAGATTAATACCTTTCTTTAGCCAATGGTTAAAGAAGACACTTACTCGACTATGTTGTTCTAATACAGAATTAATGATACCTACATTGAGTGTGAAATCTGCACAGTAACACAAGACCAATTCAGTTGCACGGTTTCTTACCATAACAGCGGCGTTGACTGACATAAAAACCCAGCCCGCACTCTGCAACACAATAGCCGTCCGTCAGTACGTGGGACGGCTCAGCACATGACAGACAGTCCTGGGGACCCACCCCTTGGCATGAGGAACAGGAGTCATGGCAACCTGCGGAGGAAGTGGTCAGATATGCCATTGAGAATCCAAGCGACGTCTATTCAGGGATAAACTCAGCTCGATAAGCCTTGGTGAGAACTTTCAGCAGCCTAACTTAGACGACATGCCAGTGCGAAGTGGAACAAAAGATGACCTTTCTGTGAAACTCAGCCTCATACACGCACACACATGGCCCAATTACAGTACTTTCTTTTCACACGGCCCCCATTGAACCGCACAGTGAGACGTCTAGCTGATCTAATAGAGAAAGTGCTGACTAGAAGTGAAATTATCCCAGTTTTGGTCTTGATAAGGGAGATGACCTACTGAGATCTAACCTTAAATTACCTCTCTGCTAGCAGCAGCTATAATTAAAAGCTTAATTACTTTCTGACTATTTGCATTTTGAACAAGTTTCTATAAAAAGGTAAGCAGGATTCTCAAGGATACAGCTCGACATTTCTTCTATTAGAGAGATATGAAAGCTGATGAATGTTGATGGTTCTTAGGGATTAAGACACGTGATACGTACATATGAGACGGGCTCAGAGTTTCCGCTGTTTCTTAATTTACCAACTGTTACTTTATCCCTAGCCGACTCCATACTATGAATAGTTCCTGTGCATCCGCGTTGGATATTATTTTAACCATCAGTGCAAGCTATTACATGACAATAATATGTATGAAGCTTCTTTTCTCTCCATACTTCCTTCCTCCACATAAAACTACAACAGCCAACAACAAATAGGAGAATGTTGCTCCTGGGAATCGTGTTTCATCGTGGATTGTCTGTACAGCTCCTGGCATCAGAAGGATCCAGCAATTTGTTTTGTGATCAAAGCCTTGTGTCACCACCTACACTGCGAGACCCAGAAAAGACAACCCAGAACTTGTGTGCTGTAAAATATAATAGAGCTGACAGACTGAATAAATGAATACCTGCTGCTGGTGGTATAATAAATAGTTTGTAGAAAAATGTATATTCACACATCTACTGTAAGTGATTACTTACTTATAAAACACAAATGCAATAAATAAGCAATTAAATAGTTAAATAAATAAACAGGACCTTTACTGGACTCACCTTATTAGCACTAGATGTGTAAAGATTATTCTCTGTCACTTATGTGGTCACAGTTAGTTACAGTTAGTTGTGAAATACGAGAGGTCGTTCAAGTCAAACCTGGACTTGTGATGAAATTTCTTGTGAATGAAGGTGCAGCGTCAACTGACACTTACAGAACACTTCAAGTACAGTACGGTGAACATTTACAAATGTTTTAAAGAAGGCTATGCGTCCATGAATCATGATCGCGCCAGAGATGGCTCGGAGCCCGCTCCAGTCTTTCCAGTGAACATTCAGTGAAAAAAAATCGACAGATAACTTGTCGCCAACTTGCGAAAGAGAGGCATCTGTCTGTGAAAACTGTACACACACAATTGCACATTACAGGAAATCAGCTGGAGTTATTGAAACATCCTCATAAAATCCATTTTCACATGTTTCGGTCATTTAAGGAGTTCCTGGGAGGCCAGTGTTTCAGACGTGAAGCAGATAGTCTGATCATAGCTCTGGTGTACTGAGAAAACTTTCTACCTTGATGGTATCCATATTGGTGCATTAGTGTAGCAGGGGATTATATAAACAAATAAAGGTTTTATAACTTTGTTCTGCTATTTTGTACAATCTAAAGTCCCAGGTTGACTTGAACACTATTTGTATAATGATGAAACTTTGCCTTAAAAACCAAATAATTGTAAATAACGATACAATCATAATGTTACTGCATTATGAAGAGGTGCTGATTAACGGTCATTAAATTTTCTGTATTTATTTTAGATCAATAGTATAAACCCGTCTAATTTGTTTTTACCTTCCTAATTCTACAAATCCTTGCACGTACCTCACTTCAATCAAGATCATTATTCGCCCTAAAACAAAAACAAGACTGTCATGCTTTGTATTAATATTATTCCCCACCCCCAAAACCCAAACCTGACTTTGATTCATGATGATGTTAAACTTTGGATTGGATTAGAACTTTGGAAACTTTGTTTTGGAGCTTCTGCACTAATGACTTGTACCCAAAAGATTTGCATATAAAGATTCACATATCAATAATTAAACTGAACTCAATGCTACTAAAAGTTTTGTTTTTTCCATCAGTACAGAATATACACCCATATTAAATCCACTAAAATCTTCCCCCTGAGCTGGAGATTCCACCTGCACTTACTCTACAGTATATACAGTATTTAGGACACATCTCATTTCTGGTCCGAGGTCATTACAAAATAGAATGAAACGGCGACATGAGCTGCTGTAATTGCTTTGGATGGTCCGGCGATCCTGTCACACACCAGTTAGCCCGATCACTATCGCACGGTCCCTTCCGAATTGAAATGCCTGTGGACGGCTTGCGTGTCAAGGGCTTCTATCCGAGTGTCTCATGCTGATGCTGTAAGTAGGAATTTGAAAAGATGGAATGGTTCCAGACTGGAATCTTGTCAATACACTTTAGGGAATATAATTTATTTTAAAAACCTTAAATTTTATCAAGCAATTTTAATTTATTCACATTTTAACAATTATACTGTTATTTAACCAGCCTGTACTTCTGAGAGCTAACTTCCGCTCATACTTGTTAATGTCTGATATGTACATTTATTGATTTATTTATTTTTTTATATTGCTTTTCCCACTTTGATTTTCTCCTAATTTTAAGCCCTCAAAGACGATCACTTTTATACCCCTTTAATGTTTTTGAACCGATGGAATGGCGTAAAACACCAAAGTGCTATCCGCCCCTTCCGCTTGAGTGAGCTCACAGATGTCGGTGATGGCATAATTGACATGAGAGTGAGGGAATGCCATCCCAAAAGGCCATGACCAATCTGCTCTGTAAACGTCCAGCCAAGGGTTGGCTGTAGCATCACCTGGGAATTAAACTAACCGTCTCAGAGAGGATATGATGAATGTATTTCTGTTGTGCCACTTGGGAGTGGTCACGTTTACATTTTAATCAGAATTACCTAATCTGCCTTTGAAACTTTTAACTTTTTTTTTTAACTGTGCGTCTGAATTAAAACACGCTCATCCTGTATAAAACACACATCTTTATCCTGTATATAGGTTCATGGGAGGCCTGGAGCCTATCCCAGGAGACTTAAGACACGAAGCAGGGTATACAGTACCTTGGACAGGGTGCAGGGCACACATACATATCCTACGGGCAATTTGGGAGCGCCAGTTAGCCTAATCAGCATGTCTGTGGATTGTGGGAGAAAACCAGAGTACCCGGAGGAAACCCAACAAGCACGGAGAACATGCAAACTCCATGCACATAGAAGCGGGAATCAAACCCGGACCACTGTGGGAATTAAAATTGTGGAATGTAAATGACTTGAAATTTTAAATTTGCACAAATGGCACAAATATCATCCAGGACATAAAAACCAAAAGTGTACACCACTCTTACAACATATTGGATGGGTACTCAAAGTGTCAGAGTCCTTTTAGGAAAAGAACAAGTAGCAGTAAGCCATCTCTCAATTGACTACAAATAAATAAATATCTAACAACTAACATATTAAATTTGAATTTGTGAAATTATGACCTTAAAAATGTAAATCCCTAAACGCTAAAAAATAAAAATGTATTCATACCCTGCACTAAATTCCATGTAATATCCGAGACTTATGCGAATAGCTCTCAATACCTACAGTATAATTTCAACGGTGCTTAAATTTCATTACTTTTAATTTCACAAGGCAGGTTTTTTCGCAGCCATCTATAAAAAGAATGTGCTATGCAGATTGCTTGTGTCATACAGAATGTGTGTGTGTGTGTGTGTGTGTGTGTGTGTGTGTGTTTCTTTAAAGGTGCAAATGTTGCAAGAGCACTCACTTAGGCACTGTGTGTGGTCCTGGTATTGTCCCGTCTCGCAGACGGCCACACACTGCCTACCGCTGAGCAGTAACGACCCACCGCATGCTGTACACTCGAAGGCGTTCTCGCAGGTGACACAGGATGGGTGGCAGGCTAACGGAGGGAGCGAGAAATGGAGTGACAGAGAGAAAGAGAGAGGGAGGCAGTCAATTAAGGCATAGCACAATTGGAGACTACACAGGAGTTTTAAAATGTGTGTGTGTGTGACAGGAGGAAAAAAAAGAGAAAGAAAAAAGTGTGAGTCACCAAAATATCCATGACAGATTGAGGCAGTATTAAACCTGCTGTGACAACGTAATTAGCATTTCATTTTTCCATTTTTTTTTTAGTCTACACTGAAACCCAAACCCACAGGAGGTACGGCGGTGCAACACAGGACAGGACGGGAACTGAACTGAAACCATGACGCCAAAAACGCGAGGTCGCTCTCGGGACACGTCGGTTGCCTGTCTGCTGACGCTCGATCGCATCCCTGACCTCAGAATGAAAGGGGTTATTTTCAGGACACGTTCTGACCTGTCGGTGTGGCTCCTTTTACCTCCGAAGGTAAAACACTACTGCTTATCAGGCTCGGGGTGTGTCCTGGTGTGCGTTAAACGTGTGTGTGCATTTCTCTGACATATTGAAAACACACCCTTTTAAAACACGTGACCCGGGCCTATGGAGCGAAGACATCAGAATGAGGTTGAATCAACACCTTTATCTCGCACGGATAGATTTATGGCTGACAGCTATTTGGCGCCACGCGTTTATGGGATTTTAAATACCGCAGTAAACATTAAGATGAGCGCCAGAGATAAGGACGTGCATGTGTGAGTGTGTGTGAGAGAGAGAGAGAGAGAGAGAGAGCTGAAACATGACACAGCAGGAGACAAATAGAGAAGACAACAAATCTTCCATGATAGCAGTTTTCACTGACCAGCACCAGAAACAGAAAAAAAAGTTACGAGAACATGTAAAGGTGATACAAATACAAGACAAATGTAAAACATAGTCTAGAAGTCTAGAAAGTTCTTGAAAAATAAATATTCTAAAAGCATACCTGCACAGACTCGGCCTTTAGGGAAAAAACCCTGAGGACAAACGTGGACACAGTGTCCTTTCCAGAGAAAAGCGCCGGGGTCTTTACAGCTATTACACTGATCCGGAGTAGTGGCGCATGTCAAACAGTCTGGATGACACTGGACCGCTGTCCCCAAAAACACACACACACACACACACACACAAGAAAAAAAACAGCCCATTAAAACAACTTCTTCAGCAGTAGCGAATCAAGGTGAGTGAAATCTTAAAGATCATCACAGGTGCTGATAGACTGCAAATACAGTATAAGCAACAAACATCTTCAGATATTAAAGAAGCAGACTGTACGTTGGCGCATATGGCGTAAAACTCAAAGAATTTGCATGCATGATTGTTAAAAATGAGAAACGGCGGCACGGTGGCTTAGTGGTTAGCGCTGTCGCCTTGCACCTCCAGGGTCCGGGTTCGATTCCATCTTCAGGTCTGTGTGTGTGCATGGAGTTGAAATGCTTGGTGGGTTTCCTCCCACAGTCCAAAAACATGCAGATTAGGCTAATTGTTCTTCCCAAAGTCAATGTTGACCAGAGGTCCTACCACGGGCATGAAATGGGGTTAAATACAATGGTAATCACTTTTGGCCTCCATGGTCCCTAGTTGGACGATAGAGGTTCTTTGATGGAGATGAAAAAATGAATAGGTATATACAGTACCAACCCAGATGTGCACATCTGAGACGAATGTTTTTTTAATAGTGTTCAGCCTTAAAAAAATATTACATGCCAGATACAGAACAAAACTCAGCCGACCGCATCTTTTCGAACAGCTCGTTCACGCACGCGTTGAGGGCGGCGTAACACACTCGGAGGACAGCGCTATTCACTCCTTCCGCTTGTGTGACCTCTCAGACGCCCCTGATTGGCTGTAGAGCTGTGATTAATGTGGGAGCACTAAGTACCTCAGTAGCTCTCTCTAGACCTCCGGCTGCGAGAGGTTACAGCATCACCCGGGAACCGAACTCACGATCTCCGGATGATAGAGTTTTGTTTCTTCTAACTCGTTAATACACATCTTTTCTCATTTGGTTATCTTAATTTTCCTTTTTATTTTTTTTATCTATAATGTACTACATGTAGAAAGAATTCAAACAGGTATGATGAATAATTTTTATTAAGCATTAAAGAACCAGTTTGTAATTCTGAGAAGTATTTTTAGATCTTTATTAAGAACATATGTCAATGTTATCCAGCATACACTATCAGACTAGCTTGTATATTTGAAGCTTCTGTTTAAATGTTTGTTACCTGCCCAGAAACTACTGTAGCTCCACCCCTTTCCCATAAATGGTAAGATAAAGCATACATATTTTTTTTTCCCACAAAGGTACAGATTCAGTAGGGGAAAGTCAAAGGTTTGCCATCATTTATTTTAGTTGTAATATAAATCACAGGCTTTACGAATACAGAGTAATGTATATACAATATACTGTACATACAGTACTGTACATATACACAAACTTATAGAAGAGTATACTGACAGCATGTGTTGTTTAAAGAGCTGACTGCACAATGCATGGAGTTGGAAAAAACTATCTCTGCTCAGGTAACGTCTAAGAGAAATCATGATATAGTTACAGTATGATTAGGACATTATTAAACTGTCTCAACTGTCGGATTTATGTATTATGTCTTGGTGCTTCAGTTCTTATTGTTCCACAGTACTAACGAAATTTCTTCTTGTCACTACTTTCTTTTAAATAGTGAGACAGAGTGTGTGTAGGAAGAAAAAACAAGACCATCTAATAGCTCCTAAGTGTAATGATACTGACAGGTGGAATTGTAATGGAGGGGAACTGGATATCTGTCCACGTCTGTGCGTTTTCAACAGCAGCAGACATTCACCAGCTGTTTGTAAAACAATTATCAGGGTCCTAACAGGCTGACTGACCATGGTGTAGGACCAGGAGAAGTGCCGACTTAAAACATAAAGCATCCCTTTTAGATTCAGGTCACTCTCTCACGATTGCTGTATAGTGCTTATTCTGTACAGGGTCATGGGAGGGTCTCAGGGCACTAGGAATGGCACAGACTGGACAAGGTGCCAATCAATCACAGGGCACAAGAATGCACACACTCACTCACATGCTACAAATACCAATACATTTCTGGACTGTGGGAGGAAACCAAAATACCTGCAGGAAACCTACTGGGAGAACAAGCAAACTCCTGGTTGAAGGCAAGGCTCGAACCCTCAACTCTGGAGGTTCGAGGCCACAGTGATAACCAGTATACTGTACGCCTTTCTTCAGGTTGTGTCTTAATAATAATTAAAACAACTTAATGTAAGTTATACAGGAATTTAAAAAGAGCAAATTTGAATGTTGATTCCCACAAAGCTATTAATAACCATTAGTGAATGTTCACCAAATAGCTTTTATATTAGCTTTTATAGAATTTATTATATTCTATCTGTGAGTTTCCCCACAAAATCCATGAGCAAGGTAATATGTAATAGAGGTCCACACCAGAGCAGATTCTTTCATAGTCACAAGCACTGAATTCATTACCCAGAATCGCAGCATGCTAGCAGGTGCTATCTATCAGACGCATGCTGCTCACTATCGAGTGTGATTAATTGGAGCAATGCTGAATGCAAAAGAAGAAAAGCACTGTTTTCTTAAGGAACTCTGTTGGGAACCAGAAATCCAATTATCTCCCCACAGTCAAGTACCAGATTCATTTGGTCTGTTGTTCTGGCCCTTGTTAGTTCTCCCCGATGCATTTACATGAAGTGACGCTTCAGTGAGCATGACGATATCTGTATATTCAGATTTTAAATAAGACACATTTGCTTAACCCTATAGGGTGATTATTAATAATGATATAGGGTTAAACCAAGAGACTGTGTTTTTTTTATTATAAATACTAGACTACAGATTATTAAACATTAACAATGTACTAATAGTTGATTTTTAAAAGTCATAGCAGTATAATGGTTAACTTGGGATTTGTATTCAATTAAACTTAACCCTTAAGCGGGCAAAGAATCACACATTATTTCTTTACATAACTGTGCCTTTAACTTTCTGTTTTTTTTTGTTTATACTGTATATATATTCTTTGTATACTGTATATACACTACTTGGAACAAGTATTACCCTAGACAAGTGAAGAAACATATTTGGTAACTTCAGTGACCCTTTTTTGCAATATAAAAATTAAAAGAAACTTAATTAAAAATTTTCAAAATTAAAGAAAAAAACATTCATTCATCTTCTATACCGCTTTATCCTGTATTTAGTGTCGCGGGGACCTGGAGCCTATCCCAGGAGACTCAGGGCACGAGGCAGGGTACACCCTGGACAGGGTGCCACACACACACTCGTTCACACACTATGGTCAATTTGGGAACGCCAATTAGCCTAATCTGCATGTCTTTGGACTGTGGGAGGAAACCGGAGTACCCTGAGGAAACCCACCAAGCACGGGGAGAACATGCAAACTCCATGCACACAGAGACGGGAATCGAACCCAGACCCTGGAGGTGCAAGGTGCTAACCACTACACCACCGTGCCGCCAAGAAAAAAAACAACACAAAAGTAACAAATCTTGAAAAAAAAAAAAGTCTTGAAATCGTTCTTGATTTTCAATGAGTGGCATATCAAGGGTTAAGAGCCAAGCATAATGTTACGACAGTAAGTCAAAATGATCCCCACTCTGGCGGTAGAATTTATTTTAATTAAAAGAAAAATATATAATTTTTTGGCATAATCTCCTTGCTTTTCAAAACAAGTTGTTCATCTGTCAACCAGCTTTCATATTCAATCGTTAACAAAACATTTTAAGCTGAGCTGCCACCAGTAATCATTCTATTTACGAAACTTTCACCTTCCTTAAAGTATCAAAATCCAAATTTCGTTTGCAGATATCCAAACGCCTCTGTTCATGCTCTTCTATGAGATGTTTCAGCACCAGGTAAACTCTCAGACCACAAAAAACGAATCACTGCACGCTGCTCTTCATTGATGCAAATCACAAATACAGTAGGGCATCCATTTTTCCTCACACTGTAGTTACAAATGAACTGATGTAACACATTCACACCTGCACAGCAATGACTGATAGCCTTGAATGGAAAGTGTTGATGAGACGGTTCGGCCAACAGAACTTTTAATATAACCGGAGTTATATTAACCCTGTATTTCTTTTTTATTGATACTTAACACTGAAATCCTAATTAGGTTTGTTTATCGAATTACAAGAAATAACTTTAGATCATTTGTAACCTAGGACTAAAAAAATGTTTTTTTTTTGTTTTTTTTCTACACCATTTCAGCACAACACAACACCCATATCTCACCTGGGTGGCATTCGGGGCAGCACTGTCCCTGCTGAGGCATGGCGAGGGTGCCAACTGGACATGTAGGACAGGAGTGCTGATAACAGGTAACATGACCATCCCGACACTGGCACTCTCGGCATGGAGCATCACTTACACTCTCCAGGTTCTGAAACAAACACAACACATTTAAAAACGTGAATCCACATCATGATGACGCCACTTTCATCTCCTGACATCACTGATGAAAGACGAATATCTCTTTAGACACATTAGAATGGGTGCGATCTATGATTATGCAAATTGTGTTGCGCAGCTCTACTTACAGCAAGTCGTCTGAAATTCTTCACTTTGGTTTTCTCGCCCTGCTGAATATAAGAATGTCCATGAGTGTGAGTTATTTGCACTAATATACATTATATTATACATTTTATAGTATAGCATTAGACAACATAAAGTTTTACTTAATACCTCGTTTTCCAGGTGCGGATACACACAAGAACTGACTGATGGTTTACACTCTGGGCAACACTTCCCACTTAAATACACCAACTCTTCCCCCTGGTAAAGTAAAAATGTGTTCATGTGTAAAAATAACTTAGTAAATGACTTTCCATAAAGTTTCAGCAGACTCAAATCCCAGTAATAACGCCACATGTCATTTATTTCTTAAACGCTTTATGCATCTTGCTCCTGTTGGTCGTCTTCATCCGAGAGAACGGCATCATCGAGTGCCTTCTATATGACATTGCTTGATTACCTTAATGTTCATCATTTGAGAGAGACAAGATCTCATTAGAAATGAAAACTATTTATAATAGCTTTCTCTTCTCACTCTCGCCCAAACACTGGCCATGTGGGAAGCTAATCATTTGTCATTAGGAATGGAAGATAATCTATTAATAAGCCATCTTTGAAAGTATTTTTTCTATATTCTATTTGTTTCGGTTTCTCCCAGTTGAGTTAATTTACAAGTCTCAAGGTCGCAGGTCATATCCTAATTATACAGTCACACCATTAATCTGGAGAAAGCAGACTGCAGACTGTCCAAGGCAGTGTCCCCAATATCCTTCCACCCCTGATTACTGACATCTGTGCCCTGTCAGCGGCTACAACCCTGGACTGTTTAAACAGACCAATACTGGAGACTTTATCTATAAAGCTTTGCACCTACCATGTACTTCCTGGCCATATACTGTAAAACATCCCATCATTGTATAGTTCTGGTCATCGCTCATTCTTGTATGCTTATATCTAATTAATGTTTCTTTTTTATATATATATATCACCTATCATGTCTCGTTGTACTGTAAATGTGTCTAGTTCCTGGTTTGTGTAGTTCATATCATTTAAGGTTCTTCTGTCTAGTATCTGGTTCTTTTTGTGTCCAGTTCTTGTCATGTCCAGGTCTTGTTTTATCTAGTTCTAGTTCCTCTGTCTAATTTTTGTGTCCAGTTCTCATGTCTTATTTTACATTGTGTCAGGCTTTGATTCTGTTTAGCTAGTTTTAATAGTATCTACGTTTTGTTGCATCTACAGTACCTTCTAGATGTGTCCACGTCTATCTGTGTCTCCTTATTCTTTGTACTTCTTTTTGCTGTATCTAGTTCTGCATGAGCCTCCTGTAGTTCTTGCTGTATCTACTGTAGATCTTGTTGTTTCTAACTCTAGCTGTGTCTAACTCTAGCTGTGTCTAGTTCTTGTTTTGTCTAGTTCTTGTTTTGTCTAGTTCTTGTTTTGCCTAGTTTTTGTTTTGTCTAGTTCTTGTTTTGTCTAGTTCTTGTTTTGTCTAGTAACTGCTTCTAACTCTAGCTGTGTCTAGTTCTTGTTTTGTCTAGTTCTTGTTTTGTCTAGTTCTTGTTTTGTCTAGTAACTGCTTCTAAGTCTAGCTGTGTCTAGTTCTTCTTGTTACTAGCTGTAGATGTGTCTAGTGCTAGTTTTGTCTAGTTTTTGCTTAATCTAATTCTTGTAGTTTCTAATTCTAGCAGTGTCTAGTTCTTTTTGAGTCTAGCCCTACAGTAGCTGTGTCTGTATTTATTGTAGCTGTATTTATTGCTGTTTCTAGCTTAAACTGTGTGTAGCTTGTTTCGGTTGTGTCTACAGTAGTTCTGGTCGGGTCAAGTCAAGTCGGCTTTTATTGTCATTTCAACCATCTACAGTTTAGTACACAGTTAAACAAAACAACGTTCCTCCAGTACCAAGGTGCTACATACAACATAAATTAACAACATAAATTAACAAAGCTAAGTAGCTAACTAAGACCCCTAATTAGCTGACTAGCTGAGCCAAGACTCAGAAATCTACAGAATCAACAGTCTAAGTCAACTGTCTAAGTTCTATACAAAACAGACAACATAAAGTGCACGTGCAAATGTGCAAACATGAGCGACTAAGTGAAAACACGACACATTTCAATACTTTGCGGTGATGACGTAATGAGGTGAGGTAGTGGGAGGAGAAAGAGTAAACAGTAAAATTGCTTTTACGTAGCAGCAAAGATAGAAAAGAGTTGTGCAAATAACAAGGAATAAATATTGTGCAAAAAAGCAATTACGAGTTGGTTTGAACAATCGTTAGATGGTTTTATGCAGAGGATTTGTTAATTATGATTTTGTTAAAACCATTCTTCATATTGGGAGTCCTTTAGTTTGGTTTCTTTAATTGCTTCAGCTTACCACATGTCGTTTCACAGCTATTTGTTCCTTTTGTGCTACCTTGTAAATAAATCCCTCTCACAAAATCCTCCACACAGGTCTTGATCTGATCACACACCATTCTGATTTATACTACACTTCTCTGCTGCACTGCAGAATGCCTCGATGCGAGAATGCTCATATATGCCATATAAATCACTATAAATGTGGAGAGGGATGCTGTAGTTTCTCCTCAGACGAAATTCAGGTCAATTCCATCCTTAGACCTCCACCAGAGATGTCAAAGGGCACATCATGCACCGCTCCTGTATCCTAATGGAAGTTCTGACCTCTTCTGATGTGGGCATATCTCAGTAGCCATGCCAGATAAAAAATGTGCAAGCTAAATCATGTAAGAAACCTTAGGTCACACTTTTCAAAGTTCAACGGTTCTAAAAAAAAAAAAAACTCTTACATTAATACTAAACCCTCCTTCATTTTGTTATCCCTGTCTAACACAATAGTTATCGCCCTGGATTTAACCTATGCTGTTACTGTAAGTACACAAAATCATGATGGTATACCGGTTGCACGTTTTCAGCTTAAATATAGAAAAATCAAGGTGGTTCTCCTACCCGTGGGCACTCCAGCCTGGCACACTCAACACGTTGGCAAAGCACCTGGCCACGCTGACACGTGCAGAACTCGCAGCCTGTACCATTCCACAAGTCGCCATGATAGCGCGTTGTAGCCTCATACAGGCAGCTACCTTTGGTGGAAACGCACTCCTCACAGCATTGGCTGGGCCGCCTCACCTTCGTCTCACCCTGACACAAAGCATAATATTTCATGGTTACAGGTTTGGTTATTAGAATGACATTGTAATCTATAAATTAAAACATTCTGTGTATAAATAACTAATCAACAGATTTCATATCTTATGAACAAGCTGGGGAGGATGAAGGCTAATACGTGAATCTTTCAAGAAAGCGCTATCTGCCATCTTCCACATACATGAGCTGACAGATATCAACCATTGGCTAGTGTCACTAGTCGGAAGGTTGACTATGGAAAGCATAGTCAACTTCGCTCTCTTGTAGTGTCATCAGGAATCAAACTTTCAATAGCGGGAAAATATTATAAAAAGGAATTTACCATAGGATTTATTTTTAAATGCCAAGCATGCCTATCCATCTAGTAATTATTTACCAATATCATAACTACAGAAAAATAAATGGTGTCTCTTTTAGAACTATATTATATTATACAGTATAATTATAATGTATAGTATTATATACAGTGGTGTGAAAAACTATTTGCCCCCCTCCTGATTTCTTATTCTTTTGCATGTTTGTCACACAAAATATTTCTGATCATCAAACACATTTAACTATTAGTCAAAGATAACACAAGTAAACACAAAATGCAGTTTTTAAATGAGGGGTTTTATTATTTAGGGAGGAAAAAAATCCAAACCTACATGGCCCTGTGTGAAAAAGTAATTGCCCCCTGAACCTAATAACTGGTTGGGCCACCCTTAGCAGCAATAACTGCAATCAAGCGTTTGCGATAACTTGCAACGAGTCT
Organism: Channallabes apus; assembly: GCA_030522415.1. Taxonomy (NCBI): domain Eukaryota; kingdom Metazoa; phylum Chordata; class Actinopteri; order Siluriformes; family Clariidae; genus Channallabes; species Channallabes apus. The sequence continues at coordinate 24,806,534 of CM060122.1, read as the reverse complement.
TTTACAGCGCTCTGGAGGAATTTTGGCCCACTCATCTTTGCAGAATTGTTGTAATTCAGCTTTATTTGAGGGTTTTCTAGCATGAACCGCCCTTTTAAGGTCATGCCACAACATCTCAATAGGATTCAGGTCAGGACTTTGACTAGGCCACTCCAAAGTCTTCATTTTGTTTTTCTTCAGCCATTCAGAGGTGGATTTGCTGGTGTGTTTTGGGTCATTGTCCTGCTGCAGCACCCAAGATCACTTCAGCTTGAGTTGATGAACAGATTGCCGGACATTCTCCTTCAGGATTTTTTGGTAGACAGTAGAATTCATGGTTCCATCTATCACAGCAAGCCTTCCAGGTCCTGAAGCAGCAAAACAACCCCAGACCATCACACTACCACCACCATATTTTACTGTTGGTATGATGTTCTTTTTCTGAAATGCTGTGTTACATTTACGACAGATGTAACGGGACACGCACCTTCCAAAAAGTTCAACTTTTGTCTCGTCGGTCCACAAGGTATTTTCCCCAAAGTCTTGGCAATCATTGAGATGTTTTTTAGCAAAATTGAGACGAGCCTTAATGTTCTTTTTGCTTAAAAGTTGTTTGCACCTTGGAAATCTGCCATGCAGGCCGTTTTTGCCCAGTCTCTTTCTTATGGTGGAGTCGTGAACACTGACCTTAATTGAGGCAAGTGAAGCCTGCAGTTCTTTATGTTGTCCTGGGGTCTTTTGTGGCCTCTCGGATGAGTTGTCTCTGCGCTCTTGGGGTAATTTTGGTCGGCCGGCCACTCCTGGGAAGGTTCACCACTGTTCCATGTTTTTGCCATTTGTGGATAATGGCTCTCACTGTGGTTCGCTGGAGTCCCCAAAATGGCTTTATAACCTTTACCCGACTGATAGATCTCAATTACTTTTGTTCTCATTTGTTCCTGAATTTCTTTGGATCTTGGCATGATGTCTAGCTTTTGAGGTGCTTTTGGTCTACTTCTCTGTGTCAGGTACCTCCTATTTAAGTGATTTCTTGATTGAAACAGGTGTGGCAGTAATCAGGCCTGGGGGTGACTACAGAAATTGAACTCAGGTGTGATAAACCACAGTTAAGTTATTTTTTAACAAGGGGGGCAATCACTTTTTCACACAGGGCCATGTAGATTTTGAGGTTTTTTTCTCCCTTAATAACGTAAACCTTCATTTTAAAACTGCATTTTGTGTTCAATTATGTTATCTTGGCCTAATAGTTAACGGTTTTTGATGAGCAGAAACATTTAAGTGTGACAAACATGCAAAAGAATAAGAAATCAGGAAGGGGGCAAATAGTTTTTCACACCACTGTATTATAATTAGAACTAAAATATATACCATGTGTATGGTCCCTGTTAGGGCTGGACATTTATTATTGTGTATTCTGTATGAAATATTAAATGAATTTTTTTGTAAATGACCTTGTCACACTGGAGAGGGTTGCATTTTTCAGTGTGACACCGTGATTGCCCGCGGTGACACACGCAGGTAGTACAACTGTTTTTCTGCCACTGTTGCCCATCCTGAGGAGAGAAAACATTATTTTTGGTTTGGAATGGCTTAAAGGGAAAAGGAATTTAAAACACTTGCCATAATCCTTCTTGAGTACAATAGAATGATTCTACTTTTCCTAATCCTTGCTTTAATTTCATGATCCAAAGCGTTGCTCAAACCTGATTGATGTCCGAATACTAAATACACTAAACATCTTTGTTCTGGTCAATGGACCTTAAAGGTCCCATATTTAACTGTATAAGTCCTCCGAAATGTGTCTTTAACTGCTGCAGTTGAAATACCACACTGATAATGCATTATCCTTTATACACCAAACGTCCTTTATTCCACTCCTCTTCCAAATGCGCTGTTTCAGTGTCTATGTAAATGAGCTATTGCTTCAGTCCACACCACCAGAGAGTCAAAGCAGAGCTGGGCAGACCTGAGCAACAAGTTGAAGGATGGTTTCTTCTTATATGAGGTCACTTTAGGGGGGGATAATACTTTACTTTTTGCGGCCTGGTCGATACAAGAATAGAAAAACGACATAAGGCAGAAAATGTTTTATTTTTCTTACACTTATTTTTTATAATTTTGCATAATATGTCCCATTAATTTTTAGATATAACACAGTTGTGTGTTATGTTGAACAAGACAGAATTCTTCACAGCTTAAATAGCTAATGTGTTCAGGTGCAATTAATGAGAAGGAAAATAATACAGAAAGCACATTTCAGAGATAGAGCATGTACTACTTAAATTAGCAAACTTTCCATATTGTACTTGTTTACCAGTCGTGACTAATTTTCCTCATTAGATCCTGACTGACCTGACACACCAGTGTTCACTGACCATGCTCTTTCCTTGGTCTTTTCCTCTCATATTTCTGTATTGCCTACCAGTGACCAGTGTTGGGGGACGTTACTTTTTATAGTAACTAATTATGTAAAAAAATTACTGTCTTTAAAAAGTAATCAGTTACATTAAGCGTTACTTTCTGATAAAAGTAACTAATTAGAGTACTTCTCCACTGCAGAAAATGAAAACTCCTTTGTGATTCCTCATGCATGTTGTTTTAGTCAACACCTTTATAATTATTCTTCATCATCACTCAGCGAAGTTTGGCACATAATCTGTTAAATACTAATACTCCTCTCACCTGCGCGGTTTCGCGCGGGAGCTGGACTGTAAGTAAGGTTCATCATGATTCACGGCGAGTTTTGGCGCTGTGATTAGGTTTCCATCTTTCCGTGCGTCGGTCCTCGCACAGTAAAACCAGAGGGGGGCGGGTTATTGGGGACGGGGCTTGTAGGACGACTTTCACACACACACACACACACACACACACTAATGGATTGGTAATGACTGCTGTCTGGCTCACGGATAACAGATTATCCGAAAAATAGATTTTTGAAAAAGTAACTAAATAACTGAGTACTTAAATGGCGGACCTAACACGTTAGATTACTCGTTACATCAAAAAAGTAATCCGAGTACTTTAACGCGTTACACGGAAGTGACTACGTGAACATTACAGAAACCTGATGAGTCACATACGAAACTTGGAAGTGGAAACTGCAGAAAGAGAAAACAGCATGGGGAAAAAAGATGGACAGAATTAAAGGAGGGTGTTCTTGATGAGAACCCTCTGCACATAATGTGCTGCTTCAACACCTCATTTTCTTTTACGTTGTCTCCATCTTGAAAGAATATTGACCAGTCTGTCTCTCGCCACAAAAGCTGAAATATCACTATTTATCCAAGTACCTTGTATTCTTTTCCAGCGGCTATGCATGGGTTTGAGATGCACTGTGGGCAGCATTTTCCTGGCTGGATTACCAGGTTTTCATTCTGAAAAGGACAAAAACAAACATGATTTATATAGGGTTTACAATTTCTGTTTTGCACAGCATGGCATAAACAGTATTGAGAAAGTTCTGTGACATGAAAAAGCATCTGTTCCTAACCAATCCCTGCAATTACACGGTAAGGCGACACCACTGAATTTAAATTACAATTAGTTAACAAATTGTTAATACAAAGAATATATTATAATATTATAATAATGCGTGATACTTTTTCCAGATTTTATTTCAAATCAATGGGTCATAATAAAGGTTCTTTGTAGGTTTGGTCAAATTCCCATAAATGGTTTCAGAGAAGTTGTAGGTAATAGAAACGTGTGACGACAATGAAAGATGGCCAGTTAGGACGCTGATGCTAGGCAACCGATAATAATCACCCATGGTTTTTCACTCTTTAGAACATTGCTTTAAAGATATTTGAGGGAATTTGATTTATGCACCCAGACATGGCGGTCAGGATATTTGTCATGCTAAAACCTTACATTTTTCACTCATCGTCTATACCGCATTATCCTGTATACAGGGTTGTGGGGGGTCTGGAGCCTATCCCAGGAGACTTAGGGCAGAAGGCGGGGTACACCCTGGACAGGTTGCTGATCCATCTCAGGGCACACACACACATGCAGTCTCACACCCATTCACACACTACGGGCAATTTGGAAACACCAGTTAGCCTAATCTGCAGGTCTTTGACTGTGGGAGAAATCCGGAGTACCTGGAGGAAACCCACCAAGCACGGGGAGAACATGCACACAGAGATGCGAATCGAACCTGACCGGGAATCGAACCCGGACCCTGGAGGTGCAAGGTGACAGTGCTAACCACTAAGTCACCATGCTGCCCTTTAATTTTTTCGTCATTCAATTTATTTTTGTTGGTGTCTTTGAAATGATTTCCTGGCCCAGTTTTATTCCAGCCTCAACTGTCAGACAGATTAGCGTCATAAATGTGTCCAGAATGCAAAGAGGAGCTAATTTTTTAACTCGAACATTTAATTTTGGCTCATCTCCCAGATAAAGCTCCTGTTCCAAAAAATAGGCCTTGTGTTAGAAGCTAGTAAGCTTTGTAGCCCGCGGTAGCCGTGAAATGAACATTTAATGTCGGATTGACTTTTATTACTAAGCAATTACTAATGATTCAGTGTTGTTTAATGTTAATAGATGTGTTTTCTTGCTGAAAATGACTAGTTTTGCATGTGGGTTTTGACAGGCAGCTGCTCTCTCCTCGTACCAGTACTGTACTTTGTACCATCACTAAATCTTTTAGTGATCTGCAGTACTTGACCATACCGGCCTTTTTCACTTTCATGACTATAAGGTTAAATACAGTACGTTACTATATTATTATATGGTGGCGATGGCGCAGGGTGCTTGGGCACTCGTTGCTCGCAACTATATTTGAATATAGTTTTTTTTTGTTCATTAATATGTTTTTTGTGGTGTTTATGCAGTTAACTATGCAGGCAATATAATTATACAGCTGAAATCACATAACAAATAAGACAGTAAAGTGAAGTGCAATTGGAAATGAAGATTGTGATTGTGTCCATTTACCGGCTTGCATGTGATGGGTTGACACTCTGCGACAGAGCACTGCACTTGTCCGTTTCTACATTCACACCTCGTACAAGGACTGGGACTCCATTCTTCTCCATCCCTGTGCTCTTCTCCCTCCCAGGAGCAAGAATCTATAAAAATGGTACACAGCACTGTTGCTATTTGTGTCTAACAATGTGTGTGAAAGTGAGTACTTTCATTGTCGAGAGTCATTGTTCCATTCAAAGACATAATGAAGACATAATGATGTTGCCATAGAGATTACGGTAAGAGGCGAGACCACACCAACTACAAGTAAGATAACAAAACATGTGCATCAAGACAAGCTCAAGAGACATGCTCGATTTTATATGAGTGAGCTGAATCTAATGCTCTGAACTACAACAGACAAATTATGGAATATTATTGGCCCCCAAACACATATAGCATGGTTGATGAGTTGAGCAACAAGTTGGGAATTTGCTCTTCATTCTGTACAAAGAGGTTTGATGTTTAAAACAGTGTGCATGGATAAAAGGTTCATGGCCTCCATACAAGACGTAGCAACCGTAAATATTTATCTTACATTTTTTAATTAGCTCTGGGACTCTGTGTTAAATTTAATAGAAATATTTTGTTTTTCGTACCATTTAAATGTCTAAAGGCACACAATAGGTGAGTTAACCTGTTTTTAAGGAATGTAAGCTAGATACACTGCGTATTATGGAATAATTTCAATGAGTATCCTTCATTTACTGTAATCTGTATTTTTTGATTGATTTAAGCTCACACGGCCTCGAAATAAGCACATTCCATAGACTTTAAAAAATGGTTGATTTTGGTTGAAATTATCTGAAATGAAACACACAATCAAGTACAGTATAATGCAGTGAATCGCTTTTTAGTACTGTCTATAAAGTAAAAATGAAGAACGATGTAAATATCAAAAATAAGTATAAGGGATGTAAAAAACAAAGATGGCAGCAATATAATATGCAATAGATGGCTATTTTCAAAAAAGGCAAATACATAGATTAATTTCTCATATGCACCTTACAGCACAGTGAAATATTTTTTTGCATATGCCGGTTAGAAAGCTGTGGTCAAAAAGCAGGGTCTCTAGAGCAGACAAGGTTAAGGGGCTTACTAAAGGGCTCAACAGTAGCGGTTTTGGCACTGCTTGAGCTTGAACCCCCAAACTTCCAATCAGAATTCCAGAGCCTTAGCCGTTTGAACCACCACTGCCCCGTAAAGTACAGATACTTGCAGTTGTATGTGCAGCACCATGTACTGCCAGGAATATAGGAGGGTTGGTTGTGCAAAAAGGCCCAAGGTCTAGTCCTAGGTGTTCCCTGGTTGAGGCCTGTGGAAGAAGCTTCTCCTCATCCCTGTTCTGATGGAACAATGTTCCTAGACTTGGTCGTGCACCATGTGCAGGTCAGGATGCTTGGTGTAGATGGTGCACTTACTTAAAGCTGGCTGTAATGCTTACCATCAGAACACTCTTGATGGTGCAGGTCAAAAGTTTCTTAATACCCTAGAGTGCATTTTGAAGGCCTTCTTCACCATTGTGTTAATGTGATAGGATCATGCATAATGTGAACATGTATGTACTGGAACCTGGTCTTCTCTTCACTGGGCCCCATTTATCCTAAAGGGGTCAGTAGCTTCTCTCCTGTTTGCACTTAAGTCCACAAATAACAACACTGTCTTGCTGACATTCCGGAATAGACTGTTCTTCTGGAACCAGTTCTCTAGTCTCATTTACTCCAGGTAGGCCTTCTCATCATTATTAGATATCAAGCCGACCACAGCAGGAAAGGTGGTAGAGTTAGAAGTAGCCACACAGTCTTGAGGACTCGATCTGTTGTTCAGGATGAGACATTTCTGGCCACCCGTCCTCTTTGTGGTCTGCCTGTGAGGTACTGTAGGTAGTTCTTGTTGCTATGTCACAGGAATGATCTCCATCTTCCTGTCCAGCAGACCACAAGTGTGAAAGGTGGGCAGAAATGTCAAACTGAGGGGATAATCTGAAAGTTTATCCTCATTAATTACTGAGGAAGTGATAAAGTTCATTTCCTGGATGAGTTAAACTGGGATTTAGAAGGTGAGTAAGTGTCATGTTTTTCTTGGATGTTCTTCCTGACGCACTGTATCCAGTGGCTGGGGTTTGGGAGTTGGCTGGGAATCAAACCCGGGCCTTACGCATGACAGACGAGAGACCCACTACTGAGTCACCAGTGCCCGTTTTTCATTAAACTAGCTAAGGTCTACAAAATTCTATCAAGCAAATTCTAAATCCAATGATTTCCAACAAATAATCATGGCAAATGGCTCACAAAAAAGTGACCCTCCAGTCATTAAACCTGTGATTTCCTTGAGGCTTCATTTTGTCTCATTCTTTTAGACACTATTTGCTTATTGTCTAGTAATTGCCTATCATACTGGTTAGCTACCTCCAGCTTGTTCATAGCTTTGGTTATTGCATAGCCCTTTTGGTTTTGTTTGATCAGCACGTGTGTCAGTTGATTTGCTCCAATGACAAATTTAAGTGGCCAAGTTGTCGGTCAATCTCTGCATCGAACATCTTCTTCCTACTAATTACTGTCAAAGATACAGTAAATGACACTTTTAAGGAAACTTATATGTAAGAAAGATGAAATGATTTATCTATTAATGAGTAAGTGTGTATCAACAGCAGGACATTGTCTTGACTGAATGAAAAAGATCAGGTATCAGGAATCAGAGCTACAGTACAAACAAGCAGAAAAGCAGAGGAACTCAATTTATCATGGAAAATTAGAAGATAAGGGAAGTGCATCATTATCTTGAACACAACATGCAAGTACATTTTTGTCTTTTTTTATATAAAAAGCAATGAAATAGAGTATAGTTTCCTTAATTATAAAATTAGAGCTCAAATCTATATTGAAAAACAATGCTGTGTCTCATTCCTAGCTATTCAGGCCTGACATTATACAGTACCTGAATGAGTTACAACATCTATTTACTTGAACCCTATTACTATGTAAAAAGCTGGTAATACAAAACCACTTCATGGGAAACTGATTACTTAGCAACAGTCGTTTTGTTGTAAACTCGAATGTTTCAGTAACTCCTGTACGCCTACCTCCATTTCGGGCACATTTAGGACAGCATTCTCCTAACGGGACGTAAGGAGTCTGTCCTCTCCCACAGCTGAGAGGAGGACAGGCAGGAGCTACACAGGTCACTTTCCCAGAAGTACATGTGCACACCGAGCACTTGGACTCGCTCCACTGGCTGTCATGCTGCACAAGAAGACAGAGACACAGAGAAAGAGGTTATGAGGTTATGGGAGAGTTGGCATTTGCTTTTGCAACAGGATGGTATTGCCAGTAACTTTGACTAGCAATAGCTCTATGGATCAATTCTTCACTTTTGTAAAGTGTTCTATGCCGTTGGAGAATTTGTACGAACATGGAGCAAGTTAATTAGCTACAGAATTACGCCCCTGTGCCAACACAGCCAGCTTCACTAAGTAAACCTCATTCAAGGAAGCGACACCGTCAGAATATTAAGCAGAACAACAAGCAGCTTGTCAAAGGAGGACCAACAAGAGGCTAGCTCTGTCAGACAGGAGTGGGATGCTAACAAGAAAGCAATTGTGCTTTGAGTGACCACTTAGCAAGCTGTAAGAACTGGTAGAGTCTAGACTGGGGGGCCTATGGCATCCTTCACTGGGCCTCGTCCACAGGAGTGTCACTTACCCCATACGCTGCTCCCTGATGCTGACAGGAGCCGGTTGATTGTGGGAAACACTCCGGACAGCATCTGTTTGCAGGGATTCTCAAACGCTCCCCCTGGGAACACATCCAGACGGCTATGTTAGCACACTATCATTAGCATCAATATAGGCGCTAACTTTCCAGATATGACTTATTGATGGATATGCGGCAGCACACGGACCGATAAGCTATTGACTTTCAAGAAAGGTTAAAAAAGGACAGTGAGAGATAATTACAGATTTTTAATATGGGGGGAGAGTCTGTGCTTCGCTGAGCACTATGACCTGTATTTTATTGACAATGTTAATAAAGGTAATTGAAACAGTTGCCAGAAGCATTGATTGTGTACTTTGTAAAGTTTTACTCGATCGCATGATGCAGCAAAGAACAAAAAAAAATGGAATAATCAAAAGCAGTAAAAGAAAGGCAATGAGGTTAAAGCACATCTCGTTAAAAGTTACTTGTACCATCCGCATTCTGGCCAAAGGGGCCATCCATTTATTCATATTACAGGCTCCTCTACGTATCCATCCATCCATCCATCCATCCATCCATCCAGTCATTCATCAGTTTACTCTCTTTGCTTCATCAATCAATCGACTTACCCCTGCATCCATTACACACTTCACTTTTATAATTAATTCCTCCAAAAATATCAGCCTACTTACCCTTTGAAAGTCACACTGAGGATTTTGGCACTGGATAGCTTTGCACGTGACAACCTCGCTGTGGCAGGTGCAGTCTTGACAAGCATCTGGTTTCCATGATGTATTGTTCTGTAATGAGTCAAAAAGAGAAAATAATGAACAGACGTCTTCAGATACATCTTCATACACAGATAAGCATGCTACTGTTGCATAAAATTGCAGTTCATGAGGCAAGCAACAGTCAACCATCAGTTATTTATTTTTTTAAAAGTTGCTGTTGTTTACATGATTACCATAAAGGTACAGAAAAACATTAGAAATAATAGATATAGAATATTAGAATATATATTGAATATAATATTAGAAATAAAGTATCACATAAGCCTCTTTTCCACTGCATAGTACGGCACAGCACGGTTCAGTTCAACTCACTTCGGTTCGGCTCAGTTCGCGCTTCCACTGCAGTTTAGTAACGCTTTAGAGTGGGCGGGATTATTCACGTGTCGTTATCGTTGCGGCGCCGCTACTGCCGTGACATCATCGTAAACGCGCCACAAACAAACACACAACAATGGAGCATATCGACGGCATGGTGTTCTTCATTCTCGGCATGTGGATGTTTTTAACAGCGAGACAAAGGAGTTTGTTTCAAAAGAGGCTGATGGCAGCCAAAGAAAATTTTTGGTTAATACAAAAAGGTGCGTGCGATCCTTCTCTGGCTGTTCTAAATATAGCGGTTCTGTTGTGTCTCGTGTCGCAAGCTCGGTGACGCAGTAATGACGATTTTCTCCGGCCAATCAGTGACCAGCAGAGTTTACACGTCACGTTTTGGTAACGGTGGTACTAAAAAATGGACCAGGTACCATGTACTGTTCCCGGTGGAAAACCCCCCAAAAGTGAGCTGAACTGAACCGTGTCGTGCCGTACTATGCGGAAAAGCGCCAATATACACCACATTAACACGGTAAAACATTAACACATTTACACCCATTATCAATTACAGTATATTCCAGTTAACTTGTTACAGGGTCACCCATGCCCACGGGGACCAAAAGCTAACCCATCAGAAAATACAACGCAGCACAAATCGCAGAACCAAGTCAATGCTGGCCTGATAGAAAGGAACCAGGACACCCAGTGCACCACAGCCCATCATGCATGGGGCCCAAAAAGCAAATTGGTCAAGACTGCCAACCCAGCCTCCAAACTCCACAGATCTCAATACAACCAAACGTCCAAGGGATGCGCCAGACAAACAAGTCCGATTCACAGAGGCCCCTCCCCGCAACCCACACCACCCAAAGGATCCACTGCCAATTTCCTTGTGCCAGACACCACATCACACCTCCAACATGTCTTGTGGAGTCATGTGCTGAGAGGCCAGAGCTGACCCGGTGGCATATGGGAAACGTTGGTATGGCTGATCGGTGTACTTTTTAAATACAAATTTAATGCAAGTAAAGGTCTTAATACAGTAGGTAACTACTGTAGTTAATCATTATACAGTACATAAAAATTGGTGTTTTGTAACATGATAAAAATGGATTTGGCAACCTGTACCACAACTTTACAGTATACTGTATGTAAAAATAATTGGTAAAACATGTTTTAAATTGTTCTCATAATACTTATAATTGTTGTTATGTTTATGATTGTTGTTTTAAATGTTAAATTATTTAAAATGACTTAATTTAATTAATTTATCATTTATTACAATTATAATAACTGGGGTATTTGGGGAAGAAAACTTTCCTGGACAACTTTCAATTTAATTCATGTTCACTTTCAGTTCAACTCATTAAATCGTGTTTTATTTCTCTTGTTCTCTATTTTATTTATTTATTTTATTTTAAATCCCCAGCTTAATATTAAGGTATTCACACTCAAGCATATTCTGTAACAACTATTATGAATTATTCAGTGTCTACAGTGGAACCATAGTAAGGTTTCAAAGAAATGGTTTGTAGTTACAAGACTGACGAATGAAAGTCTGGAGCTAGAGACAGTGCTGGGAGTTCAAGGTGGTGATAATCGTACACCCAAGGTTAAAGAGGGTTAAAAGAAAAATAAATGGTAGTTTAGTAGAGGAAATATTCTGTTTTGACACTTTGACACCCAGTAAGTTGAAAGGCAGCAATGTTCTGAAGTTGATGTGGAATTTGGTCCCAGTGGAAGGTGTAAGAGAGTTTGCATTTCATTATATTGTACGCATACAACCGGCGGTCAAGGCAAAAGAAGTCCAACGGCAAATTTCTGCTGGAAAAAAGAACCATGAGATGTACGTGTCTAAATAGCTGTTACTGCTAAGATTAGAAAATGATAAAGCACTTGCAACCAAATTGGTAGGGTGATTTAATTAGACAGCACAAATAATATCCAAGTAATAAAAGCAGGTGTTTGATGCAAGCAAGGTGCCAGAGACTCTGGTTTGATCAAGTCCACTTTACACTTTATATGACAAATACTTGTGAAAACTTCAGCAGAATCTTACTGAGCATCAATCTTTTCTGCTTCAGCTTTAAATGCCATATCAATGTCAGCCTTCCTGGGAAGACATTTGAACATTTTGCTCAACTTCTTGTTTCAACATTTCACAGTGACACAGATGTTTTAACACAGTATAAAGTCAGAAAACTGAAGAAGGTCAGGTCAGACGAAGGACTCGGCTTGGACATAATTGGGTATCGTGGTTTAATTCAGGCTGTGTAGGACACAGTAATAAATTTCGATTGAAACAGAGACACCATCTGTGCCACACGACCCAAACGGAGTACAAACACAACACAAGAATGCATTTCCTAAGGGGATTCAGCACTGCTAATCAAGCTCAAAATGGCATTTGGTAAAGTGCTAAGCAAGTGTCTGGCACTTAAGAGACTACTGACAGATGCTCGTTTGCGTTCCATCAGAAATATATAAGAAAATAAATAAATATAACCAGCATTATGGAATTTCTGTACTGTACTGAATATACAATACCAGTCTAAAGCTTGGACACATGTTTGGGTTTATTTTCTACATTCTAGAACAATGCTGGATTTTTTCTAAACCATGAAATAACACATGGCATTGGGTAATTAGGGACCACCACAACAACAACTGTTGGGTGTTATTTACGACTCGAAGGACAGCTGTTATGGAATAGTTCTTGCACGAACGTAGAAAGAAATAAAAAACAGGAAAGACCATGCAATGAGAATATACACTAACACTCAAAAATTTGCAACGGCAATGGAGTGAATCCCAAACTTTGATTTCTTTCTACACGGTAAAACAATGCTGAAAGCATCCAAAAATATTAACCATTAAAACCACCTAGGTTTGGGGCCCCTTGTGGTGCCAAGAGGTGATGTGAATGGCACTGATTATTAACTACAGTATAAACAGTATACCAGTAAACTGGTGACTGGACCATGGGCACCCAAAGCCTCATTTATGCCTGTGGGAGTAAAAGCCAACCTGTCTGGTCTGAGATCCAACAGAAAAGCCAATATATAATAAACTGCTGAAAATAGTTCATACTGGCTATGATAGAAAGGTATCAGAACATGAAGTGCATAACATGCTGCTGTGGATGGGGCTTAAGAGTTCAAGCTTGCTGAACTGGGCTGCAAATTTCCCAGATCTCAATCTCCATGGGTTATAAGGGACAAACAAGACAGATCTAAGGAGGCCTGATCTTGCAACATAAAAGATCTGCTGCTAATATCCAGATACCACAGCATATCTTCAGAGGTAAGGGGTCTTCCAAGCCTCAAGGGGTCAGAGCTGGTTTTGGCGGCTCAAGGGGAACCAACACACTTTTAGGGTTAATGGTTTACGGTTTTAATGTTATGGCTGATTGTTTAATACAGTATTTGCTAGTGAAATGTATTCTCGCCTAAACCGCTGCGCCAGCCTCCTAACCATAAATATAATCATAAATAGCAATCAGTGAGGGCAATGCTGCAACAGATTACTGCTTCCATCTATATCCTATCCATTTCCTAGGACACTGGGCATGCTTGTTTCCTGACATTGATTTTCTGTAGCTTGGCAGCTTACATGAATGGGAAGTCTGCATAGTGAATAAATATTTAATGGTTTGTTTCTGTTATGACAAAGCCGGCACTTAGCTAACCGTCTTGCTGCCCGTTCCATGTGCAACACATACTGTAATTAAACGCTAACTGAGTCGTACAAGTCAAATGTGTGTCTTTTTGCAGAATCACAAGTTTCGTTATGCACTTGCACATCTGGCTAATTTCTCAGCTTAAATTAATGACCTAATGAGGTCTTATATGCTATAAAGTCTAACCAACTATAGAACTAGAAAAATGTCCTATCATTATCCAGTGTTTATGCTGCGTCAGTGTATATTTCCTTCGTTTCAGACATAGCTTTCGTGTATATATATATATATATATATATATATATATATATATATATATACATACAGTATATAAAAAGCAAGGTGCTAAACATAACTGCTCATGCTGCTGGTCCACATTTAGTTGACCCCAGTGGCGCCAGAGCTCGAGTGACAAATTTAAACTTACTTTCAGGGATAGAAACGTCTAGCATTTGTCACTACCATGCCAGATATTTTTTCAATCACAGCAAATGTTTTAGTGAAAAGCTGTCAGCACACTCCTTATATCAGTTTATAAATTAAGGTTGTTTCAACAGGATTCTCTTTCAAAATCAGCTCCAAATGGATTCCACTGGGAGCAAACTACACTTTGGAAAGCCACTGATAAGGTAATTAAAGGTAATTAATGCCCTTTTTCCGCCAGCAGCCAGCCTCTATCCGTCTAGTTAGAAAAATATTATTTCCCTGATCACCAAGCCTCCTGTCATCCTGTTTCATAGCAGCAATTTGGCTCTTTGATTAACGAGGAAGATGCAAAAAATGAAAAGAAAAAATGCTGAGAAACTCTTCAGTGCCATTACTCGTTAGTGTAACTTACTGATTAGAAACTGGTCCGAATTTCCTTATACTACAGCTTACACTTAAGGTTCATGTTGTACTAGATAAGCATGCATTTATGAAAGAGTGACTAATAAGCTGAAGGTTCATAGGAATAGAGATTTGCAAAATGTAGAGTCCGAACAAGAAATTATTTGAGGCTTTTCCCATATTAGTATATTCGAATACATCACTAGGCTTAACATAATTCTATACACTTCACTGGATAAACACTGAGTCTTTGTGTTGTCTGCTTTCTGTCCATATGACATGTTTAGACCAAGAGAGGAAAGCCATGGGCATAGGCTGCTCCGTAATATATATTCAGACCATGCTCTGGTTTAGCTGCAAGGGGCTCCATTGATAAATCAATTTCAACAGATAAAGTGGCATCGTCTTTCAGACAGTAAGGTGAAAATCCACATCTGCATCGTTACCATTGCAGTTTATTTTTAGAGTCTTAAAGTTACAGTAGCTATAGGCTTAGACAATAAATCATTAAACTTCAATAAAACATTACTATCAATTCGGTGCATTTTGATTTTCACCCTGTAAAAAATACGAACCAGATAAATATATACACATGAGGGCAAGCAGGTCCCAAATGACTCACCCTCGCCTGGGATTGAAACACACAAACACAATCACCTCCCACCATGCCTTAGTCACGAGCTGGTTATCATGAGTTCTCCAGCTCGAAAACTTGACAACTTGTGTACAACTTAATAAACTCATCCAACCAGTCTCACTACCTTCCAACAAAATTGGAAGAATATAAATTTTTGTGCCTATTATACTAATCCCGACCTAATTCCCTGTATACTAATACGTTGATATACTTGATACTAATATATAATTAGAAAGAAAACAACTATGATCAAACTATTTGATTAAATTCCAAGACATGAATAAAATAATATTTGTGGCAAAATAAATGGTACATATATAACAATTTTATTAAAAATTCACATGGACATTATTGCTATACATATTGCGATAGCGAATTTAAACTATGCTATTCAGCTAAATAATCGCATGAGACGTATTTGCATGAAGGCGACTTATACTGTACTTCCAATTTCATGAGTTTATTAGTTTCTGAAATGCCTCTCGAACAACATGGCCACCATGACCTTCGTTGGGTGATATGTGACAGCATCTCTGATTTTCTTGTCTCTTTCATGTTTTATATAATTTTATGCACACCCCCAGTCATTTTTACTTCATTTTCTTACACTAAATTTCAAAATTTTTACAAATTTCTATTTTTTCTTCTATATTTTCTATATTTTGCTATATTGTGAATGTCCTTATTTGTACAGTATATTTTTATGTTTATCCTCGTTAAATTTATTTTCTATCGTATTTCTTCTTATTCATATTTATTTCTTATCTATAAGCTTTTATTTTTTAAGGTCATAAGCATTTCTCTGCATATCATACTGTGTATGACTGTGTATGTGAATGTGACAAATAAAATTTTTATTTTAATTAATATCCATATTCAAAAAGCATAAAAAAACCACACACATGCCACTGTTTTAAAACAAACCATGCGCTGATTAATGAGGCTGTTGATTAGACAGTTCTTGCATGGTCCATAGGTCATGCATAGTATACTTCAAGCAAAACTCCACATGAATTACTGACTGTGCATACATTACCTGTAATAAATTGCACCATTTTTCCCGATTAGGTAATTGCACAAGCTCGTATTGCGACTTCAACTTTCTATGTGATTTATTGTGCAGCATTATTAGTATGTTCTTCTACCAGAGGGTTACTTGTTTTTTTTTTCATGAAACCCATTTGCAGAGTGCAGCAAGAACAAAATTTTTTCTGACACTTACAGAACAAAATCTCAAACAGCCAGGAGTGGAGGCTGTGTATCAGCTCAAAGGACTTGCAACCAAATGCTAAGGCAAAACCATGTCTGAGGTCTGATGAACTGATTAGTAAATGATGAAAGTATATTGTAGGTGATGCTAAGAGCATAACGCGGGTTAAGATGGAGGCAGTGAGATTTTTCCATAACCGGGTTTTCAAAAGGCAGTTCAAAGCCAACAAAATAAAATTAAAGAAAATTAAAGAAAAAGTAACCATGTGTGGTTGTGCACAAAAGAAATGGGAAAAAATAAATATGCAGTTGAGTTATGAAGGACAAGAAACTGTGACCAACCACAGCAAACCGAGGGCAACTGAGGACAGTGGCAGATGACAGAATTGGGTCAAACGTGACATCACCATGTCATACCCCTTTTATCTGATGAGACGTGCAGCCTTTAGCCTTTATTATCATAGCATTAACAGTTCTTTCAAAATGTATCAATATAACATATACAGTGTGTGCATGACCTGAATACCACCAGGTCCATAATCACTTGAGCGAAGAGATATTTGTGTAAATTGGCCTCTCTACACCATCACAGTTGATTTGAAATGATGCAGTCAAGCTGTGACTAAAATGTTTCAGAAAATAAGTCGTGCCACATATTTGCTCCATCCATCATCTAAACCAGCTTTATTTTAATGAGAAAAAAAATAAGCTCAAACTAATTAATGAAACCATCTGTTTTGTGCACAGGGAGATCTACATGTATAATGCATGGTATATGTTGTCTGATTACTTTTGGCCACCTCTGTATTTCATCTGGATAGTGAATCTTTTTTATTCACAAGTTGCTAGGATATTTGTAATTTCACTTAATTGCATGGAGTCTTTAGAAAAGAAGAACTGCTGAAAATAGCTGCTATGTTCATTTGCCCGAAAGTAAACATGCGCCTGAAGGATGGCACTTTATATCATATTTGCTATTTAAACACTGTGATGTGTCTCCCTCGGAGTGAGTTCGTGTGTACCTGTTAATGTCTGATTCCACTCTTAGTAAAGAAAAGACTACATTCACCAAGAAAGGTTTTGCATCTGGTGAAATGTATGTATTACCTGTTGACCTCATGCTGCCTTTATGTTGCACAACCTTTGAATATGAAGTGCAATTAGTTTCTCCCAGGGGTTGGAACGCACAACCGACTAAAAGTTGCCATCATTAAGCTGCAGTAGTGTAGTCAAGTGTAGCATAGTGTTTTATACTATATATATATATATATATATATATATATAGAGAGAGAGAGAGAGAGAGAGAGACTCGCAAAGAAAAGAGACCTAATGGCAAAACCATGCTGAAGTTCGCCACTGTTGTGGTGCTTGCCGCTAGTATTGCTTTTTATTTGCCGCTAGCATTTTTTTTTGCCGCTAGCATACAGTACATACACAGACATATACAGTGATGTAATGATAGCCCATGGCAAAACAGAGGCAGTTCTTAGAAGGTTCGCTATTGAGTCGGCTCTTAACTGCCAGGGGTAAAGGAGAACAAGTAGGCTATGAATAACATTAGCTTGTAATTTCATGATTTCATGTGTTGGAAAGCTCAAGAACACATCTATTAATACATTCATGTGCATTTAAATAATGTTTATGAAAAAATGTATATAAAGAAGTCTATGAAATTTACTTTATGATTAAGCGAGTCTCCGGTTACCAACTTTCCAGAACCCTGTAAAACAAGCTAAACCAACAAAACAACCTAATGTTCCAGAAGTGGTGTTTTTGTTGTGGTGTTACTGTAATGTAGCTCTTGATCTTACTGATGACATGATGCTACTCTTGTAAAAGTTGCTTTAACTTTCAGATGTAGGATTATTTATAGTATTTTCTTTGCTAGCATGTATATCAGTCTTGAGTATTAGCTCTTTCTCCAACCCTTGTCTTTTTTTTGTGCGTGTTACAACTACCTTAATCTGGTTTCTAGTCAACTGGTGGAGACTGAGTCTGAAAGCACTTGATTTACTCATATGACTCTATGCTTGGATTGCATTCTGGCTTTTTGCAAGTCGCTGTGGATAAACTATCTGCCGAATAAGTAAATGCAAAGGTAAATACAATCTTTTTTCATGCTGAGAGGGAAACATGGTATCGCTGCGAGAGCCAAGAAGAATAATTGACCAGAAATTAAGACTAATGTATCTGGCCCGATCCACAATTCCACAGAGGCATTTGTCTTCCCACTCAATCAGCTGATGTGGAACTGCTGAAGTGGAACAGCCAAGAATACATGCTGGCACAATTCATACACATTTCTCAAAATATATTTGAAAGCATTCTAAAAACGATGGGAAGATGAGCTCACAGCAACATTTCTTCAATGCTGTATTTTTGGACTGAACTTGGCATTTACTCGGGAGATTCCCTTGTAAATGCCTTGGAATACCACCAGACCACTGAAATAACTTTAGGCTAACTGTCAAATATAGAAGTAGGCATTAATATCATGCCTTTAAATGACATACACTGCTACACAGCCATCTACAGTCACTTAGAATTCAATCTGTGTTGAGGAAGTCAATGGAGAACAGGATAAAAGATGAAGAATCAAAAAAGATTATGTACACAAGATTAATAAAGATTTCATCTATCTAATATGCAGCGTGGCGGGCATGGTGTCTTAGTGGTTAGCACTGTCATTTTGCATCTCCAGGGTCTGGGTTTAATTCCCATTTGGCATGCAACACCTCGGGATCTGTGTGCATGGAGTTTGCATGTTTTCCCTGTGCTTGGTGGGTTTCCTTCAGGTAGTCTGGTTTCCTCCCACAGTCCAAAGACATGCAGATTAGGCTAATCTGCATTCCCAAATTGCCCATAGTGTGTGAATGTTGCTAGAAGGACCGACCTTGGTTGTAAAAATGGGAATAAATACAAAGTCACCATTGGCCTCAACGGTCCCTAGCTGGACTATAGAGGTTCTTAGATAGATGGATGGATGGATAAATGGATGGATGGATGGATGGATGGATGATGCACTGTATCTTACCCTAAACTAATGAAGAAACCATTAAAATCAGAGAATAAATCTTATCACTTACAGTATGCAAGTGTCAAGTTGGGGCATCTCGATGAATCAGAATAAACTCCATGATGCAGACACACATTTTCGCTAACAACATAAAGTAGCATGACTTGTGTTTGCATGTGTTCTTTTGAATAATTCCTGCAGTACAGCTTAATAAAAAAAACTGCAGAAAGAACAACTTTTCTGTCTTTCTTTACCTTTCCTACGCATCTGGACCTCTACTTTGGTAAACTGTGAATTCTCTATGGAGAGTGTTAGCCACTAGATTCATGTGTGAGCAAGAAAGAGATGATAAATTATTCAAAACACTTAGTGAGCACAGGTGCTGTCAAGTTCTTGATGTGGGAAGAACCAGCTGCCTCTTAAAATCACATTGTGAATGTGAATGCTGTGACTTTAATGCCAGGGCTGCCTCAAGCGAACAGTTTGTGGAACACAACAATGCTCACAATGGAAAGTTTGTCACAATTTACCTTCCAAATGCATTACGGTGTGCGATACTATAAAGCTTGGTTATTAAATAAACCTGTAAGATTATCTTTGCCATCTGCTTAAACAAGTCATGCATACATTGTGTACTTAATATGTTTCAGCGCCTGCAGTACTCCAAAAATAACCGGTTAACCCATATTCTGCTTTAATTCCCACTGCCCACTAAATGTTTAAATAATGCATAAGATAAGATCAGCATGTGAGAATATAACTCGATAAGCATGAAAAGCTCTTTCTTAACATCAATTTAATCTTAAAAGCAGGTTAGATCCATGGATTATAAATTCTCAGTCTGTGATATTAAAGTGTGGCCCAAAGTATTGCAACAAAAGTGAAATTCAATGTGTTAATAACATTCTCAAATTTTTTTTAAATAATCACAATAAAGATACTTAGAATTATTTTATATTATTATACTTTAGTTATTTTATGCAATGAAATTGCTATACAGCAATCAATATTTAGTATTGTATGAAGTCATTTATTCCTCCAAACCTGCAGGATGCGGCTGGTAACTGAATATCGTGTACAGGAATTTGTCAAAGAATTCCGCAATTTATTTGAGAATTCCCCAGTTTTAGCCATTTTGGTGCAGGAATTGGTCACCCCAGCTCAATTTTTTTACAAAGTAAAAGTCCTGCCACATATTTGTTCTATCCATTAACTAAACCTGCAGGTTCTAATGAGCACAACTCTTCAACCAGATAGGCTCAAATTAATTAGTGACATCATCTGTTTTGTGCACAGGGAAAAAAAATTAAATGTAAAAAATGTAAAAAAAAATGGAGCCAAAATAAACAATGTCAGATCTTACTACCAAAATCCAAGTAAAAACTAATATATATATAATATTTTATGAAAAAAAAAAAGAGTAAAAAAGGCATAACATGATATAAGTATGCAACTTTCTCTTGAAATACGGCACTCACAGTCTTTCAATTTAGCACATTGTGATTGATCAATTTTACTTCGTTATTCCTTACTGAAATTATTCAGATCTAGCAAATTGTGCTGGAAGGTGACATTTTTCTTCATCTTTAGCTTTTAAAAAAATTCACCCTTTTCTGAGTTATAAGTGTCCATTTGGAGTCCGTACCAAACCACTCTTCACCCCTGTCTCTTAGCTCAATCGGAAATCGAGACACTGAGACTGAAAAATCATGTTGATCAAGAATAATTCACCTCTTTAAAAATAGCTCTGAAATCAGTGCAAAATAACCTTTATAGACTTTAATGGCCTTTATCGAGTGGACACACACTGATAAAAAGGCTTTCGGTGTACGATGGGGAAAATGCCATCCTGCGTTCAATTTCTGAAACACCCACATAAAAACTTGACCTTCAGGCCTCCCCTCACAAACAATGACAGAACTAACTACTAACTATCTATCACCTACAGTTCCTCTGATTGAAGTAAAAGAATCACAGGAGTGCCATTGCCTTTGAAGTTTAAGCTTGTTACATTCTTTATGTCTGAGAGTCACAAACCACGCCCCCTCGACTCACAGGTGGTACACAGACTCATATCTAAGTGGTATACCCTTATTTCACAGTTTCTTCAATTGTATCTAGTAAACACAAAACTTAACAGGGACGTTAAGAGTCTAAATAAATACAAATCCATCCTTTGTTACACATTCACTATCTAAAGGCATTATGCCATTTCAATATACTGTAGTGCTAATTTACAAGGGGCATTAAAATCAAACTAATACTTGTGATGGAATTTCATCTAAATGACGGTCTAAAAAATGACATTTGAAATAATCACCATTGTGTATGATTTCACTATATTAGTGAGGAACTCCTTAATAATTTATACACTATTTCTCCCGATTAGTGCAGTAGTTATTCTATTATGGAAGAAAATATTATGCAGCTTGGAATACTGGAACAGTAGTAAGTAATACAAGGGACGTTCAAGTGAAACCAGAACTTGTGCCAAAATTTCTCGTGAATGTAGGCATAAAACCAACTGACATTTACTAAAACATTTGAACGGTGCAGACGTTTTAAAGAAAGCCACTGTATGTCTATGAATGACGATGCCAGACGAGGTGACTCGGAGCCCGCTGCTGTCGTTCCCGTAAACATTCAGTGAGAAGAATGCCTGATCCTTGAAAATCGACGGATAACATGTCGCCAACTTGTGTACACACAATCATTCACAAACGCTGCTTGCTGGGAGTTAATGCCACATCCCCTGTACAGTCCTGACCTCGTCCCAAGCCATTTCCACATTTTCAGGTCATTCCTGAGAGGCCAGCGTTTCAGATGGAAAACTAAGAAAGTAACTTTCTACCTTGCCGTTATCCATGAACTAGTGAAACGCTGGGATAAGTGGATTAGTGTAGCAGGGGATTATATAGAGAAATAAAGTTAGTTTTTGTCTCATAACTGTGATCTGTTAATTTGCACAATCAAAAGTCCCAGTTTGACTTCTCATCACACCTCATATTTTAGTACAGATTGGTAACTATAAAAATAATTTTTTGGCACACTATAATGTTTTCAAAAAAAGCATAGTGAACTTGGTACTTCTTTCAACGCTAGAATATTAAGACAGTGGGGTGGAAACAAGAATGTTCAAATTGCAGTACAGTTCACCATTTCTTAGTGTCCCCGCGTCCTGATAGACGAGGTGAAGACAGCAATGAATAACTTCAAAGACACTGAATACAAATTTAATGATTAAATAAAAAAATTTAAAAAATTTAAAATAAAATCATTTAAAATGCTTTTTATTAGCATATTATTTTCTGAGTTGAAAAACCATTAAAGTCTGCTACTTGTGGATATAAGGCCACATCATAGTCACAGCTAAATAATATCTAAAGGTTATACAGACTCCTTTTTCATTTTTAAAATATGCTGATACTTTAAATAAATAATGATGATTTATGGTTTTGATATTTTAAATAAATGAAGATTTATGCTTTCCTATATACTGCTATTTGCTAGGGTTAAAAAGTCATTTAATCTCACAATTCCACTGATCACTGGCTTTCTAATCCTTTATAATCTATAGTCAGATTAAGGTATAAAATGAAAACCACAAAATGTCAGCATGAAGAATTATTATGCATGTGAATGACATCATATAGCTTTATGAAATTCTTTTTTCACCAAAACTAAAGATTCCCTAGATCAATTTAATCTCTCAAAGCTGAAGTATAATGTCTGGATTTTTAGGATTTACTCTAATTCACATTCATTCAAAATACAAAAGGGTGTATTAATTAATTTTAGCAAAAGAAACCGATTTTTTTCCTTTTAATCCAGCTGACCATAATTACAACATATTTTAAAAAATAAATAAAATAAGCCACTCATCTGCTGTCTTGTTTAAGTGTTTAACAGGCACTGACCGTTTCCTTTAATCATAAATTAAGTTTCAAGCACTTTTGACATGTTTAGCATTACAGTCAAATCATGTCTTTCATATTTTGTCCGACAGCACAATAATAGATTAAAGCTGTATGAACAGAGACTGATCCACAGCCATCGAACGGTATTAACAGGCCAAACATGCTTGCTGGTGCACATTGACAGGTTGACAACTACACACGTGGTATGCAATTAGTCAACACTTGCACAGCCATGTAAATCAGGTCATTTAGTCATATGCACATAATGTGAAGTGATCATCAGGTGTATTCTCTTTGACTACAATTCGGTGAGTTATGGCTGAAACGGAAGTACTTCCTCTATAAGAACTGTTACCTGTGTCAGGTACGTCTCGTTAATCTCTTCCTAGACGGCTGCGGAATGTGAAATGGCAATAAATCAACCGAATCCTGTTCAAACTCAGCTGTAACCTGTTGAAATCTTGGGCTTGGAATCCTAAACTGCACTTAATTTATTTATTTATTCTTAAATAAACACAATTTATTACTGTAAGACAGTGTTAGACAGGGTATTGTACTGTATTAAGAGTAAAATAACTGAAAGTTCATGGACACTTTAACCCTAGGTTAAACAGGCTTTACAGATTAACGATCAGCAGTAATATAGCAGCAGTTATTTGTGCATCAACAACATGCCAGGCATGTGAGTGTGTGGAAAGCAGCTGGTCGACTAATTTGTAGTATATAATCCATGAATAATAACACAATGACAGACAGAGCCAGACAAACATAATACAATCCAACTGGCACTGAATAGTGCCGTAATATCGCCCCCATTACATCCCATTAAAGGTGACTATAGGTGCACGTCCTGATCAGTCCATTAGTCCTATTTGGAGATGGGGTCGAGGAGGGAGTCTGGCTCCCGATCTACAGGTTGGTGAGCTTCTGCTACACGGAACTGGACTAAGCAACATTACTTGTATTTTCTAACATATACAGACAGGGTTTTGATTAAATATATTCGAAGCATAGTGTGTCGTTACTAAATCTTATTAAGCTTTTACTAAACATAAGATTTTAGTGCTTGTTAGAATGTACGGAAATTTTAAGTCATTAAATTAGTTGTTTCATAAGGTATATTGGATTTTTGGCTAAATAAATCCTGGGAGTGCCGAATTTTTGAAATACAGGTACTTCATACAAGTGGCCTAACCACATATTGTGTTTTCTCCAAGGTTCTCAAACTCACTCACAATCTAATTCAAATTCAAATTTTATTTGTCACGTACACAGTTATACAAAGTCAATATGCAGTGAAATGCTTATACGACCTTATAAATAAAAGCTTATAGATAAGAAATAAATATTAATAAAAGAAATACAATAGAAAATAAATTTAAATAGGATAAAAATAAAAATATTCTGTACAAATAAGTATATTACACAATATAGTAAAATACAGTGGAACCTCGGATTACGAGTAACACGGTTTACGAGCGTTCCACAAGACGAGCAAAGATTTTGACTTAAAAAACGAGCATTGTCTTGGTTTACGAGCACCGAGTATCATACATCACGCATGCGCTTCTTGTTTTGACACCGAGTGTTACGTCATCACAACTGAGCCAACGGTTTTTCTCTCTCTTGCGCCATGGAATTGTAGGTAATCGTCTCCCCTGCTGGGTAAATACACACACACACACACACACACACACACACACACGCACACACACACACTCAGAAACTCTGCAAGCATTAAGACCCAGCAGGGGAGACGATAGGTAGGTCTCCCCTGCTGGATCTTAGTGCTTGCAAGAGTTTCTGTGTGCGTGTGTGTTTGTGTGTGTGTATCTGTGTATTGCAGAGAGTGTGTGTGTTTGTTTGGGAACCTGAGAGGAGGGGGGCTATAAAGGCAAGTGTGTGTGTGTGTGTGTGTGTGTGTGTGTGTGTGTGTGCGCGCGCTCATTCACTTACACCAACACACACACACACACACACACACATACACACACACTCTCTCTCGGCTTTACAGCCCCCCACCTCTCAGGTTCCCAAACAAACACACAGAAACTCTGCTCTGTCTGTTCTGTCGCAGTAAGGTGCTGGTTAATTAGTTTTTTTGTTTTGTTTTACTTTACAGCAGTGATTCGGTTAGTATGCGCTCACGCAAGTGTGACTAGCTTTGTTCCTTGCTAATTTTTAAACGATTAATTTTTAAACGGTTTTAAAAACGGTCAGTGTGTGTGTGTGCGTGTGCACGCACATTATACACACACACACACACACACACACACACACACACACAGCGCCTGTGTGCACAAACGGAAACACTTATCTGTCCGGATTTATTTTGAAGTTTTTTTAAAGGTAAATGCAGGTTCATTTGTTTTATTTTTCCTCTATATTTTGTGTTAATTATTTTTATGTATTAATTTTTTTGGGCTGTGGAACGAATAATTTGGTTTACGAGTGTTTTGGAATACGAGCCCACTTCCGGAACGAATTATGCTCGTAATCCGAGGTTCCACTGTATAGAAAAAAATAGAAATATAGAAATTTAGTGTAAATAAAGAAAAAAAATTATTAAAATGAAGTAAAAATGTGGGATGTCCAAATATGCATAAAAAGTGTCTTATTAAAATGTCTTGTGCGATGATACAGAAATGAAAATATTCCACTTATCCTGTACAGAATCACGTTGGGACCTGGAGCCTATCCTAGAAGACTTAGGGCACGAAGTACACCAGTGCCAAAACGTACACCCTCATTCACACACTACCGGCAATATGGGAATTCCAATTAGCATAATCTGCATGTCTTTGGACTGTGGAAGGAAACCAGAGTACCTGGAGAAAACCCACCAAGCAAGGGGAGAACACGATAACTCCACACACACAGACACCGCAGTGGGAATCAGGATTTTTTTTCCTGCTGAAAACATTCTCTATGACTATGTTCCTCATTGTGGCATTGTGGTCACGTTCAGTTTCCTGCCTAAAGCCTAAAGCCAAATCATTGTTTAATCACCTATTCCACCCATTTACAAAAAGGTCAACCTTAATGTAGTCTAAAAGTCAACTGAGACCAATGCATGAAAAATTAATATTGTAAAAAAAAATCATTATATCATCCTGCAAAACATCATTTTCATATTAATTATACAACTACAGTACTCATTTCCCAAAAAGTTTTTCAAGCACTTCATAAATGGCTAAAGCACGTGTTACTTGGGTATTTAATTCAGCACCATCCATATTTAGTAAAGCTGCTGATCCTCCTATAACTGCACGGGGTGGAGATTATTTTAGTGTTCCGGCTTTAAACTCATACAGCTGCCACTGGAGCCATGCTTAAAACGCGTTGTCTATTTTAACTTTGTCGTAACTGTATATTACGAGAAAATAATTCCAAGTGAAGATATTTAATGTCCAACACACACAGAGATACACGCATGCACAGGGACACACTAAGAGTGCAAATGTTTGTATAACAGTAGAACAAAATAAAAAAGAAATGTGAAAGAAACTGCGAGATATTAGCCATTCCCTAATAAGTAATAAATGCTCCAATGGTGTATTATAAAACATTACATATCTTTCTTTTATAATAAGAGAAGGGGGGGGGTGGGGTTAGGGGGGAGATTGAACCCGGGCCTGAGAACCTACAGAACCTACCACTGAACCACCGGTGTCCTTTAGATAATCCCACTGGTCTGTATCGCAGTTTTACAGTGTATGAATAATGTGTGTGATACCATGGGAGTGAAAACATTTACACTCAACTGTAAATACACCTGTATCGAATTGCAAAATGTTTCTCCAAAGTCAATTCCAAAAGTTCAGTCCAATAGGGTCAAAACAGACAGACAGACAGACACACATACACACACTTGTGCAGTAACAACAAGCATTTTTGAGAGCAGTGACTTTATTCCTCATTCCTGTTGTAATGCTGTGACTGTTGTGCAGTCTATCTGGACTGGCTTACGTTTAAGATGCACATAAGATATAGTTTGTGAGTATGTGCCATAAAACCCTACCGAATATAGTATTCGAGTAGAGTAGATTCACAGTATAGCAACTATCACAGCTTCACAATGTCATAGCTTTCAGTATATAACAGTATCCGTGTGCTATCTCTCGTACATTATTTAATAGCGGAAACTGATGAAAAGGTGATATGTTAACAATATAATGCGATGCAGAGATACTATTTTCTTCTTTCCTGCAAATGTGCTTGCTGTTTAAGCTTCAAGAAATAGAACGTTCATAGACAAATGTGACCATACAGAACATATAGGGTGTTTCTCAAACCATTTACCCTTACTCGAATAGACAGTTATTCCACAATATAAAATAACATCTGGTGGGGCATTGTGTAGTGCACTAGGTTAAAACATGGGGCAGTACACACTGTCTAGCTCTGTAGTTAATGTGCTCAATAACACAAACTCAAAACGACAAGCTCTAACACCCTGAAGAAGTTCCATTCCTGATGCAAAGCAGAAAATCAATAAATAAATCCTTCATCCTGTTTTTGAGGGTATAATCGATTCATTAATATTAACAGTGAATCATCATGCTTGTTCTTACAGTACCTTCAAAACAGCAACAGGTTACAGAAATTTAACTGCTAACCCGCCTGCGTGGGTATCTGAAATGACTAATGAGTGTCTTTTTACTGAGGCGACGAACAGCACAGAAGACTAATAACTAATTAAAGAGAGAAAACCAGCTGTGAATTGGAGATAGACTGTTGTTTATTTAAATATACTGTAGATTTCTAGCTTGAAATCATAGATGTAGTATAACTTGATTTTGTATTATTCTATGTGTTCTATATCTATGTGGTTATCTAATATAAAGTAAATAGTATGACTACTTTAGATTTCAGTATGCCATGCACACAAACACGATCCAATTGAGAATCTATGGCAAGACTTGAAAATCACTGTTCACCGACATCCTCCGTCCAATCTGACAGAGCTTAAGATATTTTGCAAAGAAGAACTGCTAAAAATTTTACTCTCTAGGTATGCAAAGCTGGTAGAGACATACATCATGTCATGCACACTCAATCTGCGCCCGGCACTAGGACCCGGAAGTAAGGCGGGCGCCAAACCAGGAAGTATAAAAAGGTAAACAAACGTTGGCTTACCGCTCAGTCATTGAGTTCGGCCCATGTCGGTTCAGGTTGGCGTTCATCAAACCGTGAGTACTCACTATCTTTTGGTTGTTGCTTCCTATCGTTGTGTGTGTATTTTAGGACGCGGGTTAAATTTGTGTTTTTCCCTTGCTCCGTTTTCGGGAGAGTCCTTAGAATAAATCGCGTGGTTATCCTGCCTACTCGCTGTTACTCCGCGTTTGGGTTTACCATCCACGCTACATTGGGCTAACCGCTAAGCTACGTCTTCTGGTCACCAAGGTTAGTTCATGACAGAATGACTGAGCCCCCTGACGGTGAACCCAGCGGATCACGTGCGCCTCTGCGGCATGGTGGATCGGCATACCGTGCTGGTTAATAGACTAACCGAGGAGGTCGCTACTCTTCGCCGGAGCGTCCAAGACATCGCGGCCTTGCGCCGCGAGGTTGCGGATCTCAGGCGGGAGAACGCGGATCTTCGGGCGGCTGTTGCCAGCGCGGCTAACAGGCCTCCTGTCGTGGCGGCCGCGGCACCGCATCCCCCCCCCCCTCTTCTGACATCTTTATATCGTTACCAGAGAAATGGAATGGCACGGACGGGAGGTGCAGTGTGTTTTTGACGGCGCTCGACCTGGTGTTTGAGTTCAATCCCATCAAGTACTCCACCGATCGGATACGCATTGCTCTCCTCGTTTCGTTGCTCACAGGGCAGGCAGCTGAGTGGGCCACGGCAGTTCTCCAAGCAGACACAGACACCGCCCACTCATACAATGAGTTCACACATCAACTCCGGCTCACTTTTGAACACCCTGCGGGCGAGGTGGAGACCGACACCAAACTTTACCACCTGCGGCAGGGAGGATCGTCTGTGAGTCGCTACACCGCCGAGTTCCGCACTCTCGCCGTTCAGACCACCTGGGGCGATGCAGCGCTCCGGACCTCCTACTATGAGGGACTGACTTCGAGGATTAAGGACGAATTAGCTGGGCGAGAGCTTCCTGCCACGCTGGAGGGAGTGATCCAACTCGCCCTTCGGATCGACCAACGCCTCCTCTCTCGTCCGACGCCGGCCCCTAAGACCCTGCCGCCAACACCCACTTTCACCTCCATCACTTCACGTCCATCGAAGTCAGCTACCTACACTTCCCAAGGACATGTTGGTTCTCCACCTACTGCCGTGGTTTACACTGGAGCCGGGGAACCCATGCAATTAGGGCGCGCATCCCTGACCGCAGAAGAACGAGAAAGACGCTTTAAAGAAGGACTTTGTGCTTATTGTGGGTCGGCAGAGCACCACAGAGCCATCTGCCCACGTCGCCAGGGAAACGCCCAGGCCCGGTGAGCGTTGGGAGCAGCTCACCGGGCCATCTTCACCTCTCTGCTACCACACCTAGCGTCTCTCGTCTCACGGTCCAGGTACACCTCCAGTTTGGCCACAAACGGGTCAGAAGTACCGCATTCATCGACTCCGGGGCTGCAGGTAACTTCATTGACTCATCTTATGCCAAAAGTCTGGAAGTGGAATTTGAAGCGTTATCCCAGCCTGTTAAAATTACATCAGTCGATGGTCGGCCTCTCTCCTCCAGCCCCATTACCACTCAGACTCAACCCATCACCCTCATCATTGGTCAGCATCATGAATCAATCCAGTTTCACCTCACCTCCGTCTCATCACCACCAATCATACTTGGACACCCGTGGCTTCTCCAGCACGATCCGCTCATTTCCTGGAATCAAAACAGGATCCTACAGTGGGGCCCGACCTGTTCAGAACTCTGCCTACGGGCTTCGGCTGGGACATGCTCTAGGGAGTCCGAGGCCCCCGACGTCGACACCAACGCCATTCCCGCCGCCTATCAGGACCTGGCTGAAGCATTTTGTAAGCGACGGGCGACACACCTACCGCCTCACCGCCCCTACGACCTGGCGATTGACCTTCAGCCGGGTTCCACTCCTCCCCGCGGCCATCTCTACTCCCTATCCACCTCCGAGACTCAGGCGATGGAGGAATATGTATCTTCGGCCCTACGTAACGGCACCATCCGACCATCCTCATCGCCTGCCGCCGCGGGGTTCTTCTTCGTGAAGAAAAAAGGCGGTGACCTACGCCCATGTGTTGACTATCGGGGGCTCAACAACATAACCATTAAGAACAGACATCCATTGCCGCTTACCAACTCTGCCCTGGACGCTCTCTCTGGTGCCACCATTTTCACTAAGTTGGACCTCCGGAGTGCCTACAACTTGGTGCGTATCAGAGAGGGCGATGAGTGGAAAACCCCCACAGGACACTACGGAAGCCTGGTAATACCTTTTGGACTTTGCAACGCACCAGCAGCTTTCCAACAGTTTATTAACAATGTCCTCAGAGACATGCTCGGCAGATTGGTATTCGTCTACCTAGACGACATACTCATCTACTCACACAGCCTCACCGAACACATTCAACACGTCAGAGCGGTACTAAAGAGATTAGTCGCCCACCAACTGTACTGTAAGTTGTAAAAGTGTGCTTTCCACGAGCACTCCACCACGTTCCTGGGTTTTGTTATCTCGCCCCAGGGTGTGGCCATGGACCCGCAGAAGCTAGAGGCTGTGCGTCATTGGCCCCTACCCAAGACTCTCAAGCAGCTTCAACGGTTTCTCGGGTTTGCGAACTTCTACCGTCGCTTTATCCGGGGCTACAGTACAGTTGCGGCCCCCTTAACTGCTCTGACCCGACTCTCGCCCCATCACTTCCAGCTCAACCCTACGGCCATATCCGCCTTCCATGAACTCTGCCATCGATTTACCACCGCCCCCATTCTCCTTCACCCGGATGCAGATCAACCGTTCGTTGTGGAGGTGGACGCCTCGGATGTGGGCGCCGGGGCGGTCCTCTCACAACGAGGTCCAGATCAGAAGCTGCACCCCTGCAGTTTCTTTTCCAAAAAATTTTATTCCACTCACCATCAGCGATACGGGGTAGGGGACCGCGAGCTGCTGGCCATAAAGTGGGCATTGGAAGAATGGCGACACTGGCTCCAGGGCGCCAGAGAACCATTCCTCATCTGGACCGATCATCAGAACCTCATCACCATCCGCAACATTAAGCAGCTGAACCCTCGACAGGCGCGGTGGGCATTGTTCTTCGAGCAGTATAATTTACATCTGTCCTACCGTCCGGGGTCCAAGAACATCAAAGCTGACGCCCTCTCACGACAACATGAAGAGGACAGCCCCCGGGCGGACCCCGCGCCTGTCCTGCCACCATCAAAAATCATCGCTCCACTCCGTTGGGAACTGGAGACCAGGGTTCGCCAGGCACAGCCTGCGGAGGACGAACCGGCAGGTGTGCCGCCTGGACGACTCTATGTTCCAGAGACCCTTCGAACGGAGGTCATCCAGTGGGGTCACTCCACTCCCATCTCCGGACATCCAGGCACCCAACGCACCCTCCAGTTCATCCGCCGTGCCTTCTGGTGGCCTTCCATGGCCAAGGACGTCAATGAGTTCATTCAGGCATGCCCAGTGTGCGCCCGGGCCAAGGACACAAACCAACCAACACCCGGGGAACTCCACCCGCTCCCAGTTCCCCGAAGGCCCTGGACGCACATTGCCGTTGATTTCATCACGGGCCTGCCGGCTTCAGAAGATAAGGACACCATTTTAACCATTGTGGATCGTTTCTCCAAAGCTGTGCACCTGGTGGCCCTTTCCGGACTCCCGTCAGCTAAACAGACAGCCGAGCTGATATTAGAGCATGTAGTCCGACTGCATGGGTTCCCCAAGGACATCGTCTCGGACAGGGGGCCCCAGTTCACTGCCCGGTTCTGGAAAGCCTTCTGCCGTCTGATCAACTCCACTTGTAGTCTCTCATCTGGCTACCACCCTCAGACCAATGGTCAGACGGAGCGGACCAACCAACAACTGGAGCGCTACTTGAGGTGTTTCGTGGCAGATCGTCAGCGCTCCTGGGCCCGCCACCTCACTTGGGCGGAACTTTCACACAACCTTCACGTCTCCACCGCCACCAAGCTAAGCCCATTTGAGGTGTGCCATGGTTTCCAACCTCCGATGTTCGAACACCAAGAACCGGAGGTTGATGTACCCTCGGCCCAACAGTTGGTCCGCAGGTGTCGACGGATATGGCGCCTCGCCAACGCAGCCATCCAACAAGCCAACACCCGCTACGCCATCCAACATCGCCGTCGACACCCACCGGGACGATTGTACCACGTAGGTGACAAAGTATGGCTGTCTACTAGAAACCTGCACCTCCGCACAGAATCCAAAAAACTCTCCCCCAGATTCGTCGGACCATATCGCATCACTCATCGTATCAACCCTGTCACCTACCGGCTCTAGCTGCCTGCGGCACTCCGGATCCATCCAGTATTCCATATCTCTCAACTCAAACCATTCATCACATCACCTATGATTCCACCCACCCCCCCAGCTCCTCCTCCCCAGACCATCGACGGCGGTCTCGCCTACACCGTACGCCGAATCCTTGACTCGCACCCTCGGGGCAGAGGTACGCAGTACCTTGTTGACTGGGAGGGCTACGGCCCCGAGGAGCGGTCTTGGATCCCGGCCCGGTTCATTCTCGACCCCGAACTGATTCGAGACTACCGTCGCGGGGTATCCTCCACCCCAGGACCATCAGGAGCCGGTCCTGGACAGGGGGGTACTGTCATGCACACTCAATCTGCGCCCGGCACTAGGACCCGGAAGTAAGGCGGGCGCCAAACCAGGAAGTATAAAAAGGTAAACAAACGTTGGCTTACCGCTCAGTCATTGAGTTCGGCCCATGTCGGTTCAGGTTGGCGTTCATCAAACCGTGAGTACTCACTATCTTTTGGTTGTTGCTTCCTATCGTTGTGTGTGTATTTTAGGACGCGGGTTAAATTTGTATTTTTCCCTTGCTCCATTTTCGGGAGAGTCCTTAGAATAAATCGCGTGGTTATCCTGCCTACTCGCTGTTACTCCGCGTTTGGGTTTACCATCCACGCTACATTGGGCTAACCGCTAAGCTACGTCTTCTGGTCACCGAGGTTAGTTCATGACACATCAAAAGACTTGCAGCTGTGATTGTAGCGAAAGCTGGTTCTACAAAGTATTGACTCAGAGGGGCGGAATTTTTTTAATTCCACCTAAATTGTTTACCACTTTGTGTTGGTCTATCACATAAAAGCCCATTAAAATATATTAACTTTTGTGGTTGTAACATGACAAAATGTGGAAAAGTTCAAAGGGTATTTGTACATGTACTGTGAGTCTGAAATCACTCTATCAATGATACAATATCTTTATTTTTCATGCACTGGAGGAACAATTTACTGTCTTTATGTTTGTCTGTCTCTATATACGTCTATATGTCTGGGCAGAATTTCTTGAAACTTACTGTTGATATCTGCCTGAAGTTTAAACTGCACCATAAGTGAAATCAAAATGGTCAATAAAAGTGATAATAAACTAACAACAAACATCCTGCACCAACAGATATTAATTAGTAAATCTAAAATTAATCTAAAATAGATTTACTTAATATTTTCACTGCTGAAATATTTTAACATAAATTAATTTTAACGTGTTGGTTGGTTTTAAGACAAATCTGGATATTTATCCAATCTACTTTTTCGATTTCTCATCTGTGATTCATAAAAATTGTCATGACAGTTGAGTTTATAAAGCTTATAAGGGAAATTATAAAGCTACAACTTTACCCTTCAACTTATCAAAAAATCTTCACAATTTTCCACCACAGGAAAGAAAATTGTCTCCTTTTGGATTTTAATATTAACACTCGGAATCATGGCGAGCAACCGATCAAAAGGCCCGAATATGAGCTTTTTATTTGATATCGCAAACCTTTCAATTAGATAGACCTCAAGGAGAGACTTTGAAGAGTTTTCCTTTTAGATCTGGAGCAAACAAGCTCCCTCGTTGTTAATGGTTTTATCTTTTTAAAGACTCTGTCTTCCGAAAAGTCAGGGACAGAGGTCCACTCCTCTGACGCAGCGTTCGGGAAAAATGCAATCTCCGTAAGCCCAAATCCCTGGCTTTTAATTGCAGTGTGTTTTAAGTGCATCGAGTCATGTTAATGCAGATGAGACTCCTGACCTTCTGCTTCACCTCCTCCACTGCGTTAAGTGCACATTAAGCTGCCTGTGCAAACAAAGATGGAACAAGGACGGAAAAAGAGGAGAGGGAGGACAGGTTCTGGAAATTATCTACACTTATGTGCTACCTTTCAGTGCCTAGTTATGAGATCATGTCCATAACGTCTCACAGTGGCGAAGGCAAGAGGGGTGTATAGGGGGTTACTCTAAGCAGCAATTCCATCATTACGGAATTTTAAAAGCACTGATAAGTTATTCATAGTGCCATCTGCAATTTTAGATAAATATTCAGAGTGAATAAAAGTAATTGTATATAGATTTTTGGTTCAACTGAATATGTTAACTTTTTTTTAAATACAAAGAACAACACAGTGTGGGAGGAAACCAGAGCACCTGGAGGAAACCCACCAAGCACGGGGAGACCATGCAAACTCCAACGGAATCAAACCCTCAAACCTGGAGGTGCAAGGCGACAGAGCTTACCACTATGCCACTGTGCTGCCCCAGTTATTGTTTTTATCTTGAAGTCAGTCTGAATATTAGCAACAGGACATGGGCTAATGTGTGGACACCCGGCTATTACAACGATATTTGCTGCCACAAATTTTGAACAATGCAATGGCACAGAATGCATAACTTCATATGCTATGGGAGTCAAATGTACCGTAAGTGTAACTAAAACTTGCACTTAAAACAACCTTAAGTGTAAAGCATTACATGTTCCATTACAGCAATGTTTTTTTCCACAATTTGAGGTCCAGGAAGACATGGTTTGTCATGGTTAGAGAGGAGGAGCTT
Organism: Channallabes apus; assembly: GCA_030522415.1. Classification (NCBI taxonomy): domain Eukaryota; kingdom Metazoa; phylum Chordata; class Actinopteri; order Siluriformes; family Clariidae; genus Channallabes; species Channallabes apus. The sequence goes on along the minus strand of CM060122.1, from coordinate 24,771,474 downwards.
GAGCATCCTAAAGTAACTTCTAAAATCAACCCCAGTGAACATCACTGGAATGAAATGAAATGCCACCAGCATCCCAGACGTCCTCACCCAACATCAATGCCGGACCTCAGCGATGCTCTTATGGCTGTATACTCAAAAAGTGCATATGGTGCTGATTGGTAAAAATGTCCACATACATTTGGCCATGCAGTATATATTTTGTCTTTTAACATTAAGAGTTTAATAATATACAGTATACATTTATGGGCAATTTGGAAACGCCAATTAGCCTAATCTACATGTCTCTGGACCTGGAGGAAACCCACCAAACAAACTCCACACACACACACACACACACACACACACACACCTAAAGATGAAATCGAACCCTCAACCCTGGAGATGCAAGGCGACAGAGCCTTGCCACTATGCTGCCCCAGTTATTTTAATAAGAAACACTAAAACTTGGTTAGTCATCCCAGGACGATACACATAATCTATTCTTTTAAACAACCGTCTTTACGCTGCCTCATTGCTTTGACTTATGTGTTCATTACAAGGAGAAAAGTATAGCATCTATTAAAATAGTTTTGCCTTAAGCTCATCTACCTTTTCTTGAAAAAACAGGTAGAGCATTGTTTTTAAGAAACAAGTCCGGGTTGTTACGTCTTGAGGTTGTGACCTTGTTTCAGAGTTTGAAAGCTGAGGAACCAGTCGAGCATGGCGTCAATTATGAGTGCCAGTGAAGCGGTCACCTGGCACAGGGAAGTGCCAGGCATTACTCACGTCCCTGGGCACACATTGCAACTCTTGATGGCTTCACTCCAGAAAACTTCAAGCCTCTTACTAAGCCTTGGTCAGACAAAACACTTGCCAGCTATGGCCTGGCATCGCTTCACAGCGCTAGCAGCTAAAGCAGATCTAGCCTTAGTTGCTAGGTGTTTTCGTTTCTTTTGACTACTGAAGAAATGCTTATTTACAAGGATGGCGTGTATGTGTGTGTGTGTGTATGAATCTGTAACATGATATTAACCTGTCCACCGATGCTTCTATTCATACCAGGGCTGAAAGCAGTCTGTATTAGCTGGTATAAACACAAGAGGTGCAGATGGTATGTTGGCTTAGTGCCAGCGTTCTGGAAAGACCAAACATTCATTTGTCTCATTCCTTTTTGGTATAAGACAAGACACTTGGCAAACGTTCTTACAACAGTGATGATAATACAAATGCCAGCCTATTTTCTTCTATTCTGAATACATCTATTTTAATGTATTCTGGTGCCTTTTTTCTGAAAGTTGTGCTGCAATGGCTTTGCTGTGGGATTGAAACAGACGGGCTGGCCTTTACTCCCGACAGGCATGAATGAGAATTGGGGGCCGATGATCCTGCCTTTATATGTCACATATCCATGACTATACAGTGAAATTCTTGATTCTTCGCATATTCCAGCATTCGTTAGTAGGCCAGGGTCAGAGCGCAGGGTCAGGTATTATACAGTACGCCGCCCCTGGACCAGACCACCTGGTCAGCAGCTCAGTGGTTAAGGACCACCTGGGGTAACTATAGGGAACTAGATGACTGATCGCTGTATACTAAACTAAGGAAACTTCATGCCAGCGTTCTGTTCAGTTATAAGATGGCGATGTGTTCATTTGCTCAATTTGTTCTCATTTTCTCTCTGTAAAATAAATGACCAGGCCTTCGATGGTGTTGTTTCTATAGTAACGACTGTTTGTAGAAGTTGACACACCACATAATCTAAGGCTCATAAATAACGAGCCTGATCTTGGCCTACAATGGTGTCGTTTCTATGGTAACAGACTTCTCCGGGTGACAACTGCTCAATCTCAACCATTGAAAGAACATAAACAAGTTTGTTATAAATCAACGCAAACTGTACAATCGTTGATCTGATGAAGCTTTCCATAAGTAGGAAGTCTCTGGATCTGTTATGAAGTGGTCACCATTGCTTTTCTCATCTCTTATCCGCTATAACACAAGATCTGAGCTTCATCACTGAAATGAAAGAATAAAGAACTACATTTAATGACATGCCTTTGATGTACACTGGTACTGCAGCCCACAATTTCTGGCTCATACATCGTTTATCACAGTAAGGGCAGTAAGACACAGCGAGGTTGAATGGAGATTGTACAGTTTTGGAACAAGGTCAACTCAATTCAAGACCCCAACAACGGATTCTTTCATGCATGTCAAACGCACTGTCGCAGGATTTCACACAATCACTCATCCACCGTCATTCCTTTGTGTTAGATTTAAAGGAAGCTTACAGTACTCTGGCCTCTTCTTTGCCATTAGGCTGCTTCCCGTCTTGGGCAGTTTCCCTCTTTCTACTCGGAACAACAAGTGCTTAATCTGCAAATCTGACTAATTTGGGAGACATGCTCCAGTCACGGTTGTTTAGAAGACCAGAATGAGACACTTGTAGAGCTAATGGAGTGTGATTCTGTGAATGCAGCAAGACTACCGAATTTTCTCGTAGGGATTCCTAAAGTTCCTGCCATGGTCAATTGTGGAACCTTTAACTGCTGATTTTACTCTAATTGTCTCTCAGAAATTCGATGTCAGCTTCACCACACAGTTAACCATATGTTTCTAGCTCAGTCTGAATCTGCAAAAAAAAAAGAATTTGGCAAAAACCAGAGGTGGAAAGAGTAATAAAATTTTGTACTCAAGTAAAAGTACTGTTACTTCAGTGAAATTTTACTTAAGTACAAGTAAAGTTACCATTATAAAAATCTACTCAAGTAAAAGTAAAAAGTAGCTCATTAAAAAATGTACTCAGAGTAAAAGTTACCGAGTTACTTTTTTTTTTTTTTTTAACAGAGGGGGTGGGATGAGGCATTCGTAGTTCAAAAAAGATGAGCAGATGTAAATCTCAAAGTAGTTGTTTTTAACTGAAGGAACACCTTTGCATAATAAAGCTGTTGTCTTTCTTGTGCTTGAAAATCAAAGTGGTCACTTAAATATGGTGTTACGTCCCAGTCTAGGGCCATACAGCAAAAGAATGGTTCAGGGTTCTATTTATAATATATATAACTGTATGGAAATGGTGGTATATGGCAGAAAGAACTAGATCCAATCATTAACTGATGAAATAATGAGTTTTGTATACACACACACACACACACACCAGGAGGAGGATCAGATTCAGGTTGGACCCAGGCCAAAATAATTTAAACAAAATGGTATTTATATTTAGTAGCTAGATTACCTGCAAAAAAAAACAAAAAAAACACACACACACAAAAAAAAATACAGGTACCTTCCCGGACTCCCTAAACCAAAAACAATGAAATTATCTACAAATATATGCAAAGAACAACCAAACCAAAGGGACAAAGCAATAATCAAAGTCAATTGGAGGCAAAAAGTCAAACCAGAATACACAACCAAATATCAAAGCGCCAAAATCACAACCTTTCATCTTTCCCGCGTCTCTCTCCGGTTTATACATGGTCGCGCTAGTCGATGACGTCACTCAGGGCGAAAGCAACCGTGTGGAAGGTCAGGTGATGCCGATGTCAGAAAACCTGGAGTGGAGTCTGGAGCGGCGCGCGACCAGGACATGATACACACACGCGGCGCAACGGAGCATTTATACAAAGCATAATATCTTTTATTATTTTATAATTTTCATTCATTTATTTTTTACTCAGTAGCGAATATGATTTAAAATGTAGCGAATTACAATACTTCAAACAAAACGTACTTAAGTAAAAGTAAAATTACAGATTTTTAAAACTACTTTAAAAAGTAGAAATACACAAAAAAGCTACTCAATTACAGTAACGCGAGTAAATGTAACTCGTTACTTTCCACCTCTGGCAAAAACAATGATTATATCAACCAGGTAGAAACTTTGCAACCAGGTTAAACCTGAATAAAGAAATATTATAAATATAATACAGTGGTAGGCGGCGCGGTGGTGTAGTGGTTAGCACTGTCGCCTTGCACCTCAAGGGTCTGGGTTCGATTCCCCGGCCAGGCTCGATTCCCGTCTCTGAGTGCATGGAGTTTGCATGTTCTCCCCGTGCTTGGTGGGTTTCCTCCGGGTACTCCGGTTTCCTCCCACAGTCCAAAGATATGCAGGTTAGGCTAATTGGCATTCCTAAATTGCCCCTAGTGTGTGAGTGTGTGTATGTGTGTGTGCCCTGCGATGGATTGGCACCCTGTCCAGGGTGTACCCCGCCTAGTGCCCGAAGTCTCCTGGGATAGGCTCCAGGTCCCCCGCGACCCTGAACACAGGATTAAGCGGTATAGAAGATGAATGAATGAATATAGTGGTACCTGGGCATATGAATTCCACCGTGCGAATTTTCGCCACTTTTGCAAGAAATTTGCTTCGGTATGTGGAGCATTTTTCGGCATACGAGCGACCGGTTGCGCGTACTTCCGGTAGCAAATCAAAAACTTGTTTTACGTCAATGGAAAGCCAACCGAAGCAGGTTTACATATTTTTGTGGGGTTTTTTTGCATTTTATTTAAGATTTAGTGAAGGCATGACACCATGGGTCCCAAGAATTGTAGCAATGCTGGGATAAACATATTTAAGGTTAAAAAAAATCTTGCAGGTAAGAGGTAAAACATTCAGGTCACATCGAGCACTAGAATGGGGAAAATGTATATTCTAGAATCCCGGATCGTTTCTGAGACCCAAAGTCTGGTTCATTTTGATCAATGAGAACGCAATCGTTCTGCGCTCGGGACCTTTCCCGAGTCTGCTTGAAGCAGAGGTCTTGAGAATGTTACAGCGTACTCGGGGATGAATCGAATCCGATATGGAAGCATTTGTACCTAAAAACTGAAGTAGATCGCTGTTCAAACACGATATCAACAGTGCCGTCGCTCTTCTCTGAAACCAGTGTGTGAGTGTATCTCATCCTCCAACCTACAACGGTGATAAAGTGGGAAGACATACGAGATCATAATCGATAATGTTAGGCATAGTGTGAAAGTTTACTTCTTTGCTCTCTTCTTTTCTTGTGCGTACTGCCACCTGCTGTTTCGGAGGATGTATATACACAAGTGTACCCGAGAACAGAGCACAAAATAGCGAACTCTGGAAAGCAGGGGAGTGGGGTGAGAGGAGCAATTGTTCCTGGGCACGGTACCAATCATGCATAATGTGAAAACGCCTTTAGAGTTACTAGCTGCAAAAATCACTAATTAACAGCACCGCAGATTAGAAGTGTTATGAAGGCTTTACGGAGGATAAATAGCAGACACATGTAGAAATTAAATAAAAAACATGGAAGTGTCATGGAAACGTGTGTTGCATGTATCATTGTGACCAAAAAAAATAAAAAATACATGGGAATGCATATGGGAATAAAATTATGCAGATTTTGATCTCAGTGACTTTGATCATGGCATGCTTGTTGTGGGCCAGATGGTCTGCTTTGAGTGTTTCAGAAACTGCTGATCCTCTACTAATTTTCATGCAGAACAGTTTACACAGAATATGAAGAAAAACAACAACAACGACAACAACAAAATGACTTTTTTCCCCCATGGGCACTGGTTTGAGTTGACAGGAAGGTTAGAGTAACTCAAACTGCAATAGCGATGATCAGCAAAGTATTTCAGAATGCATAACACATCGCTCATGATGAGGACGGGCTACAACATCAAAGGTCCAAATCAGGTTCTATGCCAGTCGCCCAAGAACGAGTATCTAAAGCTACAGTACAATGAACAGCTGAAGATTTAAAAAAAGCCCATCTTCAGCTGTGTAGTTCTGGAATTGAAAAATATTGCCAAGACAAGGCATGACCCACCATTTGAACTTATTTTTAAACAATGCTCTGCTTAACTGACAATGTGTATTAGCTGATGACCTTAAAAAGAACCGTCTGTCTACTTAGATTCAGTAGTCATTGACTCCAGCTCATGAATCATCACCCTAATCTGATGACAAATGCCGTCTCCATGAGAAAATAGGCCAGGGCAGAGACATGCGTCTCTCGCCTGCAGGCTTCTCAGAAACGGTGACATTTCTAATCTGACACAAAACAGTAATTAAAACAATGAGAACAAGATCCCCCAGTTGGGTTCTAACATGAATTGGTTCTCTCCCACTCCCTCTGCACCCCACCTTAAAGGAGACGAGACAAGGGATGGTGGGATGATGTTGCTAACGGATGCTAATGTTATCACCCCTTTGTCATTCTCGAATGACAGAAAGAGGGAGAATTCTTCATTTGAGACATAGCCTGAAGTGCCTCTTAATCTGACTTTGTCACGATGTGTCTTTAGGGCAGGGAGTGAAATGACTGTCTGGCTTTTAGCTTCACCGTGACAAGGAGTGATGGTGGTATTTGGAGTACACAGGAACCCACCAGAGGAAGAGTGAAAGCTCTTAAAATGGAGCTTAATCCCTAATGTTAAAAATGCAGGGTGGAAGTTTGAGCTTCCAAAGTTTGAAGCAATCATTAAGCACGTCAAGTGGATATCTGTAACGCTTGAGGGAGTGAAACGGCCCGAACCATCACACAGGAGTTTGTTTCTCCCTGATCATAAACCTTATTTCTATCAAACCATAGTGCGATAGTGGGCTGCTCATAAAATAAATGACATCTGAACCATTCCTAGAAGTCGGTTTTCTAGTAATCTCCAGACTTCACATTCTTTTGATTTAAATCACATCTTAATCATGCTACTATGTTACTGTTTTTTTTTTAATAGGACTTAGAGGTGTAAAAACCGCCAGAGGGGTGTGAAAAAAATGTCCCACTTGTTAGTAACAGCTGTTATCTTCAAACACCGCTGTTAAGCTTTCACACTCAAAACTTGCCATGGCTTTATCAGTGATGTTGTGCTGTGTGTCTTTCACACTTCACCAGGACGCATGTATTTACAATCGCTACCAACGTCCCGTCACACAGGTACTGTACACACAAGTGTGTTTACACTCAAATTGGTGGTATTGATTTCTAGTGTGAAAGACACTCCAGGATGACGAATAATGGCGTCCTGGCACCTACGTGGTGGAAAGATCTTCCCTTGGGTATCTGAACAGCCGAGTCTGTGGCTGTCATCAAACGAAGATTAAACACCCAGGTATTTAAATTAGCAACCTTTAAAAAATACAAAAACTTCCCCAGCAGGGTTTTTAGATTGATCGTGATCCTTGATTTAGTGTACTAGCATGAAGACACTAAATGCACTACAAAGTGCACTACAAAGTAATTCTGTAAATTGCTCAGGATAAGGGTATCTGCCAAAGTTGCATTGACCTTTTTACAATTCATTACCTGTTTATTATGTATATAATATATATATAGTATAAAGTATGTGCATAGTAAATCTATAATAAAATAGTTAACAGCAAATTATTTTTATATGGTTTATTTTTTTACAAGGGAATAGACGATAGTGGGGATAGTAACATTTACATACGTATATATTGTCTTATTTATATTTTAGTGCAATTATCTCTTTTGTTTTATTCTTACTATCCTCTTTATTCCTGATTTTGTTGTACTACTGCAATGACGATGTAGACTCTTCATTTTTATCTTAGTACTGTATGTGTGGGTGGATTTTGGTTAGGAGCAAAACTCCCACTGACAGCAATCTTTTCTTTTCCCAATCAGTTCCCCCATGACGGCCATTAAGCACAGAAAATGTTCATGTTTTCCCACCACATCTTTGCTAATGCAAGAAAAAAAAATATCAGTCAAAATGTGGTGGTGCATTGCCTTTCATTTGGTAGCACTGCCTGAGTCGGGCTCTTCTAGAATTTTAATGAATACCTTCTTAAAAAATGCTTTTTGCTTTATTTCATACACAGAATGAAGTATAAAGAAACGGTCCAAATACGAATGTTATAAATAAAAGATAATGTGGATTTATTATTTTTTTTAAAGTTTTTAAAGAAAGCTTGCCAGAAAGGTTCACAGGGCATGTGGTTAAGGCTAGAGGAATGTATCGTGACTGGGATCCAGCAAGATGCAAGAAAAGAGTTAGGAGTGGGAGGTTTTTCGCTTTCATCCGAGCGACTAGTCAGACATAAGTCGTAGGACAAAGTAAAGCCACGTTCATCCATTCATTAATGTGAATGTTCAGGTATGAGAAATTCAGGTTCAGCATTCACTGTTGTAATGTATGACATTATTTCTGGAAGAAATAGTACTAAATTCATCAGAGAATATCACCAGCAGGTGCAAACTAACTAATAATGACCACCATTTCTCATACACAGCCATGTGAGGAGGAAAATATACTACACATCCCTCATCACAGTTAGCTGGCAGGAACTTGTTAACAAAAGAAGAACGAAGAGGCATTTATGTTTTTTTTTTTTTTTTTTTACTTTAAGCGAGTAAAATTATATTTGGGGCAGGGGCAGCTGAGTGCTCCCAGGTTCAAACCCCACCACCACCAAGTTGTCACTGTTGGGCCCTTGAGCAAGGCCCTTAACCCTCAACTGCTCAGATGTATAATAAGATTAAAAAAAAAAAAAAAAAAAAAAAAGGTCACTCAGGATAAGGGCGTCTGCCAAACGCCGGAAATATAGCTATGAATAATTGAAGCACTGATCATATAAAGACATAGGTTAGTCCAATGCATTACCTTTAATGCCTGGAGACTAATGACTACAAAAACGTTCTACGGTTCTACTTCAAGGTATTCAAAGTTACAGTACAGTTCCGTGTGTAAATGCACACATTGCAATCGACATAAAAAAAAAAAAAAATCCTCAAAGCAGTTTGTCAGCAACAATTCTTCCCCCAGCATGCCTGGGAAATGACTACAGAGCCAGACCTAATGACAGATGGGTACTTGCTTATGAAAAGCCCTTGAAGGACAGACTTCTGCTTCCCATCCTCCTGACACATTACACAGTTCTTCCCCTGAAAATTACAGTTTACACCCTGTAAAGGCTTTCCAGGTGTTTCACCTTTGTAACAATCAGTTTGTTACATCTGTAATAAACCGGAACCTGAAGAGGCTAATTGTGGCATTCCTTTGATGCTGAGGCAGATGACAGAGCAGGTAGTAAGGAGAGAGTACGAAAGATAACAACAGGGAGAGCTCACAGGGTATGAGTGCTGCCAGGCTCACACTGCCTATGTGTGTGTGTGTGTGTGTGTGTGTGTGTGTGTGTGTGTGTGTGTGTGTGTGTGTGTGTGTGTGTGTGTGTGTGTGTGTGAATCGTCAGCTATCGCCCGGCGCCTGGCCATTAGCCAGCTATCAACCCAGGGCTGTGGACAGACAGCCCAAGAACAAGGGCATTATTTTTAACAGGAGAGAGGCATCGGGGAGGCACTGAGGCATTGGGGCCATAGGATGACAGACATGAGGAAAAAAATATGGCTGCAAGTGTAGGTCCGACATAAAGCATTCCTCTTGACCTAATATCATGTTGCAGTCCGGAGAAAAGAGGAACGAGTCACAAAGTCTCAAATGCGTATCTTATTCTGGTCAGAGGATCGTCCAAAAACGCATTATTTAGAGTGAAGTACGCTTGATACAAATCGAAGTGAAACATTCTTAATATTCAGATGGGATAAGAGCGATTTCTTTATTGTAATTTCCCCGAGGATGTCAGTAGTAGCCCGATTCACATGGGATCAGCAGTCACAAACATATCTATCAGCATACAAACTGATTATGCTTTAGGCTATGTAGGCTAAAGTTGCACCCAGGCCTATACAATCTTATTTAGGTCACAATTCTGCATATTGACATTTAAAGTTTTTTTTTTATCCAAAACTCAATGTAAAGAAAAATTACAAATTAGAAATTGTCAACCTGAGCTTAACTATATAATCGACTACTAAAGGTGTGGGATTTAATGGATTATTTCATATCGTTTTTGGTCAGTTTTCAATTCCGAATTAAGTCATCATTTTAAAATTATTTAAGTAAGTTAAACGATAAATGCTCTAGTAATTAATTCCTAATAAATAAATAAATAAATAAATAAACCAAACATTTTACAGAAAACAGAAACTACTTGCATCTTGCAAAATACTCGCATTTTGCAAGAATATCGCTACATTTCAGTGTTTATTAGATATTTTCCAAAGTGTGTAAGAAATCTAGTTTCAAATAAAATAAACCGTAAACATTAGCGCTACTGAATCAGATCACTTTAATAATCCTTAAAATTTAAGTGGCACAGATATGTGCCAGCAACATACAGCATAGGGCAAAAGCAATTAAATACAAAAATATATGTGCTTATGTATATGGAAATATAACATATTTCACCCTTTTTAAAAAATTTTGCTCAATTATGTTCGTGTAGTTGGTTAAGTAAAACTCAGTTCGTCATATTGCCTAGGTTGTGCTGAAAAAAAGGATATGTCAATCTAAACTGCACAAGCCTGAGCCCTATATTCATTCATTCATTCATTCATTTTCTATACCGCTTAATCCTGTGTTCAGGGTCACGGGGGTCCTGGAGGAAACCCACCAAGCACGGGGAGAACATGCAAACTCCATGCACACAGAGACGGGAATCGAGCCTGGCCGGGGAATCAAACCCAGACCCTTGAGGTGCAAGGCGACAGTGCTAACCACTACACCACCGCGCCGCCCCCCTATATATGTTTATAAAAAAAAAAAATAAATAAAAATAAAATAAAAAAAACAGCAATGGCTAAAATGCCATTTTGAAAGTTTTAAGGACTACATAAATTGAACCCAAGACGTGAGTTTATTCAAGTTCTAGACATCCAACAGAAACCTTGCGGCAGGGAATAAGTCACTGTGGGCCGCAGCGATGGAGCCGAAGTTCGCTATCTAGGCCAGACCCGGGCTGCTGAGATCAGTGATGGATGTGTTGCTGCACCTCTTATGCTGAAGGGTAATGTATGGTTACTACAAATGGAGGCCAGTAATGTTGATTCAGTACTCTGAGAGCTTGGGATAAAGCACATGTACACCCAAAGACATAAAAGTTGCAGAGAATGGTGCAAGTGTAATTGCTTGCTATTATTATTACATCCCTAAGTATATCGACAAACTGAGATTCGAGAGGGCCCTGAATTCTTTGCTGAAACTACAGCACAGTCAGTTGAAGGAAAAACTAAACTTTGCACTGAAGATTTCTCCCAAAGTTAGTTATAAATTAACAATATAGAAGCAAACGGTATAGTAAATAGTTGCCTCACATGTAGGCAATTTATGTATAATGATGTAAAACTGCCAGCAGTTAAATAACGTTTAGCTTACAACTACCCTAAATTCTTTAGATTTACATTTCCTTTACACAGTCTATCTAAACTCTTAAATGCAACTTAAATTGCAATGGCTATATTTTCAACAGACACATCAGGGAGGCATTGAGGACATATAGTGACAAACGTTGCTCTGAAACGTCCCTACTGTATATAAAGCATTACACTTCTCTTGTAATCACGTTACACTGGGAAAAAGTGAACGGTTTTGGTCAAAACTGTGATCTAATCTGATCTGTCTCTAATCTGAGAGTCCGGAGAGTATCTCAACAAATTCAAACTTGAAACTATGCACTACAATATAACTACAATTTAATTTCTATTATTTACGTTGTTCTATGCCACAGTGCTGTGCCACCCACTACTTACAGACTGGTAAATAAGTTCAATTCCATCATTTTTAAATTCAACAAACTAAATAGTTTAAAACAATGTGACTCATACCCCAGTAGACATGATCTAAAGAATCTCCTTTCTCTAATTCCGTCTCTTTCAATGTGTCTCTCTCTCACATACACACACACACACACACACAAAAGCAATGTGGGAGGTTCATACTGGCATGGGGTCACTCACCTCCAGAATCCTCACTTAACCCTGCACTTCCATTGTGCTCTTTCCACTCCCTAATGCCTGAACGCCTCTCCATTCTCACTCCCTATGGCTGGTATCCTTCAAAAGGGGGGAGGGTTCACTTCAAAGTCCCTCATGGCCAAATAAGTCCAATTATTTCATTGGGATAAGGAAGTGTTTCATCAAATATTTTTTGCAAAAATGTATTTCATCTTAATTCGGTGACTGAGGAATGATGATATACAGTTTTTTTTTGGATACACAGCAAAATCTAGAGTGTTGAAACAAGGGCCAGAATGTTAATTGAACACAATTTGACACCAGTCCAAATCTGTAAAAAAAAAAAAAAAAGTCAATACTGGCCACAACAGATCCTCAGCAGAGCCGGGCGGCCGATCAGAACTCTAAACTCCCCAAATCTCTATCTGATCGAGCATTCCTAGGATGTGCTCTCCAAACAAGTCCATGGTGGCCCCACTCCACAACCCACAGCACCCAAAAGAGTCACTGCCAACGTCCGGGTGCCAGACACCACAGCGCATCCCCTGAGGTCTTCTGGAGTGACGCCTTAAGGGTCCAAAGATGCCCCGCTGGTACAAGGAGAACCCAAAACATTGGTGGTTATTACGTTAATGTTTTTAATGTTATGGCGGAGCAGTGTAGGTCCAGGCAGGTTCTGAAATTTGAAACCCTGGGGACAATGTATACAAATTATTTTATACTGCATTAAGTTTTGTTTGTTGTTTTTTCTTCAAAAGTTACCAGATGTTGGGATTTTTTGTATTGGTGCTGATTAAATATTTTTATATTATACATATAATACAGAAAAAGTGTGTGTCAAAGAAGCTAATTCTGAATTTCTGAAGCAAGATGGAAGTGACCAATCTTTGGCTTTCGTAAAAATTTCAAGTTGCTAACTTTTCGTTTTTGGAGAGATGATTTTTCCAGCGTTATATAGTGTAGCATCAAACAATAATAATTACAAATGCTAATTATTCATATTTCTTTATGAATATTGATACTAAGCTTCAATTGGTATAAGCATATGACCTGTACAATTTTTTGCCTAATTTAAACATTTATGGTTTTTGGTAAAAGCTTAGGAAGCAAAAAATCTGTAGTGTCCGTAACCATGTCAAATTTATGTTGCAATATGCTACATAAATAGAATAATATGCTTTTTCAGGTTTATGTCTTTTTATGTGAAATCTAAATTGCAAACCTTCATCTGAATGACAATACATGCATTTGCCATTTTATGTAGTGTCCGTAACTTATATAAATGTGTATGCATATTTACAAAAAAAACAAAACATGGATCGGGAGATGTTATGCTGAAAAATGGTGTTATATGATCATATCTGAAAATTCACTCTTTCACCTAGGTAAGGCACTTTTTCTCCCCAATGTTTTGGCCGAGAACATCTTCTAATCCATAATACTCAAATGAATCTAGAGTGGGGTAGTTAACTCCCTGTGGAGTCGAAAAAGAGGCAAACAAGTAAACCCTGGGGGGCAACAAGCTTCTCTAAACATTCCTGAAACAACATGACACCTAAGTGCAATCCTTCTAAACACACTGAAGAATTCAATTCTGTTTGTTTCAGCCTTTAATATGCAAAATGCTTTAATTTCTAAACAGATCAGATTAGCAACAAAGCAGCGTTTCATCGAAATGTGTCTGCAGATGACTGGTTTCATTATGGAAAACTGGATATAAAGGTCAGAATCTTTGTTCATACAGTAGATTTAAAACCACATTTAAACTTTCTACCAGTGAGTCTTGTGTGTATAAAGACGAGTCAATCATTAAAAAAACATGAAACAAAAACATAACTACAGGGTATAGAGACCAGACAAAATAGGAATGGTTATGCACTTAGTTTTACTGAACTCTACAGTTAATAAAACACTGAGGAGACACAGAAAGTGAGGGCACTTGAGCTTGAAAGATGATTCAGGCAAGCTTAGACAATCTTTCATTACCTTCAGGTAGACAACCCCAAATTTTCCCTATCAGTTTTGTTTAGAATGTTTACATAAGACATGGAGTTATTTCTTCTCTGTCTCCAAGTCTTGTGCACCAAGGCTACAAGGATTTAATTTTTTCCCCGAAGTTACAATAACATGAATAAGAACCATAAATTAAGACGCAGAAAGGAAACAGGAGAAACGACAGGCCTGGTCTGGATCTTAATCTTCCCCAAACTGCCACACACCACTCTGACATCATCTATCTTTGTGGTATTCACAGAGGAAACCATGCTTAAAATTTCAACGATAACTCAAAGAGATTAATGAAGAAGAACCACATTTGTGGAATCTCCATAATTTACCTGAGCAAAAAAAGCTTGATTACACAAAAAAAAATGTGTTCGCTTTTTATATTTTGAACCGATCTTAACAAATGTTGCAGATCTATACATTGGAATAAATTTCCCAACTCATGAAGTGAACAATAATGTGTGGTTCAAAAAAGGCTAATAATGCTGAACATCCAAAATCAACCCCCAAAGAAAGCTGCTAGAGCATTTGTATGAAGGATCACTTTGAGTGACACTTATGTTAATACTTGGCAGGAGATCTACTACGGGGGACGCTTTCGGCTTTGCAGGGTCATAGCTTGCTTCATGTTCTTTAAATGGCATGACATGTGACATGAGCTACAGATTTCTGATGAAGCATACAGGTAGCCATATTTTCAAGAGCTGCTTGAGGCATCATTACAGTCAGGGTGAACATTAGACTCAATATCATTTCTGTTCCCAGAGAACAAAAAACCCTAGTTGAATCTCAAATGGTATAAAATGGAAAGCTAGTGAACCATATAGGGTTTAGATTCCCTTGTTCCACACACCAAATTGTTCCCCAAGAGAGGGTTAGAGAGGGATCTGAGATTCAGCCTTGTGTTAGATTCTAGCCAGCAGCATTCTAGCTCATGATCAATTTACCTAGCAGTAATGAATGATCGAAACACAACACAGACAGTTCAGAGGCAAGTCAGAACTCATTAGAACCAACTACTAAGGAGACAAAATGTTGTATAAGATAACATAACGTTATCGGGTGCTGAAAGTGCTTCCGGTTTTTAATGTGTTTTTTTTTATCAAGGTGAAGTTCTTTCAACAACTGCCTGCCACCAATGAATATTTGAGTAGTACACAGAACCAGACCATGCTGGCCTTAGTACAGTACAACCAATTGTGTGGTTTTCTCTCAGAAATTCTTATTGAATAAACCAGTATTGTGAGATTTAGACTACTGTGGGTCTTTACTTTGGCCCACATTCCTATTTCTTCCCATTTCTCAAGCATATAAATATGCACCGTTTAATTAAATATTATATAGACATTGTATGTAGTGAGGAATGAGCTTACACAGAATGTGAGCACTTCGGTGAGCACCAATTCAATGTCAAATTAAATGTTCCTCCATTTACATTTTTTTTTTTTCAAAATCAAAGGTAACATTATTTTATTTAATTAGTAATTGCTCGTTTCCTAAGAAAGCACAGACAGGATTAGAACTCTATTCAGCACAAAGACAGAATGTAAACATTCTCAGTTAAAGGCTGTGGGTTCAACACTGGAAATGGACTATAAGACAAAAACCAAGGGGGCCTCTGGGCAAACAGACCTGAAAGAGTCTGAGGAAATGTGTCTGGTTGCTTTGTTAGTTGGGCTATTAGGCCCAAATCTGAGGCTTGTTGAAGCTGAGCTACTTGGCTTGTAACTATAACAGTTGACTCAGCTTTAGTACTACTAGAGTCTTGGGAAATTATACCAGAGTAAGTAACCATCAGACCCGAATGGGAGTCGTCAGGTAAATCAGTAAGAAAATCTCTCAGGCATTTATTTAGTGCTTGGCCAGAACGGGTTGAGCGCCAACAGATCAGCATGTAAGTAACAGCTGAACTGGATTAACTATGCAGTTATTCACAACAGGAACTGGAGCCATGTCGTTCTAAGAATATACAGTAGCAGGAGCCTGCCTGTTGGCCATGTAGCCGGATTATTGTACCGTAGATATAGTTTTTGAATCAAAGTAACAACAATGCAGACAAATGGCTTTACAGATTTGCAAATGGCAGCGGTTAAATAATTAACAATGGAGATTGGGAACCTAAAGTGCCTTTAACATTTGACTTTATTTGAATATACAGTGGTGTGAAAAACTATTTGCCCCCTTCCTGATTTCTTATTCTTTTGCATGTTTGTCACACTTAAATGTTTCTGCTCATCAAAAACTGTTAACTATTAGTCAAAGATAACATAATTGAACACAAAATGCAGTTTTTAAATGAAGGTTTACGTTATTAAGGGAGAAAAAAAAACTCCAAATCTACATGGCCCTGTGTGAAAAAGTGATTGCCCCCCTTGTTAAAAAATAACTTAACTGTGGTTTATCACACCTGAGTTCAATTTCTGTAGTCTCCCCCAGGCCTGATTACTGCCACACCTGTTTCAATCAAGAAATCACTTAAATAGGAGCTACCTGACACAGAGAAGTAGACCAAAAGCACCTCAAAAGCTAGACATCATGCCAAGATCCAAAGAAATTCAGGAACAAATGAGAACAAAAGTAATTGAGATCTATCAGTCTGGTAAAGGTTATAAAGCCATTTCTAAAGCTTTGGGACTCCAGCGAACCACAGAGAGAGCCATTATCCACAAATGGCAAAAACATGGAACAGTGGTGAACCTTCCCAGGAGTGGCCGTCCGACCAAAATTACCCCAAGAGCGCAGAGACGACTCATCCGAGAGGCCACAAAAGACCCCAGGACAACATCTAAAGAACTGCAGGCCTCACTTGCCTCAATTAAGGTCAGTGTTCACGACTCCACCATAAGAAAGAGACTGGGCAAAAACGGCCTGCATGGCAGATTTCCAAGGCGCAAACCACTTTTAAGCAAAAAGAACATTAAGGCTCGTCTCAATTTTGCTAAAAAACATCTCAATGATTGCCAAGACTTTTGGGAAAATACCTTGTGGACAGACGAGACAAAAGTTGAACTCTTTGGAAGGTGCATGTCCCGTTACATCTGGCGTAAAAGTAACACAGCATTTCAGAAAAAGAACATCATACCAACAGTAAAATATGGTGGTGGTAGTGTGATGGTCTGGGGTTGTTTTGCTGCTTCAGGACCTGGAAGGCTTGCTGTGATAGATGGAACCATGAATTCTACTGTCTACCAAAAAATCCTGAAGGAGAATGTCCGGCCATCTGTTCGTCAACTCAAGCTGCAGCGATCTTGGGTGCTGCAGCAGGACAATGACCCAAAACACACCAGCAAATCCACCTCTGAATGGCTGAAGAAAAACAAAATGAAGACTTTGGAGTGGCCTAGTCAAAGTCCTGCCCTGAATCCTATTGAGATGTTGTGGCATGACCTTAAAAAGGCGGTTCATGCTAGAAAACCCTCAAATAAAGCTGAATTACAACAATTCTGCAAAGATGAGTGGGCCAAAATTCCTCCAGAGCGCTGTAAAAGACTCGTTGCAAGTTATCGCAAACGCTTGATTGCAGTTATTGCTGCTAAGGGTGCCCCAACCAGTTATTAGGTTCAGGGGGCAATTACTTTTTCACACAGGGCCATGTAGGTTTGGATTTTTTTTCTCTCTAAATAATAAAACCCCTCATTTAAAAACTGCATTTTGTGTTTACTTGTGTTATCTTTGACTAATAGTTAAATGTGTTTGATGATCAGAAACATTTTGTGTGACAAACATGCAAAAGAATAAGAAATCAGGAGGGGGGCAAATAGTTTTTCACACCACTGTAAGAGGGTTCCACCATGTTCCCAGAAAACTAATGATGAAATTATGTCCGTAATTCTTTGCTTACATGGTAAATATAACAACTAAATATTTGTATCCCTGGGAAATTCACTGTCTATACACCATGTTCACAGCCGTAATTCTACAATTAGGGGTACATTCCATGTCCGTTGATGATGATCATTTTTATTCTAAATATATTTAATGTCATATGTGTATATTATGCTTCACTTAGCATGAAAATTGTCATAATGTCGCCAAATTGATGACAGCCTTACCAATTAAGGGGTTTCTTGGCTTCACAATAATGACTTAAAACCTTTAGAGTTAACAACAACAATTTTTCAATTAAAAAAAAAATCTAAATACAATTTTTTTATTTCCTCATTTAAATTATGTAAATATCAATTTCTAAATGCCTGCAAAAGTCCTGTCAACAAACTCCTGTCATAATCCTGTCCTGTAACTCAAAGATGATTTTTCCGAATGCCACGTGACACGCATTACATGATTTTATTCTTTTTCGTGACATACATTTTAAACACACTGTGGTAAGTATTTAAAAATTATTATTTAACTATAATAGCTCATTGTCACTGAGTATATTAACTGACTATGTTACATACACTATTATGGGGATACAAGTGCTAGGATTTTAATTAAATTATTGTCCAAATATGATTATTATAATAATAATATAATAATAATTAACCAGCTAGGCAAGTCCTAATACTGAAATTTGGGTCAAAATAAGTTTAAGCTTTGCAACAAACGAATATGTTACACTGAAAGAATTCACTAACTCTATTTGATCTATTGAGAAAGATAACTGTTTTTGTACTTTTTACTTGCATGAATTGTACGCCAGATTATTGAATGACTCACATACTATTCAAGTAAAAACTACTACATTGCACTTTTTCTATCGCTGGAATCATTTCTTACCTGTTGGAGAAACTCTAAATTTATACAGCATACTTAAACGCAGATCATGTCCATCAAAAACCCACACCCTGCCAAAAGCTACTGAACTTTAAACTATTTCTTCAATTCTCAGGAAGCCTATGTGGAAAACTGAGATTCCTGACAAGGTGAAAACATTGGCCCGGATTACCAGAAGCCTACCAATAACCTCAGATGTCATTTCCACAGGTCTTTGTTTAGACAGTTCTATTCACCAAGTGCCCTCGATTTTGATTTCTTTAAGGATGACTACTTGCAATGCCAAGAATTTGTGCCTGGAGGCACAAGTGTTATATTTGGTTGCAGTGCGCTGTATTGCAGAGTACATAGTATTACAGAAAGGGCTTCACTGTGTGGTATTAATAGTCTTCCTCCATGTTGGAATACCCTTAAATACCATTACTATGGTCTAATAGACCCAGTAATTACATTTAGCTGACACTCCTCAGCAAAGACTTCCCTTCAACATGTCCACTTATTATGAGTTTTTATTAGTGCTAATACTCCAAAGAATTGGATAATGACTTGAAGGTGAACTAAAAGGTCTTTGGTCATGCTCAAAAGTCCTTATTTCTCCTGCTGTAGACTGGCTCCTTCCCCAGGTGTTTGGGCAGCCTTTTTCTTTGAACTGCAAAAGGGCCTCTTCCTGAATGAGTTTGAGCGTGTCTCCACCTGTCCACCTCCATCATCCTACCCCTCCAAGTCTCTTTCTTTCTCTGCAAACCCTCCCCATTCTTAGGTCAGAGCCATGCTATAGTGCACTATAGGCACATACCACTGGTTCTCAAAGCTATCAGTTAACAGAAAACCAACACAGGAGAGAATCTGCTGCTGTATATTTACCCTAGAACCAATTACTAGTATTTCGAAGCCCCATAGTCAGGGATTAGTCATTACCCAACGTTACAAGCTGATAAAAAGTAGGTAGCAACTTACTGCTTTGAAATGCATGACTGAAAATGGCAATTGTTAACAGTTGTCTACATTTTAGACATAAAAAACAGGTGGTCGTGAAATTTCAAGGAAGACTTGGAAAATGACAAGCATGAGTAAAGGAGCCAACTAAGCAGCAATTACTTTTTAGCTCTCTCCTGCCCAGACAACCCCAAACATAGTTCTCAGATACAATCTTAGATAAATGCATGACTTGGAAACCCTTTTCACAACGTTTTTTAAAGGGTTCCACAAGGTTTCTTCGTATTGTTAAGGGTTCAAGCTTTCTTGAAGATCTTCTGCTTGGGAAAACTTGTGTATGAATGGATTTTCCCAGGGGGTTATGGGGTATTCAGAGTTACATAGCTCAGACTATAAGCAGAACCACTTTTTTTTCCAAATGGAGAAATTTGAGGATGTGTTCCAGTCTATCCAGAGCTGTTTGAATCGGTTATAACAAATTAATATAACTGATCCTACAACATTCTGGAAGAGTGTTTGTAAAGCGTTCTCATGCATGGTTTAACCAGGATTAAGAAGTACAAATCACCAATTGCTAAAACTGATAAGTCAGATAAGTTGTTTAATATTTTAGTCAGAATACACAACATCTAATCTCTCTTGTGGGGACCCAACTCACTGTTTTAAAGTTTTTTCCAAGGTTTCTAAAAGAAGTTTTCCTCAGAAGGAGATCTGGATTTAGGGTATAACCTTGAACATAGTATGACACTCATTCCTGAGCCACATTAAGAAAAATTGGAAATTCGTCATCATTTCTCAGGTGTCCGAGGATTTGTTAAATATCTTCAAGATCTTCCCACATGATCTTGTCACAGACATCAAAACGACCTGTGCGTGGTGAGATATCTACCAGACAATGATCCATTTATTACACCGTAGATTCCAGCTTATTTCTCTGCCACATTAACATTCACAAAGTCTGCTGGCATTTATTATTCACAAGGCACTTCTGCTCATCAGCACTGCTATTTGGTCTCTTCTCGTTGATACTTTATCAGCTCACAGCTGTCACAGGCCCTACCATGATAATGTACTTCTCCTGAATTATTAAAAAGGCCAAGTCCAGCTTGTGTAAATCAAGCACAATTACAGATTGAATCGCGGGTAATTGCAAGAACATGCTTGAACCAGATAAAGCAGTCAGATTAAGACAAATACAGCAACTGTAACCCATAAATACATACCGCAACAAGGGCCCCTTGGTGGACACAAGCTCCTGTAGTGGAGGGGGAAAGAAGCAAAATGTCAGATAAAGTGACTTATACATACCGCATTGCATTATTATACAAGCTACTTATAAACAAATGAACTGTTATATTAACATTAAACATTACAGAGGAATGCATTACAGAGGAAGTGAGAATATAATAACTCGTTTGCCTAAGTGTTACCTTTACACACGTAACACCAACCTTTTCATACTATCTATGCAGCTTGGAAATCCTCATCACATATCTCTACCAGATTGCTTTGCTCATTCCTTTTGACATATCTATTATCTAAGCCATTTTCTTGTTTATTTTGCCTAATGTTTTGAATTGCTGTCTCGTTACAGGACGCAATATACATTAAAAAAATTTCTAGATGAAATGTAAAATAGATTTTCTTTTTACTCCCAACCATATTAAAACAGTTAAAACTGATTTCAATGCCACTTATGCTATGTACAAGGGGGCGGGGGGTCACAAGGGGCCTATCATATAGAAATCATGGCACAGGGTGAGAAGATCCTGGATGGTGTGCCGACCAACTGCAGTACACAGTCTCACAAACACTTACACACAATTATACACGACGAGCAATTTTGAAACACCAATCAGCCTACACTGCATGTCTTTGGACTATGGGAATGGGATAGTAGCACACAAATCCCACAAATACACCAAGTTACTTCATGCACACAGACCGAAGCCGAGATTTGAACCCCCATACCTAGAGGTGTGAGATGACATTGTTAATTACTAAAGCAGCATGCTTAGTAAATAAGACTCCCATCATATTTATAGCAACTCTACAGGGACTTCTTTATTCTAGGTTTGGGGTCTTCATATAAAATTTAAACATAACTTTCATGGAAAGATTCCTGGAGTTACCATGAATGAAAACCTTAGATCCAAATCAACCAACAGACTTAATTCACAAGCCATTGTTAATGCAACACTGAGATGTAATTCAACACTGGGGACTTTTTATTTTTTTTTGTTATAGATTATAAAGAATCAGGAAATTCAGGCAGTGCCAACATCTTTTTTGAGCCAAAAAAAAAGAAGCAAAACTGACTCATCATTCATATGTTTTTGACAGGATAATCAAATACTTTGGAATATCATGAAGCATTATTTATAGAGATTAAAGATAGAAAGATCTTTTTTTTGGGCTCTAGTAAGAAATCCCTAAGAGTATAGGCTACACTGGAGATCTCAAAGGCACTAGACTAAACAAAATAAAAAATGAAGCTTGAAAGTTTTGAACTTGTAAAATGTTGCTTGGCAGCAAAAGAGACAAAAGTCATGTTACTGGTTGAACTTGGTGCAGTGTGCTCCGCACGCGCTCCACTTTTCATTCATAACAAAGCACTTCTAACTCATGCATTTTTCTATCTGTGCATTGCAAGAAAGTATTCATAAGGAGTTTTATGTGGCATGATTATATATATATATATATATATATATATATATATATATATATATATATATATATATATATATGTTGTGATTGATTATAAATAACGTGAGCTGTGTGTTCAGGTATTCCTCGGGGCGCGCGCATCCCCAAATGTGGAGTTATTTACAAACACACATTGTTGCTGTTTTCTTTTCTGTTGTTGGAAAAACGGCAACTTTACAAAGCAGGATGGAATATCAAAGACATTAAGGAAGTAAAAAGTAACTTTGAAGCAAACCTTGGGTTTCTCGCGTGAACGCGCTGATTGTCGTGCACGCGGCGAGAAGAATCCACAGCAGGTCCATTATAAGTTTAGAAAAGCATTAATTCAGTGCATTAATTAATTACAAAAAAAGGAACAGCATCGACATTGGTTTAGCTATTAGAAAATCCGTGAAACATTATGATATCTGAAGGTGAGCAGATGCACCGGAGGATCAGTTCAATAATCAATCCAACAAGAAGAAGGAAGAAGGTTTGAAAGTCGAGTCGAGCCGGTGATCCGCGCGCGAGCCTCTAATCCATAGAACTTCTCAGCTGTAATGTTAAGTCCACTCGAATTTAAGGGTGCGAATCCATTGCGTGGGAAACGGACAGTTCGTCTGGTTAATTATAGTGTGAAGTCACACACGCGCACAGAGAGAGAGAGAGAGAGAGAGAGCTCGCGCTGAGCACTGCGAGCTCTGAGCACGAGCACAAGTTCAGTATTGATGAGAGGGTTAGGACGTCCCCCTCACCCCCCCCCCCCCCCCCCCCCGCCCTCCATTCACTTCCCAAGCAGTGCACCTTCCTCACTGCTGTACCTTCATTCAAGTTTGCAATTAGGAACACACCTGCCTTGTGTGTGTAAAGTATTTACATTTAATGCATGCGTTTACAGTTGATGTCTCTCACGTGCGCACGCGCGCGCCATCTATCCTGCTCTAGGCTATATATATATTGATAGAATGAGTCACATTACTCAGCAATTTCTTCATTATTACAGGTGACTAGCGGAAGTGGCATAGTTGAGAGGTCAAAGCTAAAAATAAGCTGACCAGCTTTAATTTAATCGGTGATATTATTATTATTTCAGGTTTATTTTATTTATTTATTTATTTTTACACTGTAATTTTACAAATTTTAGTTTGGTGTGACAACATTACTGAATAGTATTGCTTTCCACTGGATTGGTGGCTAAATAATATGAAATTATGTAGAAAATGTACCTAGTTTACAGCAAGAATCCACTTTAATTTCACTTTATTACAGTCAATGGATATGAGAAGATATAGAAATGTTTATGTTTATGTTTACTCTAAGTTGTACTTTACTCCAAATACACTCCCTCAGAGTCAATTACAGATGAGAAATCGAAAAAGTAGATGAGATAAATGTTAAGTTTTGTCTTAAAATCACTCCAGCTTGTTAAAATGTACTTATTTCACTTCAGTGCTGCTATTACATTGGTGAAAATAATAACTACTCACTCACTCACTCACTCACTCAGTCATCGTCCATACCGCTTTATCCTGTATTTAGGGTTGTGGGGGGCCTGGAGCCTATCCCAGGAGACTTAGGGTACACCCTGGACAGGGTGCCAATGCATCACAGGGCACAAAATAATAACTAATCCCAGTAAAAATATTAAATTTTGATTTCTAATTAATATCCATTGGTGTATGAGCAAGTAGCTTATTGGAAGTTTATTTTAAAGTAGATTATTAAATCCGGCACATAACTGCTCATGAGATCACTTTTGGTTTCACTTATGGTGCAGGTTAAACTTCAGACAGATATCTAAGTATGTCAGTTTTGTGCACATTTGGCATGATGCTGTGACAAACTCTGGCTGGACAGACATACAGAATTTTTTTTTTTCAGAATGGTTTTGGGTCCTCCATGGTACGACACAAAGATATCACTAACCGAGTGAGTTCTGACCAATGTACAGACAAAACCTTTGTGTTATTTATATAAATAAATGGAGGAATCATTACCATGCTGAAGATATATATACAGTTTATTTTTATATTTGTATATGTAAAGATTCTTCCTCAACAATCAAATGGATACTCACCACCCAGGTCAAAAGTCCCTTTGTCAAATCTCACTCTCTCATCGTCTTTACCACTTTCTCCGGTATACAGGGTCGCGTGGGGCATGGAGCCTATTCCAGGAGACTTAGATCACAAGACGGAGTACACCCTGAATGGGGTGCCAATCCATTTGCACATGCTCACACTCACACTTTGGGCAATTTGGAAATTGGGAATAAGCCTAATCTGCACGCCTTAGGACTGTAGGAGGAAACCGGAGTGCCCGGAGGAAACCCACAAAGCACAGGGAGAACATGCAAACTTCATGCACACAGACCCCAAGGCGGGAATCAAACCCGGACCCTAAAGATGCAAGGCGACAGTGCTAACCACTAAGCCAATACTATCATTTAAGGCATTTAAAATGAAGCAGCATTCAAGCGACAGTGCTTACATCAAAGTCTTATAAGTGCTTGTAGAGTTTATTGTTATATTAAATGTAACAACTGGTAATTACAATAATAAAAAAAGTCTATACACTAAAGCACTTATTTTGCATCCCCTCTGGCAACACTGTGTTATACAGAGGTGAGTATAATGTACTGTATATTAAACAAATGAATAGATACAATATATACTATGAGTGCTAATGTGAGCTGTAGTGCAATAAAAACATGAGCAAGTAAAAACATGAAAAGTGACAACAGATTGTATAAATATAATGGACTTATAAACAAGTGGAAAAAGTGGATTGTGCAAAAGGATGTTTAAATGTGAAATATTGCAAAGTTGAAGATGAGTGACAGTTATTGAGGCATTTAGGTTAGATTAAGGCTAATTAGTGTTTCCAAATTGCATGAGGAGTGTGAAAGAGTGTGTGACCTGTGACGGCTTGACACTAAAGTCTCCTTGGATCGGCTCCATACTTCCTGCAAACATGTACTGCAAGGTTGACAGTGAGTGAGAGTTATTGACAAGGTGTCAACTTTTTTTTATTTATTAATGTTACAATTGTGGCTATGGTGATATAGTGGTTAGAACTGTAGCCTCACAGCTCCAGGATCGAGGTTTCGATTCCTGTATTGGGTCTGTGTGTGTGTGAAGTTTACAAGTACTCCATGTGCTTGCAGTGTTTCTTCCAACAGTCCAAGGACATTTAGGTTAGATTAGGCTAATTGGTGGTTCAGAATTACCCATCGTGTGTGGCCTGTGATGGATTGACACCAACATGCCTCCTGGGATAGGTTCGACACTTCCTGCAACCCTGTACAGGATAAGTGCTATAGAAGATGAATGAATGAATTATTCCTTATGAATAAGGAATTTTTGCTTATTCATTTACAGTTATAGTTAATAAGTGTTAGAAATAACTTATCACCAAGGTTATGGCAGCAATAAATATTCATTTCCTCGCTAGTTTTTATTTTTGTTCACTTTCTTGAAGTCTTGACATAACATAGAACAGGCAGTTTGTATTATTATTAAGGACCTGGAAAGCACATTGATTTGTCCTGAATACTTTCTTGCATCAAAAAGCATAAAGTAAAAGCTTTACCTTTGGAAAAAAAACACAGTATAGATTTTCCAATAAATGTGTCTTCATGGAAATGATTTGCCATACAAGTCCCAGTGAATAATAAGTACAATATAATAGAAGTAATGCATTATAAATCCGGCGGATTGTATTCAGTTCTGTCAGAATTTCTATGAAAAACCTAATCAACACCTTCTAACCAATCAGAATGTTCACATAGCCATAAGAATGAATGAACTGATTCTCTGAAGCACAAGCAACACATTCACTGAATTGCAATAAAAGTAGAATAACTCCACTGGAATATCATGGATCTGGCAACACCGACAGAGTCGTGCAGTATTTAGTGAGGATTTTAAAAAAATCGATTTTATTAAGTACCTATTTCTGCTATCTGTGGAGAACACTTTGTGTCAGTGTGTGTTATATATTCTGTGCCTTAAATGAACTCAACTGTGGCTTCAAATGCAAGGTCCAAGCAGCTCAAATGTGTGAAAGTCTATAATAAATCTCAAATGATGGCACAGGCTTATTTGTAAAAAAAAAAAAAAAGATAAAAGTTTTTATGCTCAGCATTAGTTTAACAGGTGCCATGATGCAGCAGATGACCAATAATGTGAGTAAGACTGCCACCATGTGTTGACTGTAGAGTACTGCAATGGTACCAGAAAAAAAGCCTTTATACTGTCACACATATGTACATTACAGCACAGTGAAATTCTTTTCTTCCCATATCCCATCTTGTTATGAAGGAAGGTCAGCCATGATACAGCGCTCTCTAGCAGACAGGGTTAACGTCTTTGTCTTGCTCAAATGTCCTACAGTAGGAGCTTTTGGGGCAGAGGCTTGGACTGGCAAACTTATGATCAGTAACCCAGAGCCTTCCCACTCAGATCCAAAGGCAAGCAAGCTCTCGTGAAAAAAAACTAAAATTGTTTCCCCTGTGCATTTGTCATCAGAGCATAGTATTCAAAGCCGGTCCAAGAAACGCTAGATGCATGACAGGATGGATGTACCAAAAAAACTAAAAAAAAAAACATAAGGAACATAACATGTTCACAAAAACTTCACACAGAGCTCAGGATCAAACCCAATCAGGATCAACACAAAAATTACACATTTGAGAAACTTTATTACATTATACAGTATGCCATGACACAATGAAATATACCCACTGAACACTTTAATCAGTCCTCCTTCACATCTTGCTGTAAAAACGCTTCATGCTTGATGCGTAAAGCCTCGCTCGTCTCGCTGTTTGCGATGGCTCTCTCGATAATGGAACCTGCACGCAAAGACAACTATTATAATCACTGCATCAAACAGGAGCATCACCTCAGAAACATGGAAAATCATATGCTTCATTTAAAATCCTAGTACAGTTAATAGTCTTTATATACAGTGTACAGTGGTGGCCAAGAACATGGAGACAAAATTGAAATTCAAGGTTTTAAAAGACACTTAAACAATATGATATGTGATATGATAATACCAATCAATAAGCATCATTTGTTATTTTCTGCAATTAAATTATTATACAACAAACAATATTTAGTATCAAGTCCTTTATTCCTCAAAAACCTGCTGGATCCAGCTGGGCATAGAGTCAAAAAGGTGCCTGCAGTATTCTGGTCTCACTCGCTCAATCCACACATGCTTTATTGTTATATATAGTTTATAGCCAGGAAGCTGAAAACCATTCTTGCATGTCACCAGCACATGTAATTAACAACTCTTCTGCCAGATAGGCGAGAACTGATAAGAGAAATCACTTGGTTTGTGCAAAGGGACACCTGTAATACATGGCATATCTAAATAAAAGTCTTAATACTCTTGGCCACCACTGTACTGTATGTATAAGCCCTCACCAAATTCTGCTGGTTTGTGGGATGCAACGTCCTGAATGATGATCCGCATGTTCTCTAGGATTTGTTCCTTTGGCATGTCCAGCTGTGTGAACAAATTACATTTTGAATGATTTCTTTCAGTATAATGAATAAAAAATGGTATTCATGTAATCTTAAGCATCAGGATGGGTTTTTGGCAAAGGCACATTTGGTTAATAACATCTTATAACACATGTGTCTTACTAGTACAAGATACGTGAAAACCTTAAAAATCATGAGGGGATTCAAGTCAAAGTGGTACTTTTGATGAAATTTCTCAGGAAGGAAGGAAGGTGTAAAACCGACTGATATTTGCAGAAGATTTCAATCGTAGTAGTACAGTGAAGAGACGCATCTGTCTGTGGGAACTCTACACACAATTATTCAAAGGCCCCACTTGAGCATTTCAGGAACTCAGCTGTGACATCCTCTGTACAGTCCTGACCTCGCTCCAGGCCATTTTCACATGTTAGCACCATTAAAGGAATTCCTGGGAGGTCAGTGTTTCAGATGTGAAGCATTCTGACAGTCCGATCATGGCTCAGGCGTACTGAGAAACCTTGATGGTATCCAAGCACTGAAACGCTTGGATAAGTGCATTAGTGTGAAGTTTTCAACTCATCACTGTGTTCTGTTATTCTGCACAATTAAAAGTCCCGGTTTGACTTGAACACCCCGTGTACTTGTCAGTTCACTAAATTATCTAATTATACTGTATAATGGTATCAGAGCTACGGTTATAATAAATACAATATCATTTACTGTAATCATTCCTATACGAGTTTTAGATTTAGACGTACTCTTCCGACTTGCGTGACGACGTATTCGTCCCTCTCCACCATGTACTCATGTCCACTCCTGAACAGCTGCAGCATTTTAGGAATGTTCACCCCAACTGACCCTGCAGTGACATGAGCAGACGTTCAGGATGACAAACAACTTATTCAGTGTCATTTTTACAATTTTAACATACAAAGTTTGGATGTGAGGAACACACCGACCTCGTTTACTCTTCGGGAATTTCTTCCTCAGTTTGTTTTTTAAAGGCAGGAGCTTCGGGATGATGTCGGGAACAGCCAGGTAAAAGTCTGCCGTGATCTCATCTTCCAATATCTACAAGCAAAAAACATGAACATCAGCCTTCTGTGCATGCATAAATGATTATTTGTGCCCTCTATGGTGCATCATAATAAATTTCATACATAAGGTCATGTTTAAATGTAAGTCTTGAGCCTCCTCTCATTTCTTCACATTAAATCTCATTCAGGTATCTAGATTAAATGAAAGAAGCTGGAACAGATGTTTTTTTTCCGCACAATGCTACACAGTGCCTAAAGATACAATGTAAAACTTGGTTGTTTATGTCACAATCTCAGGAATAACCTCATTTCCCCTCTCGACTGCTCCCAGCATCACCGACCTGATCATCTGCACTTGTTTTTCACTGATCCGTGCTTTAAGTTAGATGCTTTTTACACTGGAATGATTCATAGGCTATTGTGGGGCTTAAACAAAACCAACATTACTCTGAAACTGCTTAGGTACAGGAACTGGACTGAAAATGAGAAGCAAAAAATTCCATAAGGAAACCTGAAGAACTATTTCTCAAGACTAGATTAAACAAATACAAGGAGGTTTATCTCTCTGAAATCAAAGTATGAAGAACTGTGGGGGGGGATCACGACTTCTGCACAATACTATATAATATCTACAATACATAAATTCACTGAATTCAGGAAATAGGCTATGCATATTTAATGTGACATTACAATGGACCTCAGTGATTTTAAAGAGAAAGTCTTTTACTTTATGAGGAAGTAAACTTCCAACACTAATGTAGTGAAGAAACTCGATTTGAAAATTAAATAGCTAGAGTGTGTGTAGGGCATATTCGGCTTCTTTGAAGGTACCTGTAGCATAAATGTAACTTTCAACTGTAACTATAAAAGTCTTATATGTTCTTAACCTTGTACAGTATGTGCATGCAAACCTACTGACTAAACCAGATTGTTTTTAACCATTAAATTATTCTTGTACGTTAATTTTAAAAATTTGCAAGTTAATTTTAGACCATAGTTTACAAAAACATTCTTCTCAATGCTCCTCGCATATAAATTAGAAATACATTTTAAAAAATTGATTTCGGAGTCAATGCAGTGATACACTGACTCCCACACAGAGTAATCACGATACATAACTGAATCGATTTCTACCTCATCTAGTATTTGGTGTATTGATTGGTTGACGTATTTATTAATTATCACATTGATTAAACAACTTACTGATTTATTTATTTATTTATTTTTTAATTGATGCTTAGTTGATTGATGGAACTAGTAATTAGTTTATTATCAGATTATCTTACTAATTGGTCATAAGATTAGTTTATTGACTGATTGACTTATTAATTGTTTGATTGATTTATTGACTGAGTGTCTGATTAACAGGCTGATGGATGGTCTGACTCGTTTCTGGACCCTTTTGAAGCAGCTGATATAATCTTAACAAATCAAACTGTTCAAGAACCGGTTTGCTTTGGACATCATCAACATGCTGTACCTTCTCTACAAGTTCTGTCCCGCCCACTATAGATGCTCCATGCTCAGTGGCAACTCTAGCTTCTTCTGGATCCTAAAAAACGTGATAGACACAAAAATCAATTAGATTCACACTCTCCTGAACAGAAAGCATGCACAGCATGTGAAGTTTAAGAGCAGATACTCACCTCTGTGAAGACAACCACTTTATTCAGATTATTTCTAAACGTATGAGGTAAATGGACAGTGCTAACAAAGGGGTCTACTTTTTTCTGAAAGAAAAAGAAAAAGACATCTTTAGGATATTGACAGTATTAGATGCTGTATAATAAGTTGGGAGGCTTCGCATGGGTGTACAGATATATGAGAGATTGCGTTAGAGATGAAACAATCATGATTTTATTAGATGATAAATGCGTCAGTGCGCCTGGACAGAAATGGTTCGAAATGCTCGGCTAGAAAGCTGGAATATATCTATATTTTATAGTTTTGTTAATGCATTTTATAATGCAAAATAGAAGTAATTAAATTTTATACCCCGATCAGTCAATAACATTACATCACAAAACATTATACCCAGTATTGTGTTGGTTCTCATTGGGCAGCTTTGAGCTCTCAGGGCAAGACTTCACAGGACCTCTGAAGATTGCGGGGTGTGGCCTCCATGGATCGGATTGTCCAAATCAGAATGGATCTAGGGAATTTGGAGGCCGGGTCGATGGCCTTGGGCTCGCATGCTGGGTCCAGTGGACTGGGTGTTCTGGTGCCATTCTATCGTGACCATCATTGACTTTATCTGCAATGTGTGCTCCACTGGCTTTTCTGTAAGATCAGACCAGATAGGCTGGCTTTTGGTCCTCAAAGACATAAATGAGCTTTGAATGTCCATGATCTGGTCACAAGTTTACTGGTATATAATTGATAATCAATGTTAATGAGCTAATGTTTCTACTATGGCAAAATCTCCAGGAAAAACTAAACATAAAGCAAGCCAATTATGCTCAAAGCCATTTTCCATTTTTCTGCTCATGTCAAAGGGTCACCACAGCGGACCATCTGATCATAATCATCTAAAATATTTACAATTTCTAGAAACATTTTAATGTTAATGGACAGAATATTTAATACAAACATTCAGCAGCATGTTTAAATCCGTGCATCATGTACCTTTTTCTCTAGCTTCATATCCAGCTTCAGTTTAATGTAAATAGGCTGATCTTCAGGGGTAAAGTCCAGCTTCTGAAAGCTTTTCAGCATGTCCACTGCTACATCCGCATCATACATGGGTTTAGGGTAGTGCCTCACTACGTACACGTCATCAATCGGCTCCCAGGCCGTCAGACCATACGGCTTATGACGACCCGTATCGTCGATCTTCTGTTTCTCCTTCTTCTTCTTTTCTTCTGGCTTTACTTCCTTTGCTGCACCCTTTTCAAATCTCCTTTCTTTCTTAGCCAGTCTGCAGAGACAGAAGAGGATTTGTTTCAGGCATCTCATAATATCCCCTAAATGAATTAAAAAAAGCCAACTCCAAACAGATGCTACTATAGTATTATAGCTTCGATTCACACAGACTTGGACGAGAAGAGATTAATAGTCATTCATAAAATATATATTAAACATACACTTTAAAAAGTTTTCATACTCAAAAAAATTTTTTTTATATGATTGTATAACAAAACTGTTTATACGTTTTAATACATTCAAGTCAAACCGGGACTTGTGAACAAAGGCACAGACTTTAAGTACAGAACGTTGATGAGACTCTTAGCCTCAGTAAAATGTCTGAATGGTGCACACGTTTTAAAAGAAGCCTGTATGGCCATGAATAGCGATGCCGGCTCGGATCCCGTGAACATTCAGCAAGCAAAATGCCTGATCCTTGAAAATGGATAGATAACTTCTAGCCAACTTGCAGAATAAACAAGTTCTGTGGGAACTGTACACAATCATTCATAAATACTACTTGCACATTATAGAAACCAGACTGGGAGTTATTGCCACATCCCGCATGTAGTCCTGACGTTGGAGGTCAGTGATTCAGACATGAAGCAAATCTGATCATGGCTCTGGTGTACTTATAAAATGTTCTACCTTGATGGTATCCAGGTACTAATGAAACACTGGGAGGAGTACATAAGTGTAGAAGGGGATTATACAGAGAAATAAAGGTAGTTTTTACTCTCATAGATACATTCTGTTATTCTGCACAATCAAAAGTCCTGGTTTGACTTGAAAACCTATTATATACAGTATCATCAGCTTTTTTTTTAATGCCTCAAATATTTGCCCCTTAATATATAATTTGCTCGTTTTATTTGCTTGCCTTTGACAAGCACTGAAATGAAGGATGCTTACTTGGCTGCTGCAGCAGCATAAGACCTCATAGGGTGATGTCCAGCTGCATTCTGTGACGGACATAAAGAAGATGAAGCTTTGGGGATGAGAAGCTGCCGCTGACATCCAGCCAAGACTGTGAGACAAAACATACAAAACTTATTTAATACAATCAATCAATCAATCAATCATCTCAACATGTTATATGTTTTGTGATCTGCAAATTTTTCTGTGGTTGCAAAGATTTTTTTTTTATCTTAAAAATAACATTAAAAAATGTATTTACTAGTTTCTCATCTTATTTTTTTTTATTTTAGTAAAATTTAAAAATTAAAAGAGAAAATGTTCTTGCTGTGTGGACAGAATTTCACTTAAAATTAAATTCTGTCATTCTTAAAATGAAAAAATTTGTTTATTCGAAAAACAAGATAAGAAGCCAATGAATAACTTTTTAAAAGAAGATAATTAACATTCTATTTCCATATCTAAGAGTTTAAATCTGGTCCAGTACAGAACAATCTGCAGTGTGATGCTAAACTCAGGGCTAATTTTCTACTGAATAAACAGCTATACGAATGCCATGACAACGGGATAGAGGTCATAGGTCAAACTAAACTGCATACTCATGCTGAACTAAGACATAAGATATATTAGCAGAGTATGTTTACAGCATCTTATACATTAGAACACAAATCTATAAACCTGACCTCTCAGTAAGCTCCTCGCCGAGGCTGCCATGTTCACCGGTGCGGTAAGTAATAGTTTCCGTGTAGGAGCGCAAAATCTGATTAATAGTTCCGGTGTTGTGTCGAAGTTGGTTCCCCCATCAAGATGCGTTTTTTTTTTAAATCCCCACCCCCGTGAAAACGGCACAGGGAACGCGCATTTAGGAGAAAGCTCGCTCGCGAAGGGTTATGCGCGTACCACTGAAATTCTACGGAGCGCGGTAAAGGCCAAAAATGACATTGCTAGCGTTTGTAAATCCCTGAAACGGAAAAGACGGCAAATTCCACGCGCCTTGAAAACGAAACTTATCATAACATGAGTTGTATTTATTTATTTTTATTACTGGTATACGATACCCATGATTTATTCATGCTATTTTATCAATGGAATGTAATTAAATATATATAAACTTTTCATCGTTCTAAAACTAAGTACATGCAGTATGTTCATATGTCCTTGTTCTAAGTAAAAAGTAAAAGCTGTGTTACTGCTTACTTGTTTACACAGCAAAAGTGAAACAGCTGATTTAGTGAAGTTTGAGTATTTTAAATATGTCCTTTATAGCAGCAGAAACACATCCTGATGCCTAGAGTTCGTGCTATCAGATAAGGTTTCCCCTTTACTTGTCACATGCAGATGTGTCCACAGCTGTCAAAATGGTACTACTGGCATGTTTACAGCCTACAAGTGTTTACCTACAACTTTACCTACAACATTACCTACAAGCCTACAAGTGACTCAGCCGAGGTTCATCATTCGAAATATGTCCATGATAGCAAGGGAAACACATCCAGATGGCAAGAGTTTGAGCTATTAGATAAGGTTCCCCCTCTACTTTTCACATACAGATGTGTCCAGAGGTGGAAAGTAATGAACTCGCATTACTGTAATTGATTCGATTTTTGTGTGTACTTCTACTTTTTAAAGTAGTTTTTAAAATTTGTAATTTTACTTTTACTTAAATATGTTTTGTTTAAAGTATTGTACTTGACTACATTTTAAATCATTCGTTACTGAGTAAAAAATATGAAAATGAAAAATAATACAAATAATACAACAGGGAAGGAAAAAATTGCACCCCAAAAACCACTGCACTGATTGATTGCTGGGCGTGGAGAACAAATGCGCTAAATTCACAAGAATGATTGAGACGGACAAAACAGATGGCAGTGATGCAGACACAGCTGAAAGTGAAATGCCAACAAATTCTTATAAAGCAAACACCTGGTCATATTAATCAACCACTTTGATTTCAAGCACAACAGATTTATTATGCAAGGGTGTTCCATCACCCATCCCACCCCCGCAGTTAAAAATGTTTTTTTAACTTAGTAACTATTACTTTGAGTAAATTTTTAATGAGCTACTTTTTACTTGAGTAAATTTTTATAGGGTAACTTTACTTGTACTTCAGCAAAGGTTCACTAAAGTAACAGTACTTTTACTTGAGTACAAAATTTTATTACTCTTTCCACCTCTGGATATGTCCACAGCTGTCAAAATTGTACTACTCACATATTTACAGCCTCCAAGTGTCTAAGCTAAGGTCTATTTTTCAAATACAAATTAGTCCACAGCTGTCAAAATGGTACTACTCACATGTTTACATGCCACAAGTAAAATAGCTGAGGTTCACCATTCTCACAACCAATGATGGCTAGAATTGTAATTGCCACATATTTTTGTCCCTTATGTTATCTTTGTCTCTCTTTCTTGTTCTCTCTCTCATTTTTTTTTTACAACAAAGAATCAGTTTTCTGAGGAGACAGACAGTGAGGCAGCCTCCATTCAAAGGAAAACTTTTGCAAATGTTCCAGCATGGTTGGAACAGCCTGCTAAGTACCATGACCAACAGTGTAAAAGTGAACCTAAAAGATTTTATTTCATTATGTAAATAAATAAATAAATAAATACAGTTCAACCAGTTATTGCATTTTGTTTCAAGACATTCTTTCATTACCTTTAGTATAGTATATACTGTATCCACAAATACTTTGACACCATACACTTATCAAACACAACATTCACACCACATAACGTAAACACATTTCCATTGATTATCAATTATACCCCAGTAAATTGGTAACAGGATCATTGGCACCCAAGGGTCACGCATGCCTGTGGGGACCAAAGGCCAGCCCATCCCAGCCCAGTCCTACAGAAAAACTAATGCAACAAAAATCCCACCTCAGGTGATTGATTTCTAAGTTAACAATTAGAATACAAACAAACTAAATTGAGTACAATATTTCAATAATATGTCTACTAAATGTCCTATGAACACAAAACACTTTTGGGCCTATGGCCATGATTTCTTCTTTTTTTAATAAAAAAATAAAATAAAAAACAGAAAGAAACTAGGATCTGGAGAATTATGTTGACTTAAATCTAATATAACACCATTTGGGTGTTGTAAAGATGAAGAAATTTTTTTTTCCGTAAAGTACTGTATTAGGAAAAAAAGAAAACGCGTTTTGGAAAAAAACATTTTCGGCATTCAGACGGGATTAGATTTCTCAGAGGACCTCCGAGTTTGCTGAAAAACAGTAGGTAATTAACATTCAACCTTTTGACTTCTCAGTCTCTAAAGGTACGTAAATAACCTACATAGCTAGAGCATGCAAAATAAGAAAGTATTACTGTACCACTTGTTGCATGACTTTTTTCATAAAGTCTAGCTACTTATGGTATTTATTTCCCCTGATGGACAAATGGATCCTGGGCTGTATGAAGAACTTGAAAATTATATAGCATGTGGTACCTATCCAGAGGGTGCAACTAAATCCCAAAAATATGTTATAAGAAGGAGGGCATTGGACTTTAAGTTAAAAGAGAATTTATTGCTGAGGCAGGCACGTGCACACATATGGCGCTTTTCCACTGCATAGTACGGCACGACACGGTTCAGTTCAACTCACTTTTGGTGGGTTTTCCACTGGGAACAGTACATGGTACCTGGTGCTTTTTTTAGTACCACCTCAGCCGAGGTTCCAAGCGCGCCGAACCGTTACCAAAACGTGACGTGTAAACTCTGCTGGTCACTGATTGGCCATTACTGCGTCACCAAGCTTGCGACACGAGACACAACAGAACCGCTATATTTAGAAACAGCCAGCGAAGGATCGGACACACCTTTTTGAATTAACCAAAAATTTTCTTTGGCTGCCATCGGCCTCTTTTGAAACAAACTCCTTCGTCTCGCTGTTAAAAACATCCACATGCCGAGAATGAAGAACACCATGCCGGCGATATGCTCCATTGTTGTGTGTTTGTTTACAGCAATTTGTGTTCTACGGATCTTCCGAACCGTAGTCCAATGCCTTAACCACTGAGCTACCCCTGGCCTGTCTACTGTCTGCCTTACGCTCTAATAAAAACTCGGCACTGCATGACACATTGTTTTCTAAGTACTGAGTAGTTTCATTCATTAATTATTCTTTCGTGTTCATGTTCATCCAAAGATATTCAAAGAAGACATATAATAGGGTATAAATACGTTATGACGTATATTTTACATAATATTTTGTAGGTTGGATAATGTCCAGAATGCTAGGCCAGTGCTGCAAATATAAAACACAAGTAGGGACACATTACCTATACAGGTGATTCCAAACTTGGGCCCTACACTTTGATCATATATTTTTTAATGCTAGTTTATAAATGCAACCTTTAGTGTATGTTTCATTTTTTTAAATTCTGCTTCATTAAGGTGACACGACCATTTGAGCTTGTGGGGATGGACCTCATAGGTAAACTAGTCAAAACAGATCAAGGCAATATGTATATCTGTGTTATGGTTGACTATTTTACAAAATGGTCTGAAGCATTTGCCCTCCCATCCAAAACGGCTGAAAATGTGGCCAAATACACAATTCAGTTCTTTTACCGTTTTGGAGCACAACAACACATTCTCACAGACCAGGGACGGGAGTTTGTGAATGAGGTTTGTGGAATTGTTACAGTATGTGAATACACATTACAGTAGTTAGAATTGCACATTTAGTTGTACAGTCATGTGGGAATAGGTCATATATTTCTACAACAAAAAACCCCACATATAATTGAAATATTTATTTACTTTAAATTTTTTGCAAACTGTTTGTTATGAAAGATAATACACTTATCCTTACTTTTTTCAACAGTTAAATCAAAAACTGTGCCAGACCCTTGGTATTAAGCATACTAAGCGCAGCCTTTGTGCTCCATCCACAGATAAATGGTCTTGTGGAAAAAATGAACGGGACTATACAAAGGTAATTTACAGACCTGTAATTGTATTTCTCCTAGAAATGTTTACTGAGTGTTAAAGGTTCAGTATGATCTAAAATCTTGTTTTTGTAAAACATTTGTTAGTATAAGTAACAGTAAAGAACATATATTAATTGCAGTATAGCACATATAAAGATGAACAGAAGATGGTCTGGTTGTTGATGTAGTAATACTTTTCAGATCACTGTGCAAACTTGTCCAAGAACGGCAGAGAAGTGGGATGTCTATCTGGAATCAGTGATGTTTGGGTTGAGCTAACAACCAAGTTCTCCCCTTTCTTCCTGATGTTCGGCACAGAGGCAAGA
Source organism: Channallabes apus (assembly GCA_030522415.1). Classification (NCBI taxonomy): domain Eukaryota; kingdom Metazoa; phylum Chordata; class Actinopteri; order Siluriformes; family Clariidae; genus Channallabes; species Channallabes apus. Next base: position 24,733,738 of record CM060122.1, on the reverse strand, counting down.
TATCCATGTGAGGTACCAGACAAATATAAGGTTGGTTGAAAATGTTAACCGTATTAGTTGGAAGAAGGGGTTGATTCAATATTGCTTATCAAGTCATTGTTCACAGTGTTTTGGTGTGTAAGAAGGCAGCAAGCGTTTATTTAATTTCTATACAAAAAGCTCTTGATAACACACACCCACTTGCTTCTGTTTATGGTGCTACTTGATATCTGTGATTCAATAAAAATGCTGTGTTATAGCCTCTTTAGGAAGCTCATATGTAAATTCTACTGTATGTTCACTAATGAGGTCATAGTGGCCTAAAAAAGTGTTTCAAAGTGCCTTAAGCATTGACATGCCCATTTTACACCTGTGAATTGTTCTGATGGTGATATAAAAGGAAGGAAATAACACAAAATAACTGCACTATTGATTATGGTTACTGGTCTCTTTATGTTTATGTTGGACTCAAACTGGACAGGCCCATTTACAATTGTTGCCATTGAAGGAAAAAGTGCAGACCTCCAATCTGAGAAACAGTTTTTCAAAAAAGTGAACATCGATCACATTCAACTGTTTAAAGAGCACCAGCCACGAGTGCCCCACCGGATAAAAAGACAGAAAACACAATCAGCACTGCCCCCAGATATAGCAGCAGTTCCATTCTTTGCACCTTCTTCGGCCCTGGCAGCAGCAGCAACACCACCCTTTTATTTGGCCCTGGCAGCAACACCACCACCCTCTTTGTCGGCCCTGGCAAGAACACCACCACTCTCCTCTTTGGCCCTGGCAGCAACACCACCACCCTCTTCTTTGGCCCTGGCAAGAACACCACCACCCTCTTTGTCGGCCCTGGCAAGAACACCACCACTCTCCTCTTTGGCCCTGGCAGCAACACCACCACCCTCTTCTTTGGCCCTGGCAACAACACCACCACCCTCTTTGTCGGCCCTGGCAAGAACACCACCACTCTCCTCTTTGGCCCTGGCAGCAACACCACCACCCTCTTCTTTGGCCCTGGCAGCAACACCACCACCCTCTTTGTCGGCCCTGGCAAGAACACCACCACTCTCCTCTTTGGCTCTGGTAGCAACACCACCACCCTCTTAACATTCACAATGATGGAAAAAGTAAGTGGACCCTTGGAATTAATACCCGTTTGACCCCGCCTTTGGTAGCAATAACCTCCAACAGGTGCTTCCTGTAGCTGTGTATCAGACCTGCACATCATTCCTGGCAGAACTGCTCTAGCTCTGTCATATTCTTAGGACATCTCATGCTCATGACCCTCTCTAAGTCATTTCATAGCCTCTATGTTGGGTTAAGGACTTGGCCACTCCAAAAAGCGGATTTTGTTTTTCAGTTGTAAACTTACTCCTGTATTTTGGGCCACTGTCCTGTTGCATCACCCAACTTCTACAGAGTTTCAGCTGACATAAAGACATTTTTTCACATTATCATGAAAAGTTTTTAATACGCTTGGGAATTTATGTTCCCCTCAATTAATGCAAGCTGGCCATGCCCTAATGCAGCAAAGCAGGCCCAAATGATGAAGTTTCCTCCACCATACTTTATGGTTGGGATGATGTTTTCATGATGATTTGCAGTACCCTTATACAGTACATGTGAGGTGCTGTGTTCTTTCCAATTAGTAAAATCCTAGTTTCATCAGTGCACCAAACATTGTGCAAATACCGCTGTGGAGTGTCAATGTGCTCTTTGGCAAACTTCAGGTTTGCAGCAAAGTACTTTTTAGTAACCAGCGGATTCCTTTGTGGAAACTCACTTTGTAACTAACCCTTTCCAACTTTATGTAAATCATCAATGCTCGATCATAGATTTTCTGATCTCTTGTTGGCGAGCAATGGCTCACATTAGCGTATTCTCCTGATGCGCAGCAAAGTCAAGACGTTTAAGTGGTTTTTAGCAGTCAAAGTAGCTCTAGTCCACATCTTTAAACTCTCTTTCTTAACAAGATTCCAGGTATGCTACCTGACTCCAAGTTGTCTATTTGAGTTTATTCACTTAAGGATTAACATACTTTTTCCACTACCACTACGAGTTGTTCTCAATAAAGACAAGAAAGATAAGAATTTTTGTGTTACTATTATAGGCACTTTATATTTGTAAATATTCTTGAATTAGATGAAGATCAGATCATATTTTTGAAGGAATAATTGCAGAAAACCATGAAATTCACATACTTTCACACACACACATACTGTATATACAGTATATACTGTATATATATACGCACACACACACACACAAAAAAAATAGTATTTTTAGATTTATTTTGAAGGGACCAGATATAAGTTTCATACATTTTTTATAAATTATCTGTTCATGGGCAGTATAAAAATGTTAATATGAAATTTTGTTTATAGTTAAATGAATTACTTTATTTGCAGTGTAGAAAGAGATTCATACAAATTACACCTAAACATGTATTTACTGTTTAGATCATTGATGAGGAAGAAAGACATCAATGTGTCGAGGTGGAAATAGTGCCTCATTCACACCAGCCTGACGGCACATCATGTGGTGTTTTTGCAATTATGGTAAGTAAACCATTATTTATCTTACTTAGATATTATAACAAAAATAAAAACAAAGGGTGCTTGCTCATTGAAATCTATTTGTGCTTGTAAATTATTGTTTTTAAATCAGTTTGCAGAGAAAATATTGGGTCAAGAAAACCTCTCATTTCCAACTACACATAAAGATGTGGAAAATTATCGGTGGCAAATTGCCACAAGTCTTATTAGAAACTCTGGTATGTTTTGTAATATGACCTACAAACCAAATATAAATGTCTGTCATCTCAGATTTACTTTCATATAACCTACAGTATATGAATTGAACAGGTTGGGCTGAAAATTAAAGATGATCTGGTCTGGAATGTTGTCTTTTATGACATTATTTTATTATTTGAACAGATGACCTGACAGACCTCTGTCATCAATAGGGGCGGGGGTGGTGCAGTGTGGGTGACTGCACAGCTGAGAAGCTGACATGTATATGTGTGTAATCTATAGTCTAAAGTTAATCTAAAGAATAAAAACACCCCACATATGATGAACACATTGGGGTGGGAAGAATATATATACAGTCTTCTACTAACCTTCACTTCTGTTGTCTTACAGAAACTGCTAATGTTCTTATGAAAAATGTCTTTATATAATAACACTTGATAAAATATTTTTCACTATGTGATCAATGTGAAAGATGATTCCACCATCTTTGTGTTTGTCATGTTCTGTTATGATGTTGGACTGTGGGCAAGGTGTTGAGGCATAGATGCAGAGGGGATGCAGTGAAACAAAGAATCTTTAATAATAAAATCCAAACATGAACAAAGGAAGTTGGCTAAAAACATGGAGCATGCTATCAAACGGGAACTCAAAACACAAACAGACTCGGGATTACACTATCTAATACAGTACAGACATGGGGATACAACCTGGACGAGACAAGACATACTAAACAGCCTGGAGGACTAAACACAAGGGACTATGCATGCAAGGGATAAACAAACAAGACAGGCGTGGCTAGGTCTACCACCTGTTCTGCACATTAGCTGCTAAGCTAGCTCATAGCTAATCAGACTAATGGCTCAACAGGCCAGTAGCCTGAGACCCAAGGTAATGAACAGACAAGGTGCACAGCAGACTAGGTATGAAACAGACTAAGAACTCTAAAGGTTAGTGGCTAAAGATGTTAGTACCTAAACAGACTAAGAGCTAAGCAGACAAGGAGACTAGACAGGCTAAGATCTAAACAGGTTAGTATCACCCTCATTAGTATTTAAACAGACTACTAGCTAAACATGCAATGGGGGTTACTTACACAAAAGGGTAAACACAAAAGGCTAATTCTCCTAGAGGCTAATCCTGCTAGGAGACACAGAGACAAAGAGACATAAACTAAATCAAAGCAAATACAAACTTAAAGAGCTCCAGAAACTAAATGCCAACTATAATCAAACCAAACTAAAACAATCAAACCAAACCCACATAACAGAAATTAATGCTCGACCCAGTTTCCCAGAACAAACAAGTATTTATAACAATGCTAATGAGCCTCCTCAGTTCAGGTGAGCATCCACGTCACCTGACTGAGGAGGCTTCTGGGAAACTGAGTCTAGGAACAAAAACTACAAACTAAAACACTGCCCTCTAGTGGGCAACCCTCACAGTGTTGGCCAGCCCAAGACAATTGAAAAGTATTTTTGTGCAGCTTGCTCAAGAGCTGAATTTTAGTGTGAAGAAACAGTAGTTTGGTTAAATTTTGTTTCTCTTTAATTTATTTATTTTCAAATTTGTTACATGCACATATGTACATAATACACATATGTTAATTAAATGGAATATGTAAATTTTTCCATTAATAAAATGTTTGTGTATTTAACCACACATGTACTTGATATTTTATTGTGGATATTTGATAATTGTCCGCATTACCTAACAGTGACAATTCCAGTGATGTCTTTTTGTTGCTACAGTATAATAAACATACAAGAAAAAGTAGTTGACGTGACAATTCTATCCATCGGGATACATTTTCCTTGCTCTAACAAATATTTAGAATGATGAACCCCAGCTAAGTCACTGTGGACACATCTGTATGTGAAAGTAGAGGGGGAACCTTATCTGATAGCTCAAACTCTTGCCATCAGGATGTGTTTCCCTTGCTATCATGGACATATTTCAAATGATGAACCTCGGCTGAGTCACTTGTAGGCTGTAAACATGCCAGTAGTACCATTTTGACAGCTGTGGACACATCTGTATGTGACAAGTAAAGGGGAAACCTTATCTGATAGCACGAACTCTAGGCATCAGGATGTGTTTCTGCTGCTATAAAGGACATATTTAAAATGCTCAAACTTCACTAAATCAGCTGTTTCACTTTTGCTGTGTAAACAAGTAAGCAGTAACACAGCTTTTACTTTTTACTTAGAACAAGGACATATGAACTGTACTTAGTTTTAGAACGATGAAACCCGGAGAACTGCAGTAACAGTCTGATACATAAGGGGAGTTATTTACAGTATATAGAAAACAGAGTTGAATCAGTATCTGACAGCGATAATGAACACATTTATAAGGATAAAACTCAACTAATTCACCTGTGGTGTGGGAAGAAATCAGTAGCAACAGTTTGATATGTATGAGAACTCGAAAATATAATGGAAACCGTATCTGACAGTGACAGCACAATGTACAGTCTTTCCCTGTGGTCGGGAAACAAGTCAGCAGTAACACTGGTGATATTTTTTCTCAGACATGTCTTTTCAGCAAAACCATATTGCCAGAATAGAGACCCGTCAGATACAGTCTTAAGATATTTATAATAATAATAATAATAATTAGAGCAGGGACTTTAACGCGTTTATTTAGATTAATTAATTACACAAAAATAACGCGTACATTTTAAAAACACATTTTAATCGCACTTATTTTTGCACCGCAGAACGTTTCTCACTGGATGTTTCGGCGGACCGATTATACTGGAGCACCAACTAGCGTTCAGACAAAAACAAACCACAGTGAACATGGACAAAGAAACTGATGAGACCGCTTTGGTTGGCCCTGTGGATGGGAAATTTTGCTATAAAAAACGAATGGATGGAAGCGTCAGGGTTTAATAGTCAAGGTTTCCAATGTTCTCAATGTACTTGAAAGTATTGTGTTTTACTTAAAAAAACAGTTCACAGAAGGGCTACCTACCTATAGGGTACCTGAATTTCTGAAATGTAGGCTACTATATTTCTAAATATTCTATTGCTACACTTAATGGCAATATTGCACTGGTCTGTTGGACTTGGTTGAACAAAACTAAACAATATTTTGTTGCTTAAGCTTATGTATTGTGACGTCTTGTGCCGGATAACCAGAGAAAAAAAGGAGCTCAGAGACAAAGCGGTGTTTAATACAAACTTTTATCCTTTTCTCTTGACGTCACAAAAACACAATACAAAAGTATGAGTTAGAAAAAGATCAAAATGTATGTGTAGGAAACGCGTCGGGAGGAGAGCAGCACACATGCTCCTATTTCGTCTACGTCTTCTCACACACCTCTCCAGCGCACGCACCGGGGGCGGGGCAACACACCTAAAAAGGGCAAAAGACATACCTGCATACATGCAATGGTATATACGTTGTAGTGACCGTTACAGATTCCCCCCTACAGAGAAGAGGCTGTCCCCAGCCGTACACAATACAAGGACAACATTCGTAAATCCAATTTCAAACATGAAAACATTGAATTACAAAAATACGTCCCGTGCCATACTCACAAGGGTACATACCGACATTTCAGTGCAAAAACCCCACAGAACCGTTCATGCTGACAAAACAAACTACAAATTAACAATATTCATTGTTTTGTACCTTACTAGGCTGTGCAACAAACATCACCTGCCAACATACATGTGAACATTAGGAACAGTGTTGTCAGAAATAACAAAATATAGGTAAATATGTAACACCATAGGACCTTAAGTCATCATAACCCCTACCGTTTAAAGTCGAGTCGGTCGGTATGGTATTCATTAGTCCATTTCCGTCGTGACCAGTCTGTGGTAACTCTTGGAGCAAGTCTAGGTCTGAGGTCATAGCGATGACTCTGTCTAGTGTCATCATAATTATGGTCATAAAGATCATGTGTAGAAATGTCAAAGTCAGCAACAGGGGCAAAAGTAGTGCCGTCACCTGTGGCCACATTGTAAACATTGTCACTCAAAGAATCGTAAGTAACATTTGATGTATTGGCCAAACAAGAGTTTGTATAATAAGATGGAGACACCCTGCCCTCAAGTTCTTCAGTAAGTACGTCAGAGTCAGGCAAAAACCCATCTGTCCCCTGTACCCTACTCTCAGGTCTGGTATGGAAAGGTTGCATATTAACGACATGAAAAACACCTGCATCTTCCCCTGTATCCAGTTTCCTGAGTCTGTAGTTCACATCAGATAAGACATGAGTGACACAGTAAGGGCCAGAATAAAGTGGTGCCAACTTAGCTGTGAAATCCATAAGCGCGTCAGACTTTGGGTGATTTCTTACTCTGACAAGGTCACCGATTGAATAATGAACACAACGTCTTTTCTTGTCGTAGTATTCCTTTCTCTTCTCATGGTTAACTTCCAAGCTCGCTTTTGCATGTTCATGAGCTTCCCGTAATGAAGACCGCAACTGTTCCAGGTAAGGAATGTCAATGTCAAGCTCGTCATCTCCATTTGGTTGAGTCACCAAGTCCAAAGAAGTGTTCAACTCACGCCCGTACAACAACATGGCTGGTGATTGTCCTGTACTCTCGTGAGGAGCCGTACGTAAGGCAAAACAGATCTGTGAGATGTATCGGTCCCACAAGGTGTGTTTGTGGCCAACGTATGCTCTGATTGCCGTTTTCAATGTTCTGTTCACTCGTTCCGTTGCATTTGTCTGCGGGTGATATGCAGTAGTCAGACGGTGTTCAGTTCCGATGAGGGTGAGTAATTTTTCAAACAGGTGACTCACAAAGGGGGAACCCCTATCTGAAATGAGATACGTTGGTGCTCCATGACGCGAGAACACTTCACTCAACAGTCTGCTGGCTGCTACTTGTGCTGTTGCTTCTCTCACTGCCACAATCTCTACCCACTTTGAAAAATAGTCTACAAAGACCAAGATGTAAGCGTTTCCATTGGAGGTACGAGGTAGAGGGCCGACAAAGTCAACTCCCACGAACTCCCAAGGTTTTTGAGGACGGATTGGGACCATAAGACCAGCTGGCTTACGCTGACACGGCTTAGTCAATTGGCAGATTTTACAAGAAGACACATACTTTTTCACTTCTGACGACATGTTAGGCCAGAAAAATCTGTGTTTCAAACGTGCTAAGGTTTTTGTCATTCCAAGGTGACCAGCGGTCGGATGATCATGGTAGTATTGTAGCACAGTGTTTTTAAGAGATTCAGGAACGTACAGTTTTAAACGTTTCAGAGGGTGGATACCGCATGCAGATGTAGGATCATTAAAATACAGTAGTCCATCATGAACTGAAAATTGAGAAACTTCTTCTGCTACTTCACTTGACTGGGATGCTGTTTCCTTCATTCGCAGAAGATCACCAGTGACCGGGTCGTCAAGTTGCAGTTGTTTCACTTGTGATCGGTCAGAAAGAGGTAAGGTTGTTGTTGAGCAGAGTTCAAGTCCGCCGATTATAGCATGTTCTGGTAATATGTCCACTGGAGATTCATCACTCTGCAGAGGATTCCTTGACAGTGCATCGGGCACTTTATTACGCTCGCCAGGCTTGTGTATAACGTCGAAGTCAAAGTCTTGAAGACGGAGAGACCAACGAGCCAGTCTACCTGTAGGATTTGGACGAGACATCAGCCATTTTAATCCACTGTGGTCAGTAAAAATCGTGACGTGTAGGCCTTCAACGTACGGTCGGAAATGTTCAAGCGCCCAAATGACTGCAAGACACTCTTTTTCCGGAGTGGAATAGGGTTTTTCTGATTTGTGGAGAGCCCTACTTGCAAATGCCACCGCCACTTCTCTACCTTGCACATCTTTCTGCATCAATGCGGCCCCAAGACCAACGTCACATGCGTCGGTATGAAGAAAGAAAGGTGAGGTGAAGTCAGGAAAACTCAATACGGGTGCTGTTGTCAATTTTTGCTTCAGACTCTCAAATGACTCTTGACATGCAGTGTCCCAGGTAAAAGTGTTATCTTTCTTTGTGAGCGTGAACAAAGGCTCAGCGAGACTTGCATAATCCTTTATGAATCTTCTGTAATACCCCGAAAGGCCCAAAAATTGTCTAACTTGTTTCACATTCTCAGGGGCTTCAAAGTTCATAACAGCGTTGACTTTTCCTTGATCAGGAAGAATACCATCTGGACAGACTTTGTATCCCAAAAAGTTAAATTTTTTTGCGGCAAAACTGGCACTTGGCTAGCTTAATAGTCAAGCCTGCAGACCTTAACCGAAGAAAAACATCTTTTAGATCTTCGAGGTGTTGTTCGAAGGTGGGTGAAGCCACGACGATATCGTCAAGATAAACAGCACAGGATTTGTAGATAAGGCCAGCCAGAACACTGTTCATCAATCTTTGGAACGTCGCGGGGGCGTTACATAACCCGAAAGGAAGAACACGGAATTGGAAAAGACCGCAATGTGACACAAAAGCAGTTTTAGGTCTAGAGCTTTCAGCCATGGGAACTTGCCAATACCCCCGAGAGAGGTCAATCGTTGTCAGGAATTTCCCTCTAGCGAGGAAGTCCAGGGATTCATCAACTCTCGGCAATGGATACGAGTCTTTAACCGTAAGTTGGTTTAATCCTCGATAGTCAACACAAAATCGTGGTTCGTTACCTGGCCTGTGAACAATGACAACAGGGGCAGCCCACGGTCCAGCTGCGGGTTCGATGATTCCTTCCTTTAACATTTTTCCTATTTGTTCTTCGATTAACTGTTTTTTTGCAGGAGATGTTCTGTAAGGAGGTAAGTGAACTGCTTTTTCGTCACCGGTATCAATGTGATGCTCGACTAATGAAGTACGTCCTAAGCGTCCATCAAAAAGATCAGGAAAGTTTTCAAGCAATTTTGTCATTTTTTCTCTTTCTGTACAGTTTAAACAAGCTTCATCCATTTTTTGAGAAAGTACAGAAGATGAGACATCCATGAGGAACAGACTACTATTTGGATCATTTATGTCACAGCCCTCCATTTCATCAGCAATTAAGGGATTGTTCCCAATAACAACTGTTCTTGAAGGAATGTTAATAGTGACGGAAGCACGCTGCATGAAATCCATACCAAGGACCAGGGTAGATGGCAGATGTGTAACAACAGCAAAACGCTGATAGAAGCGCTCTCCCATGAACCCAAAATTCAACCAGGTAACGCCAACAGGATCACAAGTACTGCCATCGGCGAGTAAAATTGGTGAAGTAGCCCATGGTTTAATGTTAGCCTTCAATTTAGGGTTAATTTGAACAATATCAGCTCGAACCGCCGAAAGAGATGCCCCAGTGTCTAAAGTAGCTTCTAACACTTGGCCATTAAGATTAATTTTCACTCTGAATGGAGTGTTCCAAAAAGAAGGGGATGCAGTATCTTCAACATGACTGAGAACATGTAAGCACGATTCATCTTCGGTAGAAAAAAGAGGCGGAGTCATTGTTTGGAGAGAGGATTGCCTCTGCGAATCGTCCTCCCTCCTCTGAAGTTTCCCAAGTGCCTGTCAGACGATTGCCTATCGTGCGCATAACTATGTTCCGTCATGTTTAAACTTCCAGAAAGAGAAGACGTTAACTGAACATCTACAGGTTCAACATGACGCGAATCTGTCTCAGAAAATGAATTACATTTCGGACAAGTGCGTGAAGTGAAACCAGGAAGTAAGCATTTGAAGCAGTGAATTTCCTTGTTCATCTTTGTCTTGTCCTTCACCATGACTGGAAGACATGCACCTGAGCCCAAAACAACATGTAGCTCATGAGCTCTAAGAAGGAGCTCTATTCCAGAGGGAACAGACGTACCATAGAGGGAAATTCTGTACTTTTCGAGTGAGTGTTTACAGATTAAATCTACTTGCTCGCCTTCAGGTGGCGGAGTTTTCAATTTTTTGAACTCACTTAACATATGAGCCACAAAAGTAGGGAAAGGCTCCTCGGGAGTTTGGAAACGGTCCAAGATACCTCTCATGATTTGTTCCTGGTTATCAGATGGAAGAAAGACTGTTTTGAACAACTCACAAAATCGTGTCCATGAAGTGATATGTGAACTGAGAACTGAAAACCACTTCTTTGGCTCTTTCCCCAAAAATCGAGATAGGCTAAGGAGAATTTGTGCGTCATTTAAGTCAAGTGAAGTTCTGTACCCATTGACAGACTGTAACCACTCTTCAGGATGTACACGTCCATCACCTGTAAACACAGGTGGCTCCAGCCTTGACTGATAGAGCACAGATGCCAGAATTCTACTGGTATTGGTCACGTCCGAAGTATTCAATTGTGGAGAAAACGTTATGTTCGTTGCACAACCATCAACAGTATTCATACCTTGGTATGGCACACGGTCCGACGGGATGTGTGGAGTGGAGCTGGCCCTTGGAGGTAGCTGTGTTCTTTTCCCCTCCGTTGTATCAATGCCACGAGGTTCGAGGCGTCTTAACACTTTCTGTTGCAACTCAAGAGAATCACTTAGACATTTTTGTAAAACTGACACTTCAGCTGTTAGGGCTTCCACTTGATATTCTAAACTTTTCTGTTTCTGTGACCTCTGTTTCTGTCTACAGGCAGGTTCAGATAAAGGGTAAATTGAATCAGACTCAAAGTCGGGGTGAGTAGCCATTGCTGTACGAACCCAATCACTCAAATCACAAATTTAAATGTGAAACAATAGAAAATGTTTAAAGTATAACAAAAGAAATCAAATTCAGGCAAATATGCACAATGTTCAGTTCACTAAGGACAATTTAGAATTAAACAGGTCACACAAGTATGCTGTTGAAATGTCACAGTTAAACAAATGTACAATTTATGTATAGAATATGCATCACAAATGAAGTAGAAACTGTAAATAGTTCGCTTCAAGGCAGTTCAATTCGAGTTGGTGAAGGAAAACAAAAAGGAACAAACCAGTGGGAGTTTCTCCGCAGATCTGTTCAAGTATGCCAAGCACCAAAAAAAGAAGAAGAAAAAAAATGCTCACAAGCAACGAATTTTCGCTGAGAAAAAAAAGAAATTCGGCTTCGCAAAAATATCCACGGGCGAGATAAAATTAGTTGTTAATGTTAGTCCGTGAGTGAAAAACATGAAAGTCAGTCAATAGACTCATCACAAGGTATTAAAGTCTACTCCAAAGTGAAATAAAGTCAAATACAAAATGTGCAACCCGAAGCACAAAACCGGGTAATAATTTCAATTAAAAGAGTTTGACAGAGCACAAAGCCCCCAAATAGAGTTATATTACTAGTTACAATACAACAGCCGACATGTCTAGACACGTGCAAGAGCACATTAGCAAGCTAATCTTACCGTCCCACACACCATGCGGCGTCGCATGAAACTTCTAGAACATCCGAATAAAGTCCGTGAATTGGAGCGTTTCCCCCCTAGAAAAACCAAAATCAGTTGTCGGATGACAAATAAAATGTGTTAACATCTGAGTCCAGAATTAGAAGTTCGGGCGCCAATTGTGACGTCTTGTGCCGGATAACCAGAGAAAAAAAGGAGCTCAGAGACAAAGCGGTGTTTAATACAAACTTTTATCCTTTTCTCTTGACGTCACAAAAACACAATACAAAAGTATGAGTTAGAAAAAGATCAAAATGTATGTGTAGGAAACGCGTCGGGAGGAGAGCAGCACACATGCTCCTATTTCGTCTACGTCTTCTCACACACCTCTCCAGCGCACGCACCGGGGGCGGGGCAACACACCTAAAAAGGGCAAAAGACATACCTGCATACATGCAATGGTATATACGTTGTAGTGACCGTTACAGTATTCAGTCATTATTCAATGGTATACTAAAAATCCATATGAAAAAACCTTTTTCTCACTGTTCTCAGGTCAAATTTTTATATGCGATTAAAATGCGATTAATTTAGATTAATTAATTACAAAGCCTCTAATTAATTCGATTATTTTTTAATCGAGTCCCGGCCCTAATAATAATGCAAGATAATTAGCATTTTATCCGCGTGATGTCAACTCACTAGGTCACATCTATCTGAATAAACCCAAACTGCATGGAATAAGCACTGATAGTGGTTTTATTATTATTAAATATATATAAAAAATACATTGATAAAATAGCATGAATAAATCATGGGTATCGTATACCAGTAATAAAAAAATAAATAAATACAACTCATGTTATGATAAGTTTCGCTTTCAAGGCGCGTGAAATTTGCCGTCTTTTCCGTTTCAGGGATTTAAAAACGCTAGCAATGTCATTTTGGCCTTTACCGCGCTCCGTAGAATTTCAGTGGTATGCGCATAACCCTTCGCGGGTTCCCTTCTCCTAAATGCGCGTTCCCTGTGCCGTTTTCACGGGGGTGGGGCTAAAAAAAAACGCATCCTGATGGGGGAACCAATTTCGACACAACACCGGCACTAAAATGCAACGTATTTTATAATACGTGAATACGTGTGTGTATGAGTACATACAATTTTTTTTTTTAGAATTTAATTTAAAGTTTTATAAGAAATACAAGACTATATATAAATAAAGTATGAATAATTAATCTTTTAAAATAATAGACATTCAAAATAATGAGCGGATTGAAACTTTAAATAAATTTAGGAAAAACATCTAAGAAGCAAAGGAGATAATACAAAAATAACCTAAAATAAAGACAAAATGCGTTAGAAATAGTATTTAAATATTTATGTTGTATCTTTTTAATGTACTGTGTCAAAAGTATTTTTTTGCAATTTACATAACTTTACACATAATATAATTTTGCAAAAACTAATGTAAAAATATAAATAAAAACAATAATTTGTTTACTTGTTTACTAACTTTCCCTGTGGCTATTTCGGACTTGGGAATGCAGGGAGTTATTTTTACACACCCGCATTCCGAAAGATCCCACCTTCTCCGCTGCAATTGGCTAGCAGGTAATTCTCTCGCGCTATCTACCCAATGGGAAATGTCTCGCGCCTGTTTATAGAAACCCGCGTCCAATCTGTGTGCGTTACGCGAAATGCGGTAGCAGGAAAAATGACGCGCATGAGTCGAGTGGACGCCATGATTGTTGTCCTTCTGGCTGCCTGCTGGGAGAGACTGAGCACCAGAGGAACCGAGCTGAGGCTGCATGTCTGGGGAAATATCACCTCAACATTTGCGGTACCACCTCCCTAATGCAGGTAAGCCAGTTCTGCGTAGCTACATGGTGTTTGTATGGTTTATTTGTGCATTGCTTTCTGCAGCAGTCACAGTGACAGAATGATCCCAAGTCCCAAGGAGAGAGTTAGCAGTGTTAGCTAACGGTCTAACTGTCCTGTACAGGAGCAGGGGACAGTCTGAGCCCCGGGCTGAGCTCATTTATTTTCATTTACACAGTGACATATTCACACTTCTGCGATGAAAGTTTGCTTGTACAACATTCTGTCTGTGTAATAGTTCAGCTGTCGTGTTTGGCTGGTGACCAGATAACCAGAAACTTTTTTTCAGACTAAAACTTTTCAGGTTCCAACGTTTTAAACAAGTTATCCTTTTACTTTATGTAGTGCTTTCCTTACTTCATGTCAACTGTCTATCTGTATAGATAGATAGTGTGTATCTATATAACAAAAGTTATAACAAATATACTACATTAAGTATAAATCTGCTCAAGAAGCATTTAAGCCAGATGTCTGAATTCTGTTATAAATACAGGTACATCTCTATTCCTAAATCCAAATTTGACAGAAAAAAAAAATTTCAGTACTTTAGATGATTATTCTTCTCATTCGTGATAGCCAGCGCCTGGGTCTTTAAGAAAGATTTTTAAAAAGAGACTCAGAAAAATCAGGAAAGATCATGGAATTAGAAGGTGTGTTCAAAATATATAATAATTTCCTTTAAACAGTTAATATTGATATGTACAGGTCCTTCTCAAAAAATTAGCATATTGTGATAAATAAGGGCAGTGGTGGCTCAATCGGTTAAGGCTGTGGGTTTCTGGGTTACTGATCGGAAGGTCGGGGGTTCGAACCCCAGCATCGGCAAGTTGCCACTGTTGAGCCCTTGAGCAAGGCCTTTAACCCTATCTGCTCCAGGGGCGCTGTAAGCTGGCTGACCCTGCGCTCTGACCCCAGTTTCCTAATTGGGATATGCGAAGAAGAAATTTCGCTGTGCTGTAAAAAAAAAAAAAAAAAAAAGTACATGTGACAATAATTGAATATTCTTCTGCTTCTTCTCTAAAGTTCATTATTTTCTGTAATGTACTGATAAACATTAGACTTTCATATATTTTAGATTCATTACACACAACTGAAGTAGTCTCAAGCCTTTTATTGTTTTAATATTGATGATTGTGGCATACAGCTCATGAAAACCCAAAATCCCTATCTCAAAAAATTAGCATATTTCATCTGACCAATAAAAGAAAAGTGTTTTTAATACAAAAAAAGTCAACCTTCAAATAATTATGTTCAGTTATGCACTCAATACTTGGTCGGGAATCCTTTTGCAGATTCTTGTCTCTTAACTTTCTCTTCACAATATCCCACAGATTCTCTATGGGGTTCAGGTCAGGAGAGTTGGCAGGCCAATTGAGCACAGTAATACCATGGTCAGTAAACCATTTACCAGTGGTTTTGGCTCTGTGAGCAGGTGCCAGGTCGTGCTGAAAAATGAAATCTTCATCTCCATAAAGTTTTTCAGCAGATGGAAGCATGAAGTGCTCCAAAATCTCCTGATAGCTAGCTGCATTGACCCTGCCCTTGATAAAACACAGTGGACCAACACCAGCAGCTGACATGGCTCCTCAGACCATCACTGACTGTGGGTACTTGACACTGGACTTCAGGCATTTTGGCATTTCCCTCTCCCCAGTCTTCCTCCAGACTCTGGCACCTTGATTTCCGAATGACATGCAAAATTTGCAACCTGTAGCCCATTTCCTGCACACGCCTGTACACGGTGGCTCTGGATGTTTCTACTCCAGACTCAGTCCACTGCTTCCGCAGGTCCCCCAAGGTCTGGAATCGGTCCTTCTCCACAATCTTCCTCAGGACCCGGTCACCTCTTCTCGTTGTGCAGCGTTTTCTGCCACACTTTTTCCTTCCCACAGACGTGCCTTGATACAGCACTCTGGGAACAGCCTATTCGTTCAGAAATTTCTTTCTGTGTCTTACCCTCTTGCTTGAGGGTGTCAATAATGGCCTTCTGGACAGCAGTCAGGTCGGCAGTCTTACCCATGATTGCGGTTTTGAGCAATGAACCAGGCTGGGAGTTTTTAAAAGCCTCAAGAATCTTTTGCAGGTGTTTAGAGTTAATTAGTTGATTCAGATGATTAGGTTAATAGCTTGTTTAGAGAACCTTTTCATGATATGCTAATTTTTTGAGATGGGGATTTTGGGTTTTCATTAGCTGTATGCCACAATCATCAATATTAAAACATAAAAGGATTGAACTACATTAGTTGTGTTTAATGAATCTAAAATATATGAAAGTCTAATGTTTATCAGTACATTACAGAAAATAATGAACTTTATCACAATATGCAAAATTTTTGAGAAGGTTACCTGTGGGTAACCCCTTGACGGAAGCAGACGAAAGACTAAAATATGGTTTGCAAAAGTCTTAGTTATCACATGACATATCGTACGAATGTTGTCATAAAGGTTTTGTCATGTCTTCATAATCAAGTCAAAAACCATTCACTATTTCCAAACATAACTTTTAAAGTAATACTCAACATTACAGAACAATATTTGCATGCCTGTAACGAAAGCAACATAATACACGACAGACCAGTAAAAACAAAAACACTAATGTAGGCTCCTGGGTTTTGCAAGTTCTCCTGCACGCTCAGTAAAGCCTACCAGATGTTTTACTTACAAAATTGTGATGAAAGATTTTTCACAAAGAGTTTTCACACCAAATATTAATTGTATTATTTTATTACTCTTAAGTACATTTAATGTAGAAATGTTTTCAAAGGTCGTCTTTGCTTATGGCAGTTTTTTGTATGTTGCCAAGATGTTTGCACAGTACAGTAAGTAAAGCAGATGTTAGGTTTTACTGCTTCTTTTAGTTTTTATGCAAACCCAAGGATCCTACTTTAGTTTTTTTTTTTTCCCCATCTGAAAACTGGTTTGGCATGTAATATGTTGCTTTCTTTGCAGTCATGTAAATGATCTTCTGTAATGTTATTTATTTATACATTTTTAAGATGTTTGGAAGTAGTGAACATTTTTTATTCATAATACAGTAATACAGACATGATAAACATATAACATGATTTGTACTACAGATAATACAACAGGATATACACACACTCAAATTGAATTATGGCAGCAACGTGTAATGTTGTGTTGGTGCTATCATGTGACCATGACACACTGAATGAGCAATAATCTTAAAACATTAAGCCCAAAACTGTTTTCTTCGTGCCACCACGCCAAAATAGCCCTAACACAGTTAGACATGACCACACAAGACCTCCAGAGACATTTAGCATCGTCTTCAAGGTGCCGTCCCCATGAACTAGACCTTCCAGTCTAGGGATGCCTAACCTGACCGACACCTGCACAGACAGCATCTACCTGCCTCAGACCAGACAGATGTGCCTCACACCAGACGGATCTCCCCCGGCCAGACCACACAGACAAGCCCCCTCTCCCAACAGGCACAAATGAGTGGCACAAATGTGCCCACAATCCCACCATCAGCAGCCCACTGGGGCACAATCACTGTTATATGGTGTTATTTTTATGGCTGATACAGGGCTGTAGTAGAGGCTAAATGCACATAGTTCTCATTCACACATTTCTTAAATTTCTAAAATATAATTTACTTATTTCTGACTTGCATTAACACAACTTTTGCTAAATTTCAAAAACTCAGATTATTCATATTGTTTTGCCAATTGTAGTGTTCTAGACTGCACCTCGACCTCGACCATAACTTGCATCAGCCAGGCGATCAGCTAAAGTTTGCCAACATGGATATGCAACAGTTTTTGAAGTGTGGAAATAGCAAACATCAAGACCTCAAATAAAAAGTAAAAAAAAAAAGTGTTTTGAATACATAGTTTTTTTAATATGATGGGGCTAGTGAGGCAGTGATGTGATTGATAGTTTTTTACAGTATTCAGCTGTTTTTCTTATTAAAGTGTATGATGGATTGTTAAATTATTTGAATAGTGATTGATGTTTAAAAAAAAATCTTCCATACTGACTTTTATTGTTTTATTCTTTTATCCGTGACCAGTAAAGTTTATGGAGTTCAGTTACAGTGGTGTGAAAAACTATTTGCCCCCCTCCTGATTTTTTATTCTTTTGCATGTTTGTCACACAAAATGTTTCTGATCATCAAACACATTTAACTATTAGTCAAAGATAACACAAGTAAACACAAAATGCAGTTTTTAAATGAGGGGTTTTATTATTTAGGGAGAAAAAAAATCCAAACCTACATGTCCCCGTGTGAAAAAGTAATTGCCCCCTGAACCTAATAACTGGTTGTGCCACCCTTAGCAGCAATAACTGCAATCAAGCGTTTGCGATAACTTGCAACGAGTCTTTTACAGCGCTCTGGAGGAATTTTGGCCCACTCATCTTTGCAGAATTGTTGTAATTCAGCTTTATTTGAGGGTTTTCTAGCATGAACCGCCTTTTTAAGGTCATGCCACAACATCTCAATAGGATTCAGGTCAGGACTTTGACTAGGCCACTCCAAAGTCTTCATTTTGTTTTTCTTCAGCCATCCAGAGGTGGATTTGCTGGTGTGTTTTGGGTCATTGTCCTGCTGCAGCACCTAAGATCGCTTCAGCTTGAGTTGACGAACAGATGGCCGGACATTCTCCTTCAGGATTTTTTGGTAGACAGTAGAATTCATGGTTCCATCTATCACAGCAAGCCTTCCAGGTCCTGAAGCAGCAAAACAACCCCAGACCATCACACTACCACCACCATATTTTACTGTTGGTATGATGTTCTTTTTCTGAAATGCTGTGTTACTTTTATGCCAGATGTAACGGGACACACACCTTCCAAAAAGTTTAACTTTTGTCTCGTCGGTCCACAAGGTATTTTCCCAAAAGTCTTGGCAATCATTGAGATGTTTTCTAGCAAACTTGAGACGAGCCTTAATGTTCTTTTTGCTTAAAAGTGGTTTGCGCCTTGGAAATCTGCCATGCAGGCCGTTTTTGCCCAGTCTCTTTCTCATGGTGGAGTCGTGAACACTGACCTTAATTGAGGCAAGTGAGGCCTGCAGTTCTTTAGATGTTGTCCTGGGGTCTTTTGTGGCCTCTCGGATGAGTCGTCTCTGCGCTCTTAGGGTAATTTTGGTCGGCCGGCCATTCCTGGGAAGGTTCACCACTGTTCCATGTTTTTGCCATTTGTGGATAATGGCTCTCACTGTGGTTCGCTGGAGTCCCAAAGCTTTAGAAATGGCTTTATAACCTTTACCAGACTGATAGATCTCAATTACTTTTGTTCTCATTTGTTCCTGAATTTCTTTGGATCTTGGCATGATGTCTAGCTTTTGAGGTGCTTTTGGTCTACTTCTCTGTGTCAGGTAGCTCCTATTTAAGTGATTTCTTGATTGAAACAGGTGTGGCAGTAATCAGGCCTGGGGGTGACTACAGAAATTGAACTCAGGTGTGATAAACCACAGTTAAGTTATTTTTTAACAAGGGGGGCAATCACTTTTTCACACAGGGCCATGTAGATTTGGAGTTTTTTTTCTCCCTTAATAACGTAAACCTTCATTTTAAAACTCCATTTTGTGTTCAATTATGTTATCTTTGACTAATAGTTAACGATTTTTAATGAGCAGAAACATTTAAGTGTGACAAACATGCAAAAGAATAAGAAATCAGGAAGGGGGCAAATAGTTTTTCACACCACTGTATATTTATTCCTTTCATGCTGAACGGATATTATTATTATTATTATTATTTTTTGTTTACCCTTATGTCATGGTCATAAACCTCTTATTATTACCACTACAGCCCTATATATCCTGTGTGTCTAAAAAAGAGAGAGCGAGACTTGTTTTCAAGCCTCATGACCTGTTGTAACTTCAGCGATCAGGTTCCAGTTGTCGACTGGCGTCGGTGCCCAATCTGTGTATCGCAGCGATCAGGTTACAATGTGTACAGCTGATACGAATAAGTTAGGGAAATATTCTACAAGGCACAGGGCCAAGTGTGGATTTTGCTTGCACTGGTCAAAGTGCATTTATTTTGTTCTGCTATGCAACAGCTGCTGCAACAGTGAGTTACATGGAAAGTAAGTGAGCTTATGGTGCTCAGTCTGCTTTATGAGCTTTCCTTGCTCCCAAATGAGGCAATTTATTTTACTGTTTAGAATGATTCATACATTCTCTGCTATTTTTAGTTCCTTGCATATGGACCAGTCGAACAGTTATGGTTCGTGGCTAGTTGTAGTCGTGGCAGCTTGCTATCTTGTGAGAAGAGATGCCACAGACCTTGTGCACCTAACGGATCTCGGATAAAGTAAAAGGTACATTTACTTTTACATTTAGGCATTTGGCAGACGCTCTTATCCAAAAGGTATTACTGGATGACGTGTGTTACAGGCTGCAGTGCATATATACTGTAAATAGTGCATACTCTTTAAAGTCTCTGTATCTCCTGTGAAATATAAACATGTTATAAATAAAACGCACCATAATGTTCTCGTATACAGACCTGAACAGATTCCACCTTTTTTTTTTATTTATTTATTTTTTTAACCATTTATTTGATGCATTTTAGCTGATTTGAAGGTACATTGATTATATTTTAATTAAGCAATATCACACAAGTGGGAGTGCTGTTGTGATGAATATCAGGATGGCTGGGTTGCCTTCAATGGTTTTTCCAGTTATTTTTAAACAGTCTGTGGTTTGCTCGAAGCTACACCGACACTACAAGGAGCTCTACAGTCCACATCAATAAAAAACAAAAACATATTTCTTATTTAATGTACCCTGTTTATTTAACTTTTTTAATTTTGATATTTGAAACTGCAAATAAAATACTGTCTTTGCATTTTATTTTATTTACAGTCTGCGTTAATAAAGGTCCTTGTGACAACTCGCATGTGGCTTTGTCTTGCAACTGATTGCGTGTCAATATTCAGTTTAAAAATACAGAAATAAAAACACAACTTTTGGTCCAGATCACTCACCCCAGTTACAGATATCAGAGCCGCATATCACTTCAACATTATAGACTCTTTTTAGCCCTGAAACACATTCAGGATTTTATTTTATTTATGTGTTTTTTTTTTTGTTTAATTGTTCCAATGTGTGCCTATACAGTGTGGTTTCTGTCCTAGCAAGACACACAAATTATCTTTCTGTGAGCGACAGGTTTATCCCATATGTGTGTTTCAGTCTTGCTTTGTAAAAAGACAATCCACATTAAGTCCAGCTGCTCTGAATATCTGATCTGAATATCTGATTCAGCAGTTTGCTTGCTCATGCATGTAACACGGAGGTAATTAATCATGAAAGGTTTACATTCATTAAGATCTACTCTACTAGCATCCAAGGGTGAAACTAGAGGTGAACAGGCATCCTACACATGCTAAGCCGTAGTCAGTGTGTCACATCTAATGTTTGATGCTACTAGGCTGATGTTTTCTTTTTTTTTTCTTTTTTCTTTAGATTAACAGGTATGCCAAAGGAGAAATATGAGCCTCCAGACCCGCGCAGGCTGTACACTATCATGTCGGCAGAGGAGGCAGCCAGTGGGAAGAAGTCACACTGGGCTGAGTTAGAGATTACTGGTTAGTTCTTGTGCATGCAGCTTTTATTTTCTCTTTGGTTTATTTGTTAGGCATCTAACACATTGAGTGAAAAAAGTCTTCCCTGGTTAACCTCTCAGGTTACATTAAGCCATTGATGTTTAGGAGTAATAGTTATTTATGCAAAACTTTGTGCCAAACATTTTTAAATAAACACACACATCAGTCACTTAATCTGTAATTAGTATGCAGCAAGAACAGGCATTTCTTTATAAATATTAGAATTTCTGTATTTTTATGAAATGGTCTGTTCCTCTTAGCATCATGTGTGCAGTTGTGCTAAATAGTTGCTCAATGTCAATCCCGCATGCATGGAGCGTTAAGCTAAACCCGTGCTGTTTGTTGTCTTTTGGCAGATTATCCCCCAAGTGGTTTCGTTTAGAACAAACTATTTATATTGCAAATTTGACTCTTTTAAAGAGACTTAATATTCACAGTCTGGTGACTTCAGGTTGATATATCATGTATTTTGCGGCATCACAATAGTATTGTTTTACATGATCAACCAGGTGGGATATAACCAACCCCAAAAAATTATGATCGGCAGCTAAGTACACTTAGTAATATTCTTTTTGTTTAAAACCTGTCCTTTAATAATTCTTCATCATTGTTTTTGGCCAGGGCGGGTGAGAAACCTGAGCAGCTCCTTATGGACGCTCACTCATCTGACCGCTCTGCACATCAACAACAACAACCTCAGCCGACTCCCTCCTGAAATCGCCAAGCTCCCTCACCTGGTCTACCTGAACTTGTCCTCCAACAAACTCCGCAGCCTGCCAGCAGAACTCGGCAACATGGTGTCTCTCAGGTACAGTCAAAGATGTGGAGTTAGAGATCAGGTTTTCAAGATATCAGATATCAGCAGTAATTTATACAAAAATCTGTTAACAATTTAGCTTTAATGACTATTATGGAATGTCTTCAGAGGCAGATCTGAATTTCAAGCTGAAATTAAATAATGAAAAAAGAAAAGTATTTAATTTTTTCTAGGTTATAGCTGGAGAAATTCTATATTTCGAATACTGTTTACACATCGACGTAGAGGAGTCAAATCACATGAGAAGGAGTTCTGTACTGCTGGTTGTAATGCGTTTATAGGCACGTGCAGCCCGAGTGACGAAAGCTGCTGATATCCAGACCTTGAGTTTGATATTGCTTGTTATACAGCCGTTCCACAAGAAAAACATTTATTATTTATTAACAGATTATGATTTGTTTCTTTATTTTGCTGGATATTTTGTCCTGTAAATCTCATACGTTTCACTTTATATTGCCACTTATTCCGATTTTGAATATAATCTCCGTAAACTTCTGGGTCTAATCCCAAATAGCATTAAATGGAAAGCTTGTGCCACTAGGGTGTATAATCCCTTGTCCCAAACACCAGGTTAGGTCCTTTGATCAGAGGTTGCGGAGGAATTTGGGATTTGTAGCTGATTTTAGGCATAACTAGAACAGCACAGAGGCAATTTCGAATGTAGAAGCAATAGATAAGTAGACAAAGTGTTGTGTAACTTTTAAATCAGTCAACGTAATCGTTTGATAATGTCATCAAATGTGTTTTCTTGTGAAGTGCTTCTGTGACTGGTTTTGAATGTGGGTTTCGGCTCTCAGCTGCTCTCACCCCAGTACTACGGGGCCGTACAGATCTATTTTGACTCATGCTGCAAACAACTTTTAGTGTAATTAACGGTTATTAGGACACTTATATGACATGGTGTGATAAGGGTTGGGTATTAAACGGTGCCTGAACCGATGCTTAAAAAAAGAGCTACAAAAAAAAATTGTGGGTTAACATTTTTTTATCAATGTATTAAAAGTTTAAAGTATACATAAATATAAATAAATACAAAACACAACAAGTTTACATACTACCCAACCCTAAAACACCAATAACATTAAAGCAGTTGATATTCCTGGTACGCTACAAATCAACTTTAAACTTTATGCAGATATATGACCATATTTTCCTTATCTGGCAAAACAGGACACCTCTCCTAACTTTGATAGGGTTGGTCCGGCCAGGGCTGGGCACGCGCACACACACACTGCCAGCTGATGTCCGCAAACTGTTAAACCCTCTGCTTTTAACTGCATCCTGTGTGTCATCCTTAAATGTTTTTTTTTTTTATAATTTTTTTTAAGCACTCAGCCACACTTGGCTTTAGGCATTTTAATTGTCTTTAATTGAGTGTTGAGCATAGCTAGCTAACGCTACCTGCTGAGGTCAGAGCAAATGTAATTGTGTTAATTATTTTTATGTATTAATTATTTTGGGCTGTGGAATGAATAATTTGAGTTTCCATTATTTCTTATGGCAAAATTTGCTTTGATTTACGAGTGTTTTGCAATACGAGCCCACTTCCGGAACGAATTATGCTCGGATTCCAAGGTTCTACTGTACACAAGAACAAAATTCTAAATGTCAATATTTAGACTGTCTTATGATGAATATGTGTTGAAAAGAACTTTTTAAGTCGCTCTGAATTGTGAAGTCCTTCCATGAACATTATGACTTTTCTGAATAATGTACCATATTTGCGTGTCCATTTGATATCGCCTTTAATAAGACCATACGGAAAAGAGTGACTTAATCAAATTCTGTCCGGATTATATTTCTGCACCTCCTTTTAACAACAGTTATTGGCAAAAAGCAGCTTTGCAGAATTCTGGTTTTGACGCACAAGAAAAGCAACAGCAGACAGCAAAAACTCCCTAATATGGTCTTAATTAATGACTGTTTGTTTTCAAAATAAACACTATCCAAGAGAAGCATTTGGTTTCCACATGATTATTATTTAGTTTTGGTCTGTGTGCATAGCTCTAAAATTCTTCTTTTCATGATTTCCACAGGGAATTGCTTTTGAACAACAACTGTTTACGGGTTTTGCCATACGAACTTGGACGGCTGTTTCGCTTACAAACTCTCGGTCTCAAAGGCAGGCCCGTTTCTTTTTTTTTTTTATTAGAAAGTTCTTTATAACATTTAAGCTTCATAAGCATTTTCAGCTTTCCTAATGTGATGTGTAACATTCACAGGTAACCCACTGTCCCAGGATATACTCAACCTCTACCAGGAGCCTGACGGAACAAGAAAACTATTGAATTACATGCTTGACAATCTCGCAGGTGAGTTAAAATATGCTGCATATTATAACAATTGGCAAATTCTTTCAGTGGATCATTTATTAATATTTAACCATGTTAGATAATATACTCATACTCATTTATTGCCATGTTTTTTTATTTATTTATTTATTTATATATTTTTTTATAAATCAGTCCATCCAGAGCAACTCCCTCAAAGGCCTTGGATCACACTGAGGGAACGAGACCAAATGGTGCCCACAGGTACAGACTGTTTCCTCCTCTAGGAAAACCTTACTTACTGTGACTCTCACAGTCTCACTGTGTCTCAATGTATTACTGTAATCTCTTCTTTGCAGAATCAGTTACTGTTTGTTTGTGTCTTTATTTTTTTTAACTGTCAGCCATGTTTCTTCCTCAAGTATTATAAAGGTGTATTATAAAATACTTCGAGTTTTTAGAATTTGGCCACATTTATTTTGGGTCGATAAAAATCAGCCTTTAAAATGGTTATCCATTTTTAGTGATACTATAGTGTAAAGTGTAAACTGAATACATCTTTAAATTTCAGTGTATGTCGATAAATGATCCTATTTTAATTTGTTGGTGATAAGAGCATGTTTACAGAGGCAGTATTTTCTTGTATCTTGCAATATTGTGCACATTATCATGCCACCATATAGATTTTATAGGGATATTTGAACTTTTCTTTGTCTAGCTGTTTTCACAGTGATGTGCTACAACGTACTTTGTGATAAATACGCAACAAGGCAGCTGTATGGCTATTGTCCTTCCTGGGCTCTCAACTGGGAGTATAGGAAGAAAGGCATCATGGAGGAGATCACCAGCTGTGATGCTGACATCATCAGTTTGCAGGTATGTGAGCCAGGAGCTTGTTACAAGATGCACAAATAAAAAAAAAAGCTCATCTAGATCAGATAGTCACTCAGGATAAAATACAATAAGGCACAAAAACTACCATAAGGGTATATGGGTTTGAGCAGTTTTTTAAAATGGTTATGTCCTATTGATATTTCTTCTTACGTTTAAGTTTTTTTACCCTCAAAAAAGTTCTTATCAGAACTATCTCTTACAGGAGGTGGAAACGGAGCAGTACTACATGTTTTTTCTGGAAACTCTAAAAGACCGTGGATATGATGGGTATTTTTGTCCAAAATCTCGTGCCAAACTCGTGTCGGAACAGGAAAGGAAGCATGTGGACGGCTGTGCCGTGTTCTTCAAAACAGAAAAGTGAATCCGTTTTTACTCTTTTATGGTTTTAAGGGGGAAATGTCAAAATGTACAAAAAAGAACAAAACAACGGTCATTGTCAGAATGTCAGAATTTTTAAGTATTTATTTACTTTTGTCGCTTGTTAGATTTGCACTGGTTCAGAAACACACGGTGGAGTTTAATCAAGTGGCCATGGCCAACTCGGAAGGCTCAGAGGTCATGCTGAATCGGGTGATGACGAAAGACAACATCGGAGTAGCCGTGCTGCTAGAGGTGAAGCAAGAGCTGTTTGCTGGAGGTAAGCATGTAACTGTTGTGTTGAGAGTATTAGGAACACTTGTACACCTCCTCAATCATGCAATGATCCTCATCAGCAGAGGTGGGTAGAGTAGCAGAAAATTTTACTCAAGTAAGAGTAAAATAATACTCCTCAAGTAGAAGTAAAAAGTAGTCATCTAAAATATTATTCAAGTAAGAGTAAAAAAGTATTTGGTGAAAGGACTACTCAAGTTCTGAGTAACTGTGTGTCCAATTTGTTTAAAAATCAAATAGATAAAATAATATACAGATTCTGTAATTTCAAATTTCTAAAATAAAATAAAGGAAATAATTAAAATAGAAGAAATTAATAAAACTAAATGTCTTTACAAAACAGAAAATTGAGGAATAAGAAGCACAAATTTCGTAATCTCACTTTTTTTTTTCACAACATAAAGCATTTGAAACAAATGGTACCTACTTTAGGTAACGTATGTATGTTTGAACAGTGAATGCTTGAACTATTTCTAGTGTAAGATATACTGTATATTCAGTTGCCCTCCAAATGACTCAGCAAATAGAAAATAACATTAGAACAAGAAGTCTCACTTTACCATAAACAAATCTAAGAAACATATATTTTTTAGCTTATATAGCTAATTATATAGTCATGTGATAATTTTTGCTACGTCTGATTGGTAAAACAGTCATGTGGTAGATCCACCAGATGCATTTCTCTGGCAAAAATAAAGAATATCTAATGTGTAAAATAAGTGGTAGAAAAGTAACGGGGTCGAGTATAGACGAATGTAGCGGAGTAAGAGTAGTGCGTCTTCTCCGCAAATCTACTCAAGTATGTAATGGAGTAAATGTAAGTCGTTACTACCCACCTCTGCTAATCAGTCAATCGCGGTAGTGGTGCAGAAAGAGAAATATTACAAGTCCGGGCCAGCAGCTTCAGGTAATGCTCACACATCATACTGTATCAATGAAATTTAACATGGGGTGATACTGTAGTTGCATTGAAGTTTTCACACACAACAGTCATTAGAGTTTACTCAGAATGGTGCAGTAAGGTAAAATCATCCTTTGATCAACACAGAAAAGCAAGACTAGTTTGAGCTGACCGAAAGTCTATGTGAACACAGAGAAACACTCTGTACAGTTGTGGTGAGCAGAAAAGCATTTCAGTATAAACAACCTACCAGAATATAACCGATGAAGGCTGCATAGGGCCCAGGCCCACCTAGAGTAAACAGTTCAAGAGTAAAATAAATGTAATTCTGTCTGATAAATCTGCAGAAGATTTCTGCTGAGGTAAACATGGTCAGAAATTGGCATTAACACATGCATTCAACCTGCCTTGTGACATAACGCAAGTCGTCTGAAACTGAACATCTTTGCGATGTGGCAAAACGAGAGATTCACTGCACGAAAGTTCAAATAAAATCTTCAGTGATTATATAAAATACGATCCCACACTAAGACATTAGAGTATAAGTGTGAGATATTAATGTTTTTTCATGTTCAGGGTGCCCAGTGAGTGTGAGCCATGACTGAACTGCTTCTTACTTGACATTTGTTGACTAACTGAGGAAAAACTAATAATAACAGTCTGGGTTTAGTGTAGCATGATGTCAGCTGATTAGTTTTTTTTTTTTTTTTGCTTCTTCTATAGCTGCCACTTATTTTGATTAAGTGGTTTATTAGTGGTTGTAAAGACTTAAAACTAGTTATTATAAAATAAGTTCTTATATAGCCACACCCAATGTGGCAAGTGAGGTGCCAGCTTGCAATGAAGTTATAAATGAACCATTATGTTGCATCTGATAATATAGTGTTCATTGTAGTCCATTAGATGGCAGTACATAACAAATTTAGATTAACGTGTAGTCTCTGCCTTCATATGATTTCATGAACATAACAGAAACTTTTTTTCATAAGCACTTGCTGACCTCAGTGTCTTTGACCTTAGTAAATGCTGTTGCTCTTCTTCCTACTGCACAAGTATGTTGACATCTGGCCAGGCACACTCATTTGTGCTTGTTGACCATCTCAGTTATACATCGGATCCCCTATTACTATTATAACAATGTGCATTTTTTTCCCCTTTTTGGCTAGATTTTCGAGTGATGCTTTGGGAATTTATGTCCAAAATTTATGTCCAAAAGCATTAGTGAGACCAGGCTATAATGGTGGGTTAGAAGACCTGAGGTGCAATCGGCGTTCTAGTTTATCACAAGCGTATTCAGTGGTTTTGAGGTTAGAGCTCTGCAGGCTAGTTGAGATCCTCTGTTCCTGTCTAAGCAAAATATGTTGTTCCAGAGCTCACTTTGTACACAGGAAATGTCATGCTGAGACAGGTTTGAGCCTCTCAATTGTAGTAAATGAAAATTGTCATGCTACATAATTCAGATCCTGGTAATTCATGGTCCTTTGTAATTTTTTTATAAATATATTTCGGAGAAGAACCTCATATGGGTGTTATGGTTCGTTCTCAACATACTTCTTGATTATTTTGATTATTGAATGTTAATATATAATGAATAATAATATTAATAGGGGTGGCACGGCGGCTTAGTGGTTAGCACTGTCGCCTTCACCTCAAGGGTCCGGGTTCGATTCCCGGCCAGGTTCAATTCCCATCTGTGTGTATGGAGTTTGCATGTTCTCCCCATGCTTGGTGGGTTTCCTCCAGGTACTCCGGTTTCCTCCCACAGTCCAAAGAGATGTAGGTTAGGTTAATTGCCGTTCCCAAATTGCCAGTAGTGTGTGAATGAGTGTGTGTGTGTGTGTGTGTGCCCTGTAATGGATTGGCACCCTGTCCAGGGTGTACCCTGCCTCGTGTCCTAAGTCTCCTGGGATAGGCTCCAGACCTGAATACAGGATAAAAAAAAAAAAATAAAAAAAATTCAATTATTGTCACATGTACTTTTTACAGCACAGCGAAATTTCTTCTTCGCATATCCCAATTAGGAAACTGGGGTCAGAGCGCAGGGTCAGCCAGCTTACAGCGCCCCTGGAGCAGATAGGGTTAAGGGCCTTGCTCAAGGGCTCAACAGTGGCAACTTGCCGATGCTGGGGTTCGAACCCCCGACCTTCCGATCAGTAACCCAGAAACCTACAGCCTTAACCGATTGAGCCATACTGCAAAGCGGTATAGATGAAGAATTTGTGAATCATATTATTAATAATAATAATAGTAATAAAACAGCTGAAATGTACCTCAAATATCTTCAGCCAAATAACAGTTTAAGAAACTGGGGTTGAAAATAATCAAAAATTGTAAGTACATCTAGACAGATGAGTCCAATCTAAAGCTTCTAGCAAAATTAAACTTTTATTTATTTTATTTATTTACATTTATAGTCATATAAACATGACTATATTATTAAATTTCCACATTCTTAGATCTTTAGTGAGTGTGAATGTGCCAAACTTTCCTGACATAAAATATGCCAGATCTTGGTTGCTCGCATCTAGTGACATGACATGCTTTAGTCACCTATGGATTAGCTATGAAATGTTAAGACACTGCTGCAAACTAAACTCATGCTAATCCAAAAAACTGTGCCAAGTGCCTATGTCACCTTATGATT
This sequence comes from Channallabes apus, assembly GCA_030522415.1. Taxonomy (NCBI): domain Eukaryota; kingdom Metazoa; phylum Chordata; class Actinopteri; order Siluriformes; family Clariidae; genus Channallabes; species Channallabes apus. The sequence goes on along the minus strand of CM060122.1, from coordinate 24,704,108 downwards.
TGCTCTGAATTACCATAGACTCGTCAAGAACTGATGCTATTTCTTCCGGACACTCAAAAGTATTTCAAGACTTGCTACTGTATGTTGTAGCCTTTCTTTTTATTGTAATTATGATGATAACAGCTTGCCGCTCATGTAAATCAAAATCCAGTATCTCAAAATGTTTTATTTCAAACATTCAGTTTGAGTAATCTACTATTCATACAGTATAAATACCGCATATTTCACGGCCTGGTTTAGTACACGCATCGGGAAGACTGCTGACTTGACTGCTGAAAAGACACTCCACAAGAAGGGTAATCCACAGAATGTCATTACTGAAAGGGCTGGCTGTTCAGAGGTAAGCATACTCGTGAAAAGTTGACTGAATGGGGAAAAGTGGAAAGGGAAACACCCAATGCAATAATACAGCTGAGATGAAGGCTGCTATCAAAGCAACATGTTCTTCAGTAATGCCGCAGCAGTGCCACAGGAGGGCTGCCTTCATGCCATGCCACATTGATAGAGTAATTTGTAATAAAGGAGCCTTGTTCAAGTTTGTAAAGTAACATTAGAACTATTTATTTCTGTATTGTAAATCTTTTGCTTAATCTTAAGGAAAAAAACTTTGATGTAATGGATACTTTTTGAAGCTATAATCACATTTGAATTAAAACAAAAAGACGTGACATTTCACTTTTAAATTAATCAAATATCGAAGGAGTTTACATTACAAAAAATATGGGTCATAATTTTTTTCGTGATATATATGAACTGAGCCAATGGTTCTTTTCTCTCTCGCAGTCCAGAATTGAGGGTAATCGTCTCCCATGCCCAGTCTCGGTGCGTGCGTGTCACTCATATAGTCAACATCCGTGCGTGTGTACTGTTTACTGTAACACTGTGACCACGTGTGTGTGTGCATAAAGCATCTGTTATTTTGTGTTTGTATGTGTGTGTAGGACGTCTTTCACACAGACCCACACCAGTTTACGGAATAGAGCCTTACCCACATGAAGGTGAGTTTCTATACAGTAAACTGGTGTGTATGTGTGAAAGTTGTCCTACACAGCAGCCCCCCCCCCCCTTCCTCCTCTCCTCTCTCTGGTCTCAATCACTATCATAGATTAATTTGTTTTATTTTTACTTTATATTTTCTATTAATTCTTTATATATGAAGATTTTTAGGTTGTGGATCGAATTGTCTGAGTTTACATTATTTTATATGGGGGATATCTGCTTTGATATACAAGTGTTTTGATATACAAGCAAGCTTCAGGAACAAATTGTGCTCGCCATCCAAGGATCCACTGTGTATAAACACTGTCTGGCTAAAGAAAAAGTCATAAAACACAATATTTCTTTGAATTTTATTGATTACAGCACACAATGTGGTGGACAGTTCATGTGTGAAAATTATTCCTCATGCTCCCACAGCCACTATTTTACAATTTCAGTCATGGAACATGGCTGTGCCATTAGGGGAGAAAAACTCCATTGATTTGATTTAATAACATGTTTATTCAGTACTTTCAGGTCTTCAGCTGAATTCATTTTATTGCCACATAACGTTGCTGAGCCTGAACCTGAGCAACTGAAGCAACCCCAGATCATAACACACCCATCTCTCTGGAAAAGGTCAATCTGAACCCATCAGACCACATGAACTTTTACATTGCTCCAAAATCCAATCTTTATGCTCCCTAGCAAATTTCTCATATTAGGCTCACTGACGAGTGGGAGCTATTTGGTCTCAACCCTGTGAGTTCTCGTCATATCGTGCGTGTATGGAAATGCTCTTACTTTCACAATTCAACATAGCTACGGATTTTACCTTTGATTTTTTTCTTCCTATGCAGCTTTACCAAGTGTTTACTGGTCTCTGTTTATTTTTTTCCGACCACATTTCTTCCACAAAGTTGACAGTTAGGCACAATCCTTCCAGTTTTTGATAATGTGCAGAAGTGTTATTATCGATGTAGTCGTTTTCTTTGCTAGGTGAATAATTTGATCCTTCTGAAAGAGGAGGCATAGTTTGGTAACCTTTATTTGTGGAGGAGGCAGAATTCTGTTTCTGATTGAGGCTATGTGACTTTTGGTAATTTCTAAATCAAGTTTCCACATTCGCATTTGAAATAGGAATGATCTGAACGTGATTAAGAGGTGTGAACATAAGGTGTTTGAGTCTGAGTCATTTAACACTTATAGCATAGCATCTAAAGAAAGGAAGCCGTTGCGCAAACTCCAGCACAAACTATATGACGCGTGGTAATAATGCTGCTTTAGACCCACACGGATGCTACTTACAGCATCCTCTGTTAATCATTTTTGTCTTTCACAACATATCTACATGGCAAGTGGAGCCAATGAGGTCACACAGGAATAAATTATCGCCTGCACTGAGGTTTACAGCGTGGTTTTTTAACTGTAACTTTTGGTTTCATAGAAACCTAAGCTCCAAGGCGAATCAGCTGCCATATCACAGGTCGACTGGGTGTCTGGTTATAGATTAACACTTTCGTTGTGTCAGAAATGTGTGAGTAGTTCTTGTCTGCCTTTTGGCAAATAATGCTTTGCAAACGACTTGTTCAGAGGACAAAACAGTCTCAATCAGAATCGTTGGGAGATTGTTTACTTTTTATGGGCTTTTGCACATATGACAGAAAACAGTCCCGTTCTTTGATTGTTTTAAAGCAAGGGGACACCCTCTCAAAACATACAATGCTCTATGGTGCCTTCATCATAATGTTTCATATTTCTATTAAAAAGAGCTGTTTGTAATCACCCAACTTTTTAAAAACAGATTCGGGTTTGATTCACCAAGTATCAAACCCAAGTATCAAATTGCACAACATTCAATAACTTTAAAGATTAAATAAAGGCAGCGATTGGGGGGGGGGGGGATCCTGAGGCATACCTAAATTGTACGTAAAGTGATTGCAAAGTAGGGCAAGTAGCCGTGTGTGTCACATATCCTATAATAGGTAGTGCAAAATAACACGTAGTAGTAATGTGCATGTAGCGAGTTTGTTGGAGCCATGGTGGTGCTTTTACACAATATACAGCACGGTACTGGATGTTCAATCAGTGTAATTAACAATGATTTAATGTTGTGATAAGTTTGTGTTAAGTTTATGCAGATAATTACTGATCACTCACACATTTTTCTAAAAGTACAAATGTACTGTTCTTAAATGAGTATCTTGCTTTAAAAGACTTTGAAAGGCATCCATCCCTTGTTGTTTTGTATTTGCTGTTTAAATGATCGAGTGTTTCATTAATGTTGTTCTGCAGGGTTGAAACCACCTGTAGAGAAGCAGCTTCTGTTGGTAGCTAATGCTCACATGCACTGGGACCCCGAATACTCGGACGTCAAACTCATCCAGACCGTCATGTTCCTGTCAGAGCTGAAGAGCATCGCTGAGAGGGCATTAAGCACCACTGGGTCCACCTCAGCCAGCACAGATTCCAGCTCATTCCCTATTGTCCTGTGTGCCGATCTCAACTCGCTTCCAGACTCTGGTATGATCACCAGAAATGTGTTAATCCTAATGAGTGCCAATCTTACACACACTTACTCAGACACTACAGGCAATATGGAAATGTCCATTAACCGGACTACCCCGAAGTAACCCACCAAGCACGGGGGGAATTCTACAGACACAGGGGGCGGGGGAACTCCACAGACACTGACATAAGGCGCTAATGCTAAACATAATGCCACTGTTCTCCGTAACATAAATAAGCTGTAATATAAATTGAATCATCATTTAATAATCATTACATGGACAGGGAAAACCCAGTGTGAAATAAACCACGATTATTTCATTTGACCAACCCTTGCATCATATGTTAATAAAGAACAAAAATGTTTTACAAATCTTTCTTTTACTATGTATATCCTTGTTAGTGGTATTTAAAATCGGTTTATTCTTACATAACGGCTTGTCTTACTGGATATCAGGACATTTCCGAACCTTATTTTAGACACGACTAGAGAAACCAAAGAAAAGCAGTTAAACCACAAGTGTCGACTTGAATTGTATTTCTTCTCCTTTTTTTCTTTCTCTCTTTGCAATGAAAATATTCCAGGATTGTTTCTTAAATTTCCTGCTTTAACCGATGGAGATTAATGCTGGTCTTTTATTACGTAATGTTTTTATGTTCTATGCTTTTGAAGGTGTGGTGGAATACCTGAGCAACGGCGGTGTCGCAGAGAATCACAAAGATTTCAAAGAACTACGCTACAGTGACTGTCTGACCAACTTCAGCTGCAACGGCAAGAACGGCAAACCAGACGGCAGCGTCACCCACAGTTTCCAGCTGAAGAGCGCCTATGAGAGCAATCTGATGCCTTACACTAATTACACCTATGACTTTAAGGTGAAGAGCTACGGTTTATTTATAGATGGAGACAAATAGAACCTGAGCCAGAATCTTGCCCAATATTATAAGCACCCAATATACTGATACCCAAATGACTAACCTGCTTATTGTAATTCAGTTAGGGATGACATAGAACATTTTATTTAGCTTTGTTTTAGGGTTGCAAATTTTATCATTTTCTTTCTTAATTGGCAGTTAAACTTGGTAATAATTGGTTAATCATAGTTAATTAATTGTAACATGCAAATTTGATAGCTGTATGTTTCCAACAAATTAGTTACTGTATGTGAGATTAAAGAAACCCAAACAGTTTAAACAGATAAAAACCTAGTAATGACAAGCAGTGTAACAGTTTTGCTCCCATTAAATGCTGTTATTTATTATGGGCATTCATACTGGCTCAAACTCTCTCGTACCATCATAATGTAGTAAAAATGGGAAGACACTAAATAAAAACACCAAATAATAGAATCAGTGTTGTAACTCATTCAAGTCAAACCGGGACTTTTGTTGATTTTTTTTTTTTAATTTTTTTATTTATTTATTTATTTAATTTTTTTGTTGAATGAAAAATAGAGATCTGTAAAACACATTTACAGAAGACTTCAAGCGCAGTATAGTGATGAGACATTGCAGTAAAACTTTTGAATGGAGCAACCATTTTGAAAAAAAAACATTTTGAAAAAGATTCTGGCCGAGGTGACTTGGAGCACACTGCAGTCATTTCCATGACCATTTAGCAAGTGGAAAGCCTGATCATCACAGTTAATTTTTTTGCAGAAGAGGCGTGTCTGTCTGTGGTAACTGTACACACACAATCATTCATGAACACCATTTGAAAATTACAGGAACTCTGCTGGGAGTTATTGTCACATCCCCCATGCAGTCCTTAACTTGCTCCAGGACTGTTCCACATGCTTGAAGCAGGCAGTCCCATCATGGCTCCGGCATACTGAGAACTTTGTACCTCAATGATATCCAATCACTAAGTGTAGCCTAAGTGTAGCAGGAGATTATTATCATTTTTTAATTATTATTTTTTTTTTTAATTCTGCACCATCAAAGCCCTGGTTTGACTTGAACCCTCCTTGTGCATTATTTCACAAAAACTAGCCTTTTTTTACCTTCCCATGACACATTTTTAGCCAATGAAGATGGAAGAAAGTAGTCAATACTTTCTTCCTTACTGATTAAAGAGGTGCACCCTCTCCCCTTGTGGTGTACACATTTATATACAGTGTATGTAGGCTACAGATGATTATTATCCAAAAAAATAAAAATCAGGTAAACGACAATTAAGAAATTATTTTTAACATTTCTACTTTCTGTAGGTTTCTCTTTTTGAAATAGTGGCCATAAAAAGCACACATTTGTGTTAATGAACTTAGGCTAATAGGTTCCTTCTTTAAACGATTACAGTACCTAGCTTAAATTGGTGGATTTGTTTCATCGGTATAGGTAACCTCTACATGAAACCACTCAGCTTTGCATTGACTGCTATTACTAAATGTGAAATTCTTCCAGAATGGTTCAATAGCATTATAACATACACTAGACTTAGAGTGTTAAGTGTTTGAACTGGCATCAGATTTGGGTATTAGAGCATTTTTTAGAATATTTTGCCTGTTTGCTAGAATTTAGCCAAACCCATATTCATTGTTATCCTATGCTTTTTCTCTAGCCACATATTGCGAACAACATATTAACTTAGAATTTAATGAACCTCTGCATCTTAACCGATTATAAAATCCAAGACCTATGATGGACAACAGCGAATGCTTCTGTAACAGCCGTCGCTCTTTTTGTTCCAGGGTGTGATCGATTACATTTTCTTCTCCAAGACGCACATGAATGTGCTGGGACTGCTAGGTCCTCTCGAGACCCAGTGGTTGGTGGATAATTGCATCATCGGATGCCCGCACCCACACATCCCCTCCGATCACTTCTCGCTCCTGGCTCAGTTGGAGTACCACCCTCCCCATTCGCCACTTAACGGCCTGAACCTTGACATCCACAGGTAGTGATGGGAGGAGAAGCCCTCCACTAACGGATAGATCCCAAAGTTTCTACAAACGTCACACAGGGGTGAAAATTTTTCCCAATCACTCCTTTTTTTTTAAACCATTGCACAGAATCGTGTTGGTAGATTTTCCAGCATTATGGAATAAAGCTTGATACCAAATTAGGGTTGAGGTTCTACATTTGATACCAACCAAGTAAATCCAAAAACAGCTGCCGTGTCCATGTCGATGACTGAATGTCAGTTCTGAGTTGATGTACATACACTTCTACAGAGTCTGTCTGTGTGTGTGTGTGTGTGTATGGCACAGATATATAAAGACTGAGGTGTCTTTTTCATGTAGCGTAACATCCCACTAATAGAGTAAGTGTTTTCTACTTTTGTCAGTAATCCTGTTTTATACCCCCCCCCTTGTGTTTTATCCATTGAACTACTAATAGAAGAAATGCCACATTTGTAAATGTATAAATTTTATGCAAACCAATCAAACAACAATATGGCATTAATGTATATTATGTTATTGTAGCATATGGTACTTTACAAGCAAAAATTCCTCAACCCTCATACCCTCCCCCCATCTGTCTTCGGATTGAGAAACCATGGTGAATGCCTGCCTGAACCGGAACAAAGCAAGCTGAGTGATGTAAATTCCTATGTTTGCAATGTTTGAAAGTATGAAAATTATCTTTTGTGATGTCCTAAATGGACACAATTAAAGAGGATCTCAGCCCTACTTATTTTAATCTAGTTGCGTGTGTGTGTGTGTAGTTCTTTTGCTGACGCTTCATCTTCAACGCTTGCCTTCTTTCCTATGATTCTTGTGTAATTCTTAGAATGCCTATAGATATAGTTAAAGGAAGTAAAACTAAAACTGGACAGCAGCTTTCTGCTTGCTTAATTTTTTTTTCTTCTCTGGTCAGTTCAGGATGATCATGTACGTACCAAATACTTTTTACGCTCTTGTAAGCTTTCAACTGAAAGGAGATCTAGCCGCTTCTTCCAGTAAATTAAGTAAAATTACCTATATGTTTCGGTTTCACTGTGAGGTTGTTGGGCTGTGGACTATTAAGTGATGAAGGAAAACCATGAATAAATTTTCATACACAAATGGATGGCCAACGTAAGATCATTGTTCAGCATGATAATCCAAAATCCCATAGTGTAGGTGGTTGACTTGGTCAAGATCTTCCCTGACTGTTGAGGCTATAACATATGATTATATTATATATATACTGTGACACTTCATGTCAGCTCCAAGTACTCCTAGGCCATTCTCATCCCTCTCTCTCTATCATGACCTGCTGCTTACTGGATGTGTTTTTGTTTTTGCAGCATTTTGAACAAACATTTTAGACAGCTGTGAGTGAGTGCGTATGAAAATCCCAGGAGAAGCATTTCAGAGAACTCAAACCAGTTCATATGGAACCAAAGCCATGCTAAGGTCAAAGTCACAAATGACTTCATGATTGCAGTGTGAAAAGAATATAGTCTGAATGCAATACACATCTGGCACTGCATCCAGTGGCACAGATGACATGAACAATGTTCATTATTTAGTCACAGTGCACCAATAAGAGAAACCAAAGTGTAAGATAGTGTACAGTGTTTTTCTCTCATTGTCTATACCGCTTAATCCTGAATATAGTGTCGCCGGGAGCCTGGACCTTATCCTAGGAGTGCACGAGGTAAGGTACGCCCTGGACAGTGTGCTAATCCATCGCAGGACACACACTCAATCGCACATTCAACAGTGTTTAGTGTACTATTAAATCTTTAATGTAGAATAATGTGCCTTTTAAACACATACCAAACTATCATCAATGGAGCAATTTAGGTCTTTAAATTATCTAATGTATACATAATAATTACACTTTAATGTTCTCAGCTTATGTTATACTTAGGAAGCTCCACATCCTGTATGTCTTTTATCTATAAAGTCATGTGTAAAAGATACATGTAGAGCACAGTTTTAATTCTGTGGTTTTTGTGTAAAAACATACTTCTCAACTGAAAATTTTATATACAAAATAGCGTGACCGGAAACAGAAGAGGAAATCTGAAAAAACTGGCAGGAGAAAGTATATATTGTCTGAAAAACTATTTGCCCCCCTCCTGATTTCTTATTCTTTTGCATGTTTGTCACACAAAATGCTTCTGATCATCAAACACATTTAACTATTAGTCAAAGAGACCACAAGTAAACACAAAATGCAGTTTTTAAATGAGGGGTTTTATTATTTAGGGAGAAAAAACAATCCAAACCTACATGGCCCTGTGTGAAAAACTAATTGCCCCCTGAACCTAATAACTGGTTGGGCCACCCTTAGCAGCAATAACTGCAATCAAGTGTTAGCGATAACTTGCAACGAGTCTTTTACAGCGCTCTGGAGGAATTTTGGCCCACTCATCTTTGCAGAATTGCTGTAATTCAGCTTTATTTGAGGGTTTTCTAGCATGAACCGCCTTTTTAAGGTCATGCTGCAACATCTCAATAGGATTCAGGTCAGGACTTTGACTAGGCCACTCAAGTCTTCATTTTGTTTTTCTTCAGCCATTCAGAGGTGGATTTGCTGGTGTGTTTTGGGTCATTGTCCTGCTGCAGCACCCAAGATCGCTTCAGCTTGAGTTGACGAACAGATGGCCGGACATTCTCCTTCAGGATTTTTTGGTAGACAGTAGAATTCATGGTTCCATCTATCACAGCAAGCCTTCCAGGTCCTGAAGCAGCAAAACAACCCCAGACCATCACACTACCACCACCATATTTTACTGTTGGTATGATGTTCTTTTTCTGAAATGCTGTGTTACTTTTATGCCCGAAGTAACGGGACACGCACCTTCCAAAAAGTTCAACTTTTGTCTCGTCGGTCCACAAGGTATTTTCCCAAAACTCTTGGCAACCATTGAGATGTTTTTTAGCAAAATTGAGACGAGCCTTAATGTTCTTTTTGCTTAAAAGTGGTTTGCGCCTTGGAAATCTGCCATGCAGGCCGTTTTTGCCCAGTCTCTTTCTTATGGTGGAGTCGTGAACACTGACCTTAATTGAGGCAAGTGAGGCCTGCAGTTCTTTAGATGTTGTCCTGGGGTCTTTTGTGGCCTCTTGGATGAGTTGTCTCTGCGCTTTTGGGGTAATTTCGGTCGGCCGGCCACTCCTGGGAAGGTTCACCACTGTTCCATGTTTTTGCCATTTGTGGATAATGGCTCTCACTGTGGTTCGCTGGAGTCCCAAAGCTTTAGAAATGGCTTTATAACCTTTACCAGACTGATAGATCTCAATTACTTTTGTTCTCATTTGTTCCTGAATTTCTTTGGATCTTGGCATGATGTCTAGCTTTTGAGGTGCTTTTGGTCTACTTCTCTGTGTCAGGTAGCTCCTATTTAAGTGATTTCTTGATTGAAACAGGTGTGGCAGTAATCAGGCCTGGGGGTGACTACAGAAATTGAACTCAGGTGTGATAAACCACAGTTAAGTTATTTTTTAACAAGGGATGCAATCACTTTTTCACACAGGGCCATGTAGATTTGGATTTTTTTTCTCCCTAAATAATAAAACCCCTCATTTAAAAACTGCATTTTGTGTTTACTTGTGTTATCTTTGACTAATAGTTAAATGTGTTTGATGATCAGAAACATTTTGTGTGACAAACATGCAAAAGAATAAGAAATCAGGAAGGGGGCAAATAGTTTTTCACACCACTGTATGTATGTTGAGTGGATGTGGGAGTAACAGGCTGCTTTGCTTGGTTTATAAGGATGTTTGGAAAGGGAAGTAATGGAACTTCTCAACTGATAATTATAGATGGAAAAAAATAATAGCGTGACCGGATACAGGAGAGGAAATCTGAAAAAACTGGCAGGAATAAGTATATATGTATTTCTGTTTTTTTCATAATGTTGCAAAAGAATTTGCTGACTAGTATTAAACCAGTTAGTGGAGAAGTAAAACAACAAATAAGTTATTTCACACTGAGGAAAAGGCAAATTTAGAGCACTGTTTAGCATGATAGACCAAAATCCATAGGTGGTTGACTGTGTTGAGTCAAATACACTCCCTGTTCAGTATTCAGAGACTGAATGATAGATAAGAAATTGAAAAAGTAGATTGGATAAAGATCAAGTTTTAATCTTAAAATCACTCCAGCATGCTAAAATTCACTTCTTTAGCGCTGTTATTTCAGCACTGAAAATATGAACTAATCCTAGTTAAAATATTCCGTTTAGCTTTACTAATTAATGTCTATTAGTGCAGGTGTGTGTTTACATTGAGCAAGTAGCTTATTAGCAGCTTACTTTAAAATAGATTATTAAATCCGGCACATAACTGCTCATAACATCACTTACATTACTCAACATTTCAATTTGCCATGCAGTATAGTGCAGGTTAAATTTCAGGCAGATATCCAAGTACTGCATTAGTTTTATTAAATTCAGTCTAGCTAGATTTGCTTGATGCTGTGATAAAATCTATCTCGACAGACATACAGACAGACAGAAAATGTATAAAACATTAAGACACACCTTAAATAAATAGCAAGTTCTGACCAACATAGAGACAAAACCTTACTTTTATTTATCTAAATACATTAAAGATAAGTTTTATATACTTTCCATTATTTATTTATGTGAATTATGGTAGGTATAAAGAAGCACACGTTCTATAGTCAGGCCTCAATTTTTGATGGCATTCCTTTATTCAGTATATCAAACCAAAGCCATTTCCAACACTGTAGTTGCATTAAAAAAAAAAAAAGAAACTCACATTAGCTACTCACATTTAGTGTACTACTAAACTTTAATGTAGAATAATATGCATTTTAAACTCACTTTAAAGAAAAGATAGAATGTACTCAATAGCCAGAAAAGAGATACAGTACAACATACTCAAACTATCATAAATGGAGCAATTAAGATCTATGAACTGTCTAATGCATACAGTACATAATAATAAAACTTTAATGCTCTCAGCCTGTTATACTTCATGAAGCTCCACATCTTATATGTCTTTTATATCTATAAAGTCATGTGTGAAAGATAGTGCTCCGTTTTAATTCTGTGGATTTTGTGTAAAAACATACTAAAAAATCATCTGATCCTATGATTTTATAGTTATTTATCATATCTATATCGATATGGAGAATTTCTATAAATATCTGCATTTGCTTTGGAATTATTTATTCAGTTATCCATATACTTTTCATTGTATATGTGTTTGAATTATGGTGGTACAGTATAAGGAAGCACAGATTCTATAGTCAGGCCTAAATTTTTAATGTTAGTCCTTTATTTAGTATATTAAACTATAAGCATTTCACACTGTAGTTGCATTTGAAAAGGAAAAAAAGTATTGCATCTGTATTACATCAGAAACCGAGCTCGCTTTCACTTCGACTGACGAGAAAGTGTGCACGGGTCATCGTTCTCAGACAGGGGACTCTTGCTTTAGCCATTTCCTGCAAAGATGAAACTCACATCAGCAAACATAGTACTTCTTCTTTGTCTTTCGGCTGTTCCCTTTCAGGTGTCGCCACAGCGAGTCATCTGCCTCCATCTAACCCTATCCTCTGCATCCTCTTCTCTCACACCAACTAACTTCATGTCCTCTATCATTACATCCATAAATCTAATTTTTGGTCTTCCTCTAGACCTCCTGCCTGGCAGTTCCAACCCCAGCATCCTTCTACTGATATATTCACACTCTCTCCTCTGAACATGTCCAAACCACCTCAATCTGGCCTCTCTGACTTTATCTTCAAAACATCTAACATGGGTTGTCCTTTTGATGAACTCATTCCTGATCCTATTCATCCTTGTCACTCCCAAAGAGAACCTCAACATCTTCAGCTCTGCTACCTCCAACTCTGCCTCCTGTCTTTTCTTCAGTACCACTGTCTCTAAGCCACTGAACATCGCTGGTCTCACCACTGTCCTGTACACCTTTCCTTTCATTCTCACTGATACTCTTTTATCACACAACACGCCTGACACTTTTCTCCACCCATTCCAACCTGCCTGTACACGTTGTGGCATGTCCATTAAACAAGTAACTTCATATTATCATATGTATTGTCATATCTACAAAGAGGACTAAAAAATTATAGCAAAATGTCAAACATAAATAATAATTTCTAGTAATTTCTGACTTACCATAGGACTTTTTTGAGGAAACGTTGGACGTACCCTGCCTCAGGATCCAAACACACTTTTTGTCTGGTGACCTTCAGGATGACACTGAAAGGGGGATAAATCTATAAGCACTAATATACATTTGATTTAGTTAAAAATGACAATGATTAACTCAGTTGTTTTTTAATGATGCTTTTTAAATTATGTACATTGGAAACCATCAGTTTCTCACCTAATATTATGCTATGCTATTATGCATTGAGGTCAATAAAATTGGCATATAACATGTAGTAGTAGCTTTAAAAAAAAGCATTACAGCTTCTGCAATCATAGTCCAGAATCACAGCCTGTTATGATAAATATGGTTATCACATACAGTAGAGTCAGAACACTGGCATGAAACACTGGAAGTAGCCAGTGTTTTTAAGCATATTTCCCCCTGACTCACATAATTTCAGTGTCGTTGCAGGTTTCCCTGCTAGGTATGACCTCAACCATTGCAAACGATCGAGGGTTAATGTAGGTGTTTGTGGTGTTTAAACAGCGGCAATGATATCTGTTTCTTCCCTCCCATGGAAAAGCTGCAAAAAAAAGTAACAAGACAGAAAACATAAGAGGATGCCGCAGGTCAATAAACGGTTTCATACACCTAGTTGAGAGTCATGTGGAATTCAAATTAATTAGCAATCACATAATGCAAATTCCTAAACACAAAACTAATTCCTAAAAATCTGTTGAAATCACTTTAGCCATTAATGTTGCACATGAAACTTTCATCATTATTAAATTACAAAGTTTTATAACTAAAACCACTGATAATGTGCTGATAAAAATGATAATAAATCAATACAAAATAGCCCCTTACCAAACATGGTGCTGAAGCAGAACAGGGCAGTTGCTGCCAGCAGTAGGTTGGCACTGAGAGACATGATGATGGTGCAGGTGTCCGTGGAGTGGATGTGGGAGTAACAGGCTGCTTTGCTTGGTTTATAAGGATGTTTGGAAAGGGAAGTAATGGAACTTCTCAACTGATAATTATAGATGGAAAAAAAAATAATAGCGTGACCGGATACAGGAGAAGAAATCTGAAAAACTGGCAGGAATAAGTATATATGTATTTCTTTTTTTTTCATAATGTTGCAAAAGAATTTGCTGACTAGTATTAAACCAGTTAGTGGAGAAGTAAAACAATAAATAAGTTCTTTCACACACAAATGGATGACTGAGGAAAAGCCAACATAAGTGCACTGTTTACCAAAATCCATAGGTAGTCGACTGTGTTGAGGTCTTTCCTGACTGTTAAAGCTATTTGATGTGAAGTACTCGTCATTTATGGAAAAACAGTTTGTAGAAAGGGTTAGAAGTTTAAAGCTTTATCACTAATGAGCTGTAATGTCGGCACGATGGTGTAGTGGTTAGCACTGTCTCCTTGCACCGCCAGGGTCCGGGTTCGATTCCCCGGCCAGGCTCGATTCCCCTCTCTGTGTGCATGGAGTTTGCATGTTCTCCCCGTGCTTGGTGGGTTTCCTCCGGGTACCCCGGTTTCCTCCCACTATCCAAAGACATGTAGGTTAGGTTAATTGACATTCCAAATTGCCCGTAGTGTGTGAATGAGTGTGTGTATGTGAGTATGTGTGTGTGCCCTGCGATGGATTGGCACCCTGTCCAGGGTGTACCCCGCCTTGTGCCCTAACTTTCCTGGGATAGGCTCCAGGCCCCCGCGACCCTGTATATAAGGATAAAGCGGTACAGAAAATGAATGAATGAATGAGCTGTAATGTAATCAGTGATATTATTTCAGGTTGAAGCCCACATACATGTCTGTCTGTCTGTCTTTTTGTATAGCAGAACACTTTGCCTAACTTATTAATACAAAGAATTTAGTATGTTTCTAAGTTTTGTCTTAAAACAAGTCCAGCACGTTAAATTTGACTCATACCTCTTCAGCCCGGTTATTTCAGCTGTGAAAATATTAAGTAAAATATTCAGTTTAGCTTTACTAATTATTATCTATTAGTGCAGGTGTTTGTTTACATTGAGCAAGTAGCTTATTAGAAGCTTCTCTAAAGTAGATTATTAAATCTTGACCATAATTGTTCATAACATTGCTTTTACTAAACATTCACTTATGGTGCAGGTTAAACTTCAGACTGATATTTAAGTACTTATATTTAAGTAAAGGTTTCATTAAACTCTATCCAATCTGGACGGACATACACACACTCACACACACACATACATACATACATACATAACATTTTCTGAGACTAGTTTCTTGTCCTACATTAAGACATAAAGATATCAAGTTCGGCCAAAACCTTTCCTTTATTTATGTAGATACGGAAGCACATACAGTATTCTATAGTCAGACCTCAATTTTTAATGTTAGTTCTTTATTCAGTATATCAAACTAATAGCATTCAACATTGCAGTTCCAAAATTCCAAAAAGATTTATTCGCATACACTTGGCTATATTACATCAGAGAATGATGAGAACTAATATACAATTGCTTTAGTTAAAAATGACAATGTTTAACACAGTTGTTCTTTAATTATGCTTTTAAAGATGCTTTTTAACTGATGTACATTGGAAGTCTTCAGTTTGTCACCTAATATTAATTAGCATGCTAGATAAGGTTGCTAAAATTGGCATAGAGTGTGTAGTAGTAGGTTTAAATAAATAGCTTTGCAGCTCCTGCAAACTCTTAGTCCAGAATCACAGACCAATATAATAAATATGGCTATAATGTACAGTACAGCACAGGGCAGTTGCTGCCAGGTTGGCACTGAGAGGCCTGATGGTGGTGCAGGTGTCAGTGAAGTGGATCTGGGAGTAACAGACTGCTTTGCTTGGTTTATAAGGATCCTCGGAAAGGGAAGTAATGGAACTTCTCAACTGATAATTATAGAATGAAAAAGAAAAATAGCGTGACCGGATACAGGAAAGGAAATCTGAAAAAACTGGCAGGAGAAAGTATATATGTATTTCAGTTTTTTTCATAATGTTGCAAAATAATTTGCTGACTAGTATTAAAACAGTTAGTGAAGAAATAAAGCAATAAATAAGTTATTTCACACACAAATGGATGACTGAGGAAAAGCCAACATAAGTGCACTGTTTAGCATTATAGACCAAAATCCATAGGTAGTCGACTGTGTTGAGGTCTTTCCTGACTGTTAAAGCGATTTGATGTGAAATACCCATCGTTGATGGAAAAACAGTTTGTAGAAAGAGTTAGAAGGTTAAAGCTTTATCACTAATGAGCTGTAATGTAATCAGTGATATTATTTCAGGTTGAAGCCCACATACATGTCTGTCTGTCTGTCTTTTTGTATAGCAGAACACTTTGCCTAACTTATTAATACAAAGAATTTTGTAAGATTATAAGTTTTGTCTTAAAACAACTCCAGCACGTTAAAATTGACTCATACCTCTTTAGCGCTGTTATATCAGCTGTGAAAATATAAAATAAAAACATTTTTTCACTTATGGTGCAGGTTAAACTTCAGACAGATATTTAAGTACTGCGAACGTTTCATTAAACTATGTCCAGCCAGTTTTGCTTGATGCTGTAAAAAAATCTGGACAGACATACATACATACATACATACATACATACATACATACATACGTACATACACCGCGTTCCAAATTATTATGCAAATTGGTTGTAAGTGTCAAACATTAAATGATTAGTTTTTAAATTAAACTCATGGATGGTGTTGTGTCTCAGGGCTCTTTGGATCACTGAAATGAGTCTCAGACACGTGTGATAATTAGTTTGCCAGATGAGCCCAATTAATAACCTCCTAAGGCCCGAATGTCCTCATATGAGGACATGATATTTTATCCCAATTTAACAGCCTATATATTTATCCTTGTACCATCCTCATATAAAAGTACTGTATAATTCTTTTGCCAAGTTTCTTCCTGGTTGAAAACTTAGATTAAATTATATTTATCAGCTGTAAATAAAGAGAAACAGTCAGCAGAAATTGCAATGTCACAAGAGTAGAGTTCAGGCCTCAGGAGGTTTTAAAGGAAAAGTACTGAAGAAGGTTGTTCCACATTATTAAGCAGGCCACAGGTTTCAAGCAATATGGGAAAGAAAAAGGATCTCTGCTGCCGAAAAACGTCAAATATTGCAATGCCTTGGACAAGGTATAAAAACATTAGATATTTCATGAAAACTTAAGCGGGATCATCGTACTGTGAAGACATTTGTGGCTGATTCAGCGCACAGACAGGTTCGTGCAGATAAAGGCAGAATGAAGGTTTCTGCAAGACAAATTCGTATTAAGAGAGCAGCTGCTGAAATGCCATTACAAAGCAGCAAACAGGTATTTGAAGCTGCAGTTGCATCTGGAGTCCCGCGAACCTCAAGGTGTAGGATCCTTTAAAGGCGTGCAGTTGTGCATAAACCTACTATTCAGCCGCCCCTAATCAATGCTCACAAGCAGAAACGGTTGCAGTGGGCCCAGGCATATATGAAGACAAGTTTTTAAACAGTCTTGTTTACTGATGAGTGTCGTGCAACCCTGGATGGTCCAGATGAATGGAACAGGGTTTGACATTGGCACCCGCCCACCCGCCAAATGCGGGTAAAATTCGGCTGTGGCGGGTAATAACTTTAGTCTCATTAGCCACTTTGGCGGGTAGTTTATTCTTTGGTATGACAATATATTTTTGTTGTAGTTTTCTCTAAAGTCATTCGATATAATAAACACATTGCAACGTAATATTACGCGCATAAAACATGCATGAATGTAATGAGGACATTTAATACCTCTCTACTCATGTTCACACATGCATTGCGCGCGCGCACACACACACACACACACACACACACACACACACATACTTTTACTTCCTGTTTGGGGTGTGTGTGTGTGTATAATTTCCTTAAAGGTCTATTGCTTCTCAACAGGATGAGAATGTTTGCCCCTTTCGCAGGTTATTTACTGATTATATATTTAAAAAAAAGTAATCACTATTAAAATCTATTTAGATTTCATGTTGAATGATAGAAAATTCATCAATTGATTGAATTACCTCACACTATAAAGAGTCAACATTACAAGATAGACCAGAGTCCATTGTCGTAACTCAGAATTCTGATATAATAATACATAATGAATAATAATACCTGATAATAGTACACATAATAACACACTAAAATAATAAATGTTCTGAGTTGCTGTATTTGTAATATCAGAATGAGTTCAGTTGTACTGAATCTGTTATTTTTCAATTTCATGTGGTAAGAGGCTTGAATTTAAGTTCAATAAGCAGAATATACTGTTCATGTTTGCATGTTTTTATATTGGGAGCTATCTTAACAGTCCTGAATACTTGACTACTGCTATAGTGATATACAGTGTATGCTGTCATTTATAAGTAAATCTAGATATAACAAACATTAACGTATCATGGTGAAGAAAAAAACTGAGATTTTCTGGTAACAAAATTGTGGCTAGTAAAAAGGCTGAATGGCGAGTGACTCCAGAAATCCACTAGCCACATTGGCCAGTGAGCAAAAAAGTTAATGTAAAACCCTGGAATGGAGTAGTGGATGGTTGGTGGATGGCCACCATGTTCCAACAAGGCTGCGATGTCAACAAGGAGGTGCCGGAGTTATGTTTGGGGCTGGAATCATGGGGAGAGAGCTGGTAGACCCCTGTAGGGTCCCTGAAGGTGTGGAAATGACTTCTGCAAAGTATATTGACTGACCACTTTCTCCCATGGTACAAAAAGAAGAACCGTGGTTTCTGTAGCAAAATCATCTTCATGCACGACGATGCACCATCTCATGCTGCAAAGTATACTTCTGTGTCATTGGCTGCTATGGGCATAAAAGATGAGAAACTCATGGTGTGGCCGCCATCCTTCCCTGACCTCAACCCCATTGAGAACCTTTGGAGCATCCTCAAGCAAAAGATCTATGTGGGTGGGAGGCAGTTTGATTCAAAACAGCAGCTCTGGGAGGCTATTCTGACATCCCGCAAAGAAATTCATGCAGAAACTGTCCAAAAACTCACAAGTTCAATGGATGCAAGAATTGTGAAGGTGCTATCAAAGAAGGGGGGCTATGTTATGATGTAACATGTCCTGTTAGGATGTTTTTGATTGAAATAGTTTTTGATTTCTTTAAATATGACCTCATAATGCTGCAAATTCAACAAAAGACCATTTTTTGTTCTTTACAACCTATAAAAGTGTTTTAACTCTGTTGTGCATAATAATTTGGAACAGTGTGTTTTTAGTTTTTTATTTTTAAAATAAATATTGTTATCATTAGGAGGTTTGTTCAATAAAATTCTAATTATACCCTAATCGTTGATGACTAGAAAATTATACTGACTGTCATTTGATTTGATTTTCATTTACTAATTATGAAAATCAGAGAAATATATCATTTGCGTAATAATTTGGAACGCAGTGTACATACAGTACATACATACATACATACATTTATTTTTCGGAGACTCGTTTCAATGTGTCCAACATTGTATGAAACATAAAGATATAAAGTTCTGGCCAATGTACGGTAAAAACCTTTCCTTTAGTTCTGTACTGTAGATGCACTGACGATAAGATTTATATTCTTTCCATAGTATATGGGTCTGAATTATGGTAGGTATACGGAAGCACATATTCTATAGTCAGACTTCAATTTTTAATGTTAGTTCTTTATTCAGTATATCAAACTAATAGCATTCAACATTGCAGTTCCAAAAAGATTTATTCGCATACACTTGGCTATATTACATCAGAGAATGATGAGAACTAATATACAATTGCTTTAGTTAAAAATGACAATGTTTAACACAGTTGTTCTTTAATTATGCTTTTAAAGATGCTTTTTAACTGATGTACATTGGAAGTCTTCAGTTTGTCACAGTTTGTTTAAATAAATAGCTTTGCAGCTTCTGCAAACTCTTAGTCCAGAATCCCAGCCCAATATAATAAATATGGCTATAATGTACAGCACAGTAAGCGTACTGGCATGTGTTTTCAAGCATATGCCATACATTTCGCCCTGACTCACATAATTTCAGTTTGGTAAGACAGGTACGATTTAAATTCTTTGAAACGACGGTTGATGTAGGTGTATGTGGTATGTAAACAGCAGCACTTGTGATCTGGGGGAAAATGCATCTATAGGCAAAACTGCAAAAAAAAAAAAGAAGTAAGAAGACATGAGACATGAGAGGATGGCACAGATCAAAAATGGTTTCATACATCCAAATGAGCACGATTTGGGATTCACCTAATTAGCAATCACATACGTAAGCTCCTAGAAATTTGTCCAAATTACAATAGCTATTGATGTTGCATAGTATTACAAAATCATTATTCAAAATCATTGGGAACCATTTGGGATTCACATTAATTATGGGGCTTTGGGTCTGTTCTCTGCTAAAGATAAAGGTTGACTTTGCTGCACTGATGAGCCAATGGACGGGGCAAATTTTTTATTTTGAACCTCCCGAAGATGGGTCATGGATGGGTCTTCCAGCATGACAATGACCCAAAACATATCGCCAAGGCAACAAAAGAAGATGCACATTAAGGTCATGGAGCGGCCTAGAAAGTCTCTAGACCTTAATTCTATCCTGGGACTTGGCAAGTGGCAGGCAAGGATTTAGAGAAGATCTGTAAAGAATCGTTGACCAAAACCCCATCTAAGATATAAACTGTATGTACAAAGCTGTTAACCAACTACAAGAAACTCTTACCTCTTTGCTTGCCAATGTTACAGAACGCTAATGGATGAGATTGAAAGATTTGAAGATAAAGTCAGATTACGACAAAAATGTGGTGGAGCGCTGAGGTGAGGAATTGAAATTTTTATAGATCCTGTCGATTACAGCAAGAATGTGGCAGAGCGCTGGCGGTGAGGAATTGAAAGATTTATAGATAAGATATATCTTGTTTCATAAATGTTAACACACACACACACACACACATGCATGCACACACACACAAACATACTCATACTGTACATCACACACATACATCCACACACATTACAAATGTTAACACTCTCACACTCAGACACACACACGCACATACACACACATACTGTACACACACACACACGCATGCACACACGTACACGCACACACACACATTACAAATGTTAACACTCTGACACTCAACACACACACTAACGCACTCAACAAATATTTAGGGCCTAAACTGACATCAGCCCTATATTGTGTGTGACATGGCCAGGTTGTGTGGTGAACCCGGGGTGACGATGGCGCAGGGTGCTTGGGCCCGTCATCATTTCTTGCGACTATATTACTTTTATTGCTATTATTACTGAACATTTTTACAATTTAAAATGCTTGTAATGTTTTAACAAGTTTTTAAGTGTTGCCTTTTTTAAAAATGAATTTAATAAAAAAAATAAATTGCCATGATCATGCCTCTGATATGCAATTTAAGAATTATTTATGGGCATTGTTTTTACTTTTTTCATTAAAAAAAACCTTGTTACATACAGAAGTAACAAGTTCCTTGGGTAATTTTTTGTCTCCGCCTTTTAATAAAAGTTTTTGATTTATGTTTATTATCCATATTTACAGAGCAATACTTTTCTACTTTTATTTGGAATTGTTAATATAATAAGATTTATATTGTAGGTTAAAAAAAATATTTTCAACTTCAAGTTATTTTATTATCAATTATACCTTTGTTTAATAAGCAGAGAAAATAAAAGTTAAACTGAGATAATCAGTAATTATTTTTTTTAACAGAAAATGGCTGTAAAATAAATACTGGATTTATACTGTAAAATAACAGTAGATGGTGTCTGTGCTGCCAGTATTCTACTGTAATTAGTAAAAAATACATAAATATACTGTGTTTTATGTCTACTCATAGTATGACAGTTTGAGTACTGTAAAATTAACTGTGCTGCCAGTAATCTACTGTTATTTAACAGGAAAACTTTTTACAATGTAGTTATTTATCTTATACAGTTATATATCTATATCGATGTAGAGGACTTCTATAAATGTCTAGCAGTTTAGTCCCAATCCTGTGAGTTCTCATCACATTGTGTATGTGTGTGTTTTTGAAAATGCCTTTACTTTCACTACCAAACATAGCTGTGATTTCTACCATTGATTTTTTTTTTACCATGTCACAGTTTTTATGTGACTTCAAAGTTTTTAAAGTTGATGGTTCAGCACTATACTTTCATGTTTTGAAGGGTTCATAACCCAGTTCCAGTAATTTCATCAGTAATTCCAAAACTGCAAGCCTTGTTCAGTGATACTGTATGTGTGGGCTGTAACGGCAATGTACACGAGAGTACACTAGTAATGTACAATTAGTACATTACTAGCACAAGTTGCTGAGCTTCTGAACCTGCACAGGTTTTGCTGGCTATACTGTATGTCAAGAAACATCAGTGCATTGCAGTATACTGTAGCCACAGCACGGTCAGAGTGCTCATGCTCAAAGCACATGAAAATCTGAACTGGACCCTGGAGCAATGGAAGAATGTGCCGTGGTATGATGATTTTTGTTTTCTTTTATATCCATGAACAACCAGGAGCATGCAGGTTACTTACCTGGAGTAGAAATAGCACCAGGGTGCACTATCGGAAGAAGGCAATGTACTCAATCTATGTTATACTTGAGGAAGCTCCACATCCTACTGTACTGTATATGTCTTTTATCTATATGGTCATGTGTAAAATTCTGTGCTTTTGTGTGAAAAACATAATAAAAAGCATCTGATCATAACAGGTCTTAGTATTAGACAAATACAACGTCAGGCGACCAATAATATATACTGGTTTTCACTTTGCCATTATTTATTTAACAAAAATTAATCCAAAAAGAAAATAAAAACATGCGGGCGATACTATGTACTATGTTTTGGCAGTTTGCTGGTCTCCAGCATCCAGGTGACATAAGCAATGATCTTAGAGAAGCAATAGTTGCTGCACATCATTCTGGAAAAGGTTATATCACAATTCCAAAACAATTTAGAGTTCAATGTTCTACAGTGAGACAGATTATTCACTAGTGGAAACCATTGGCAATCTTGCAATAAACAAACCTAACATACACATTCTCTAACATGTCAGGGGAGGGGTGAAGATTTGGCCTTGTTTTTCAGCCATGGGACCAGGGAGACATTGAGTCAACAATGAATTTCTCTGTTTTACCAGAGTGTTCTAGAGGTAAATGTCTGTCCGACAACTAAAGCTTGGTTGAAATTGGATCACTCAACAGGACAGTTATTCAAAGCACACCAGTAGATCTACATCAGAATGGCTGACAAAGTCAAGGAGTCTGAATGGCCAAAAGTCTAGACCTGGACCCAGCTGAAATGCTGTGGCGGGACCTTAAGAGAGCACTTCGTAAGAGAATGACCAAAGCCCTCAATGAATTCCAAGCAATGTTGTAAAGAAGAATGTTGTAAAATATTCCTTCACAACAATGTGAAAGCTTGATAAAGTCATACAGGAAATTACTTAGTCTTTTTCTTTTTGAGTTCATTTTTGTAAAATAATTTATGGCACTGTGAAAAAAAAAAATCACAGACCCGCTATAATCAGATGTCTTTTTAATTGTTTTTACACAAAAATATTCCACATATCTTACATTGGCACACATATTTTCATCTGTTTTAAAGCTATGTTCCAATACATGAGGCCAAATATGCAGTTATATACAGTATATCTGTACTGATATTGACGATTTATATAAATGTCTATGTTTGCTTTGAAATTATTTATTCAGTTATGCACTGCAGATAAGTTTTATATACTTTCCTTTGTACTGTATATGTGTGTGTATGTATGTGTGACTTATGATAGGTATAAGAAAGCACATATTCTATAGACAGGTCTTAATTTTTGATGGTAGTCTTTATTCAGTATATCAAACCAAAACCATTTTCAACACTGTAGTTGCATTTAAAAAGAAAAAAAAAATTATTGGAATACACTGAGACAGCTTGTTTTCACTTTGACAGAAGAGAAAGTTTTCTTGGTTTGTCATCTTCAGACTGGCGATTCTCACTTCACATTTTTTCTGCAAAGACGAAACTCACATTAACAAACATGGTACATATTTCAATAAATTATGTTGCACGGTAACTCTGCACATGTCTACGGTGTATAATCTGGCTACAAAGAGGACAAAAAAAAGTTATAGCAAAATGTCAAACTAAATAATTTCTAGCATAAATTATTTACTTTTTCATGACTTTGTTGATCAGTTGGTGGACCCACACTGCCTCAGGATCCAAACACACTACTCTGTTGTCCTTCAGGGTGATACTGGGGGTAAAAGAACATTTAGAAGAGCATTAATATACAATTGATTTAATTAAAAATGAAAAAATTGTCAGACACTTGTTCTTTTAAAATATATTTTTTAAGTGATGTACAGTGGCATTCATTAGTTTTTCAACTAACATTTACATTTAGGCAGACACTCTTATCCAGAGCGACTTCTGAGCAGTTGAGGGTTAAGGGCCTTGCTCAAGGGCCCAACAGAGGCAACTTGGTGGTTGTGGGGTTTGAACCTGGGATCTACCGAACCGTAGTCCAATGCCTTAACCACTGAGCTACCCCTGACCCCTACATTAATAATATTAATTAGCATGCAAGCTAAGCTAGCTAAATTTGCATTGAGCGTGTAGTGGAAGGCTTAAAAATACCACTGCTGGTTCTGCAAATTAGTCCAGAATCACAGTCTATTATAATAAATATAGTTATCACATACAGTAGAGTATAAGCACACTGGCATGTAACATTGGAAGTAGCCAGTGTTTTCAAGCATACCCCATACATTTCCCCCTGACTCACATAATTTCAGTGCTGCGACAGCTGGACCCGACAGGTATGATCTCAATTCTTTGAAACGATCGAGGGTTCATGTAGGTGTTTGTGGTGGTTAAACAACGGCACTGGTCATCCGTTATTCCCGGTAAAGCTGCAAAAAAGGTAATAAGACAGAAAAAATAAGAAGATTCAGTTCAAAAATAGTTTCATACAACCAATTGGGATTGGGAACCATTTAGGACATTAATTAAGACTCATATAAATGCAATACCAAAGTTCTAGAAATCTGTCAAAACTACATTAGCCAAAGTTTTTATCACTAAGCCACATAGAATGTGCTAAAACTATAATAAATACATGCAAAATAGTGTCTTACCAAACACAGTGGTGAGGAAGCACAGGGCAGTTGCTGCCAGCAGTAGGTTGGCACTGAGAGACATGATGATGGTGCAGGTGTCAGTGGAGTGCATCTGGGAGGAACAGGCTGCTTGGCTTGGTTTATAAGGATGCTCAGAGAAGGAAGTAATATAATTCAACTTCTAATTATAGATGAAAAACCAAATGTCACTGACTGGAAACGGGGGAGGGAATCTGAAAAAAAAAAAAAAAAACCTGATAGGCAAACATATATATGTATTTCTGTTTTTTGTTATTATTTTTTTTTTACCATGATGCAAAAAAAAAATTGCTGACAAGTCTGCATTCTTAAAATAGTTCTTTATGGCCCTTTGATTTTTGGGTCTCTGACTAGGATAAGAAACTTACTGAAGACAGTTATACCTAAATAATTAGCCATGAGTTATTATTTACTAATTATTTATTATTTATTCATTACAGTATTAAATATTAACTAGTATAGTACATTTTTAAAAATCTTTTCTATCATTAGTTATTTAAAAAGAAACTTTCATAAAAAAAATGCAATGAAAGCACTAACATGGTATTAACAACATTTATAGGAAAAGGATCTCTAGATGTACCGACAAGGGGAAACTGTAGAGGTGGAATGTACTGCATGAAGACAGACTGAGGCCTAACAATTGCAGGGAACAAATTACAGGATTGCATAATGCGTATTGTTTTTGCAGCGTATACTTATAACCATACATAGATCTTATCTCTCTTACAGGTTGTACATGCGTTGTACCCAGTTCCAGTAATTTCATCAGTAACTGCAGTAAATACAAATCTACAAGCCTTGTGTGGTGTTTGTGATTTGTGTGGGCGCAGTGGTTGAAATGTAAAAAAAAAAAATCAAGGGGGTGGTGTTTTTTATTTAGAAAAAAATGTGTGTGTGTGTTTGTAACTAACCATACAAAATGATTGTGAAATTTTTAAGGACAGTTTTATTAACACATTGTAAGCTTAAATCAATCAACTTGAAGCCATCGAAACAAAACACATGACCTTATACATGCAATTGTCAAAACAATTATTTTATCCTTTCCATAGCGTTCGTCTTGGGATGTTTCTAGGAGTAGAATAAAAATCTACATTAACATTAGTAATTGAATAATTTAATTTAAATCGCACAGTAGTTGACTAGTCACAGTGTGACTATGCACCAGTTTCTCTCTCTCTCTTACACGACAAATGATACAAACTTGCGTGAGCTTGTGAGCAGCACGTTACAATTTTGAAATCTGATTGGCTAATCGCCATTATTTAGATGATCATACTGTACATAGAGAGTTTCATTTTCACAACTAATTTTATAAAATACCGAGCATTATTAATCGACAGGGGAGGGTAAAGGGGGGGGGGGGGGGTGCTGGTTTTAAAAAGAGGTATTCCCCCTCAAATCGAGCTCTGTGTGTGGGCAGTAACGGCTATGTACACAAGAGCTACTGTACAAATTTCTGAAAAGTTAAAGCTAAATAGAAAGATGTCAGAACACATTGCAGTATCCTGTGTGTGGAGCTGCGTAGTCACAACCTAGTCAGAGTGCCCATGCTGACCCGTGTCCACTGCAGAAAGCACAAACAGTGGGCACATGAACATCTGAACTAGAGCATGGAGTGGAGCAATGGAAGAATGTGCCGTGATATGATGATTTATATCCAGTGAACAGCCAGAAGCATGTAAAGTATGTTGTTTACCTGGAGTAGAAATGGCACCAGGATGCATTATGGGAAGAAGGCAAATTTTCTCAGCCTGTGTTTTACTTGAGGAAGTTCCACATCTCATTCTTATACAGGTATGACCCTTATCAATACAAACATGTGTAAACATTAATGCTTCCTAATCTGTAAGAACATAAAAATATGAGGGTAACACTAAGTACCCCATTACTGCTCCCACAGGATTTAAGATGGTAAGTTGCAGCCAGGTGCCGCTAATCATCAGCCCTTTATTAATTGATCATCAACAGGTGTTGATAACCTCTATAAAAGCAGAAGTTTAGACAATTTGCTGGTCTGAAGCAGTCAGATATGTGTTAACACAATGACAAGAGGAAAATAAAGAGGAAAAAGCTATTGTTGCTGCACATCATTCTAAAAAGGGTTATAAAAACTATTCCAAAACAATTTGGAGTTCAACAATCTACAGTGAAAATATTATTCACAAGTGGAAAGTATCTAAGACTGTCTGCAATTTTCCCCAGATTGGGCAGCTCAGCACATTCGGACACAGAAACAACTGTGCTATACTCTGAGAAATACCCAGGCAACATCACAGACACTGAGCATGTTAAACGTTAACCTACATGACAGCACAATTAGAAGAAGACTGAACAAGTACGGTTTGTTTGGAAGAGGGAAGCCTCTTCTGTCTAAAAAGAACACAGAAGCACGACTAAGGTTCACAAAATTGCATCTAAACAAACCACAAGACTTCTGGAACAAAGTCCCATGGACAGATGAGACCAAAGTGTAGATATTTGGCTGTTATGCCCAGTGGAGAGGTGATGATCTGGGATTGTTCTGCAGTCAGATGATTAGGGAGTCACTGAGTCAACAATGAATTTTAGATATAAATGATATAAATGAGTGCTACAGTCCTACAATAATCCAAAGCAAACTAGTAATTTACATCAGAATGGCTGAAAAATAAAAGAATTGAGGTTTTAGAATGGTGTAGTCAAAGTCCAGACCTCAACCCAGTTGAAATGCTATGGTGGAATCATGAACGTTGTATTTAGCCCACATGTTTTTTTTTCTTAACATTTTCATCTGTTCTGAAGGTATACTCTGATGCATATATCTATGTTGATGTAGAGGATTTCTTTAAATGTCTGTTTTGAAATTATTTATTCAGTTATGCACTGAAGATATATATATATGTGTGTGTGTGTGTGTGTGTGTGTGTGTGTGTGTGCGTGTGTGTGTGTGTGTGTGTGTGAATTATGGTGGGTACTGTATAAGGAAGCACATATTCTATAGTCAGGCCTCAATTTTTAATGTCAGTACTTTATTCAGTATGTCAAGCAAAAATCTTTTTCACATTGTAGTTGCATTTGAAAAAAAAAGAAAAAGTATTGCATCTGTATTATATCAGAAACTGAGCTAGCTTCCATTTTGACTGAAGAGAAAGTGTGAATGTGTCGTCGTCCTCAGACAGGGGATTCTCACTTTTTCTGCCTTTTCCTGCAAAGACGAAACTCACATCAGCAAACATAGTACATATCTAATAAACAAACTGTTATATGGTTATTCTGTGTATGTCTAAGATGTATAACTGGCAGCCTGACATGATAACAGTACTGCCGTTTTATTCCTCTTATATTAAGCCAATTTGTCCAAGCTAGAAATTTTATTTATTAAGGAAAGACATGGAATACATTTTTCTATTTAAAGCTTGAATTTAAGGGTTGAATGTTGTGGCATGTCCATGAAACAAGTTAATTCATATTATCATATGTGTTGTCATATCTACATTGAAGGACAAAAATAAAAGTTATAGCAAAATGTCAAACTAAATAATAACGTAATTATTAGTGCAAAGCAACTGTTTCTAACATAAATGACTTACTTTATGACTTTGTTGATGAATTGTTGGACCCATCCTGCTGCAGGATCCACACACACTACTTTGTTGGTGTTCTTCAGGGTGATACTGAGAGGGGAAAAAATCTATGAGCACTAATATACAATTGATTTAGTTAAAAATGACAATGATTAACTCAGTTGTTCTTTAATGATTCTTTTTTAAAAGTGGTCTTTAAGTGATATACTTTGGAAGTCATCATTTTTTAATACCTAATATTAATTAACATGCTAGGTAAGGTAGTTAAAATTGGCATTGAGTGTGTAGCAGTATGTTTAAAAAAAGAGCAGAATACATAATCAGAGCCTATCATAATAAATATGATTATCACGTAAAGTAAGCTCACTAGCATATAATATTGGAAGTAGCCAGTGTTTTCACCCCATACATTTCCCCCTGACTCACATAATTTCAGTGTCGCGGCAGCTTGGCCCGACAGGTATGATCTCAATTCTTTGAAATGATCGAGGGTTAATGTAGGTGTTTGTGGTGGTTAAACAGCGGCACTGGTGATGTCTGTTTGTTCCCTCCATAGGAAAAGCTGCAAAAAAAGTAACAAGACAGAAAACATAAAAGAATGCCACAGTTCAAAAACAGTTCCATCCACCAAATTGGGATTGAGAACCATTTAGGATTCACATTAATTAGCACTCATGTAATGCCAATACCAAAATCCTAGAAACCTGTCGAAATTACATTGGCTATTAAATTTTTAAGAATGTGCTAAAACTATAATAAGTAAATGCAAAATGATGTCTTACCAAACACGGTGGTGAGGAAGCACAGGGCAGTTGCTGCCAGCAGTAGGTTGGCACTGAGAGACATGATGATGGTGCAGGTGTCAGTGGAGTGGATCTAGGAGTAACAGGCTGCTTTGCTTCGTTTATAAGGATGCTCAGAGAAGGAAGTAATGTAACTCAACTTCTAATTATAGATGAAAAACCAAATAACATGCCTCTGACTGGAAATGGGGGAGGGCATCTGAAAAAATTACAGGGGCAGGTATATAACAGTACAGTATGTATACAGAATCTTTTTATTTTTTTTATTTTATGGTGTTGCAAAAAAAATTGCTGACTAGTGTGTACTCTTGAAACAGCCCTTAATGCCTTTTTCAGCATTTTTGTGTCACAACCCTGACCAGGACAACAAACTTATATATTCCACATTTTTACCAAAATAATTTTATTTAGAGTTATTATTTATGAATTCTTTATTACATAAAGTATAATTTATTAACTAATATAGCACTTTCTTTTTTTCTTCTTATATCTAATATATAGTATGAGTTATTAAATAGGTTGGGAAGTAGTGTTATGCAACTATGTTTAATAAAGAAAATGCAATGAAAGCACTAACATGGTATTGAAAACATTTCTAGATAAAGGATCTCTAGATGTACCGGCATGAGGAAACTGTTGGTGGAATGTACTGAATGAAGACAGACTGAGACCTAACCATTGCAGGGGAACAAATTACAGAATTGCAAAATGCTTATTGTTTTTGCAGCCTATACTTATAACCACGCATAGATTCAGGTATTCAGATTCCTTGGTATGAACAGTAATAATGCTAATGAGTCATGAATAATGACAAGGAATATAAAATCTTTCATACAAGAATTTATGCAAGAAATTTTGTATTCATGAAAATCTTGTAATTTTGAAAAACAAACGAAAAAAGCATTTTTTAATCCCACATGTGCTCCTCAGTGTGTGTAAATGCACAAGATGACAAATTTAAATCATATGGCATAAGTTGCTGTACTTTTACACATGCATTATGTTGTTAACTTTAAATTGCTAGTTTATTTCAGCTGCACACATCAATGTTATTCAAATGTTCCTACAACCGAATTTTTCATATTGCGGTCAGAATTTTAAGTATACTCATCATGAAAATGAAAATAATGGCAATATTGGCCTTTCGATGATTTCATTGAACATGTTTTTTTCTGAGAAGGAATGATTGCACAACATACATATTATAGAAAAAACAAGAATTTTGAGCACAAGTTTTAATCTTTTTTGTTTTTCTGATATGAACATACAGTAGATTACGAAATATACATACACTGTTAAAAATATACATACACCCACTTAAATTATTAGATCAGTGATGCTGAAAGTCCTGAAAAATTAGGCCTCCCAACTTCCTGTTAGTGATGATGAATGACTAAAGCTGATACAGTAGCTTCTCTATACCAATACAAAAAAAGCGCAGGCATCATTGGATTGACTAACACACAGTACAATGGGAAGTCCCAAGAAACTCAATAGAGATGTGAGAAAGTGGGTGATAGGTTTACACAAGGCAGAAATGATTCTTGGAGCCATTTCCAAACAATTGCAGATTTAACAATTGTACATAGTACAGTATACGTTATTAGATACTGTAGTTTAGCCATCTATCAAAGTCTAAAAGATGTTCAGAAGTGCGTCAGATGCTCAGGACAACAACAAAAAAACGGAGACTACCATGGCACTGGCCTACAATGAATTTAAAGCTGCTGGAACACCAGTGTCACTGTCTACAGCCAAACAAGATTTATATAACCACTGACTGAAAGGTTGCCGTCCAAGAAAGAATTTCCTGCTCCAAACTAAATTCATCCCTTCAAGTTCAACTAAAGTTTTAAAATTGGACAAATGGACAAAGAGGAGGAAAGTTTTAACCAGAGATAAGTTTGGAGGTGTGGCCTTCAACCTCAAGAACACTGTACCAACTGTTATCGTGGAGGTAGTATCACATTTTGGGTCTGTTTTTGCTGCTAATGGAAATTGCACAAAGTGGACAGAATAATAATGAAGGACTGAGGACTAACTCAGAATTCCGTCAGGACAATGACTCCAGTGACATGGAATGGATTAGGCAGACCTAACTTTTAACCAAATATTAAATGTGCTGTATTTACAGTATATACCTGTATCTCTATCACAGTAGATGGCGTATGTCAGAGTGTAAACAAAGTCATGAGATCGAGAGAATTATCTGTAGACCCACAAGACAGGATTTTGTCAAGACACAGATCTGGGAAAGGATACGCAAACCTCTTGGCAGCTTTGAAATTGCCTTAGAGCATGTTAGCCTCTATCATTCTCAAATGGAAACTATTTGAAACAACCAACAGCCTTCCCAGATGTGGATGCTGAGCAATCGGGGATGAAGGGCCTTGGTCAGAGAGGTAACCAAGAACCTAAGGGTCACTATTACAGAGATCCTGAGTTCCCTGTTGGAGATGGGGAGACTTAGAGAAGGAGAACCACCACTGCAGCACCCCACCTATCAGGCATCTGTGGTACAGTGGCCAGACAGAAGAATTCCTCACTAAAAGACGCATGAAAGACATCTGGGAGCAAAAAACACTCCGAAGGACATAAAATGAAAAACAAAATCTTCTGATTTAATGACCCAAAAATTTAACTATTTTAAAACAGGAAATCAGGCACTTGCGCACACCTTATTAAACCCATCTCTACAGTCTGCAGGATCTCAGGCTGGGATGAAGGTTTACAGTTCAACAAGACCATCAGCCAAAGTCAAATGGCAAAAAAACACAAAAATGGCTTCAGAAACTCTGTGAAAGTCCTGGAGTCCAAACCTGAACCCAATAGAGCATCTCTGGAGCAACATGAAAATATCTATGCACTGACCTTGCCTGTTCAATCTGGTTGAGCATGACTGATTCTGCCAAGAAGCATTGAAGAAACTTGAGGCTGCCAAAGTTGCTTTGATCAAGTAATGGGTCTGAATACTTATGTAAATGGAATATTTAGGCTTTTTTTTTAAAGACTTTAACAAAACACTCCAAACATCTGTTTTTACTTTGTACTTGTGGAAGATTGTGATAAGGAAAAAACATATTTTTATCTATTTTAAGATGAGCGTGAAACATAACAAAATGTGCAAAACTTAAAAGGGTCTGCATAATGCATAGATTAAGACAGACAACACAGATTCAATTAAGATTTTTTCTGAATAGAATAAAGATGTGCTGCAATGTTTAAACTGTATCTGTTTGCCATGGCATCTTTTCTTAATGATGTACAACACTTTAGTTGTGAGGGTTGCCCACTAGAGGGCAGTGTTTTGTGTTTTGTAGTTTTTGTTTGTAGACTCAGTTTCCCAGAAGGCACCTCGGTCAGGTGACGCGGATGCTCAGCTGAACCGTGGAAACTCATTAGCTTTATTATAAATACCTGTTTGTTCTGGGAAACTGTGTTGAGCATTAACGTGAGTTCTGTTAAGTTGGCCTTTTGGTTTCTGGAGCTTTGAGTTAAGTTTATATTTGTTTTAATTTAGTATGTCTCTTTGTCTCCTAGCAGGATTAGCCTCAAGGAGAATTAGCCTTGTGTGTTTAACCTCCATTGCATGTGTAGTTCTTAGTCTGTATATATACTAATCAGTGCACTACTAACCTGCTTAGATCTTAGTCTGTCTAGTCTCCTCGTCTGTTTAGGTACTAACCTGGGCCCGGTTTCTCGAAAGCTTCTTATCGCTAAGTAGTTCTTAAGTTGTACCTTAACCTCTCTCTTAACGTTATGGCGCATTTCCTGAAACGTTCTTACGCTAAGTATCTCTTAGCTAAGTCACACATTCGTAAGGTTGGTCTGGACCAACCTTAACTCATTCTTAGCGTAATTTCAGCTCAAGACGCTAGTCGCCGCCACTGAGCAGCAGTCTTTATAAATCAGCGGTGTATGCAAACACATTATGGCACATTATCAAAGTCGTATTAATGATGGAATATACTGTAGACCTGTTTAAGAATGTTATTTTATTTGATATCAGAACTAATAGAGTGACTTTTAATTATCCTATTTCATAATGTGACTAATGCATTAAAATTGGCAATCACTATTAATATTAAACAGGTGGCGAACAATTTGGCAGCGAGCGTGGTGTTGTGTTAAACTGAAGACAGCGCCGTCCACGGAGCCGTGTGGGTCATGTACATTTTCCTTTAGACTAAACTTCAGCCCTTTTCATATTTTCCCCCATGGCCGTTATTAAAAATTAAAAAAAAAAGTTTTGCCTTCCAAGGCAACAGGTTATGGAGCTTCTTGAGCTGCTCAGACCTGCGCGTGCCAGGCCATCCTGTCGTACTTACACTCCCCGTCCCCATGTCCAGCTGCTGATTGCTTTTTGTTTAAAATATGTTTCATTGATCATTAGCCATTATCCATAACTTTATGGGTTTTTCTTTTGACACGTTTTATTTTTATGAAATTTGATTTAGTTAAATGAGAAAATAACCTTGGGAGTTTCAGACCCCGCATCCATTAATTTTTCTGGATGATTGTAATGTTTAATAACCCTGTTCACTTATGCAGTTTGACTCGCTGTGAGATGCGGTGTTATACCCCTATCTCACCTGCGCGGCCTCGCGCAGTGGCTGTAAGTAGGGTTCATCATGATTCACCCCGAGTTTTTGCACTGTGATTACGTTTCCATCTTTCCAGCCTGTCTGAATGCATCCTGTGGTCAGCATCCTGTGCTGACCAGCTGGCGCCCATTTTCACACAGATCTTCAACAGATCACTGGAACAATGTGAAGTGCCTTTGTGCTTTAAACGTTCCACAATCATCCCCATTCCAAAAAAAACTAAAATCACAGGACTTAATGACTACAGACCAGTCGCCCTAACATCTGTGGCCATGAAGTCATTTGAAAGACTGGTGTTGGCCTATCTGAGGGACATCACAGGACCCTTACTGGACCCCCTGCAGTTTGCTTATAGAACAAACAGGTCTGTTGATGATGCAGTCAATATGGGACTGCACTTCATCCTTCAACATCTGGACAAACCAGGGGCTTATGCAAGGGTCTTGTTTATAGACTTTTCATCAGCTTTTAATACGATCATCCCAGCACTGCTTCAGACCTAATTAAACCACCTCTCTGTTCCTAGCTTTATCTGTCACTGGATCACCAGCTTTCTGACAGACAGGCAGCAGCTAGTGAAACTGGGAAGATTCATGTCCAACAGTCACACCACCAATACTGGAGCCCCTCAGGGATGTGTTCTCTCCCCACTGCTCTTCTCCATCTACACCAACGACTGCACCTCCACAGACCCCACTGTCAAGCTCCTGAAATTTGCAGATGACACTACAATCATCGGCCTCATCCAGGACGGTGACGAGTCTGCATACAGAAGGGAGGTCGAGCAGTTGGCTGTCTGGTGGAGTCACAACAACCTGGAGCTGAACACGCTCAAAACAATGGAGATGATCGTGGACTTCAGGAGGAAACCCACCTGCACTTCCCCCACTCACCATCATGAAAAGCACTGTGACAGCAGTGGAGTCATTCCGGTTCCTGGGCACGACCATCTCTCAGGACCTGAAGTGGGACATTCACATTGATTCCATTGTTAAAAAGGCCCACCAGAGGTTGTATTTCCTTCGCCAGCTGAAGAAATTCAACCTGCCACAGGAGCTGCTCACGCAGTTCTGCTCAGCCGTCATTGAATCCGTCCTGTGCACTTCAATAACTGTCTGGTTTGGCTCAGCTACGAAAGCAGACATCAGAAGACTACAAAGGACGGTTCGGACTGCTGAAAGAATTATTGGCACTCCCCTGCCCACGCTGCAAGAACTGTATATATCCAGAGTGAATAAAAGGGCACGGAATATCACTATGGACCCCTCACACCCAAGCCACCTTCTCTTTGAACTTTTGCCGTCGGGTCGACGCTACAGAGCACCGAACACCAGGACAGTCAGGCACAAGAACAGTTTTTTCCCCCAGGCAATCAACCTCCTTAACAGTTAAACATCATTCTAACGGTCAATAAATATATGTGCAATATTGTGTACAATACCACTGTGCAATATACTGTACAGTATAATACCGCAGATTTCAGATATTTATGTAACTTATTTAAAAGTATCTCACACCGTACTCCATTTGATGTCAACCATTTTTTTTTTTTGTGTCATGCTGTTTTTGTCTTGTCATTTGTATTTTTTGTTCTGGAAGCTCTGTCACTAAAACAAATTCCTTGTACCTGCAAGCGTACTTGGCAATAAAACTCTTTCTGATTCTGATTCTGAAATAAATGCTATTAAAAGAATTTAGTGCAATGTTAAATCTGCATAGAAAGTGCCGTCTTTATTAACGCTGTCATGAAAAAGGAGTCAAAAATCGATTCCTGAGCAACCGATGTCCGCTAATTCAGGACCTTCACTGTAGACAGCGCCTTGTAACGTCGGACGTAAGAGGCAGCGACTTAAGAAGACTCCTAAGAGACAGTTCGAGAAATACACTTAGAAAAGTTATCACTTAACGTAAGATATATCTTAAGAGTCTTCTTAGCGCGCGAATAGTGTGCGTTATCGAGAAACCGGGCCCTGTTTAGCCACTAACCTTTATAGTTCTTAGTCTGTTTCATATCTAGTCTGCTGTGTACCTAGTCTGTTCATCCCTTGGGTCCCTGGCTACTAGCCTGTTTAGCAATTAGTCTGTTTAGCTACTAGCTAGCTTAGCAGCTAATGTGCATAGCTAGTAGACCTAACCAAGCCTGTCTTGTTTGTTTATCCCCTGCATGTATAGTCCCTTGTGTTTAGTCTGTTTAGTTTGTCTTGTCTGGTTTGTATCCCCTGTCTGTATTGTATTAGTGTGTCATCCCTAGTCTGTGTATGTTTAAGTGTTTTATGAGTTCTCTTTATAGTATGCTCCAAGTTAAAGCCAACTTCCTTTGTTCATGTTTAGTTTGTTTATTAAAAGACTTTGTTTACACATCATCCCCTTCTGCGTCTATGCCTCACCTGCAAGCCCACAGTCCTACATCTAAGGCTACGTTTACACTGCAGGTCTCAATGCTCAATTCTGATTTGTTGCCTATATCTGATTTTTTTTGACCGTCTGTTTACACGTTCTTTTAACTATGACTCATATCCGATTCACGTGTTTACACATGCCATACCATCTGAAACATCGCGCATACTTAAATGGAGGTTCTTGCGCTACACACTAGCCAAGAAAGATGAAGGTGAAATATGCTTAACACTATCTCTGCTATTGTATATATGCAAAGTTCACGTAGCGTCACTATGGTTTTAAAATGGAGGAGGAGAAAAAAATGGTATAATTGCAACCTGCACATATGCTTCATTCACCAAATACTGATTTCTTAATGTTATTTAGCCCACATAAGCATTAACACAAGGCGGGTGTGTGTGGGGGGGCGGGGGGATCTTTTCCTCTTCCATGTCACCTGCGATGTTATCATTCCACACGCGCTTCCACCGGAGAATAACATTACATCATTAAACCGTGAAGAAGTCGCTGTTTTAATGACGGACAGAACACAATGCCTCAGGAAATCCGATCTGTCTGTTTACACGACAATCACATTAGCACATATCTGATTTATATCCGATTTATTTCCACATATGAAGGAGGCCTGAAACCGATCTCGAAATATTGGAATGCATGCGTTTTTTTTCCTGTTTACACAGACATAGAACATATCCGATATGTGTCACATATGAGCAAAAAATCGGAATTGGGTCACATTTACCTGGCAGTGTAAACGTAGCCCAACAGTTCGTGACATTAGTGACTTTGTATAAACTGATCAGCATTAAAAACAATAAGATTATAACCATCAAGGTTCTGAGTTCCCCGCTGGTATTTCGGGGCATGACTCCACAAGCCTTCTGGTGGTGTCTGGCACCAGGATGTTGGCCGCAAATCCTTTGTGTGCTATCGGTTGTGGGGTGGGGCTTCTGTGGAACAGACTTGGTCAGCAATTTGACTTTTTTGGTGAATTATACTGCATTGGCTTTTTTGTAGAATTGGACCAACAGGCAACCACAGGCATGGGCGAGCCTTGTGTGCACATGACCCGGTCATCAGTTTACTGGTATATACAGTTTAGGTGGTGATCAGTGCTGTCCTGTTCACCTGTCAGTTAATGTTAAGGCTGATCGAGTGCTGCATAAATATTTATTTTATGTAAAAAAAAGTTACATGAAACACATACATTCACTATTTACTGAAGCAGTTGTCTGGTATGATTTTGTTTTTGCATTGCACTGCTGCATTAAGTTTCCATCTATAGATAAGATGCTGAATCAATTAAACAGAAATTTGTGGTCTGGATGTGTAGGATGCTGAGATGAACATTCAGAGGATACCTGCATTTGTTTGTTTCAGGTTTCGTGTCTAGGCTTCCTGTTGCAGCGATTGCACTTTTCCCCATTTACCCAGAAGCATGTTATGAAAAATGTTTAAGTGTTTCAGATTTGGAGGAAATAAGGTAAATACAAGTATGTGATGCACATTGTTTAATAATAATTTGTTAATCAGTTAAATATTGATTTCCCAAGGTGGAATTGTTAGTGGTTTCATAAGAACTCCCTTTCCCTTTTTTTCCTAAAGAATAGGGAAGAGAAAGATGCCCACTGTGCTAAGTGCTTGGCCTA
This sequence comes from Channallabes apus, assembly GCA_030522415.1. Lineage (NCBI taxonomy): Eukaryota > Metazoa > Chordata > Actinopteri > Siluriformes > Clariidae > Channallabes > Channallabes apus. The sequence continues at coordinate 24,666,360 of CM060122.1, read as the reverse complement.
TCATAATTCTGACGCAATAGTAATAGGTTTTAAACTAACAGACTGAACTGAATGCTGTTATTTATTAAGAAGCATATGGCTCAGTATAACAGGAAATATAAATGTGGCCTGCATTCAAACTATAAATTAAATACATTATTTAAACCTGGAATGATGTGCTGAACTATCAACTTCACATAGGAAATATGGTCGTAAAAAATGATAAATGACCATGCATGGAGATAACTTAAATGCTTAAATGTGGGAATAATAAGCTGTATGGCCATAAGAAAAACACATGGTAATGAGACTTAGAAAAAAAGTCTTTAATTTGTTGGGGAGCATAAAGATACTATCAATAGAAAAAGGTCATTTGTTCTGATGAGTCCAGTTTAAACTTATTCCAGGGTGATGGGCGTATTAAAAGGGATGTGCATGTTCCCATCATGCATAATGCCCACTGTATAAGCCTCTGGAGGTAAAGTTATGATCTTGGGTTGCTTCAGTTATTTACATCAAGGATCAGCTTATGTGGCAATAAAAGGCTTTTTGTTATGTGGCAACAAAAAGTCAGTGGATGATCTGAATATACTGAATGACCAAATTATCCTGTCAATGGATTTTTTCCTTCATTAGGGTGTCAGGCAGAATAATTCAAAAGAAACAAAGAAAATGAAAACCTGAAAGTGATCATCATTCTTGGGACGAACTATAGATTCTGTGACCTGACTAACTTTAGTTGTGTAAGTTAAGCCTTTATTTGTCACATATACATTTCTGCACAGTGAAATTCCTTCTTTGCATATCCCAGCACAACTGGGGTCAGAGTGTAGGTTCAGCCATGACCCTGGAGCATATAGGGTTAAGTGCCTTGCTTTGGTGAAGCTGGGGCTTGAACCGCCAACATTCCGATTAGTAAATCAGTGCCTTAGCCCTCTGAGCTTCCACTGTCCTCGAATCAGATGCCTGATAGACAGTGGTGTTAGACAATGCGTTGGGGAAAGAGTATGCCACTCTGACAGCATGGTCAATTTCACTCTCTTGCAATACTGTAGATGACTGTGACATTATTAATGTTTGGACTTAGGAACTCCTAGCAAAAATACATTTCTTTTGTGCTCCTTTTGAGCGCTGAGTTGGTCCCCCACCTTTGTTGCTATAACAAACTCCACTCTTCTGAGAAATCTTTCTTTTCCATAATGTTTAAAAAGGGGCTCTGGGAATTTGCATACAGTATATTTAGCTGCAAAAAGCATGTGAGATTGGGCACGCTGTTAGGTTCCACCATACAAGGTATCCACTGGGGTTGGGGTCATGGTTGTATGTCTAGGTCCACTTGAGTTCTTTAACTCCAACCATGTCAAATAATGAATCATATTCATGAACTTTGCTTTGTGCACATTTTCATACTCAGACCACTTAGTAAAGGTTAATTAATGCTACATCGTACTGGGACATGATGTACAAGGACAAGACATACATACACTATATTACCAATATGATGTTGCACCCTTTGCAGCAGCTTCAACTCTTCTGGGAAGGATTTCTACAAGGTTTAGGAGTGTGTGTATGGGAATTTTTGACCATTCTTCCAGAAGCACATTTGTGAGGTCAGACACTGAAGTTAGATGAGAAAGCCTGGCTCGCAGCCTCTACTCTAATTCATCCCAAAGGTGTTCTATCAGGTCAAGATTGCAAACAAGTTCTTCCACACCAAATTTGCGCATCTATGTCTTCATGGATCTTGCTTTGTACACTGGTGCACAGTCATGTTGGAACAAGAAGGGGCCATCCCTAAACTGTTCCCAAAAAGTTGGGAGCAAGAAATTTTCCAAAATGTCTTGGTATGCTGAAGCATTAAGAGTTCCTTTCACTGCAACTTAGGGGGCCTTGCCCAACTCCTGAAAAACAAAATCACGTCATAATCCCCCCTCCACCAAAGTTTACACTTGTCACTCAGACAAGTACTGTTCCCCAGGCAACTGCCAAACCAAGACTCGCCCATCGGATTGCCAGACTGAGAAGCATGATCCGTGACTTCAGGGAACATGTCTCCACTGCTCTAGAGTCTAGTGATGGCGTGGCTTATACCACTGCATCCGATACTTTGCATTGCACTAGGCTTGGATGCAGCTGCTCGGCCATGGAAACCCATTGATGACCATTGTGCACTATGTGTCTCAGCATCCGCTGACCCCGCTCTATGATTTTACATGGTCTACCACTCCGTGGCTGAGTTGATGTTGTTTCCAATCGATTCCACTTTGTTTTAATACCACCAACAGATAGTTGTGGAATATTTAGTAGTAAAGAAATTTCACGACAGAAAGGCATCCTATCACACTTAAGGTCCTAAAGAGGTATTTGTTTAGGAATCTAGAATCCTTTGAAGAAGGCTGTTATCTAGATTCTGAGAAAGAATACCTATCCACAAGATACCTATGTTTATGGCAATGTATAAACACAATGGAAGTTCCTTTCTAGCCATACAGTAATAAGTCTCGTTGAGTGTAAATTTTCGCAGCTCATTTATTATATTTTTTATATATTTTTTCACATTGGCACATTATGGAAAAAAAGTGTACCCTATTTATCTTTTACTTGAAAACTTGCATATAATTAACCTATTAAAAGATCTAATATTAAAGCTATATAACTGAATGAAATCCATTCAAATTGACACATACAGTGGTGTGAAAAACTATTTGCCCCCCTCCTGATTTCTTATTCTTTTGCATGTTTGTCACAAAAAATGTTTCTGATCATCAAACACATTTAACTATTAGTCAAAGATAACACAAGTAAACACAAAATGCATTTTTTAAATGAGGGGTTTTATTATTTAGGGAGAAAAAAAATCCAAACCTACATGGCCCTGTGTGAAAAAGTAATTGCCCCCTGAACCTAATAACTGGTTGGGCCACCCTTAGCAGCAATAACTGCAATCAAGCGTTTGCGATAACTTGCAACGAGTCTTTTACAGCGCTCTGGAGGAATTTTGACCCACTCATCTTTGCAGAATTGTTGTAATTCAGCTTTATTTGAGGGTTTTCTAGCATGAACCGCCTTTTTAAGGTCATGCCACAACATCTCAATAGGATTCAGGTCAGGACTTTGACTAGGCCACTCCAAAGTCTTCATTTTGTTTTTCTTCAGCCATTCAGAGGTGGATTTGCTGATGTGTTTTGGGTCATTGTCCTGCTGCAGCACCCAAGATCGCTTCAGCTTGAGTTGACGAACAGATGGCCGGACATTCTCCTTCAGGATTTTTTGGTAGACAGTAGAATTCATGGTTCCATCTATCACAGCAAGCCTTCCAGGTCCTGAAGCAGCAAAACAACCCCAGCCCATCACACTACCACCACCATATTTTACTGTTGGTATGATGTTCTTTTTCTGAAATGCTGTGTTACTTTTACACCAGATGTAACGGGACACGCACCTTCCAAAAAGTTCAACTTTTGTCTCGTCGGTCCACAAGGTATTTTCCCAAAAGTCTTGGCAATCATTGAGATGTTTTTTAGCAAAATTGAGACGAGCCTTAATGTTCTTTTTGCTTAAAAGTGGTTTTCGCCTTGGAAATCTGCCATGCAGGCCGTTTTTGCCCAGTCTCTCTCTTATGGTGGAGTCGTGAACACTGACCTTAATTGAGGCAAGTGAGGCCTGCAGTTCTTTAGATGTTGTCCTGGGGTCTTTTGTGGCCTCTCGGATGAGTTGTCTCTGCGCTCTTGGGGTAATTTTGGTCGGCCGGCCACTCCTGGGAAGGTTCACCACTGTTCCATGTTTTTGCCATTTGTGGATAATGGCTCTCACTGTGGTTCGCTGGAGTCCCAAAGCTTTAGAAATGGCTTTATAACCTTTACCAGACTGATAGATCTCAATTACTTTTGTTCTCATTTGTTCCTGAATTTCTTTGGATCTTGGCATGATGTCTAGCTTTTGAGGTGCTTTTGGTCTACTTCTCTGTGTCAGGTAGCTCCTATTTAAGTGATTTCTTGATTGAAACAGGTGTGGCAGTAATCAGGCCTGGGGGTGACTACAGAAATTGAACTCAGGTGTGATAAACCACAGTTAAGTTATTTTTTAACAAGGGGGGCAATCACTTTTTCACACAGGGCCATGTAGATTTGGAGTTTTTTTTCTCCCTTAATAACGTAAACCTTCATTTAAAAACTGCATTTTGTGTTCAATTATGTTATCTTTGACTAATAGTTAACGGTTTTTGATGAGCAGAAACATTTAAGTGTGACAAACATGCAAAAGAAGAAGAAATCAGGAAGGGGGCAAATAGTTTTTCACACCACTGTATATCCAATACATTACAATACAAGTACAGTTTGACAGCAAAATAAGATAAAAAAAAAAAGTTTTTAGTTGTCACTAATTTCTACTAGAGTGACGTCTCGGATTAATTTGCTGTAACCCTGTTCCCTGAAAAAGCGGTAACGAGATACTGCGTGAAAACGCTATGTGAACGCTCTCCGCGTGACCGGCAAATTTTTGTTTTGCACATATAACCTCGGCCAGGTGACGTCATTTGATTAGGTGCACCTGGAGGTTATAAATCCAGGCATGAACCGGAAACATCCTCAGGTAAATTTTTTTTGAAAGGACGTCCAGTCATGCCCGCAGTGCAGCATTGGAGCGCAGCATCTCGTTCCCGCTTTTTCAGGGAACAGGGTTACAGCAAAGTAATCCGAGACGTTCCCTTTCAAAAACTACACTTGATGCTGCGTGAAAAACGCTATGGGACACTATCTCGGACATAATTCTGGGATGCTAGCATTGCATGGACATCCATCTATAGAATCTGACAAATGTGTGGAGAAGATCAACCTGCCGCATCACACACTTGCTGCAAGAGGACGCCTCTTGCAGAGCAATTAATGAGGCAAGTCCCCTGGTTGAATGGGCCCTAATTACTAGAGGCGAAGTCTTCCACGCACCTCATAGGCTAGGGCAATAGCGTCTCTCACCCAATGTGACAGCATTTGTCCGGTGGCGGCCGCCCTTCGGCTTCCCCCATCACGTATAAAAACCTGCTCTGATTTACGTCACTGGCTAGTGCGGTGGATGTATTGCAAATCTGAAGAGCACAAACTGGAGACAGTAAGTGAAGTCTTTCCTGCTCAGAAGCTGTAAAAGGCGGAGGACAGAGGCTTCAAGAACAACTGGGTGCATAGTTGAGAATGGAACCTTTGGAAGATGGTTAGGGTGAGGATGCAAAATAACTTTGACCAGCCCAGGGGCAAAGATATGACAAGCCGAAATAGCGGCTACGTACGTTCTGAGAATACTAGGGCATGAGCCCGTGGTAAATTTTCTTGTAGGAAATCCAGCACTGAAACAATTTGGCAGTGGACTGGGTCTACATCTTTTACTATGCACCAATTTGCAATACATTCCATTTGAGGGCATAAGTTCTTCTAGAGGACTGACTACTTCGGGGTGGGATTTCCAAACCCCATGTGTCACAGCTTGCCTGGACAGCAAATCTGCTCCCATGTTTATCTGCCCTGGAATGTAAATCGTTCTGAGGGACAGGAACTTGTCCGCAGAATCTGGTGCGCTAGCTTTTCCCAGCGGCGCGAGCACAGTCTGCCCAGGTGATTATTTACGAGACTACCGTACTAGGATGTGGTAACCTCTCAACTACTGGAGGGAGTATTTCAGGGCCAGAAAAGTCATCGTTTCGAGGCATTGATGTGCCACGCAAGAAGATGACCTCTCCAGATCCCTTGAGATGGACGACCATCTAAGACCGAACCACAGACCGTGAAGGAAGCATCTGTCGTTAGCAGCTTGCGATGGCAACACGGACCTAGTGGGACCCAAAGTCAAAGATGAGGGTCTGAACCACATAGAAAGGGTACAAAGCTCTCGCCGTGTAACCCTCATTGCCTCTGGGGATTGGCCCTTGGAAGAAATCCCCTGGCTCTTAGCCACAACTGAAGCGATCTCATGTGCAGAAGGTCCAAGGGTATCAGCGTGGATACAGCTGCTATGGGACCTAACACTCTCTGAAAGTAGTTGCTTTCTGGTCTAGCTTGTTCTCCTTTAGGATATTGAGAATGGATTCGACACATGCAGGAGACAGCTGTGCCGGCATTGCCGTCGAATTCTAGTTGTGACAACCATATGTCGTTTCTTGAGCAGGGTAAAAGAGAATGTTTTTCGTGGTGTTGAGTCTCAATCCTAAGAATCAAAGTGAGCTAGGATGACATCTCGATGTCGAAGTGCTAGCTGCTAAGACTGAGCCAGAATCAGCCAGTTGTCTATGTAATTCAGGATACGGATGCCCTGGAATCATAGAGCCATGTGTTAGATGTAGGGGTAGCTCAGTGGTTAAGGCATTGGACAACGGTTCGGAAGATCCCAGGTTCAAACCGCACAATCACCAAGTTGCCACTGTTGGGCCCTTGAGCAAGGCCCTTAACCCTCAACTGCTCATATGTGTACTGAGATAAAAATGTAAGTCGCTCTGGATGAATATAAATGTAAATGTTCGGCATCCTGAAACCTGGCAGGAAGGAACCGAGACCGCTGCTCCCCGAACACCAGTGGTAGCGGAAATTGAACCACGGCCCCCTGCACCAGTGCTCAGATCTCTCAGTAGGTCAGGTTGGTATGCCTGCAAAGCCATTGTGTGCAGGGCTGCACCAGCCTGACCCGCTGCCTGAAAACGCTTTTCCCACCAACGAAGATGTTAGTCTACACGGCTTGGTGGGGAGTGTGGATTTTTTCAGGGAGGATGAGCTCCCAGGAGAGAGATAGCCCGTCTCTTTAATCTGAGGCATCATCATAAAAAAACGCGCTTTTCACATCAATGACATTTGAACAAATCAATGTCAACAGTACAAAACACGGGATGAATATGGCGAAAGAGTTAACTCATCATGGACGTCGCCAAGAAGGGGATGGGCCATCATTGAGGCCCCTCCTCCGGGCCACCCGACAGAAACCTGTTGTCTAACTTTGAGTGTTTGGGGGTTTATTTATTTATTTATGGCGAATTGAGGTGTACCCGTTTGACTGCGCGTGTTACGACCTCTAATAACTACTAATACGCTCGCTCATCACTAGAGGAGCGCTCTGAAGTGATAGTTTCCATCTCCGCGGAAGCAAGAGAGAAAGTCTTTCCGCCGCTTCACAAGAAGCGGCCGAAGCGCGCCTGAGAAGTGGATGGTAACGGCTCATGATCCGGCGAGAGAGCGAGAGATCCCTCACCGCCCGAGATAGTGTGCCATTCCCCCAAACACTGAAAACAAAAAACGTGGAGATCGCCCTCAGCGAGATATCTTTTACACGAAGGGACGGACTCGTGTCTAACTCTGCCATCTTCCTGGTGAGTAATAAGACACTTTCTATTTTCGCTTTCTTTATGGAAAAAGTGCTTGCACACACGCATACAAAAAAGAGCTGAGGATGTTTCCGGTTCATGCCTATTTATAACCTCCAGGTGCACCTAATCAAATGACGTCACCTGGCCGAGGTTATACTGTATATGCCCAAAAAATTTGGCGTGTTTGACACACATGCTTCAACAACCGGTCACGCGGAGAGCGTTCCCATAGCGTTTTCATGCAGCATCGAGTGTAGCTTTTGAAAGGGAACAACATTGGCAGTGACAAACAGTAAAAATATTTTTCCTTGATTTCAACATGGTCTTTCACTAAACACATTAAATTTCTCTGGGCAGCATGTAACACAGGAAGTATCTTCACTTCACTGATCACTGACAGAAATAAGAGATGCAACTGGCATTTCAATACACATTGGCTTTTGCTCAATTTTAGCTTCTAATGAGATTATATATATCAGTTTTTAAAAATTGGTCATTTTTTTATATAGACAACTGTATGTGTCTATAGAGAATAATACTAATGTGGCATAATGAGTAAAAGTCCCAAAATGGCATTTATAGCACAGATGTATTGTAGTCAAGTTGGTCATATTTTTCTCTTCTGAGAACCTTTTTATTAACATTTTTTAAATAAAATATTTTTTTGCAATAAAGACTAAAGTTCACTGGGCACATGACAACACACTGTTAATGCACATTTAGCATTTTCTGCTTAAATGCTTTATCTGACTCCTTGTAACCCATGACAGAAATACATGGAAAGGGGAAATTGCTAAAGAGATTTATGTCCATTAAGGTTTACTGTTAATGTTTACTCTTTCTCTCTCTTGTGCAGAATTAAAATAGAAAATGTCATTTAAGGGCTGCATACATTGCCATAGCATTGTCACTTTACAAATCATGGGTTGTGTAAAGTTTTACCTGATCTTCTTGTGTTTGTGTGGGTTCCCTCCAGGTTCTCCACTTTCCTCTCCCCCACTTCACCCTGGCTGTGCAATTACTACTAGTATTAGTACATGCTAAAAACTTGCATTAAAATGGTTTAGATCATACCTGTCTGATCGATACCATTTTGTAGATCTGAATGGAGAACCGTCTGGTGTAATACCAGTGAAATATGGGGTCCCACAAGGGTCAGTTTAAGGACCTCTGCTGTTCTCAATATACATGCTTCCCAAGACATGGGATTAGTTTCCATTGTTATGCTAATGATACCCAATTATATATCTCAACAAAACCAGACGAAATACCTAAGATTAACTGAGTGGTCCAGGACATAAATGATTGGATGACCAATAACTTTCTTTTACTAAATTCAGATAAGACGGAGATATTACTTATCGGCCCAAAAACCAGCACACAACAGCTTTCACAATTCAGCCTGCGTTTAGAAGGATGTACTGTTACTACCAGTTCGATAGTAAAAGACCTGGGTGTAATATTAGACAGTAACTTGTCCTTTGAAAATCACACTTGAAATATCACAAAAACAGCCTTTTCCATCTTAGAAATATTGCCAAACTTAGGAGCATCTTATCCGTATCTGATGCAGAAAAGCTAGTTCATACATTCATGACCTCCAGACTGGACTATTGTAATGCATTACTAGGTGGTTGTCCTGCATCCTTCAGTAAACAAGCGTCAGTTGGTCTGAAATGCAGCCGCCAGGGTTCTCACTAGATCAAGAAAATATGATCATATAACCCCAATATTATCATCCCTGCACTGGCTACCTGTTCAGTTTAGAATTAATTACAAAATAGTATGACTTACATACAAGGCTTTACTGTAAATGGTTTAGCGCCCACATACCTAACCAGTTATCTGATACGTTACAATCCACCACACAACTCAGGACTTCTGGTAGTTCCCAGAATTTCAAAATCTACAAAATGGGGTAGGGCATTTTCATATTTAGCTTCAAAGCTTTGGAATAGCCTTCTAGACAGTGTTCGGGGAGCAGACACGGTTTCCCAGTTCAAAAGTAGACTCAAGACGCATCTCTTTAATCTGGCATACACATAACTCATCCCATAACCTCATAATCTGGCATACACATAACTCATCCCATAACCTCATACTCCAGTACACCTATCCTGAATGGCAACTACACTAATTCTCTCCATCTGTTCTGTATTTCTCTACCCATCCCAAGGCATCTGGAGATTGTGCCAGCTTCAGTAGACAAAGGCCGACCCTTCGAGGTTTCTGAGGCATCCAGAGAAGGACCAGCTCCAGCTGGATTCAGCTTTATGATTTTTGGAGCTACAATACACATGCTGCTCCTGTGCTTCCAGTGATCCAGACCTCATCTGCCCTTTGCACCTACTGACTCATCCCTATGCTGAACTGGTCTTCATGTCAATTTAAAGAATTTCTGTCATATTGAATTTTCACCTGCACAACACACATGATGATATAGAATTTCTATCTGTTATCACCCAAATGAGGATGGGTTCCCTGTTGAGTCTGGTTCCTCTCCAGGTTTCTTCCTATTGCCATTTCAGGAAGTTTTTCCTTGCCACCGTCGCCGTCACCCTTGGCTTGCTCATCAGAGACATTTCATTCATCATTCATTCGTCTCATTATTATCTAGACAAATTTTTCTCACACATACACACTTCCAAATATTTTCTTCTCTAAAAATTTTCTTTCATTTTTGTTAAGCGGCTTTGAGACAATGACCATTGTTAAAAGTGCTATATAAACAAAATTTTATTGAATTGAATTATTGGGAACTGGAGCTTGTTTATACACCAACATTTAAACTACAAATTGTTACAACAGTCCAATAAGAGCATGAATAATTTTTTCTGCAAGGCCAAGTAATGTTTCTAACAGGGAAAAAGACAGTCATGGTAATATTATCTACATGATCTTCAAATGATACAAATAAACACACCAAGAGCTCAACTGTTGAATTTGTAGATGTTGCAGTTGAAAGGCCATTGAGACTTGCACATCAAGTGACTCATGTCTTTCACACGGTCCTTAACCTAATTAAAATGAATGTACAAATCCTCTATTGTGTTAAAAAAAAACTGAAAAGAAAAACATCATTAGTAGGTCACAGGACAAATAAATAAATAAATAAACATATTAAATACGCACACACATTTTCAATTATTTTTAATTGGTCAATGTATTAGATTAGATTAGATTAATTAGATTAATTAGATTAGATTAGGTGTAACTTGGGAAATGTAGTAGTAATAATAAATTGTTTTTATTAAAAAAAAATTTAATAGAGGCATAGTGATAAAAACATTTCCAAGGAAATTATCTCTACGCGCATTGACAGGGGAAACCGTAGGCGGAGTGTATTTAATGAACACGGATCTAACCACTGCAGGGAAACAGATTATGGCATACCATACAAGACATTGCACGTTGCAGTCTATCAGTAAAAATCCCCTTGATAAATAGGCCATGATGACATTTACCATCAAAATGCATGTTAATAATAGCAAGAAAAACAGTAATGTGAATAACAATCTGTATTTATTTTCCATGATTAAGCTTGTTTTTAAAATATCTGTAAACATGCATACATACTGTCATACAAGTCTTGAGCTAACACTAATTTCTTTAAATAAAATAAAATAAAATAAAATAAATTAAATAAATGGGAACAAATGATTTGTTCAGGATGCAAAGTGGATGCAAAGTGTCTAAGGATACAATTGAAAAACTTGATTATTTATTTAACAACCTCGGCAGCAACCTCATCTTCTCTCTCATTTATTCCAACCAATCAGCATTCAGCATTCACAGTAATACTAATCACCGACCTGGGCTGCGTTTCCCAAAAAGCATCGTAAGCCTAAGTAGTTCGTAAAAATGATCGTACGAACGATCTTAATATTACGGTCTGTTTCCTAAAACCATCGTAACTTAAGTAGCCCTTGAAAATCTTCATAGATCTACGAGTGCTCTGGAGTAATCGTAAAGCCTTACGTGCATCGTAAGGAGACCGAATTACTATATGAGGGCACCTGCTGGACAATCGGCATATTGCACCTAAAATGTACTTCTCTTCAAAGTAATTTTTTATTTTATTTGTACGTATATTTTTTTTATTCATTTCTATTTTCTACTCATTACACAATTCAATATACAAATTTAAAATGAATAAAGAAATAAAAGAAAAATGACATAATAAATGTTAGAATGAAAAACAAAAGTACACTGTTGTATGGACTTTTCGGGGGTACAGTACAAATGTATTTAATAGAAACTATTTAATGTGCTTTAAAGATGACACAAATAAAGCATGACTTGCTGGCGTGCATGAAACCCAGCCATGTATTGAACATGTCTTGGTTGAGCATCATGAAGTCTCATCTCGACTACATTCTCTTCCTCCATCTCTTCATCTTCCTCCCTGATGTCCAAGGGCATTCTTGCCCTCACTGCAATGTTGTGCAACATAGCTGTTACTGTTATTACAGCACAGCAATTTTGTGGCACAGAGAGAGCTCCACTTCCTCTAAAATAATATTAATTTCTTCTTTTTGAAAAATGTCTTTTCTTAGTTTTTTGATTCCAGCCATTTTGCTAATTTCTCCACCGCTGGTGATGTTCTTATTAAAATTTTCTCCTATTAGCAAATGTACTTCAGGTGAAGATAATTATCGTCAAGTAAGATCTTATTTATTTATGTACTTATTTATTTCTTTTGATGTGAGATAAGCAATTGTTGATAAAGAAATTGATAACTAATTCTACTTAAATAATTAAGGTTTCATATAAATATCGAAAATTATGCTGTTAGAACAGTTAGAATTTGTTTTATGCGAAATTGGAGCAAGACAGTGTTTTTACAGAAAGACATTTCAAGTTAATTTATGTTTTTAAACATGTTCAAGAAGAAATTACAGGCCTTTTTATGTTATTCGAGTTGAATATACATTCACACAAGTAGAAGAAATGGAAATCAAAGCTTAGATGGATTGCTAAAACAGCATGTGCAACAATGACAAGCCATTCTACAGCATGACATTTCAGCACGTGATCAACAGATATATCTCTAACCCTAACACTAGTGACTCCTAAGTAGCACTTAAAGCAGAGCTACGTGCAATTGTGTTAAGTGCATGTTTGGGAAACGCACGTGAAACAATAACGAACGTTCGCAAAATGACTCGTAGCAAACGCTCTTAAGCGCTAAGATCAATCGTTATCGGGAAACCGGGCCCTGATCATTTGTTATCATCTCTACCTGTTTCTTGCTGGTTCATACCTTAAGAAAGGTACGGCTTAAGAGTCTTACACTGTATTGTAGGCTGTAATTAAATAAATGAATAAGGAAACAATAAACATGTAAGACAGATGTGAGGATATGTTAGAGGTGCTCTCCCCTTTTCACAGCCTTCTTTATACAAAAGCAGTTACATTATCCCCAGCGGCTGTCTAAGCATCACTCCTTATTCAGAAGAAAACCAAGTGACTAAAACATTCTAGGGAAAGGGGTGCAGGTGCAGTATTTCAGAAACAGGGGAGGTGCATTCTTGTTCAGGGACATGCGTCATGTTCTCTGATTCAAGGACACACGTCATGTTTTCTGCTGATTTCCCATACAGTATATAGCAGATCACAGAGTAATTTTTGTAATTTTCAATTACAAGCCTTATCATGGTTAATTATTTTTGTGAACAGTAATAATGACAATGAGCCTTACAGTATTTAGCATGCTGAGTACAGTTGGAAATATTTCATGCATGCATATACTGTATACAAGGAATGTGATATTCATGAACGTCTCATGAATCTTATAGGGTTTATAGAAGTGAGTCAAACATCTATTCCTGAGAAAGTCTCTTTTTTGCTATTGGTTCAAGCTCTGATGCTGCCAGGCTGCCATTGTTGGCCCCTTGAGCAAGGTCCTTTACCCCTCATAATGTGCTCATAAACAAACCAGCAACTTGAGCCCATAAACATCTGCCACAAAAATGACGCATATACTGTACATACAGTACAGGGTGGGGCGTATTCGTTAACCAATGTGCCAGGTGGTATGTGGACCACCTATTCCTAGTATTCATCAGAATTCAGTTCACACTTGAAAATTAAAACAGCGGGAATCTGGCTTACCTAAACATTAAAGCACAACATAATATTTTTACAGACAATTTCTATTAATAAAAATCTGTTGGGTGTCCTCTGAGGGACTTTTTCTTTTGGGGACCTTATAGGCAAATATATTTTCTTTTCCTGAAACAGTGGTTCCAGAAAGGGAACTAATAGTCTCAAGCCACAATTAGCTCTCTTACATTCCAGTATATTACATTTTTTATTATTTAAATAACAAATATTTTTAACTCTTCTAAAATATGCATTTGTATGCTTGTAGGGTACCCTAGTGTTAACAGTAATTCTTAAGTTAGATAAAAGCATATTTGTCGGGTAAATCTGTCAATCATACTATAAACTTTGTAGAGAATACACATGTACTGTACTGACTGTATCTTGTTAGTATGTGTAATGTCATTTACCATCTACACTCTTGAAAATAAAGGTGCTTGACAATTAGAGCAATGCCACAGAGGAATCTAAACAAAACAAACAAACAAACAAACAAACAAAAAAAAACTTTCAGTTAGATCGGAAAGCTCTTTATAGGTCATGAGTAGGATTTTATTAATTTTATCTGGAACCAAAGTAACCTGTATAAAATACAGTGATGAGATCAAACTTCTGGGCTTTCCTTACAGCTCCAGATTTTCTGGTAAGATCATGATTAGATTAGATTAGATTAGATTAGATTAGATCAGGGGTTCCCAAACTTTTCAGTTCACGACCCCCAAAATAACCGTGCCAGTGACTCGTGACCCCAACTATCCTCTGAAGTGTTTAAAATATACAAACGTTGCATGCAACGGCGCACATGCGCCAATAGGCCTATCCAAACAAGAGCTTGACAACACTAAAGAACACAACGGTCTAACAACCATATAACTTTTTTTTAATAGTTATTTACTCATTCGTTTAATTTCAAGAAAACACCTCACCTAATGAGATGGGTGGGCACAAAGCTTGGAGCACAGCAAGTCCATTCTTGGGTTAATTTTGGAGACCGTGGCTCGGAACTCATCCTCCACGTTCAGTCGCGACCTGTATTTATTTTTAATGTACGTGAGTGCCGAAAAAGTCTTTTCGCACAAGTAGGTAGTGCAAAACGGCATCAGTACATCCATAGCGGCCTTGGATAGTTGTGGGTATTCCCTCTCGACTGAAATCTAAAACTTTTTACAGGCTTTAGGCTTTCATGTGCATGCACCTCGGTGCACACTACACATTGGGGATGCTGTACGTTATTGACGATGACGTATGTGAATCCATACTGGATAAATTCCTCTTGATACTTTTGACACTTGGAGTAAGGCTGAGCCGACTGTTTATGGATGTCCTCTTTATGCACACGCCGGTCTCTTTCCGTACCTGAGGATGTTGGACTTGACGGTGGTGCTTCTCCGCTTTCCTCCGCTGGCCTATCTGCGTTGTCATTGGTTGATATTAACCAACGTTTCATTTCAACAAAAATAATATCTTAAGAATAAAGCGATGAAAATTACCTACACGTTACGTGCACATGTTGGAATATTTAACATGGTGCTGTAAATTGATCTGCTGCAACTGATGCTATTGATGTCGTAATCACCTCAGGGGTCACAATCAAACGGAAAGAAATTAGCAGGGCTGATGGCTTTTTAATTTGCATGTTTTTTAAATGTTACTATTATCTACTAGTTTTTTATCTTTTGTTAGTTATGGATAAAATATTTATAATAGTTTTTTAAAAAATGATTTGATTTCTTGGAAATCATCTCGCGACCTCCGCTCAATATCTCACAACCCCCCAGAGGGTCGCGACCCTTACTTTGGGAACCATCACATTAGATTAGATTAGATTAAATTAAATTAGGATTGATTGAACTTTGTCATAGTTTAAAGCACATGTTTAAATCCATTTAAATTCAGTTAACCTCTAACAATAAGTGGCCTATTTAAAATTAATTACAAATATAGTAAAATACGGTTATGGGCTCATACGTACAGTGGTGTGAATGTCTCATGTACAGAAGATGCCATAGGTATATACTGTGTATACTGTGACCAAGACAGCAAGTCTTTTTGATATATCAACATTCGTATCAAGTATCAAGAACGGTATCCAGGGTAATGTCAGCATACCACCAAGAAGGAGGAACAACATCCAACAGGAGTAACTGTGGACACAAAAGGTAGCTGTCTGAAAGGGATGTCTGGGTGCTAACCCTGATTGCCGTCAAGCAAATTCATCACAATTGAGTGCATTAGGTATGATAGAGAGACTCTTATTTCTATTGGTTTACGATGTACTTACAATTCGAAGTTTTTAACTCCGGATCCAAGCTGGCCGAGTGAGATCCTGAGGGGGAACAAAGGACGAGGAACAGGAACAGGCTGAGAGCTCATGCACGCCGAACACCTCTGCCTAGCATGCTGCTTGACAATGTTCAGTCACTGGAGAACAAGCTCGATGACCTCAGGGCCAGGGTAAAGTTCATTCCGGTTCAAGACATTCCGGACTGCAATCTCCTCTGCTTCACCGAGACATGACTGAACCCAGCGGTGCCGGACAACGCCATCCAGCCGGCCGAGTTCTTCTGAGTTCACCGCATGGACAGGACAACGTCCGGAAGGCGGTGAAAGAAGCGAAGCAGCTAGCTCTAGTTAGAGTGACTCTAGGAGCCTGTGGCAGGGACTAAGAACAATAACGGACTATAAAGCACCAATATCCGGTATGACTAATGCAGACGGGTTAGGGTTAGGGACTCAGCTCATCTCTGTGTCAGTGGATCTCCAACTTTCTAACTGGAATACCTCAATAGCTTGATCTTCTTTAGGATATTGAGAATGAATTCGACACGCGCAGGAGACAGCTGTGTGTCGTACTTGAGCTGGAAAGAGAACGCTTTTCTTGGCATTGAGTCTCAATCCTAAGAATCAAAATGAGCTAGGATGACATCTTGATGTCGAAGCGCTAGCTGCTAAGACTGAGCCAGAATCAGCCAGTCGTCTGTGTAATTCAGGATACGGATGCCGTGGAATCATAGAGCCAGGGCTGAATCCATACATTTTATATATGTGCGGGGTGACATGGCTAGGCCAAATGGATGGACCCGATATTGGTAGACTGGTAATGGCAGGAATTAACCGAACACTTAACATTTTGCTGGAGACCGCTGCTCCCTGAAACACCAATGGTGGCGGAGATTGAACCACGGCCTCCCTGAAGCGGACTGCGAGGCGCGGCGTGTCCCGCCCCAATCTACGAGCGGGTGCGAGGCTCTGCACACCTTTTGCGCTTCACGCCTGGCGAGAACCGGACCTGGTCAGGACTGGGTGGCCGACATTCCCCACCTCTGAGCACGGTGGGGGAGAAACCTCACCAAGGCCTGCTCGTAGAGCTTCGCCTCCCGACAACTAGTGGCGGTGGTGTTCTGTTGCATGTCCAGAATGAAGCATGAGGGTGTGGATCAGTGATGGTTTGGGCTGCAATATCATTGCATTCCCTAGGCCCAATACTTGTGCTAGATGGGCGCATCACTGCCAAGGACAACCGAACCATTCTGGAGGACCATGTGCACCCAGTAGTTCAAACATTGTATCCTGAAGGCGGTGCCATGTATCAGGATGATAATGCACCAATACATACACACCATGGCCTGCATAGTCACCAGATATAAATATTATTGGGCCACTTTGGGGTGTTTTGGAAGAGCAAGTCAGGAAACGTTTTTCTCACCAACATCACATAGTGAACTGGTCACTATCCTGCAAGAAGTATGGCTCAAAATCCATCTGGCCACTGTGCAGGACTTGTATCTGTCATTCCCAAGATAATTTGATGCTGTATTGGCCGCAGAAGTAGGCCCTGCACCATGGTCTAAAACCAGACGTTTGTGGTCTAAAACCAGACGTTTTAGTTTCATTGTGCAACCCCTTTATATGCTTATATAGACTATATGCAGTGGTAAAGGTATGTCAAGACGATAGCAGTTTATAGACGTATATATATGGATGCCTATAGAGTACAGTATACTGCATACAGAAATATATACAGTAGGTGGAATATGCAGTAGTGCAACCACATTATAAATCAATGGTACAAAGATGCACAGTTGATGAAACAATATAAAACCAATCACAAATAAAGTGTAGGAGACAGTGCGTTAGTGTAGAGGTTAACATGCCTTGATTAGCTGTTTAGTACAGAAACAGTCAGAGCAGAGCTTGCTTTACCCTATGGCTTGAGTTTGAGGAATTCCCCCCAGCTCTCTGGTTTCCTCCCTCCTCTCAAAGACATAAATATAGATGGATTGGCCATGCTAATTTGCCAATAGGCGTGAAGGTGGTTACTAAAGATGAACGAATAAAGTTTCTGGTTAATGGAAACTGGAGCTGGTTTTGTACTCCAACATTCAGACAGCAAATTGTTACAGTAGTCTGATAAATGTATTTTGTATCTGCAAGCTGATGTATTTAGTTATATTGTTTTAGCTGAGCAGTGTTTCCCAGAGGAAAAATGCAGTCATTTGATATTATCTGCATGACCTGAAATAAATAATCACACCAAGACCTTGACTGTTGCATTTGTATGAGTCAATTGAAAGGTGTTGAGATGTACCGCATGTAGTAAGAGTATCTATTGTCTAATCGCTTTCACACAGTCCTTAAGCTGTGTGTATTAAAGGTCATGTGCAAAAAACTGAAAACATGATTAATAGGTCAGAGGACAAAAATGCTGTAAGATAATTTGCTGAGCTGCAGTGTGAGCTCTGAATGGAAAGGAAATTCATTTGTAGGCTTTACACATCACATCAGATACACCAAAAATCATCACCCCTATTTATCTTTGTTATTTTTGGGATTTTGGGAGTATAAGGAGTTACACTGACCAGCCGCTGCCTTCTTGGTCCTCCTTAGAAACCATAAATGATCACAGTACTGTTACAGTTAGTGCACTGTTTACAACACTGCGGTTTTTATGTTTAAAAATCCAATTATAGCTTTAGTAATAATGGTTTCACGCATAAACTGGATATGGTCCACCATCTTCACAAGTCTGTATACCAGTGAATCACAAATAAATCAATAAATAAAGATTTTAGCTCGGTTTCCACAGACTTGGTCACATAGTATCTACACCTAATTAATTTAGGTATACACTAGATGTTCAGAAAAATGATTATTCAGTCATTTAAGCTTTCATTTTATTTGCGAACTAAACTACTTGTGGAGTTAAATAGCACCATCTTCTGTTCAGGTTGTGTCATCATTTACTGTATATACATTACCAGTCAGATGTTTTGACACTCTTTTTAATTCCATGGTCATACAGTATGTGATTTTATTTCTTTCTAGATGGTGAAACAATGCTGAAGCCATCCAAAATATGCAATTTGCTATTTATATGCAAACAATAAAACAGTTGATATAACTTGAGAAACTTGATATAACTTGATATTGAGATGTGTCTGCTACAGTACTTAGGGTCTGTAAAGCCTTCATAACGGCTCTTTAATCGGAGGTGCTATTTGTTAATTGGTGATTTCTGAGGTTGACAACTCTAAATGAGCTTCTTTGCAGCAGAGGTACATAAGTTTTGGTCTTGCTATTCTGGGAAGGTCTTCATGAGAGCCAGTTTCATCATGGTGCTTGATGGGTTTTGCAAATGCACTTGACGATACTGTCACACCGGTACCACCACAGTCCGGGGAAATAACATCTGGGTCTCCGGACTACTGAGCCGCCACTTTGTCTCCTCCTAGTGTGTCTACGTTGGTATGTCTCCCAATCACAAATGATGTGCACCTGTGTCTCTCCCCTGTGTGTCTCTATTTAAGCCAGCCGAACCTGTAGCGTTTTGTCCGTTCACTGTTGTCACCACGTTTTGTTTTGTACTGTATCTGCTTCCTAACCCGCTCTGTGTGCGTGTTGCATCCTCAGGACTGAGCTGAGTCTACAGGGTCTGGGAAAGGCCTGTACGGACAGGCTCCATTCACTCAAGGTCAAGGCTGAGACGCCAGCCGCGTTCAGCAAGGAACTCTCGGGACTTCTGATTTCGTTTAAGACTAATCTCCTGTGTTCGTGTACAGTATATTCACCTGCAGACCCAGTCCGAGGAGGCTCCGTTAGAGGAGTGTTTTGTTTTGGTTTCTGTTGCCATTTTATGTTGTGTGATTTCCCTGCTGAGAAGAGAAAGGCTCAAAAGAAATAAAGTGTATCCACCAAATACCTGCGTTTGCGTCTGCTGAATCTACTCTGAAACATGACCGATACTGTTTTTGCACAAGCTGTTCCAGAACAACTGACCTTTAGAAAAACTGACTGTCATTTTTGTTGTTACTTGCAGTAATTACCAAATGACACGTGTTCTATTGCATAAAAAAATAATAATAATCCAGTATTATGCTAAAATGTAGAAACTAAATACAGAATTTTAACTGGTATTCTCTCTCTCTCTCTCTCTATGCTACTAAGAGTCCAAAATCAAACAATGTGAGAGAGATTAAGTACTATAATATACAGAATTGGTCCTTGACAAAAGCAGGACTCACACTGATTAAGTGGTCTAACAATAGATGAACTGAAGGCCTGAGAGGCCATGTGTGGAAAGGCTTAGTGTGGTATAGTGCCATATTCCAGATTGATATCCCTTAGCATGAATATTAATAAAAAAATCATTAAAAAAAAAAAGATCAGGTACTGTGCAAATTTTAGGTACCTTATGCATGTTTTATGCTTACAGCCTATTTATATTGGTTAAAAACAATAACAAAACAAACAAATAACATGAATTAAGTAATTAATCATTTTCATAAAAATTTTAATTTACACTGCAGAAAAATGTAAAGTAATAGAACATGATTCGAATAAAAAAAAATCTTTTTTTATATATTATAAAAAAAAACTTAAAAAAATTACTTTACTGCACCAGAGTGTACCTAACAAATGTATCTTGTTTTAATAATAAGAACAAATTGTGTGTAACACCATGGAATTCCCAGCAAGCAGTCCCACCAATTGTAAACCTCTCCATTCTTTATTTCCTTTTCAGAGAACTGGCAACACCAGCAGGCAGCTATGCGTGCATTTCCTGCCAGGCAGACCTTCTGGCAACCACACCTTCGGTTGCTAGGTGGCACTGTTGTGAAGCAGATGCGCTTTACCTAAGAGCACTCCTACAGTATACAGTATAAACCCCTTAGAGGATGCAAGTGTGAAAGCGAGTCCATATAAGAAAAGAATATGTGTTGACTGGAAAAGAGAAAAGAAAATATTTTTTTTATTAAATTCTCACTCTCTCTCACTCATCGTCTATATCACGTCATCCTGTGTACAGGATCGTGTGATTACAATCGTGATAGGAGCGGAATCCCAATTTTAACCCAAAAATTAGAAACTGTGTGGAGCAAACAGTACGTGGAAGTTGTTCGGACCCACCTACTGTACCCAACTCATTCATCAACCACAAGCTAGCCAGCTTAGCTTTAGCTTACAGTAGGTAAAATACCTTGGTGGCTAACATTAATGTATATGCTATTGCATTTGATTTGATCTCCATAGCCTACACATCCTCCTGTGTCAGCTCCTATAGTAAACTTCTTGTGGTATGTTTAACTACAGTACAACCATTCCAGTTAGTTGGTTAGCTAAGCGATGTGTAGTAGACAGCTAGCAATTTGACACTTGCCATGCAAGTGTCGCTCAAATTATGCATCTCTTTATGGCTTCATATTATTTTAAGTTATGAATTATATAGAAATTTGTCCCCATACAATGGCATGAAAAATATAGTTGCTGACAGCAAAAAATTATTATTATTATTATTATTTTTTGGACCAGGCTTTTATTTCAGTTGTAATTTGGGGCATTTTAACATAGTGGTCCATGAGGATTGACTCACTTTAGGATCCAGCCCCCAGTGGACATTCAAGGAACTGAACTTTTTGGTACTTCCAATGTTGGCTTCGTTTTTCAGAATCGGAGATTGCCCCGTGGTAATTGCAAGGGGAACTAATGTCAAACCGGCACTTGTGATGAAAGTTCTTGTGAATGAATTCGCAAAACTGATTGACAGAAGTCTTCATGCACAATATGGTGATAGCCGTAAACCATAAGAATGGTACAATGTTTTAAAGAAGGCTGTACATCTTTGAATGTCGATCCTAGCCGAAGTGCTTCAGTCGTTCCCTTGAAGTTTCAGCAAGTGGAACACCAGATTCTTGAAATTCGACGGAAAACATGGCGCCAACTTGCTGATGTGACTCATACTGTATGTACAGTACAGTATGTGGGAACTGTGCACACAGTCATTCACATACATCCTTTTCAAATTAAAGGAACTCGTCTGCGATTCATTGCGATATCGACCATGCGGTCTTGACCTCTTTCCAAGCCATTTCAAAATTTTTGGACTATTACAGGAGTGCCTGGTAGGCCAGAGAGTCAGCTATGAAGCAGACAGTCTGATCATGGTGTAGTGTAGTGTTTTAGTGAGATCCTTACTGTATGTCACTTGTAACTAATGAAACTGTCTACATGATGTTTGATTTAAAATGATGAACTCACTTGACTGTTGAGTACAAGTTAAACAGGTCTAATGATGCAAAGCATTGAAAAATATTCTTTTTCCACAAAGGGCTATACAGCACAATAAAGTAAAGTAAAGTACAATAATTTTACAGAATAAGGCATAGATCTAACATCCAAGTAGCTGCAGAATGAATCTGATCATTGTTGGTACTCTCTTTCATTTTCTTTAATTTTCCTTTCTCAGGTTTCAGGATATACAGTACTTAACCTTGGGGATTTCATGACACAAAGAATTCATGCTGTTCTCAGAACAAATCCAGTATTATTACGGTGTTCCTTTAAAGTGGCTGGTTATGGTGATTATCAATATTGAGCAGCTGCGCTAGGACATTCAGGCAAGACAGTAGAACAAGTGTTTCCTACAGTAACTTTGAACATGAATGCAGTCACTGCAATAATTTGTTTACTTTGTCATTAGGAATATTTTATCTAAGAACAATACTTACAAATAGTTTTTTTAGCATGACAGTTTTTGTGCTTTGATCATTTTCTCCGGGGAACGTCATTGAAACGCAAGTCAGAAAACATGAACAATAGCCACAGTCACAGTGTCCAAGGAAGTCGTCTTTTTTTCTTAACGTCACTGAAAGACAACAGCGCTCTTGTCCTCTTTGGAAAGCGAAGTGAATACACAGTCACGAACAGAGATGACCTATGCAAAGCCAGATCACATCTGATGTCAGACCATCCATATTGCGTAATATGTAAGGCTCATTGATTAGCAGAATTTGGGGTGAAACTATATTTCAGTCATTTTGGTTGATCTATTTATATTTTTTTGTTTGCAAGCTAAAATGTGAGTGTTATTCTCATTTTGATTAACATTCTATAGTTCAATAAGCATTAAAATAGTGTTTTCTAGTGCACAGACGTAAATTAATAAAAGCGATTAAGAAATAAAAAAAAAATACTGAGAATACTGAATTAAATCATCATATCATATATTATATCATATATCATATCATATATCATCATATTATATATCATCATATCATATATCATCATATCATATCTCATCTCATGTCATCTCATATCGGCACGGTGGCTTAATGCTTAGCAGTGTCGCCTTGCACCTCCAGGTCCCGGGTTCGATTCCTGTGTTGGGTCTGTGTGCATGGAGTTTGCATGTTCTTCACGTGCTTGCCGGGGTTTCCTCCCACTGTCCAACGTCATGCAAATCACCCGTAGTGTATGAATATTGACTGGTGGGTGTACAAAATGGGAATAATTACAATGATCCCCAGTTGGACTACAGAGGTTCATGGATGGATATTATATTATATTATGGCATTTGGTAGACACTCTCTTCCAGACAACATTTATCTGATTATATATATGATATCAAATGTATAATGGTATGATTTATAATGATAATCATACAACCCCTGGCAAAAATTATGGAATCACCCCTCTTAGAAGATGTTCATTCAAATGTTTAATTGTTTAATTCATTCAAATGTGAAAAAAACAATACATGCCACAAAACTATTTTCACTCAACAATCCTTCTACAAAACTTCTGGCTGTATAAAACAATTTGAAAAAAAATCAAAGAAAGATAACTATAGTCAATGACAACTGTTTTGACAACTCAAACAGAGGAAAAAAATATGGAATCACCAAATAAAAACACTATTTGTACTTTGTTGCAGCACCTCTGGCTTTTATAACAGCTTGAATTCTCTGAGGCCTGGATTTAACTAATGTCAAACAGTATACTTTCATCAGTCTGTCTCCAGCTTTGTCTTATTGCAGTTGCCAGATCAGCTTTGCAGGTTGGAGCCTTGTCCTGGACCATTTTCTTTCATTTCCACCACAGATTTTCAATTGGATTAAGGTCTGGACTATTTGCAGGCCATGCCATTGACATTATATGTATTTCCTGTAGGAATGTTTTCACAGATTTTGCCCTATGGCACGATGCATTATCATCCTGAAAAATGATGCTACCTTCACCAAACATCCTTTCAATTCATGGAATAAGAAAAGTGTCCAAAATCTCAACATAAACTTGTGCATTTATAGAAGATGTAATAACTGTCATGTCTCCCATACCTTTACCTGACATACAACCCCATATCAATAATGATTGTGGAAATTTGCATGCTTTCTTCAGGCAGTTGTCTTTATAAATTTCATTGGAACGGCATCAAACAAAAGTTCCAGCATCATCACCCTGCGCAATGCAGATTCGTGATTCATCACTGAATCTAACTCTCATCCAGTCATCCGCAGTCCAAGATTGTCTTTCTTTAGCCCACTGAAACCTTGTTTTTTTTCTGTTTAGATGTTAATGATGGTTTTCTTTTGGCTTTTCTGTATGTAAATCTCATTTCTTTTAGGCGATTTCTTCCTGTCCGGTCACAGACATTGACTCCACTTTCTGCCCATTTGTTCCTCATTTGTTTTGTTGTGCATTTTCTGTTTTCAAGGCATATTGCTTTAAGTTTTCTGTCTTGGCGCTTTGATGTCTTTCTTGGTCTACCAGTACGCTTCCCTTTTACAACCTTTCCATTTGATTTGTACTTGGTCCAGATTTTAGACACAGCTGACTGGGAACAACCAACATCTTTTGCAACATTCCATGAAGATTTACCTTCTTCAAGAAGATTGATAATTCTCTCCTTTGTTTCAACTGACATCTCTCGTGTTGGAGCTATGAGTTATGTCAATCATCTTGGTTCAACACATCCCTAATGTGTGCAAGCACTCTTTTTTAACTGTAGACTAATTAGCAGTTGTAATCAGATACAGGTATTTGTTTTAGAAATGCAAAGTGCATGGTGATTCCATATTTTTTTCCTCAGATTTGTGTGACTCCATATTTTTTTCCTCTGTTTGAGTTGTCAAAACAGTTGTCATTGACTATAGTTATCTTTCTTTGTTTTTTTTGTGTGTTTTTTATACAGCCAGAAGTTTGGATTGTTGAGTGAAAATAGTTTTGTGGCATGTATGTGCTTGTTTTTTTTTTCTACACAATTAAACATTTGAATGAACATCTTCTGAGAGGGTGATTCCAGAATTTTTGCCAGGGGTTGTACATATAAATGTGATATTAGGACTATGTGAAACCTGCGACTAAATGGTCTTATTCTTCTCAGTGCACTTTGGTCAATTGATTATTCATCATAAGATGTTTTCACTGCACTGCCATTGTGCATGATATTTGCTTAAAGTGAAAGTGTAGGTGGGTGTGTGTGGTGCTAATAGTAGGGTAGCTGGTATTTCCCATAGTTCCCAGAGACATCGACTCCCCCCCCCCCTCCCCCTTCAAAACCAAAAAAAGGTCACTGTGACACTGGATTCGACAGTATAACCACCTCCTCACTGTCACATGATTTCCTGTCAGTCCCACGTTCTAAAAGAAGGCAGCTTTTATTACACAGGATGTCGTGACACTTTTTAAATACCACTCACTCAACATTAACGTGCCACTGTCACACTGCGCTGATTTTGGGTTCTGAATGACACATTAGACATACTGTATTTTCAGATTTTATTATTAAACATACAAAAGAAATCATATAAAAATAAGTAAATATTCATGCTGTACGTATCTTCGCCAGCATGACACAGGTTTCAGAGATGCACTCAGACACAGGTAAAAAGTTAGAATGTTGTACATAACTCCCTAGTTTTAGTAGAGACACAGCAGCTGCATGGTGAGATCTGCATAATGATGTAATTTATCTTGGCAGTCTGGGACTCTGGGTGTTTTCCGTGTCAATAGGTTATGTAAGCAAGCAGCATTACCACCAACAAGCACAATGTACTCAAATCATTCATGCACATACAGTACACAAACACACAGCAATATCTTAAATATCACACATCATACAGTAGGTTCTTTTCCCTTTCTCAACTTAGGCTTTGCACTGTTTGGACAGTGACACCCAGAGTCTTTATTTTTTGGCTTTATATTGGTCCGCGCTGTCCACTCATTATGATCTTCCATGCCTTCGAGGCTGAATGGAGGCAAATTTTTCTCCCAGCTGTGGTCGTCACCCTGTAAAAGGACAAGACCAGCACAACTCAGACCTTCATGTCATTCTCGATCTGTATTATAATGTCAGATTTAGCTTTGGGCCAACTTACACAATCTCATAAGCCATGCACGATGCACTTGGTGGATACAGTTTCCATTCAAAGATGTTCTTGGGATGGATTTTGTAGGATTTCTGACAGAGACAGCGCTCCAATCTCTCCATTCGGAATGCTGAAGCACAAAGCACTTACTGTCATTATAGATCGTTTAACATTTTTAAGCAGAAAAAAAAAGATGAAAAAAAAACTGCAGTGGCAGATGCATTTTAATAGGCTTTGTATGTTCTATACTGTATGGTTGTGGTCTTATGTGACTGTTGTGAACAGCCACGAAACGCAATTGTCTCAGATAAGATGGTTAAACAACATTATATTATAATTATATAACACTTTTAATGTCTACTAGCTGCAGTCAATGTAGTTAATTTTGTTAGAGACACAGACAGTCAGAGATAAATCATGCATGTTTATAAACTGTACATAATAGTTTTTTTTTTTAAAGATTGTGTTGCAACTGAAGATCACTTAAACATTACAGATAATATTTTGATGTCACACTTAGTCAAATCAATATTCATTCATTGTCAAGTGACATGTAATATTGGCATGTTGTTAAAGTATCACTTAAAAGCAGGTGCTTGATGCTTCTGGAATTAGTAACAATGACAGAATGATGTAACTTGACTAGTGAGTACTACTGTAGTTAAACAATTGGAATGATAAACAACATCAAGCTCTAGTCATCTTTTCTTATTTTTACAAAATCACCACCCAGTGTTTAGTACCAAATCTACTGTAAATGCCAGTTTTACAAGATCAGATCAAAAGTATATCTAAGAAAAATGCTTAGATAAAAATTGTACCTGTACAAAATGAAGCACACATCCAACATCCAAGCAGCAGCAGCAGAACGGATCGGCTCATGGTCAGTTCTTTTACTTTCTCTGAAGCAGTAAATGTGACTGTAGAACAAGTCTGGTCACAAGATAACTTGAGGAAGATACATTTATACAGTGCAGTGTCCGGGGTAGTACACGTAAGGACTTCCCTCTTGCATATTGACTAATGGAAAATTATTAATGATCTTCAAATGACTTAATGAGCTGGACAATGATGCCAAATATAGCTGAGCTCCACCCAGACACAATGCCACTCAGAGCAACATTCTTCAAGACATTTAAAAATATTCTAGTAATTTGGCATGTGGTTTATTTTGCGTAACGGATAATATTGTGTCACATCCTACGCTGCAGAAACATTTCGATGGCTTTCAGAAAGAGTTTTTGTACACAAAGAGCAAATGATAGAAGATGCTTTTATATGAACACTGTACAGTAAAAGGAAAATCTCATGCTCATGTTATTTCCACAGACGTCTGTTTTGCCTGTATTGTCTAAAATTGTCTATGAGCTCTTCATTCAAATTGGCTTGATTTATTATAAGATTTAAACCCCTCGTTTATAATAAGAAATTTTTAAATTATTTTATTGAAGAACCGATATCATGTTGAAGTCCAGAGTAATAATTTTGCTTAAAAACAAAACACAAAAGGAGAGACATGTTTTGACCCAAATAAATACATATTAAGTCAATGTATAGTACTGTAGCTAATTTTGTTAGAGACACAGAAAGTCAGAGATAAATCATCCATATTTATATACATAATAGTTTTTTTAAAGGATTGTGTTGCGACTGAAGATCACTTAAACATTAAAGAATATTTTGGGAACAGCACATGGTTAACTGTAACCTGTGGAGTAAAATGGGAAAGTACAGTTATGTGGCAAAAGTGATGAGTCACCCTAATTTCTTCATATTTTGTTTTCTTGATTTTCTTGTATTTTAATGTATTATTAATAGTTTTGAGGAATAGTTTTCCAAGCTGCCTGAAGGACCTTTATGGCTCATATTTTTGAAAAGGATTTGACTCTCATATTCAGTCCAGTACCTGACCAGTTTCAGAGGGATGTTTTTTGTTTGTTAAGCCACTCAGCGAGCTATGATTCATTCAAGCATTAAAATCATTAATGAATCATTAATAAAACTTAAGGCATGAACCAGTGAGAAACAGGTGCAGATAATGACAGGTGATCAGGCCATTGATTAGTATACTGGTGATGCTGAATGGTTGGGGAAATGAGGTTGCTGCTGGAGTAGTTACATAAACAGACACTTTTTAAATAGTATCTTTAGGCATATTGCAGCTTGTCACAGTAAGACATCTGTTCCCATTTCTTTCATGATTCACTCACTTACTTATTTTTCTATACCACTTATCCTGTGCCGGGTCACAAAAAAGTCTGGAGCTTATGCCAGGTAAAGAGCACACAAGCCCATGTACACACATTAAAATTGGAAATGCCAGTTAGACTATTGCATGCCTTTTGCATGACTGTAAGAGAAAACTGGAGCACCCAAAGGAAATCCTCCAAGCACAGGGAGAACATTCAAACTTCATGCACACAGACCTAAAGGTGGGAATCAAACCTTCAACCCTGGAGATGTGTGCCCATAATACTAACCACTATGTGCCCATGCTGTCTACTACGTACTGTAATTTTATTTTATTTAATAAGGGGTGACTCAAAGAACAGTATTGTACATTGTCTTACTGCAATTATGTATGAGTTGCTATACGTCTGCCCTTTAACCAGAGGTGGAAAGAGTAATAAAATGTTGTACTCAAGTACAAGTACTGTTACTTCAGTGAAATTTGACTTAAGTACAAGTAAAGTTACCATTATAAAAATCTACTCAAGTAAAAGTAAAAAGTAGCTCATTAAAAAATTTACTCAGAGTAAAAGTTACCGAGTTACTTTTTTATTTTTATTTTTTTTAACAGCGGGGGTGGGATGAGGCATTCTAGCGTAGTTCAAAAAAAGATGAGCAGATATAAATCTCAAACTAGTTGTTTTTAACTGAAGGAACACCTTTGCATAATAAAGCTGTTGTCTTTTTTGTGCTTGAAAATCAAAGTGGTCACTTAAATATGGTGTTACGTCCCAGTCTAGGGCCATACAGCAAAACACCCATTCGTTCAGGGTTCCATTTTAAACTGTATGGAAATGGTGGTATATGGCAGAAAGAACTAGATCCAATCATTAACTGATGAAATAATGAGGTTTGTACACACACACACACACACACACACACACACACACACACACACACACAACAGGAGGAGGATCAGATTCAGGATGGACCCAGGCCAAAATAATAAACAAAATGGTATTTATATTTAGTAGCTAGACTACCTGCAAAAAAAAAAAAAAAAACACACAAACAAAAATACAGGTACCTTCCCGGACTCCCTAAACCAAAAACAGTGAAATTATCTACAAATATATACAAAGATCAACCAAACCAAAGCGACAAAGCAATAATCAAAGTCAATTGGAGGCAAAAATTCAAACCGGAATACACAACCAAATATCAAAACGCCAAAATCACAACCTCTTTCCTCTTTCCCGCGTCTCTCTCCGGGTTATATATGGTCGCGCTAGTCGATGACGTCACTCTCAAGGCAGAAGCGACCGTGTGGAAGGTCAGGAAGATGCCGATGTCAGAAAACCTGGAGTGGAGTCTGGAGCGGCGCGCGACCAGGACATGATACACACACGCGGCGCAACGGAGCATTTATACAAAGCATAATATTTTTATTATTTTATAATTTTCATTCATTTATTTTTTACTCAGTAGCGAATATGATTTAAAATGTAGCGAATTACAATTCTTCAAACAAAACGTACTTAAGTAAAAGTAAAATTACAGATTTTTAAAACTACTTAAAAAAGTAGAAATACACAAAAAAGCTACTCAATTACAGTAACGCGAGTAAATGTAATTCGTTACTTTCCACCTCTGTCTTTAACTCCCATATCTCACAAGCAAAAATACTTTATACTTGCTACATTAGGGGTTATTCGTTATCTGTGGCTATTAATGTCTTACTTTTTTAAGTTCCATGGTAAAAAATCACTAATTGACCATCAGCAACTAGAATCAGTGTGTAGATCCTAACTGCATCTAAGTACAAAAGACATGTACTGTACTTTTGTACAATGACTATAAAGTTGAATTTAACCTAATTTAATGAAATGTTATGTAATTAAAATAATAAATTCATTTAATGTAATTTAAAATGAGAATTTTCTGCTTTAATCTAAGTAAAGATGCTTTGGTAACTTATCAACCACAGGATTTATTTCAATGTGTAACTGCACTTTCCCTTTTGAAAAGTACTTTGGGTATTTTTACCAGCTCAGATACTAGCCAAACTTGTTCAACCCTCCTTTCTCATGTTTACACTAGGCCAGGTTCAGAAACACCCACACCTTAGGAGGAGGCTATGTACAGTATAACATTTCTTGAGATGATGCAACCAGCGATTAGTGCTACAGCTCGGCCATGAAGCTTGTTTGAACTTGTGTGCAATTAACCGGTGTTGATCTTAACATATTTAGGAACTGTGGGTAAACCCCATCTTTTATTTTTCGCCCACACAAAGTTACACAATATCCATCCACTGCGGCTTGCTGATGGCTGTGAGAGGAAGTGCTACCATGATCCTGCATGTGTGTGTTTGTGAGAGCACCCACCTGCAGTCACCTTCATCTTGAGAGATGCGTAGTGAGGTACTCAACCTCATGTGGTTGGCTAGAGACAGAAAGCTCCAGATTCAATGCATTTCCTGTTTAATCTCTACAGCATTCATATACATAATCATGGGAAAAGACCTTTGATCTTGGAAATTTTCCTGAGATGTTCTTCATATACTGTTTCAACCCAGTTGATATATATTGACATTTGTCCATAGAAGGAAATTCAACTGATGAGGCATAACATTACTATCACATAACGCAAACATTGACTATCAGTTAGATAAAGGAACTGGTGACAGGATCATGGGCAGCTATGACTCAACCAATGAACGTGGGTGCCAAAAGCCAGTCCATTTCATCACATCCCACAGAAAGTCAAAGCTGGCCGTAATAGAAAGTCACCCAAGCATGCAGTGCACCCCAGCCCACTACCCATGGGGCTTGGCAGGCAAAGAGCCCAAGGCTTTTGGCACCAATACTCCAAACTCCCCAGATCCCATTGTTAAGGCAGCTGCTATATCCTGTTTTAAGGATTATATTGTAAACAGCAATGTCACATGCGCATATGTAATATGGACAAGTGCCAGACTTGTTCAGTGGTTGCAGCAGTGATACGTCATACGGGTTTCCCTCTGTCATTGCGTATAGGCAAAACAGGACAGGCAACTCATTCAGCTTTAAAATTCAAAACAGATGAGGAGATGAATGCCACTGTCAGTTACAAAACTTTCCCTGAAACTTCACCCTGTTTACAGTTTAAAGAGGATGAATACATAAATTCCAAAAGCTGTCTTGCCCATAATTATTACAATTATTTATCATTTCAAACTATTGATGAATCAATTCTTTCTGAATGTGTCACTATAAAGAGAGACAGCAAAGTATATTGATAATTTAGACCTGAATTGGCATTTAAATGTAAATAAAGTTCTCTGCAGTTTACAGAAAAAACATTATTATATTGCATGTAAAAGATTAATAATAAAACAGATGAGAGATGACAATGCTAACTAACCCACTGAGTTGCAGGTGCTAAACATAATCTATATTTACATACAGTATAGATATAATTAATCTATACGGAATCTATATTTCAAAGATGTCGTGTTTGATGTGTTTTGATATGTGGTGCAGCGAAGGGTTTGATAAAGCCTTTCAGTTGGTGTGGGTCTATTTTTTTGTTTTAAAGCCTATGTAGGCAGATACAGAAGTGGAATCAATACAGTAATTGTTTGATGTGGAGAGTGTTGAGGAGGTTAAAAACAGTTGCAACTAGGAGTGAGTTGGAGTATTCCGAGGCTTTTAAGCACTAAGATATACACAGATACTATATTGTACCATGCAGTTCACTAGTAATCTGTCTAGGATCTGTCTAAATGCTCAATTATTCAATTATCCAATAATTAAATGGCATGGTATCAGCACAATGCATGGAATCATGCATACTGTATACTGTACTGGTCAAGGAGTCAAGGGCTCAGCAGAATAGGAGAGGGTGTGTTTGGGGGGTGTTCTGCCAATGAATTTGACTGATTGTTGATGCCAGATGGCTGAACCGCATTCTGTGGAGTTTGTACAGAATGACTTGAAGACTGATCAACAATTCTTTGAATGGAAACACTGTGTTTACGAGAAAGATCAGATAAAATGGACTGGTTAAAGTTGGCTAAAAGCAACTCGAATAACCACTCTTTACAATTGTAGTGAGCAGAAAAGCATCTCAGAATGCACAACGTGCTGAGCTGGATGGTCTACAAGAGCACAAGACCATATTGGATTCCACTCCATGAACAGAAATCTAAGTGAACTGAAACATGTTTAAAAGACAGGAGATGAAGGACAAAGATCAAGGTTATACTTTTCCAACCTTTAACGAATGCATGAATTGTTAACATGTGCTCTGACTTGTTTTAGTTTCTGGTATTACAGGTGTCTAATGTTACTATAATAAGCTCCAGGTTCAACCTTCATGAAAAACAACAACAACAACAACAACAACAACAATAACAACAACAAGCTCATTAATAGCAAGCAAAAACAAATACTGTAGCAGTTGTATGGATCAGTCGACCAGTAATGCTGTTATGGCACGAAAAGATTTATAATGGTAAACCTGAAAAGCCTGTCTCTGTAACTGGTGCTGCCATTCAGACAAAGAGAGCGGAAATCATGGAAATCACTGAAGTGTTATTGGAACATTTTGACACAAACGTCTGCAGTTCTGTTTATGAAACACCGAATATGAACGGCTGACTTCTTCATCTTGACCTCACGGTGTCTTCCGAGGTCGAAATAAGAATATCAACACTGGACAATGCTAGTATTGAAATTGATAAATGAAACATTTATGTTTTTTAAATCTTGACTCATACAAAAAAAAAATCATAGGATTTAATTGGATTCCATATAAACAAACTTGTACAAAGTGCATTTATTTGAGAATCTGATTTTTTTTTTTACTCTGGGTTGAATAATTTCTTCTCTGCTGCATTCCCTAGACTGGAACTATGCATGAGAACAAATATTATTATTGCCATCATTTGTTTTATTATAATAGTCACTGTATATACACGATCTGTTTTGTATAAAATAAAGTTTTTTTTTTAAGTTTTGTATAAAATTTTGTTAAATGTCAACCTTCTCAGTGTAATTTTGAGAAATCCTGTGTATTCTATTTGCATTTAAAAACAATTGGTATATTTCACCTATTTCATCATCACAGCACAGGAAAAAAAGCTGCTACAGTTGAAATCTGAGCTGTATTGTACAGTACGTCAGGCTGGAGTCCAGCTTTATAGCATTTCCCTTTCCATGTTGCATCATAGTGGGTTTTTCCCCGTTGGTTTTTAAGTGCTTCCATTTTCCTTTCCGTTTTTCGTTTCTTGGAATCACTTTCGCTAAGTGCCGATGTCATCCTACCATGAAACTGCAACACTTCAGCAAATTTATTGACAGATGATGTAATAGCATGTAATGATTTTTTAATACATTTATTTGTTTGTGAGAACAGATTATGACAAAGTTGTTTACATTTTTCAAAGATGAAAGATTGTTAAAAGAGCAACAATGACAAAATGTAAAAATAGTGTTATAGAGTGAGTTTTATTTAATGTATTATTTACTTAATGTATTATTTACTTAATAGCCCTACTCCAACCTTATTTCATAATAACAGCAATATTGATGAGAAAGGTGTTATGTTTGTTAATTTAGTTTGTTTTCATTTCCTAAGTAATTAATTCCCATTCAGATATAAACTCAATGAGTACTGTAGACGTGCACTGAAGAAATTTGTTCTATATATTCAATAATCAAAAATAGACAAATAATTTCATGGAACACCTGCCATGATAGATGGTTTTACACTGTACTCACTGTCTTCAAAAGGATGTCTGAATTTCTACAAGGTACATTATAATGGTATTGTTTACATATGATAGGAAAATCCATAAGCAATTTTCTCTTCTAGATGTTTTGGTCTACCAACAAAAATTACTTCATACAGTCTTTTCTTGTCTCGTTTACTGAAGTGAACTACTGTGAAGTAAAAAATTTATTTTATTTAAGCTGTATAAATCTAAACATAAGGTCAGTTTTTGCAAATTTACTAAGTGTTTGGGGAGAGGATCGGGGTATTTTGCAATCTGAGGATGTCAGGGTGGCTGGTGTGAGGTGGTTATGGGGAGAATGATGTCAGTAATATGGTCACTTAAAATTATTATGCAGCACATTAATGCATGTGGATGTTAAACAGCATACTGTATTTCTAAATTAGTGTTGCTGTTGCAAGCTAGAAGTATTGAGGTACTTATAAGTTGTTAAAATTGGCCTTTTGAATTCTTAGCTTTGCTATTTACGGTGTTCATATGAAAGTATAATAATAATAATAATAATAATAATAATAATAAAAATAATAATAATAATAAGTAGCTGTAGTATTCAACACCTGACTGACCTAGCTGCAGTTGATTCAGTTATCACTTTTTTACTACTTTTCATACAATTGTGGTATATACAAAACTTAGCCTAGGTCAAATATTTATAATATACTGTATGTTTTTTACAATTTCAAATAAAAAAGAAACATACTGAGAACATCAATATTCTTTTATTGTTTATATTTTTAAAAAGTACAGCTGGTCAAAATCATACAACTCCAATATAACTTAAAATATTAAATAAATCATAATATATACAGTATATATATATATACTGTGTGTGTATATATATATATATATATATATATATATATATACTGTACATACTTTATATATATATATATATATATATATATATATATATATATATATATATATATATATATATATATATATATATATATATATACAGTATATGCAGCAATATCCATTGTTACAGCTTATAAATTAAACATTCAAGTATTTTGTTGCGCTTGTAGCATTATATGAAATAAACAATAAACATGAAAAAATATACAAAAGTGACAACACACACACAGACACACACTTGTGTTGAACGGAAATTGTGTAATATTTTGTTTATATATAACATTGCCTTTGTTGGCTAATGAGAGCTGTTTTTCTGGATTTTGTTCCTAAAAAAAAAAGAAAAGAAGAATGATTAATGTGTCCATCCTTATATAATAGTAAATATAGTGCAACAGTAGAAATAAAAACAACAGTGAATACTGATGATGTTCTCACCTTTTTTCAATGACCTTCATGATGTTTTTCTTGACAAAATTAGATTCCGGATTCAGACAGATTTTATCAGCACGATTCTTCAGAACAACTCTAAAAACAGAAATGCATAAAGCAATTTAGACAATGTAATGGAGGTGAATGATGTTGTACTTTGTAACATTGATAGGAATATTAGCCATTAGTGAACTTACAGGATTTCAGTATTTTCACAAGATGCACTAGGAGGGTAAACTTCAATCTTGCCAATACGTTGCAGACGGACACTTTCCATCATATGAACCTGACACAAACACCTCCTTACACTGGGCTTGGCCTGTCCTGAAAACAGGAGATGAAAAAAATTATAACAAATCATCTCAACTTACACATGCGTTTAAGAATCCCAAGAGATATCATGCGCTTAAGAATCCTACCTTGTACATGAACAGTAAGTAGACAGGCAAACACAACGAAAGCTGCAGAAGACTTCATTATCATCTTGCTCTTGAACACAATCTTGGTGAGGAGCTGACAGGTCTGTTAAGTGGTCAAGTACAACTGAATGAATAAATATGCTGCTTTATACTGTATGTTCAGCTCGGTGAATTCCTAGCTCTGACTTACCTTATGTCATTTTCACTTTCTGTCTCGCTTCCTTCAGAGCTGCCGTGCTATTGTTTCTTGTAAATGTGCTGCCTTTACTCAGCAGGGAGTAAAATAAAATGTATCTAATTTAAGTCTTTCCAGCATTAACAAAAGGGCAGATTAAGAAAGTACAGTAGTGTAATGTAATCAGGGATCTTAGACCATCGGCTATTAGATTATCAGCTTGAGCAATATGTTTCAGTCCATATAAAACAAGTAAGCAATGAAACCTGCTTTTCCAGGATTGCAAAAACAAAATCAAAGACAGCACTAAAATAGCACCTATTGTTTTGTTTTTTAAATAATAAACCATTCATTAGTGTGTGCATTAAAATGTACACTGAACACCATATACAGTACAGTAATGTGCTCCATTTTATATATATATATATATATATATATATATATATATATATATATATATATATATATATATATATATATATATATATATATATATATATAATGGAGCACATTACTGTATATGGTGTTCATATACTGTAGCTATAAAATATATAAAATATATAAAATGGAGCACATTATACAGTGAGAAAGATTATTCTCACATGTACTGTACAGCATTCAAGACAGAATGTGCTGGGACGCTGGAAGTAGACATCCCAGCACATTCACCCCAAGGTTAGACCGTATAATGCTCAGAGAAATACACAAAAACCCAAGAGATACAGACCCTATAGGCCTCATTGAGCATGTTAAATGTCAAAGTCCATGAGAGGACTAAAAAAGAATATGGGGTGCATGACTGAGGTTCGCAAAGTTGTATCTAAACAAAGCACAAGCCTTCTGGAGCAAGATCCTATGGATAGATGAGACCAAAGTGGAGATGTAATTGTAATTGGGAGAAATCCAAAAATCATTTCAGCCATTTCATACCCACTGACAAGCAAGGCGTGATGATATACAGTACTGTACACTACCGTTCAAAACTTTGGGGTCACTTGCAAATTTCTTTGTTTTTGTTTAGTGATTTATTTTCTACATTCTACACACAATACTGGGGATTTCAAAACTATAAAACAACACATATGGAATTAAGTAATTATGTAACAACAAAAAAAACAACAGTTAGTTGTTATTTTAAGACACAGAGGTCGGCCTTTCTGTAATAGTTCTTGCAAGAACAGTATTGTTAAGTGCATTTGCAAAATCCGTCAAGCACCATAATGAAACTGGCTCTCATGAAGGCCGTCCCAGGAGGGCGAGACCAAAACCTACCTCTGCTGCAGACGAGAAGTTCATTTAGAGTTAATTTCTGAAGTCTTTACAGAGCAGAAGTAACAGACACATCTCAATATCAACTATTCAAAGGAGATTAATGCATTTTTTGGACGCCTTCAGCATTCCTTTACAATGTAGAAAGAAATAAAAATCAGGAATGATCATGGAGTTAGAACGTGACCCCAAATTTTTGAACGGTACTTGTACTGTAGGTGATAAGGTGCCACAGGACCTGGGCACCTTGCTGTCAATAAATCAACATTGAACTCCTCTGTATACCAGAGTATTCTAGATGCTAATGTGAGGCCTTCTCTCTGTCATCTATAGCTTGATCATAATTGGGTTAGTCAATAAAACAATGATACAAAGAACAAAGCACATCTACATTAGAATGTCTGAAAAATTTAAGAATCAAAGTTTCGCAATGGCAAGTTCAGACCCAGTTGAAATGCTGTGGTGATACCGTAACAGAGCTGTGCATAAGCAAATATCCAAAACTGAAGCAATTTTGTAATGAAGAATTGGCCAAATTCCTCCACAATGATGTGAGAAACTGATAAAGTCATATAGTCATAAATATTACTTCAGTTTGCTGGTCTGGAGCATTAAGGTGTGTTTTAGCAGATTCACCCCAAGATAAGACAATGCTCAAAGAAATCCGGGAAATAAAAGCCTTTATGTTTACTGTTACATTCCTTGACAGGACAATTAAGGACTGAACACGTATAGCCTGTTTGGATGGGTTGCTGCCAGAAGGAAGGCTGTTGTGTCTAAAAAGAACACAAAAATACCAGAGAGGTAGACAAAACTATAATGTTTTCTACAATGCCCAGAACTAAACCCACTGTCAACCACAGCAGTGGAGGAGGGGTGATAGGCTTATTTTGCAGCAACAGGACCGGGGAAGTCCTGAGTAGAGTGAAGAGTGTTCTATAGGCAAGTGTAACCCTATGAGGTTGTGAACTTTATGTGAATGTCTAATTTATAACATTATGTGTGTGCCCTGTAGTGACAGAGGAACATGTCTGCAGAGTCAAATTTCATGTCTTTGTGTTTTTATACGTCAGGGAACTTTTGCCTGTTTACTTGTTTCTGCTTTTTGATCTTTGTATACATTTAAACTATTAAATGCCTTGGGTCTGTTATTAATGTATTGCATGCATTACACTAAACCTAAAATATTCTCTCCAAGCTGGTTATTACTACCAGGGCCAGGAAAGGTAGTACAGTAAGTATTAGGTACTACTGTATATTTGAACTATTTGAAGACAGTTGCGAATGTTTTATCATGTAAATCCGTTGTTTTAATGAGCAGTTTCTATATTTCGAATTAGAGCGAATGCATTAGGACTATGCATTGTACTTTTTGTGAAATTAAGTCAGCTTGAAATATAGCATGGAAATTTGAGCAAATGGGCAATTTTACGTCTGGAGAATTCCAAAGAAGAAGTGAAACACTGACGCAGCTGTTGTTTCCACATGATCGATTTGTGTAGAAGAAAAAGTGATGCAAGGAAGTGAAGACAAGCTAATTATTTTATTATTTACAGTAAGAATCATAGTGTTTAATATCAAATGCTGGTGATATTTAGTATAACAGCATAAGGACATTATATCACTGCCTGTCTGCCTACGCAAATTCCATGTGAAGTCACAGTTCCTTACATTAATGCCGTTACTACATTAACTACAATTGGGCATGGCAACATGCAACGCTCAGTTCAGTATTGGCTTCATTTGGAACTTTGAGGGCTGTTCAAGTGAAACCAGGACTTTTTTTTGTGCAGAATAACAGAACAGTCATGAGAGTAAAAACTCCCATTATTTCTCTATATTATTCCCTGCTACACTAAAGCCCTTAACGTTTATTTAGTGTCTGGATACCGACAATGTAGAAAGTTCTCAGTACACCAAAGCCATGATCAGACTGCCTACTTCATGTCTGAAATGCTGACCGACCCAGGAACTTCTTTAATGACCCAAACATGTGGAAATGGCTTGGAGTGTGATCAGGACTGCATGGG
Source organism: Channallabes apus (assembly GCA_030522415.1). Lineage (NCBI taxonomy): Eukaryota > Metazoa > Chordata > Actinopteri > Siluriformes > Clariidae > Channallabes > Channallabes apus. The sequence goes on along the minus strand of CM060122.1, from coordinate 24,627,162 downwards.
AGATGTGTCAGCCAAGTTATTGTATTGTGCAATTGGTGTCCAACCACATTTTAAAACATTTGCACCATTCTGATTCATTTTTTTGCGCCTTAGAGTTTCTGTGCATGAAGTCTTTTGTAAATGTCAATTTCTTCTACACCCACAAGTCCCAGTATGACTTGAATGCCTTTCATTTGGCCACATACAATGTGCTATATTGTGTTATAGTAACTTCATTCATTCATTCATTCATTCATTTTCTATACCGCTTAATCCTGTGTTCAGGGTCGAGGGGACCTGGAGCCTATCCCAGGAGACTTCGGGCACTAGGCGGGGTACACCCTGGACAGGGTGCCAATCCATTGCAGGGCACACACACATACACACATACACACACCCAATCACACACTACGGGCAATTTTAGGAACGCCATTTAGCCTAACCTGCATATCTTTGGACTGTGGGAGGAAACCGGAGTACCCGGAGGAAACCCACCAAGCACGGGGAGAACATGCAAACTCCATGCACACAGAGACGGGAATCGAGCCTGGCCGGGGAATCGAACCCAGACCCTGGAGGTGCAAGGCGACAGTGCTAACCACTACACCACCGCGCCGCCGTTATAGTAACTTCTTTACAGAAATTGTACTAAAGCATTAGGACATCAATTTCATAGATATTTGTTTTTCTCTAAAGATATACCAAAGTCATATACAGTACAGTACAATGGTTTGAAGTATACTGCTCAAAAAAATAAAGGGAAACATTTAGTCCTGGTATGACTTGAACCATGCATACACATATGGGAGGCGTTTAAGTCAAACTGGGACTACAGTAAGTGTTCCCTTTATTTCTTTGAGCAGTACATATACTGTAGTTAAATAACATAGCCTAAAACTGAACTGATATCTCAGTGGGTTTGGGGACATAAAATGGCAACTAATTTTAAACTTTAAATGAGGAACCTGATTAGTAACAACTGGTACTAGCTATATATCTATATATATTTTTTCATGCTTTCTATGTAATGTGATATGATTGCATAAGGAGAATTAAATAAACAAAAATAAATAAATGAATAAAAGAGTTAAAAGGTAAAGCACTAAAACACTGATTCGCTTTACTCTATTCATGTAATGAAAATTCAGGGGGAAACGGATCATTTATATGAATGAGAGTGTTTGTGATTTGTTATTTTCTGCTTCTACATGTGATCACATATTACTCACATAAACACATTACAAACATGATTACAAGTGTGGAAATACAAAAATACAGCACAGTACAGAATTTCTGAGAGTTCTACAATAAAATATTGTATTTAAACCAGTTTTCATTTTAAATGTGTTTCAATGACCGGTAATTCAAGTAAAGATTGTTATTTGTCTGGTATTCTCTCACCACTGATTTCGATATTGTTTACAGATTACTAGTGAATAGATAAAGTTATACATAGAGCTTATCCACACATACTGGGTGGCCTCTTTTGGCAGAGAGAAACTATCATTCTACCATAATTCTGAAATGCATGGTGATGTCTGGGTTGTGGATGAGTAGGCTTTAAAGGCTTCTGAAGCTGATTGTGTTTATGAGGACCTACATTAAATCCACGTCATTTCTAAATGTCTTCATGGTTAACACAATATGACTTTTAAAATAAATGTAAAACATTTGGGTCTACAAAACTATAAAACATTGCAACTTGCATATATTTATAGAAATAAACTTGCTTATATATATATATATATATTCCTGTAACGTGCAAGTGCTGTCCAATTTCTAAATGTTCACAGGAGCCACTTTTTACAATATTTGCACCATTCTGATTCAGTTTATTGTGGGTAATGTCTCATGAAGTCTTTTGTAAATGTCAACTTCTTGTACACCCACAAGTCACAGTATGACTTGAATCACCTTCATTTGGCCACATATGCTATATTGATATGCTATATTGTGTTATAGTAACTTCTTTACAGATCTCGTACTAAAGAATTAGTATTTACATTTGCCTGGATAACCAGAATTTGCTTTAATGACATTTTATCAGCGCAGAAGGCCACAGCATAAACATTTTGTTTCACCTGACCCATGATAAATCTTAGTTATAATGAAAGTCATCCCATGATGCTCTTCCTCAAAACAAAAAAGCCAGACGGTGAAAAAATATGCCATTTTAAGAAACATGATTCAAATGACACATGGTATTTCCCAGGTTCAGAAACTAACACATACAGCTACTATATAGTATATGGTCAAAAATGTGTGGACACTTGACCGTCATATGATCAAGTGCCATTTAAACATCCCAGTTCCCTCTTTTCTTGTTATTGTAAACTCCAGGTCAAGTGGCTCCATTCAAGCCACTCACGTTCATCTAAAAAAAAGCATGTCAACTCATGTCTCCATGGCCCTTATTTTGTGCACAGATGTATTATCATGCTGGATTGTGATGGTCAGGTGTCTACAACCTTTTGCTATAAAGTGTATTTGGATATATATGGATTTCATAAATAGGTACTCACATAATAAAAGCAATATTCATAGTTTTTAGTGTAATGTTGTTATATATACTGTACAATATATAACAACATTATATTTATAATAACATTATATTTCAAATTAATGCAAGTAATACAGAAATGCTCACATTACCCTTAAAACTCAAATGGCACAGATCTGTGCCAGCAACACAGCATACTGTATGTCAATGACAATTAAAAAAAGTAGATGTGCTTATATGGAAACCTTGCTGGTTTGTGTCAGACATTAAACTGTGTATTTGGTTTTCGGTTATGTCAGGTAGAACAAACCCTATCATTACTTTTTTAAAGAGTAAATTTAAATCACTTCCAGAATATGGGAATGAGTTGCAAAAATGTAGAACTCTTATAATGAAGATATTATTATTATTATTATTATTTATTATCTTGGTCATATAAACAATGATCACCTGTATCTGTGCTATTTCTTTGCCTATGTTTTTTTTTTTGCTCAGTTTGGGTAGTTTCATATGACCTATTTTGTGATAATAAAAAAAAGGAAATGTCACATTATACTGTATAAAAAAACAAACAAATAATGGCTGAAATGATCTGAGCTGTAACTACACTGATCAACTGATCTCATTGAAGGCTAATTTAATTTTCCTATAATTCTGTACAAAAATCTTGAGCTACCCCTCATGGCTTCATAAGAAATTAATGTTTAATGTCCATAAAAAACTAATATTTTATTGTCACAGGCTGCAAAGTGTCTAAAGATTATTATTGCTTACAGTATGTAACAACAACAAGTTAATTTCCTCTCTCATCTGTTCCAACCACTCAGCATTCAGCATCACAAATATACTAATCACTGACCTGATCATCTGTCATCACGTGAACCTGTTTATCACTGGGTCATGCCTTAGGTTACAGTTTTTTAATGCTTTAATGCTTTTCTAGTCACTGGCTGGCAAAAGACATCAAAATGTTTCTTTTAAAATGGTCAGATATAGGAACTAGACTGAAAATGAGAGCCAAAAACAAAAGTCCTTTGGGAATCTTGGAGGACAATTTCTCAAGACTAAATTACAAAAAACAGGATGTTGGGCTCCTTGGCTCAAAATGTAAAGAAACGGTAGTGTACATACTGTACATGCATGCATACTTTTGGCCTAAACTACCTAACTACTAAACTACCTTTGATAGTGGGCTAGCTACAGTACCACTTGTTAACCTAGTGTATTACATTTTGGCAAAAAAAATGTAAAATAAACAAAAAAAATACTAATGAGCACATTGTACTGTAGCTTAAACCTGCCTGAATGGGCTAGGTAATTAACTTCTCATTTGTTCACCCATGACTATTAATATCTGGTGGAAACTGAAGACATAAATAGCACTCATAAAGAATATGTTTGAGACATGTTTTATTGGTACCTTATGTATTCTCACCTTAAATGTAAGTAGTACTGTATCTAATAGAAAATTACACTGAATGTACTAGGTGCATATGTTCAAACTTGAAGAGTTAATATATATCTGATTGTCACATGTTCTGCATGCTAATCGTATATGAAACAGTAACAGACTGTTATGTATTAGTAGTAATAAGTAATAAGCATTTTAGTTTTGCTGCTTGTTTTTCTTCTGCTTTTTTCCTCTTGGTATCTTGGGATCTTTGTTTTGCTTCTGTCCCCTGAAAGCATACAGGAAAGGTAATGAACACAACTGTGTGGATGTTTTGACAACTGGTTTTAAATCACATGATGTACGAGTAGTGGGAGATTCTTACCTCACTAATGCCCTGCCTTGCTTTTTATTTGGATCCAGGCAGAATTGTCTTCCATTTTTCAAAGTGATGCTACATAAAAGAAATATAAATGTTATTAGCACATAAACTCAGAAAGCATAATATTTCAGAGCACTGCTGATAAGGTACTGGTTAAGTATTTGGTTAAATATTTGTCTAGGTACAGTACAGTCAATAAAGATTACAGTGATTGTTTGAGTATTGGATAATTGTTTAATACTGACTGAAGCATACTCACATAATATCAATAAATGAACATGAGGCACTTGGGAAGAAAATCTCTAGCTTGTCCACAAGTGCAGGCTTAACTCTCTTTTGCAGCTTTGCTCCTTGGCATAAACAACGCTCTGCTGTTCCTCCTATCCTTCCTGAGGAAAGAGTTTTTTTTTTAATTATTATTAAAATACTTGTAGCATAAAAGTCACCTAAAGTAACATTTAGCCCCAATTTTAGTTATTTTCAAGTATAAGAATGCTTTATCACACATGTTAAAATGCATATTTCATATTTTTTTTTTTTTACAAAGTTTGATTTTAAGTGACCATCTTACCTTCAGAAAACATCACAGTGGCTCCATAGATGATCAAGAGCACCAGTGTGAGATTTGCAGCTTTCATGGTGAAGCTGTGCTGGTAATGTGGAGCACAAACTGATGGGATGGGAGCTAAATAAAAATCACCCTGGGGAGGAGGGTGTCTTTGGACTGACTTTCAATTTTCCTTTCGACCAGATATTTTGTATCTTCAAGTGTGCCATTCCTTCCTTGTGGGAAAAACCCATGTGGGAACAACATGTGCTAAATTGACCTGACACTGATCACGAACCAATGTGAGAGTAAAATAATTATTATATTAAGAAGTAGTCTTTACACTAGAATAGTATTGTATACCATATGAGTTGCATTTGCTAAAAAACATAAAAAGGATGAAAAATTAATACAAGAATTGAAAATAAATTGTAATATTTTTTTATTTAGACATCCCATAATATATATATTATATATACAATTTGGCACAATTTGGATATGTGAAAATAGCATACTGTATTTCTAGGGTACGTTTTTATTTATAATGTTGTCCAGGTCTTCCTAAGATCCAGGATTTCCTAAGCAGAATGACCCAGAACTCACATACATTACAGGAAATGCCCAATAGATAAATATTTATAAATGTGGTGAATAATGCTAAGTCATGACATCTGGTGGAAAATCTTAGAATTTCTCTTAGAATTTGTTTGTATGAACTCAACATCTTCAAAGAAAAGTAAGTTTGGTTATATTTGCTTTAAGTAACATACAGTATGTTCTATATCAGGTAAAAATGAGGCCTTTTGACATATGATGATTATAAAGATTTATTTTTCCCTTTTCTGAAGTTTCTTTTAAATGAAGGGAGTTCACCTATATAGTTTGTACAATTTTGATGTGAACTCTTGTAAATAGTTTAACAGCAGAAAATGCTGACATGTCCTTGAGAGTTCATAAGTACATATTTACACTGTCAACACGTAAAAGACATTAAAATGAATGAAATCAGATTTGAAATTCATTATAGTTAGGCTTAATGATGGTCTACTAAAGCTGGTTATCTTTAGCTCCTGCCCATATTCCCTTCCTTTGTGTCACTAAGAAGAGCAATGTGTGGCCAGCATCATGATTTCGAGGTGCTAACGTTTATATTTGAATAATGACATTGGAAGAAAGTAAATGGGGGAAAAATATAAATAAAAATGCACTTAAAAATTAACTACAGTCACTTTTGATACAGTTTGCATAAGCTTACAAAAAGACCATTGTACAAAAAACCCTATCTGGCAAGAAATTGTTGTGACTTATAAAGTAAACAGCAGTTTTAGAAAATGTATTTTTAACAATATTCAAAGACAAAAAAAAATTAGTAATAAGACAAACTTTATCTGTTCAGGAATTAAGAATGTTGACGTGCACAGAGGATTCAGTTCAGTCACATTCACTCTGCATTCCTAAAAGAAGTGAACAGACATTTGAGTTGAATTGTCTGTAATCCGAATAAAATTTAATTATTTGAATTTGTTTTTCATGGGGATACAGTACAGCTCAGATAAAAGAACAATATACATTAACAAAATATCTATTAGGAAGAAAAATCTTCTCACCTTTTTTTAATGGCTCTCGTGATGTAGTTTAGAGTAAATTCAGATTCTGGATTCAGACATTTTTGCCCTGCGCCGCTCTTCAGGGTGACGCTAAAGAAATAAATAGCAACTTAGATATTTGAAAGAAACTAAATTGTGTTGAAACCTATTAGTTATTGAACTCACATAATTTCCGCCTTCTGACATGTTGTACTTGGAGGATAGACTTCAAGCTTGTCAATCCTTTGTAGGCGAACTGAGTTAACCACTTGACCCTGACACAGACATGATCCTTGGTTGTCCTGCAGAGAGACATTAATTACTGTACGTTTATTTGCAAACTTAATGGACATTTATTTAATCACAATGTATCAACAAATCAATCAGTTGCAGTCAAAATGGTTGTGATCTGAAGCAATATTCCTACCTTGTACATATGTGACGAATAGACATGCAACTGCAACAAAAACTGCACTAGACTTAATTTTCCTCCTTGTTTCTGTACAGACCCTTATCCAGAGGTGATATTCTAAAGGTGTTTTGTCCAGAACCCTCTAGCATGAAGCATGCCTGCTCTCTTTTTATACACACAGTGTTTCCCCATCTCTTTACATTTGATTAAACCACATTCACTTTCAGCTTCCTCTAACAGATTTCTTATTTCTTGGAAATGCGTACAGTAGTTTTATACACAGCAGTGACAGGCTAAATTTCTTTTTTTTTTGCATTGGGTAGAAAAGAATCTGCAGCTTCATTAAACATACCATCCCCCATGAGAAATGTTTACCATCTAACATAAAGAGGTTAATGCAATTCCTTTAAGAGATTAGTATTTAAGCCACATGATTAACCATTCAGCTAGTCAAGTTATGCCACAACTGACCTCTTGCACACCTGATCTATTCAATTCAATTAAGCTTTATTGTCATTCTTATAAATAACAAATTATCTAGCAGAATTGAAGTCCATGGGATGTGCCCACAATGCAGAGTACTGTACCTAAAGGGTCTGCTGCAAAAACCTTGGCGCTAGACACCACAGCACACTCCCAGAGGCCCTGAAGAGCCATGACCCTGTGGGGCCTGAGCCGGCCTGGTTGCCCAAAGGGAACCAAAAGTCTTGGTGGTTTTAATGTTAATGTTTTTAATGTTCATTACTGACCAGAGTACAGTAGTATCATTACAAAGAAAAGAGAAATCAGTTCGGTGGGTTATCCAATGTGGAAGTGGGTAATTACATGGTTCTTCTGAAAGAGAGTGAAACGGAAACTTCATGATTTCTCTTTTTGATAAATACAGTATATATAAACTTATGATGTATGAAAACACCTTTATACACCTCAAAATTCCACTCAAGACTCCACTAGATTAAAGGACACACCATATGAAAAGTCTATTTAAAAAGCTTTTAATATATGGAACTTCCATCAAAAAATATTTTGAGTAGATTTTCTTGTAAAATCTTTATCTTTTAACAATATACAGTGTTTCCAAAAATGATGAGTACTTGGCCATTGCATCCCATAAAATGTTTGCATACAGTATCCTCTTCATTTTGTGTACATTATTTGTTTTGCAAACATTGTGCTGTTTACCCTTCACATTTTTTTTATTGAAAAGTATTTTCACCATCAACCCCTCCTCATTTCCCCAGCCACAGCATCGAAAACTCTAGACGGATCACAGGCTGTACACATGGCAGGATTTTAGGACTTTTTTGGTGCTGAGAGAGAGAGAGAGAGAGAGATTTTGATATTGCATTACATATTTACATGTCTGTGGGTTTAGGTTTCTGTTTCACCAGAGCCTCAGTTTCACTGTTTTGATCTCCAAATTCCCCAGGTCTCAAAACGCCTGGCATGTGCTGGACAAACAAATCTGATCCAAGGAGGTACCCAAAGCACACACCAGGTCTAGTGGAGTCATGCCCCTGCAACATTAACCAACAACACAAACCAAATTGTCCCAAATTGACTGGTACATTATGCTTTTTCTGGAATTAAAATAATTTATAGAGGATGCAGCACTGTCGCCTTGAACCTCCAGGGTCTGGGTTTGATTCCCCGGCCAGGCTCGATTCCCATCTCTGTGTGCATGGAGTTTGCATGTTCTCCCCGTGCTTGGTGGGTTTCCTCCGGGTACTCCGGTTTCCTCCCACAGTCCAAAGATATGCAGGTTAGGCTAATTGGCGTTCCCAAATTGCCCGTAGTGTGTGATTGGGTGTGTGAGTGTGTGTACAGTATGTGTGATGGATTGGCACCCTGTACACGGTGTACCCCACCTAGTGCCCGAAGTCTCCTGGGATAGGCTCCAGGTCCCCCGCGACCCTGAACACAGGATTAAGCGGTATAGAAAATGAATGAATGAATGAATGAATGAATGAATATAGAGGATGCAAGTTAATGTATTGCAAGTAAATTAAGGTTTTATTTATTTTTTTGTTCATTCAGTCCATCAAACAGTCAATCAATGTGTTATTTGTAATTAAATGTTTATACATTATGGTGTGTAATACTGAGCATTAAATCATTAAATAGTGATCTATGATCTGTTAATACATCGTCAGATACTTGGTTCAAAGTAAATAAAAATGATCAATTTCTTTCCATTAGTAAAAAAAGAAGTACAGCATATGTTTGATCTACACACAGACAAAAATCTATGCTTTTTTACATTAAAATACAGAGTAAATATTAGTAAGAAGTTATACCTACAATAATGCCTTTTATTACAGAAATATGCAATTAACACATATAATTCATGGCCTGTGTTTTTTTTTTCTTGATACAATATAGGAATATAATATTAAGTGATTAAATCAGCTTTAAGGAGTTATTGGAAAATGCTGAGCAGTCACATGTGAGGAGAATTCACTTTAATCACATTTCAGTTTTGCTGCTTGTTCTTCTTTTGTTTGCCTCTTTGACCAATGGGCTTTTTCTTTTGCTTCTGTCCACTGAAAGCATTAAATAAATATATTGAGCATATATGTACGTTAAGTGAGCACTCAGTATTAATCATATTTAGGGGGTTAAAAAATCAATTGCTATTTATCTCTTGTTTAAGCCATCCATCAAGACTAAAAATACCACTGTTAGTTATTGGCCAACTGTTTTATTATATGATTTCTCTTCGGATAAAAAGTATCCGCTTTATGAGTAAATATAAAAGTCTGGCAGGTTGAATGTGTTATGATCATGTTTGCTCACCTTAAGAATTTTTGTCCTTGTTTTCCTTTTGGATCCAGGCACATCTTTATTCCTTGCTTCAGTCTTAATCTGAAGAGCATAAATACGATAATGTAATTCATTAACCCAGTTTCATTTCCTTATGATTTTGCATAATAAAGAAAAAGAATTGAAAAAGACATCAAGTTTCAGCAGTATTAGACTGATTAATGGCAAATAGTTTAGCCATGTCTGATGCATGCTCACATGATCTCGGTATTCACACAGGAGGCACTTGGTGGGAATATCTCAATCATCTTCACAAGTGCAGGTCTAACCCTTTCCTGCGCTTTTGTTTGGCACAAACATCGCTCTGCTTTTTCTTCCACTCGTCCTACAGAAGCATTTTTATAATTTTTTTTATATATATAGGTGGTTTAGACAAGAATATATTGTATGTTGTATGATGTAGATAAAGACCACCTTACCTTCACAAAGCATTGCAGTCAGAGCAAATATGATCAAAGACAGAACTGATAGAGTTGCAGCCTTCATTGTGAAGCCGGGCTGAGCCAGTGGGAGACAAAGTGAAGAGATGGGAGTTAAATAAGACGAGCTGGGAGGAGGGTTATATTTGAGTTTCACTTTTTTTTGACCAAAGGTATTATATTTTCAGATTCTTCATACTGTACCTTCCTCATGGGAAAAAACCCAGTAAGAAAAAACAAAACAAAAACAAAACATTATGTTGTTATGTTATTTCAGTGGATACAGTATATGATACAAGGAAGTATGTTTTAAATGTCCCCAGTTATTTTGATTGTTCCACAAATAGTTGTGTTATGAAAAACAAATCACATTATTGCTTGCAAAAGAAGGAGAATGAGTAAAAAATGTGTTTCTCTATCCAAGCTACTTATTTATTAGTAATTTTAATAGCCACAGATTTCTGCACAGACAATTTCGGCTTACTATCACAACATGAGCAAACTGTTTGTTTGTTTTTAAATAGCAACAACTCAATAATAATAATAATAATAATAATAATAACAACAACAACAACAACAACAACAACAATAATAATAATAATAACAACTAATTTATTTAACACATAACCAGGTTAGTTTAATTTGTCATTTTGATAACTGATATTCTGACAAAGATGCATATTTTGGTAAGTTTGTTCTGTGTTCTGAGATCATCCTCAATCCTGTGCTCAAACAGCTCTGATGGCCTCTAGGAAACACTGTAGGAAGGCTAATAACAAGGTTTTTCCGGGCAAAAAGAAATAAAATTTGGCCCAACCGCTAATTAGTACTTAATTATTACAAATATGTTTGTATATATGTATGTATCTATGTATGTATGTATGTATGTATGTATGTTTGTATGGAATACATATGTATGTATGTACTGTATGTATTTACTTATTTAAAATTCACTACAGAAAATGGTCACTCTGAATTATATTTTAGTACTTTTTAAAACTTAATTTACATGAATATACAGAGGAACAGGTCTGCATTGTTTTATTAAATTGACCATTTACTTGATTTTGCAATTTTATTAAACATACAATTAAATAGAAATGAGTTATTTGATTTTTTAACCTCGTTTTAATCTTCCATTTTCCGTGCATGATTGAGGGCAATGACATGCTTTCGTGGGAGGCTTTTCTTTCTCCTGCTTCTTAATTATTGTACAGTATTATGAAAACTACAGCTGGGGGCAGAGCTTTTTCTTACAAAGCCCCGAAATTATGGAATAGTCTTCCAAATAGTGTTCGGGACTCAGACACAGTCTCAGTGTTTAAGTCTAGGCTAAAAACCTATTTATTTAGCCAAGCATTTTTATAAATAGATTTGCCTTTGTAAAGGAGCAGATCTGGGGGACTCATGGACATAGAGTATTATATTGAACTGGTATGTTTAGATGCTGTCTTCCTCACTCTCATTTGATCACTCAGGTTTGTTGACGGTGAGGTGATTGTTTGCTTTACATCTCAGGGAGCCGTCATGTTTGTGTTTCCTTCTGGCTCTCCCTTTTAGTTATGCTGTCATAGGTAGTCCTGCCGGAGTCCCTGCTTGTACTCTACAGTAAATATACATTCACATTATACATTATGTGACTGTGACCATACCTAACTGCCATCTCTCCTCTTCTTCTCTTTCTCCCCCTCTTTCTCTTCCCTCTCTCCCCCTGTCTCCCCCTTTCACTCTTTCTCTCTCTCTCTCTGTCGAGCTACACATGTCATCCCTGAGCTGCCAGTGATCCAGACTCCCTCTGCCCTCCGGACCTGTCTGATCCATCCTGGTGCCCCGTTTCTGGTTGGAGGTCTCGTCGCATGGATGCCCCGTGTGTCTCTTTGGGATGCGTCTGGTGTCTGGGGATGATTCTCTCTACTTAGAAGATGCTTCTGCCCTCGACTGGTGTTAGCAGCTGTTTCTCTGAGGACTTGACAATTCGATAGTTCAGGACTGGAACTTTCTACAAGTCTATTTGAGTCTCCAATAACTACCTGGACTCCATTTTAACCTCAATTAACATCAACTATTATAGCTGAACTGCCTGCCACCTAACACACTGTATAAATGCAGATCATTTCCTGCTTTCTGTTTCACCCAGATGAGGATGGGTTCCATGTTGAGTCTGGTTCCTCTCAAGGTTTCTTCCTATTACTATCTCGTTTTTCCTTGCCACTGTCGCCCTCGGCCTTGCTCACCAGGGACTATCTGACCATTTTGATTCACACACATTCACATTCCATACAAACTTAAATAATTATTTCGACTGTGTAATGCTGCTTTGAGACAATGACAATTGTTAAAAGTGCTATACAAATAAAATTTAATTGAATTTCAATTAATGTATTGTTGTACATGTGTGGTTCTGACAGCTTAATAACCCTGACAGCAGGTCAGAAATATTAGAGAAATAATTAATCATTTATTGTAATGATGAAATGATGATGGGGATGATCTTGTAGATATACTGTAGTAAAATGGCATCTGCATAAAGACTAATTTTGTGGTGTACAGTATATTTATTGTTTGAATTCCCTTAATACTGTATGTGTGTTCTGATGAAAGGCAGCTGCTAATGGTTTGATGAAAATGGTGACTAGCTTATGAACACACACACACACGCACGCACACGCACACACACACGCGCGCACACACACACAGTACTATACAGTACATGTACAGTAGATGTTAGTTCAGAAGGTGATGTGTAAAAAGTTATAAAAGTAATGCTTGCCTCCCCAAAGCCAAACCTCTCCAAAACAGGAAATTCCAGACCCATTGAAAGCTTTTTATGTGTCGAGAGTAAGGATGATGAAACAGGTTTGGGCTGGTTGTGGGAGTATTAGAGATTTTAACTTTTCTATAAGCTAGTACTTTGGTAAAGATTTTAATGTGTATATTAATGTAGCTGGATGGTAATGTTGGCTCTTTATTGGGTTTATTGAGCAGTAATGAGATTGTGGCTGTGTTCATGTTAGCTGGGAGTTTTGATGTTTGTTTTAAATGGGTTAACATCTGGAAGAAGAGAGGTGATAAAATGATCCAGAAATGTTTATAAAACTCAACAGGGAAGCCATCAGGCCCTGGTGCTTTGTCATTGGGTATGAGTTTTAGAGCAGTGAAAGTTCATGGTGTTGTTAAGGATGATTTCCGGTTGTTTATTTGATCTTCTATAAGGTAGGGTAGATTGATACTTTTAAAGAATTAATTGATGTCAATCTCAAATTCAAATTTTATTTGTCACATACACAGTCATACACAGTACCATATGCAGTGAAATGCTTACACAACCGCCTGAGACCTCAGTTTTCAAAATATATACAAATATACAAGTTTTCAAAATATATAAGAACAAAAGTCTGTACAGACAAAAATGAACTTAAATGCAAATAATACGTGGGATGAATGAAAAATGTCTGAAGTGTGCAATTGAGCATTGTTTGTGCAAATGTGCAATATGTGTGTAAATGTGCAATGTGTGTGCAAATATGCTATGTCCATTATTGTTCGGTCTACAGTGCGTAGGGGTGTGTGCACAGATGAGTAATGTCCATGAATGTCCATTTCTGTGCAATGTTTCAAAACGCGGAGATGATTAGTCTTGTGTGTTACTCTGGTTGAGAGACCGTATCGCCTACGGGAAAAAGCTCCTCCACAGTCTCTCTGTATTGGCCTTCAGGGAGCGGAAACGCTTTCCTGACTGCAACAGAGAGAACAGTCCATTGTTGGGATGACTGAGGTCCTTCACGATCTTCCTGGCCTTGGTCCAGCACTGCTTGCTGTAGATCTGATTCGGGTCTTTTTCTGATGAATATAATTTACTGTAGAAAGTTCGAAATATTTAGGTAGTGTGTTTTGCAAAGTCAGAATTATTGTTATAATGTACATTTTATTGTCTTAACCAGGATTTTAGTATGTTTATTGCAAATTTATGTAATTCAGTTTTAATTTACATAATTTTTGGAAGAATCCTTGATTTAAAATTTTTTTTTTAACTTGATGCTTTAGTTGTATGTGTAGATTTGGTAAGTACCTCTCCTCCTCCTATCCTCTCATTATTTTATAAATTATAGGTGTCTAACATTTGTGGTATAACATAAATAAAAACAACATCATCTTATCATCTTGCTAATAAGAATGACATATTGCTTTCAGATTTTAAGCACTGTTCTGTGCTGACTTTATTATAATTTAGGATATTAGTGTACAAAAACAATGTATAAAATATATAAAATAATAAATATATGTTGCATTTCCTCATAAACTATTTACATTTACTATTTATATTGTATACAGAAGTAACTCTCATAAACTGAGCAGCAGACACATGATATATACAATGTTTACAACATATTTTATGCAAGTCTCTGTGCAATCACTTCCACTTCTGTTCAGACACATTTCATGCTTTAATCTGCACTCCTGTAAAAAAATAAAAACAAATGTAAAACCTTTGTTTTGTCTATCATGTACAGTATGCCCATGATTATAGAGTATAGCTAAAACAGCATTATTATGATATACTGTAAAAAATATTTTACAAAATGCTCTCACCTTTTTTCTAAAGCTGCCTTGATGTATTTCTGAGTAAATTGAGAGTTTGGATTCAAGCATATTTTCCCTGCACCGTTCTTCAGCGTGACACTACAGAGATAAATAAGAAGTTAGATAACTTAGTAGAAGTAAATGATGTCGTATTATACATTATTATGGATGTTAATTGTTACTGAACGTACATGAATTCAACATTTTCACAAGATGCACTACTAGGATAAACTTCAATCTTGTCAATACGTTGTAGACGAATCGCATTCGCCAGAGGACCCTGACACAAACATCTCCTTACACTGGTCCTGGCCTGTCCTGCAAACAGAATAAAAATGTATATTGTAAGTTATTACAAATCTGTATAATGCTGTATATCATTGAAAAAGATGCATCTGAAGATTAAGAACTTACCTTGTACATGAACAATAAGTAGACCAGCAAAGACAGCAAAAACCGCAGCAGCCTTCATTTTCCTCTTGTTCCTAAACACACTTGATGCTCTGAAGATTCAGGGAATGATTTGCTTCTTGATGCTTGATGATGATGTGAATGATTGAGCCTTGTCAGTCCTCTTTTATACAGTATATGCAGATCGGTGTTTCCCCATCTTCCTGCCTCGTTAAATCCCTTTCAGTTCCTCTTGTACTTCCTGTGGATTTAACTTTCTCAATTCTTAGAAATGGTCTCTCTGATAGTCAACAGTGACTGAGGCAGAGGTTTGTCACTTTGTTTGGGTTTTCAAGTAATGGAATCTGTAACTTTAGTATCAAAGCTGACCCATGGCAAATTTAAAAAAACAAATTTGAGAATTTGAAGACCAACGACTTTTGAAGAGTACTTTGGCAAAGCATGCCCCAGTTCTTCATTCAAATGCCACGTGTCACACTTTAATCTTAGCTTCTGATAGTAAATTAGAGCCTTTTCAGCAAGGAACCAGAGTATAAACACATTAGCTAAAGTTACAGTAAGTAACAACAGTTTTTTTGCTAATCTCTCACATTTTAGTTAGTACTGTATGGGAATAGCTGGAGTGGTCTTAAATAAGCTCTTATTCTTGCTATCATGCATTTAAAAGTTTAGATTTATTAAGAATTTTAATACTTTTAAATACTTGACATTTCGTCTTTACTAACATACACTCACTGGCCACTTCATTAGGTACACCTAATTCTTAGTACTTTAGTTTCAACAAGTGCTAGAAACGTTCCTTAGAAGTTTTAGTCTATATTGGCATTATAGCAACATGCAGTTGCTGCAGATATTTCGACTCCATTTCCACCACAACACAAAGGTCCTCCATTGGATTGAGATCTGATGACTGCGGAGGCCATTCATGTTCAAGAAATCAGTCTGAAAATATCTTAGCTTTGTGGCATGTTATCCTATGATAATAAAGGGATGGACATGGTCAACAATACTTGGGTATATAATGTTGCATTGCAAGACTGTGGCATTTAAACAATGGCTGTAACATTTAAACAATATTTAATTGGAAATAAAATGTCCAAAATGTCCCAAGAAAGCATCCCCACACTATTACTGTACATTGGTGAACAGAACTGTCGATCAGGGTTTGATGGGCCCAGGCTTTCATTTGGTTTATGCAAAATTCTGATCCTACCTTTGGAGTATTGCGGCAGATAACTTGAGACTTTGACCCAGTAAAACATGCAGCTGTACATTTGAAAAAGCTAGATATTTTAATTTGTATATTATTTCTTTCAGGATAAAACTTTTCATGTGGAGTCTGAATCTCTTCTTGATTTGTTACACTGCTGATTTCACTGTGGAAATTGTTTGGGGTTGTGAAATAGTATGATTCCAGAGAAAGAAGAACTGTTTTTGCTGCTTCAATTGTGTAATCAAAGGGAGAAGGGTAAATACATGTGTCTCCTAAAAGGGAAAAATATCAATGTCAACTGGAATGTCATTCTGTCTCTTTTCAGTGGAAATGAACTAGATCATTAAATTTGCACGTGTGTCCTGTAAACACAGTTCAGAATTTCAGATAAATCATATGGCAGTAATGTGAAAATACTGTATACTTTACACATGTCCAGACATTAAGTGTAATTAATGTCAAAGCTTAAAAGCAACTTTGATATTTTTTTTAAATATGGTTGAGGGTTCAAATCCCACCTCAGGTCTGTGTGCAGAGTTTACATTGTTCTCTGTTCTTGGTGGGTTTTCTCCGGGTTTCCTCCCACAGACCAAAGACAAGCAGATTAGGCTAATTGGCGTTTCCCAAATTCCCCATAGTGTGTGAATGAGCATGTGAGTGTGTGCGCCCTGTTATGGATTGGCACCTCATCCAGGGTGTATCCCGCCTTGTGCCTACTGTAAAAAGTAGGAAATGCTTATTCATGCTCATATCAGTGTGAATATGCACAAATATTTTTAATGTGTGGCTACAGATATGTAATATATTACGGGACAACCTGGGAGCTCTGCTTATACTGGCATACTGTATGTTACCTGATTGGTTTGAGTCCCTTTGAGGGAAGCTTCCCTACAAATCAATACATATCCTTCTGATTGATCATCTTTATACTGTGATGAAATTAACCTATCCTAATGGGAGAGCTTTCTTCTAGGATGATGTTCCATCCACAGGGCATCCATATGCTTCCATCTGAACGCTATGGGGTCCAACCCAGAACTAGCAAAGCGTACATAATGAGTGCATGTTAGTAAAGAAACAATGTTTTAGCACCAGGGAGCTACTGTACAAGGAGTTGACTGAAATTCTTAATATTCCTAAACTTTTAAAGGCATGGCAGCATGAATGAGAGCTGATTTATGACCATCACAATTATCATGCTAACAAAACTTTGAGAGATTAGCAAAAAAAAAAAGCTGTCTTAGCTAATGTATTCTCACTCTAGGTCCTTAATTAAGAATCTAAGATCTAGTGTGGCTTTTTAGTGAGTATTATTTTCTAAACCTCCATCAGACTTCAAGCTGTTGTACTTTCATTTGAATACAAAACATGGTCATGTTTGCCACCTTTAGTGAAATCTATCAACATATTCTTCAAAAGTCGTTGGTTTTTCAAATCCTCACAAATTGTGCATCAAATCTATCCCTGTTGCCATGCTATCGTGTTGCCATGTCAGCTTTGGTAAAGCTTCAGACATGTGTCAGCTTTCATTTTCATTAATTGAAAACCCAAACCAAGTGACTAAATTTAGCTTCGGTCACTGTTGACTATCAGAGAGACCACTTATAAGGAATAAGAAAGTGAAATCCACAAGTACAACTGGAAGTGAAAGTGATTTAACAAGGCAGGACGATGGGAAACCGAATGCTAACCGAGATTGTGCAAATACTAAAACCAGCCACTAGGTGGCATCTGAGGCATTTCACTGATCTGTTAGATGAAGAAGAAACTTGATGTACAGTACTGTATGACATGACCTTTACATTCACCAGATTTGATTTAATTTAATTTGATTACCTAATGTTTTTTGGGGAATTTGGAGCTGTGAGAGAGCAACAATTTGCACATCACCACCAAGTCGTTTCAACATTAACTGTGAAGTGTAAATTTTCTAGTGTACTTGTAAGAATTTTTATGCATATGCAATATTGAGACTGACAACAGTGCCAGGCATTGAGCAACATAACAGACACTTCTTTCAACACCTTTTCCAAAGATTCACATGTAATTCACCTTTTACATTATATGACTGTGACCATACTGCTGTAAGTCCTAACTGTTATCTCTCTTCTCTTCTCTCTTACTCATTCTCTCTGTCCTTCTCTGCATCTCTTACTGTCGAGCTACACATGCCGCTCCTGAGCTGCCAGTGATCCAGACGCTCTCTGCCCTCCAGACCTGTCTGACTCATCCTGGTGCCACGCTTCTGGTTAGAGCACTGCTTCTGGAGGCGCTGTGTGGTCTGCTTGGGATGCGTGTGATGACTGGGGATGGTTCTACTGTATTTTACCATGAAGACAGTCCTGGCCTTGGCTAATACAGACAGCTGTTCTTTGAGGACTTGTGACTTCAGTCGATTAGTTTAGGATTAGAATTTCCTACAGTTTTATACTTGAGGCTCAAATAATAAACTGGGCGAAGAGTAACTTAAAAATATCTTATGTTATATTGAACTTCCAGCTGCCCAACTACAAAACAATTCCTGCTATCAGTTATCATCCAAATGAGGATGTGTTCCCTGTTGAGTCTGGTTCCTTTCAAGGTTGCTTCCTATTGTCATCTCAGGGAGTTTTCTTTGGCACCGTTCTTCGGCTTACTCATCAAGGATAATCATTCGATAATTCATTCGTATTTTATCATACATTTCATACACATTTCAACAATTTTCTTTTAATTCTGTGTAACTGCTTCGTGATGATGACCATTATCACAATGACTGTTAAAAGTGCTACACAAATAAAATGTAATTGAATTGTAGTTTTTCTTACTGGTGAATTTAGTGTTTCAGTCATGTGTGTGTAGTTAAAAAAAAAATCTTTTCTGTGTGTGTGTGTTGGGGGGCGGGGGGGGGGGGGCAAACACCTCCCCCTATTATCTTATTAATAATGCAGTAGCATAATAAAAAATTTTTTTATCTCAGTCCACACCTACAAATTTATAAGAAGTCTGCTATTTAAATCGTGAAGCACTGTCGTGAAGCACTGTTATGTGCTGACTTTATTTTAATTCAGTACTGTATGTACAGTAAATATACAAATAATATTTTTTAAAGGTCTTTAAAACACTTTAAATCATAAACAACATTGTCTTTAAATAAAAATGTCAATTTAAAATGTTCAAGAAATCTATACACAATTTTTAACAACATTTAAAATATTTTAAATACTGTATGTCTCTGTGCCCTTTTCTTTCACTAAGGTTCAGTAATGTCACACATTTACTCAGCACTTCTGTAAAAGAAAAACAGATTTTAAAAATTAGATTTGTCTATCATGGGCTTTCAGATATTCAACTTTTAGATAAAATATCATGATTTGATTGAAACAATATTTATTAAGGATTATATTGATTAATCCTCTCACCTTTTCTTCTAAAGCTGCCTTAATGCATTTCTGAGTAAATTCAGATTTTGGATTCAAGCATTTTTTCCCTGCACCGTTCTTCAGGGTGACACTACAGAGATAAATATGAAGTTAGATAACTCAATAGAAGAAAATTATGTTGTATTATACCTTGTTATGGATGTAAGTATTTACTGAACTTACATGATTTCCACATTTTCACAAGAAGCACTAACAGGTAAAACCTCAAACTTGTCGATATTTTTTCGACGAACTGCATTCGCCAGAGGACCCTGACACGAACATCTCCTTACACTGGGCCTGGCCTGTCCTGCAAACAGATAAAAATATTATATTTTAAGTTATTACAGCTCTGTTTAATCCTGTATATCAGTAAAAGAGGTGCATGAGGATAAGGAATCTTACCTTGTACATGAACAATAAGTAGACATGCAAAGGCAACAAAAACTACAGCAGACTTCATTTTCCTTTTGCTCTTAAACACACTCTTTCAAAATTCACACAAAATTCACTAAATGCTTTTTTTTTCTTGATGCTTGTTGATGATGTGAATGAATGTGTCTGGTCAATCTTCTTTTATATGCTCAGATCAGTGTTTCCCAGTTCTCCTGCCTCCTGCCAGTCTTTAACTTCCTCTTGTATGTCCTGGTGATTTAACATATTTCTTGTAACTAGTCTCTCAGTATCAGCAGTGACAGACGCTAAATTTAGTCATTTTGTTTTCTTCTAATGAAATCTGCAAAGCTGACACATGGGGGGAAAAATTAGTTGATGCAAAATTTGAGAGAATTCTGTGGAGTAAGTTCACCCTGGTTTTTAATAGTAAATTAGTGCTTTTTCAGTAAGGAAAAACACATTAGCTAAAACTACTGTACTGTATCTAACAACAGCTTGTTTTGCTAATCTCTTAAATTTTAGTCATCATGATAACTGTGATGGTCTTAAAAGTTTGATTTATTAAGAAATTCAGTCAACTCCTTGTAGCTCCCTGGGGCTAAAACATACAATCCCTCGCCACAATAGTACACTTTGCTAGTACTGGGCTAGATGCCATTTTGCCTTCAGAACTGACTTAATTCTTGGTGGAATAGATCCAGCAAGGTGCTAAAATAATTTCTTGAGGCTTTGGTCCATATTGACATGAGAGCAACATGCGGCTGCAGCAGATTTGTCAGGGGCACATCAACAATGCATATTTCCTATTCCACCACAATGAGTTCTATCTGGTGACTGTAGAGGCCATTTGAGAACAGTGAATGCATTGTTATGACTTTAGCTTTGTTACATGACATGCTATCCTGTGGGCATTTAACCAGAATGGATCCTTGTTTTCATTTGTTAATGCCAAATCCTGACCCTACCATCCGAACCAGAAAAGGCAATGTTTTTCCATCCTTTTATTTACAAATGTCACAGAGTTCATGCAAATTGTAGCCTTCGTTTCCTATTCTTAGCTATCAGGAGTGCATCTGTAGCGCATCTGCTTCAAGGTTTAACGTGTTTAGAGATATTCTTTGGCATACCTCATTTGTAACAAGTTATTTGTGATACTGATGCCTTTCTCTTAGCTGAAACCAGTCTGGCCATTCTCCTTTAACTTCTGATATCAGCATTGCCCATTTTTGCCAAGAGAACTGCTGTTTACTGGATATTTTCTTTTTCAAACCTTTCTCTGTAAGCCCTAGCAATGAACTGTAAATTGTTTCTTTAATGCTCAACTTGACCAGGTCTATATGACTAAATGCATGGAGTTGCTGATATTTTCATTAATCATGCAGTTAAAAAAGGTATATATAAGGAAGTAGACATTGACTGTACCCAACAGTGATTTGTTATACTGTGGGAATAGTTTAGGGTTTGTAAAGGAAAAAAGAGAAATGAGAACTGTTTTTGCTGCATCAGCGTTATATGTTAAAGCACCGGGAAGATCAGAGCTGTGGTCACAGACTGCTGGAGTTTTGGGAAGACTCTTCCCATTCGAAAATTAAGCTGACAAGTGCAGATGTAGCTCATCTAACATGTAAGAGAAAATAAAATAAAAATGTTGTTGTTTATAATATATATACAGTAGTATATACAGGTCCTTCTCAAAAAATTAAGCATATTGTGATAAAGTTCATTATTTTCTGTAATGTACTGATAAACATTAGACTTTCATATATTTTAGATTCATTACACACAAACTGAAGTAGTTCAAGCCTTTTATTGTTTTAATATTGATGATTGTGGCATACAGCTCATGTATTAGCATATTAGCATATTTCATCCGACCAATAAAAGAAAAGTGTTTTTAATACAAAAAAAAGTCAACCTTCAAATAATTATGTTCAGTTATGCACTCAATACTTGGTCGGGAATCCTTTTGCAGATTCTTGTGTCTCTCAACTTTCTCTTCACAATATCCCACAGATTCTCTATGGGGTTCAGGTCAGGAGAGTTGGCAGGCCAATTGAGCACAGTAATACCATGGTCAGTAAACCATTTAGCAGTGGTTTTGGCTCTGTGAGCAGGTGCCAGGTCGTGCTGAAAAATTAAAATCATCTACATAAAGCTTTTCAGCAGATGGAAGCATGAAGTGCTCCAAAATCTCCTGATAGCTAGCTGCATTGACCCTGCCCTTGATAAAATACAGTGGACCAACACCAGCAGCTGACATGGCACCCCAGACCATCACTGACTGTGGGTACTTGACACTGGACTTCAGGCATTTTGGCATTTCCCTCTCCCCAGTCTTCCTCCAGACTCTGGCACCTTGATTTCCGAATGATATGCAAAATTTGCAACCTGTAGCCCATTTCCTGCACACGCCTGTACACGGTGGCTCTGGATGTTTCTACTCTAGACTCAGTCCACTGCTTCCGCAGGTCCCCCAAGGTCTGGAATCAGTCCTTCTCCACAATCTTCCTCAGGGCCTCTTCACCTCTTCTCGTTGTGCAGCGTTTTCTGCCACACTTTTTCCTTCCCACAGACTTCCCACTGAGGTGCCTTGATACAGCACTCTGGGAACAGCCTATTCGTTCAGAAATTTCTTTCTGTGTCTTACCCTCTTGCTTGAGGGTGTCAATGATGGCCTTCTGGACAGCAGTCAGGTCGGCAGTCTTACCCATGATTGCGGTTTTGAGTAATGAACCAGGCTGGGGGTTTTTAAAAGCCTCAGGAATCTTTTGCAGGTGTTTAGAGTTAATTAGTTGATTCAGATGATTAGGTTAATAGCTCATTTAGAGAACCTTTTCATGATATGCAAATTTTTTGACATAAGGATTTTGGGTTTTCATGAGCTGTATGCCACAATCATCAATCTTAAAACAATAAAAGGCTTGAACTACTTCAGTTGTGTGTAATGAATCTAAAATATATGAAAGTCTAATGTTTATCAGTACATTACAGTAAATAATGAACTTTATCACAATATGTTAATTTTTTGAGAAGGACCTGTATTATAAACAACAAAATTTCTCTTTTCTCATCAACACATTTTCTTTTCAAGATCCATTTTCTTCTTTTCAATATAGCTTGCAATATACTGTACTTGCTGTGAAACTAATGTCCACATGCCAAGTGCAGAGTCTAGGGAGCCTATATTGGCATTTACCCAAACAATCTTCCCTGATTGCCTCTATGGCAGTGTCACCTAACGACCACTCGTGAGGTTGGCCATGGATCTGCCTCTCTGGAAATCCGTGGTGTGGTTGCCTGCACATTTGCCTGCTAAGAGACTCACAGCGTTAACGTACTATACCGCCCCCTCCCCCAATTCCCCCAGGAACAGCTCATGCCTACAGCTCAATTGTTATGGAATTTTATGATGAGTTTGGAGTCCAGTATATGCCTGGCTGGAACCCATGAGCACTCTTCTGGTTCATACCACTCCCAGTCCACCAAGTAAAGGGTAGCTCCCTGGATGCATCATACTTTTAAAATTCACTGTACTGTAAATGCTAGGGAGTAATGAATTTGCTAGCAGAATTAATCCTGCTAAGAATCTTAAATTTACTATGGGGCCAGTTTTGTTGACTAACTTCAGTGGGTGTTCCTTGGCAGATAACCATACCTGCTGTCCTTGGCAAACACATTAAATTGGCTGTACGAGTTCTTCTTTGAACTGCAGCTTCAGGGCAGCTTTAGATTTCTCCTAGATTTGTTGGCAACATCATACTATACAGTATGTTGTGCTGAGGGAACCTCTACTTTGGGTTCCTGCTCTAGGAGTATGGTGGCAGGTAGCCAAACTGACTGCCTATTGATTCCAGGTGAAAGCCTGACAACAGGCTTGCCATGGCCCCTAAAAGGCTACAAAAAGGCCTCCCAGAATTTTGTGGTCCATGGTCACAAACCAGGTCTGTTGGAAGGCCACTGACACATGTTGTAGGATTAGTTGTGCTGTCTCTTTGGCTAATGGGAGATTTGGCAAGGGAATGAATGTGTGCTTTTGAGAAGCGAACCACCATGATTAATATTACAATGTTTTTTTTAGGCAGGAAATCTAATTATAAAGTTCAATAAAGGTGGGTCCATGGAAAACGTCTCGGGTTACTTTGCTGTAACCCTGTTCCCTGAAAAGGTGGGAACGAGATGCTGCGTGAAAACGCTATGGGAACATCTTGTCATGTTGCCGGTTGTGAAGCCGGTGTATCATGTTGCCGGTGTATCAAACATGCCAAATTTTGGCCTATATAACCTCGGTCAGGTGACGTCATCTGATGAGACGCACCTGGGGGTTATAAATAGGAGTGAACCGGAAACATTCCTCAGTTTGATTGTCTGAACGGACGTCCGGTCACGTAGGCAGTGCAGCATTAGGACGCAGCATCTCGTTCCTGCCTTTTCAGGTAACAAAGTAACCCGAGACGTTCCCTTTCAAAGGCTACACTCGATGTTGCATGAAAACGCTATGGGAACGAGAATACCAACGTCGCCGCACTGCAAGTGTCTGGACCCCAAGGTTGTGTAGCGTGTGTGCACAAGGCCGGGAAGTCTCAGAACTATGGCTGGGCAGCTAACTCGGGGACCCGTGAGCCCGGAGTAGCATGAACATCCAGATTATAAATGTAAGAAATGTAATAAAATCTGCGTCACGCAATTGCTGCAGGGGAATAACTCTTGCTGGTGCAAACTGAGACGATCCCTCTGGTTGGATGAGCCCTGCTTCCTAGAGGCGAAGTGAACCCACGCGTCTCACATGAGAGGGCAAAGCATCTCTCACCCAGTATAGTGGCGCTCTGACTTACGCCACTGGCTGATGCGGTGGACGTAAATCTGAAGAGCACGTACTGGACAGTAAGTGAAGTTTCTCCTGCTCCGAGGCTGTAAAAGGGGGAGGACAGAAGGCTTCAAAACAATGCAGTTAAGTACATCCTGAGAGTACTAGGGCACAAGCCTGAGGACAAGCTTTCCTGCAGAAACTCCAGCACTGAAGCAATTCGGGAGTGGACTGGGTCTAGCTGCTTAGCACACACTTGCTGCAGGGGAATACCTCTTGCTAGTGCAATAGATGAGGTGATCCCCTGGTTGAATGAGCCCTGGTTCCTAGAGGTGAAGTGAGCCCACGCGCCTCATAGGAGAGGGCAAAAGCATCTCTCACCCAATATTTTGGTGCTCTGACTTACGCCACTGGCTGATGCGGTGGACGTAAATCTGAAGAGCACATACTGGACAGTAAGTAAAGTTTCTCCTTCTCCGAAGCTGTAAAAGGCAGAGAACAGAAGGCTTCAAAACAGTAGGGTGCATGTTGAAAATGGAACTTTCTGAATATTCCTCAGTTCAGTGAGGATGCAGTTAAGTACATATTGAGAGTACTAGGGCACAAGCCCGAGGACAAGCTTTTTCTGCAGAAACTCAAGCACTGAAACATTTCGGTGTTTCCTGCTTAGCACACACTTGCTGCAGGGAGATACCTCTTGCTAGTGGAAAAAGATGAGGCGGTCCCCCTGGTTGAATGAGCCCTGATTCCTAGAGGCGAAGTGAGCCCACGCGCCTCATAGGAGAGGGCAATAGCATCTCTCACCCAGTGTCACCAACTTTCAAATACATTCCATTTGAGGGCATAAGCTCTTTGAATGTTCCAAAGCTCAGGCCGGAGATGAGATATTGTCCCCTGCGCCCGAGACAGAAGATCCCACCTCATTGGAATCACCCATGGTGAGCCGTTGAAGAGGGATACTAGATCCAGAGTCAGAGAGTAGCAAAGGGGACATTTGCTGATCTTGCCAGGCCTCTGCTATATGAAATCTCTGCCAGATTGACTGACTACGTTGGGGTTTCCATTCCCCGTGTGTCAGAGATAGACTGGACAGTTACAACTGCTCTCACATTCATATGCCCTGGAATGTAAATCGCGCTGAGAGACAGGAACCTGGTGCGCTAGCAATTTAGCAGCGTGAGCACAGTCCCCCCTGGCGATTAATATATGAGACTTGCCATAGTGTTGTCCACCCGCACTGGGACATGGCACTCTCAACTCCTGGAGGAAGTGCTTTAGGGCCAGAAATAGAGCCATCATTTCGGGGGCAATTGATATGCCCTGCGAGATGAAGGCCTCTCCAGCTCCCTTGGGCTGGACAGTCATCTGAGACTGCACCCCAGCCTGTGAGGGAAGCGTCTGTTGTTAGCATCTGCGACGACAAGACGATCTTAGAGTGGACCCAGAGTCAGAAACCGGGGTCTGAACCACATAGGATGGGTACGAAGCACCTGGCGCGTAACCCTTGTTGGGGATTGGCCCTAGAGTGAAATCCCCTGTCTTAGCCACAACTGAAATGCTCTCATGTGAAGAAGGCCCAAAGGTGTCACCGTAGATACAGCTGCCATGAGAGCTAAGATCTCTGAAAATAATGGTCACTTTCTTGGTCTAGCTTGATTTCCTTGAGGGTGTTGATAATGGATTCGACACGAGCGGGAGACAGCTGTGCCCGCTTACGGTCGAATCTCATGCGATACCCAAATCCTCAGAACAGGAAAGAGCACGCTTTCTTGGCGTTGAGTCGCAATCCTCAGAAACAAAGATGAGCTAGGACGACATGCTGATGTCGAAGCACTAGCTAATGAGAACGGGCCAGCCAGTCGCCTATGTAATTCAAATATGGATGCCCTGGTAGTCGTAGAGCCAGGACTATATCCATGCATTTTAATATGTGCAGGTGAGAGAGCTAGACCAAATGGGGGGACCCGATACTGGTAAGCTTTGCCCCCGAAAGCGAACCTCAGGAACCTCCTTTGTTGTGGCAATATTTCTATATGAAAGTAAGCGTCCTTCAATCGATTGTCACAAATTAATCGCTTGGTAGGATTTGAGAGCAATCACTTTAACAGTCAACATTTTGAAGCTGTTATTATTTATTTTAGATAGCGGTACAGGCCGCAAATCTAAAAATTGGACGCAGCCCCCCGTTCCTCTTGGGAACCAAGAAATACCGGCTGTAGAAGCCTGACTCACTGTCTGGTAGGGGAACGTGTTCCATGGCCCCATTCCCAGCAACATCTGTCAGTAGTTGCACACTTTCCGGTTTCATGGAAGTGGAGACCAAGCCATTGAAACGCGGAGGGTGATGTGCCCTACAGTGCTTAGTACCCAAGATGATATACTTGGCAGTAGCTTCCATGCTGCCAGTTTCTCAGAAAGGGCAAAAGTCTCGGTGGCTTGGTTAACGGGGGGAGGGTGGGGTGTTAGATGTTCAACATACTGACGCATGGCAGGAAAGAACTGAAGAACTAACACTTTATTGGAGACTGGTGTTGCCCGAAACACCAGTAGTGGCGGAGCAAACACCGACCTCCTGGTGGTGTCAGGGAGAGCACTTCATTCTTGAAAGTAATTCCGTGTGCCTCTCCCCATTGGGGGGCCACTCCCATGGTCCAGGGCACATGAACCTCAGGGCTTCTTGTAAAGAAGACAATATGCCAGTCTGACCTCTTTTGAGGTGGATTGTGATGCGCGTCATGAACAAGATTAAGTAAAACAAAACATACTTAAGTGAAAGTAAAATTACAGATTTTTAAAACTACTTTAAAAAGTAGAAATACACAAAAAATATGACATATATGATATATGGAATTGAGCCTTCGAGCTTGACAAACAAGTTGTTATGCGAGAGAAGTTGCAAGACTCACTGCAGATGGATGACGTGTTTCTCCACTGAGTTAGGAATTTAATATTAGGATGTCCTCTAAATAGAAGAATGTGAAGTGGTTAAGCGTCTCCCGGAGGACATTGTTTATAACCTGCTGGAATACAGTAGGGGCTTTGGTGAGTCCAAAGGGAATAGCCAGATACTGTAATGGCTATATGGCACAGTTTTGCATTCATCCCCAGGCTTGATACAAATTAAGTTGTAGGGTTATGTAAACCTAACTTTGTCAAAACTGGGCTTTCTGCAGGCCTTTGAAAGCAGTTATCAAAGGCAGTGGGTATGGGACCTTCAGGGTCATAAATAAATAAAAACACAAACAAAAATACAGGTACCTTCCCGGACTCCCTAAACAAAAAACAATTAAATTATCTACAAATATATACAAAGACCAACCAAACGAAAGGAACAAAGCAATAATCAAAGTCAATTGAAGGCAAAAAGTCAAAACCGGAATACACAACCAAATATCAAAACGCCAAAATCACAACCTCTTTCATCTTTCCCGCGTCGCTCTTCGTTTTTATATATGGTCGCGCTAGTCGATGACGTCACTCTCAAGGCGGAAGCGACCATGTGGAAGGTCAGGTAGCTGCCGATGTGAGGACAGTCAGAAAACCTGGAGTGGAGTGTGGAGCGGCGCGCGACCAGGACATGATACACACATGCGGCGCAACGGAGCATTTATACAAAGCATAATATTTTTATTATTTTAACATTTTCATTCATTTATTTTTTACTCAGTAGCGAATATGATTTAAAATGTAGCGAATTACAATACTTCAAACAAA
Organism: Channallabes apus; assembly: GCA_030522415.1. NCBI lineage: Eukaryota > Metazoa > Chordata > Actinopteri > Siluriformes > Clariidae > Channallabes > Channallabes apus. The sequence continues at coordinate 24,598,604 of CM060122.1, read as the reverse complement.
ACGTACTTAAGTAAAAGTAAAATTACAGATTTTTAAAACTACTTTAAAAAGTAGAAATACACAAAAAAGCTACTCAATTACAGTAATGCGAGTAAATGTAATTCGTTACTTTCCACCTCTGAAATTAAACAATATACATATCATATGGACGATTTGTATGGTCTGAAGATACAATGAATGGTGTTCTTCTTGATGCTTTTTGATAATCTAAATGATTGAGTCTGGTCAGTCTTCTCTTATATGCTTAGATCAGTATTTCCTCATCTGCCTTGTTAAATCACTTTAACTTCCTACTTTCTGTGGATGTAAAAAAAAAAATTGGGAATTGCTCTCTATGATGGTCAGCAGTGACTGAAGCTAAATTTAGGCACGTTGTTTGGGTTTTCTTGTAATGGAGTCTGCAACTTTATTACTGAAGCTGACACATGGCAAAAATTAAAAAACTGATTTGATGCAAAATTTGTGAGAATTTGAAAAGTCAATGGCTTTTGATGAGTATTTTGAGGGATATCACTAAAATTGGAAAACATTATTAAATTCAAATTAAAGTACAATTACTCCCTTAAACATAGAAAAATTATAAACTCAGATAATTACTTAAACTATGGAGGTAAAAGTACAAAAAAAATAAATTAATTAAAAAGCCATCTGCCATGAGTCACACCTAATCTTAGTGTCTAAAAGTAAATTTGTAATTTCAGCAAAGAACCAGATTGTGAATACAGGTCCTTCTAAAAAAATTTGCATATTGTGTGGGAGTATTTAAAAGCCTCAGGAATCTTTTGCAGGTGTTTAGAGTTAATTAGTTGATTCAGATGATTAGGTTAATAGCTCGTTTAGAGAACCTTTTCATGATATGCTAATTTTTTGAGATAGGGATTTTGGGTTTTCATGAGCTGTATGCCACAATCATCAATATTAAAACAATAAAAGGCTTGAACTACTTCAGTTGTGTGTAATGAATCTAAAATATATGAAAGTCTAATGTTTATCAGTACATTACAGAAAATAATGAACTTTATCACTATATGCTCATTTTTAGAAGGACATTAGCTAAAGCTAACCAACAACAGCTTTTGTTAATAATTTTACACATTTAATTAGCATAGTAACTGGAGTGGTCTTAAACAGCTCTCATTCATGCTGTCATGCATTCAGATGTTTAAATATATTAAGAATTTCAATGAACTCTGTGTAGCTTCCTGATGCGAAAACATTAAGTCTTAACTAACACACAGTACACTCTCCGGCCACTTCATTAGGTACACCTTTCGTACTGGGCTGGATGTTTTTTTGCCTTTACAGTAGAACTGCCTAAATTTTAGGTGGCATAAACTCAACAAGGTGCTGGAAACAGTCTTTACAGTTTTTGGTCTACATTGACATGAGAGCAATATGCATTTCCTGCAGATTTGTCGGGTGCACCTCAATATTTTTAGGGGTGCAAAGCATCTGGAGCAAATATCCACTACAGCATTACACCACCACCTGCCTGAACCACTAGTACAAGGCAGGATGGATCCATGCTTTCACATGAAAAATTTTTACTTTTCAGAAAAGGTACCCACTCACTCATCGTCTATACCGCTTTATCCTGTATTCAGGGTCGCGGGGACCTGTAGTCTTTTCCAGGAGACTTAGGGCATGAGGCGGGGTACACCCTGGACAGGGTGCCAATCCATTGCAGGGCACACACACACTCACACACTCTTTCACACACTACGGGCAATTTGGGAACACCAATTAGCCTAATCTGCAGATCTTTAGACTGTTGAAGGAAACCAGAGTACTAGGAGGAAATCCACCAAGCACAAGATTTTCAATCTTCTACTGTCCAGTTTTGGTGAGTCCATGCGAATTGTAGCCTCAGTTTCCTATTCTTAGTTGTTAGGAGTGGCACCTGGTATGGTCATCTGTAGCTGTAGTGCATCTGCTTTGAGGTTTGGCATTTGTTTAGAGATGCTCTTTGGCATACCTCAGTTGTAATGAGTTGTTATTTGTTACTGTTGCCCTTCTATTAGCTCCAACATGTTTGGCGATTCTCCTCAACAAGGCTTTTTTTGCCCTGAGAACTGCCATTCACTGAATATTTTCTCTTTCCCAAAAAAAAAACCCTAGATTTGGTTGTGTGTAAGAATTCCACATCAGCAGCTTCATACCAGCCCATCTGGAAACAACAACCATTCTGCAATTAAATAACGCCTTGTTCACTTAAATCACTTTTCTTCTTCATGCTAATGATCTGTTTGAACTTCAACATATCAAATTGACAATGTCTACATGTCTATATGCATTGAGTTTCAGATTAGATGTTGGCATTATCATGCAATGTACTTAATGAAGTCGTCAGTGAGTTTACACCACAGTGATCTGGCATCTCATCCTGGTGTATTTGCACCTTACACCCAGTGTTCCCGGGATGGGTTCTGAATCCACAGTTACCCAGATCAGGATAAAGTTGTTGAATGATTAATATGTTGAAATTTAATAAATTAATAATTCATACGTACTTGAGACCATGTTGTTAGTGAAACTACTGTATACTGTATGAAGCTACTTCTTAATTATTTTTGAATCAGTAAAATATACAGCTGTGTATACAGTATACATCTAAACAAGCTACAGTAGGTATATAAATTATACATTAATAAAATAAATGTATGTCATGTCATGAATTTCATCTTGTTTTGTTAATTTGCTGATGTCACTGTGGAAATTGTTCTGGGTTGTGAAATAATAGGATTTCAGAGAATGGAGAACTGCTTTTGCTCACTCATTGGTGTAATCAAAGTGGAGGAGAGTAAATGCATGTGCCTCCTTGTGGCAGGTTAGATAATCTATCCAGTTTTGGCTCGGGTTGGGGTATAGTTTTTGGACCAAAGAAGTGAAAGAGACCATACTATTTAAGAACCCTTATTTTGATGGGTATGCGGGTGATTCTGGGTCCTTTTTGTCTTGTCATTTGTATTTTTTGTTCTGGAAGCTCCGTCACTAAAACAAATTCCTTGTACGTGCAAGCGTACTTGGCAATAAAACTCTTTCTGATTCTGATTCTGATTCTGATTCTTCTCTCCCTGGCGTTCATTCCTCCCTCCAATTCTGTCAGCGTTCAGGTGATGGCATGCTGTGGTGATTCGCTTGGTTAATGGGTGCCAATTACAGGTTGAGTGGAGTGGGGCTGTATAAAGTGTACTGATTATCTTTATACTTCTGTGTGTCTGCCTTAGAGGACGGACTATTTTATTTGTGTCTTTATTAAATTATTTGCCTGGTCCATTTGGAGGTGGCTTCTGGATACGGAAGAAAGGTAGGTACATGTAGTGTCCAGCTTGACATATAGGTGGTTCTGTCGGAGAAGTTACAGTACCCAGCGCACATGGACGACATGCTCCAAGAGGGAGCGGCTAAAAATGTAAATGTTGTCCAGGTAGACAAAGTTGTACAAATTGAGCGTCTCCCGCAGCACTTTGTTAATAAACCTTTGAAAGACTGCTGGTGCATTGGTAAGACCGAATGGCATCACTACAGTAGGTACTCATAATGGCTTGATGGCGTGCTAAACACCGTTTTCCATTCATCCCCCACTCTGACGCGGATCAGATTGTAGGCGCTGTGCAAATCCAGCTTAGTAAAGATTTTCGCTCTTTGTAGGCATTCAAAGGGCAGTTTATCAGGGGTAGGGGATAACCCTTAATAATAGTCTTTCAGGGTCATTTCATTTAGACCCCGAAAATCAATGCAGGGATGGAGGCCCTCATCCTTCTTCTTCATGACGAAGAACCTCGCCCCTACAAGGGAAGTGGATAGGCAAATGAACCCTAAGGACAATGCTTCTTGGATAAATGGCCTTGAAGGCCTCTATAAAGGCATCTACAGGGAGTGTTCCAAGAAGAGATTCTGCCAAATTGCAGTGGCTCACTCTAGTGCCCTGCCTGTTACTAAGGACATCATGAATGCGATTTTCACCCTCTCAGTAGGAAACTAAGAGGGTTGCATCTCAAATATAAGGGAGCATTGTAGTAGAAATGCATCTGGTTCCTATCCGGTTCTCTCGGTCAGGGCTTTTTCGTGTTTCGAAGTCCGTGGGCTCCTGAACTGATGCAAACATATTCTGTTAGGAGGGGCACTCCAATATGGCGCCACCAAATATGTTAAGTATGGGAGCCCAAACGCAGGACTTACAGTAGAGGGGAGCGTTGATATGTGGGATGAACTCAACTAAAGAAATGGGAATGTCATGAACCATGTGCCTTCTAAACTATACACAGTATATGCTCCCCTTTTTTGTGAAATACAAAATGTTTATTTATTTATTCCTAACATTTCTTTATTTCTATAGAGATATGTTGATTATCTATTAGGCCTCTTTTCAGTTTGCCCTTTTCTTAATCTTGTCACCTTTCTTCTCAGTTTTCTCTTTTCTTTATCTTTTCACTTTTCTGTATGGTTTTCTCTTTCTAGTTTTTTTCTTTATCTTTTCTTATACCTGACCAGACCTGGTGCTCTCTAAATGTTTGTACATGGAGTGCTGGTTTCTGTGGGTTTAAATAATCTCCTGGACAGGTGTAGCGCATTTGATCTGCTTGGCAGGATGGCGGGGTTGCCTAGCAACCACAGCCGTCCGCCACTCTGCCTGCCTATAAATCCATGTAGTTGTCTGCAGATTTGCCCTTCACGCAGGCAGACGTGTTACAGTATTCATTGAAACTTTTCCACACTTTGTCATGTTACAACTGCAAACGTGAATGTATTTTATTGGGATTCAAATTGTTTTACTAATAAAAATCTGAAAAGTATGGCATGTATTTGTATTCACCCCCATTTACTCTGATGCCCCTAACTAAAATCCAGTGGAAGCAATTTCCTTCAGAAGTCACCTAATTAGTAAATAGTGTGTAATTTAATCTCAGTTTAAATACGACTGTTCTGTGAAGCCCTCTGTGAATGTTTTCTTTGAGAACATTTGTGAACAAACAGCATCATGAAGCCCAAGAAAGGTCAGGGATAAAGTTGTGGAGAATTTAAGGAAAGGTTAGGATATGAAAAAAATCTCCCAAGCTTTGAACTCGGATCACTGTTCAATTCATCATCAGAAAATAGAAAGCGTACAGTATGGCACAACTGCAAACCTACCAAGACATAGCCGTCCACCTAAACTGAGAGCCTGGGCAAGGAGAGCATTAATCAGAGAAGCAGCCAAGAAGTCCATGGAAATTCTGGAGGGGCTGCAGAGATCCACAGTTCAGGTGGGAGTATCTATCAACAAGACAACTATTAGTCATGCACTCCACAAATCTGCTCTTTATGGAGTGACAAGAAGAAAGCCACTGTTGAAAGAAAGCCAAAAGAAGTTTGCAATAAGTCATGTGGGGGACACAGCAACAATGTGTAGTAAGTTGCTCTGGTCAGATGAGACCAAATTTTTACTTTTTGCCCTTCATGCAAAAAACTGTGTGTGGCAGAAAACTAACACTGTGCATGGTGGTGAGTGCTGAAAATGACTTGAGACTAGGGCAAAGGTTCACCTTCCAGCAGAACAACGACGCTAAACATACAGCTAGAGTGACAATGGAATTGGCTAGATCAAAGCACATTCATGTGTTATAATGGCCCAGTCAAAGTCCAGACTAAAATCCAACTGAGAATCTGTGTCAAGAGTTGAAAATTGCTGTTCACAGACACTCTCCGATCTTCCTGAGCTTGAACCATTTTGCAAAGAAGAATGGGCAAAAATTTCAAGATGTGGAAAGCTGGTAGACACATGCACCAAAAGATTTGCAGCTGTAATCGCAGCAAAAGGTGGAAATTCTTTTTTTAACTATTTACAGTGGAACCTTGGATTACGAGCATAATTCCAGAAACGGACACTCGTAAATCAAAGTAAATCAATTTTCCTATAGAAATTAATGGAAACTCAAATTATTCATTCCACAGCCCAAAAAAAATAAATACCTAAAAATAATTAACACAAAATATAAAGTAAAAGGAAAACAAATTAACCTGCACTTTACCTTAAAAAAAATAATAAAAATCCTGACAGATAAGTGTTTCTCTTTATACTACACGCAGGCGCTGTGTGTGGATGTGTGTTTTTCTCTCTCTTGCGCTGCAGTGTGTGCGTTATGCGTGTGCATGTGCGTAATTTGACACGGTGCCAGTTCACACACTCTCTCTTTATCTCTCTCTCGCCTTTAATGTGTGTGTGTGTATGTGTGTGTGTGTGTGTGTGTGTGTGTGTGAAGCAGAGAGGGGGTGCTTCTCACACACACACACACACACACACACACACACACACACACACACACGCTTTTAAACACAAAATAAAATATGTTTTACACACACACACACGTTGTCACAGTGTTGCAGTAAACAGTACACATGTGCACGGATGTTGATTATACCAGTAAGAGACGAGCACTAAGAACCAGCAGGAGAGACGATTACCCACAATTCCGCAGCGCAAGAGAGAGAAAAAACGTTGGCTCAGTTGTGATCACGTGACGCTCGGCGTCAATACATAAAGCGCATTCGTGATACATGATACTCGGTGCTCATAAACCAAGACTTGTTTTACAAGTCAAAATTTATTAAAAATCTTTTATCGTCTTGCAGAACACTCGCAAATCACATTACTCATAATCTGAGATTTTACTGTATTATTTTTCTCCCACTTCACAATTACAGTATGTGACACTTTTTGTTGGTCTATCACAAAAATACCAATAAATAAATTTACATTTGTGGTTGTAACGTGACAAAATGTGGACAAAGTTCAAGGTGTATTAGTACTTTGGCACTGTAACTGTAATTAAACTAAATGTCATAGCTTAAAAGCAACTTTATAACTTTTTCAAATGTTTCGTTATAATCAGTGGTAAATCTTTGTAATGTCATATATTTCTTACTTATTTCACAAATTCTTGATTCATTATTATTTGCGTCTTTCCCTCATATTTTTCTTCATCCGGCTGCACTGTTTACTATGAAATTATTAAAAGACTTACAAGCTTAAAGGAAAGATTCACTATGAATCAGTACACAGCTATCAATATTGAACTGAACGCAATCCAACATAACTGGTTAATTGATGTGTAAAATTCTAAATGGATTATATGCAAATACTACAGCCTGCCGCTAGATGGCGCCTGAGACATTCAAGCTTCACTTAATACTCATTTCATACCCACCTATAGTACAGTACTTATACAGTCACTGGGGTTCAAGGAATGGTTTTGAAGGATGAAACTGATGTATTACACGACCTTTGTCATGACATTTACTAGATTTCACCTCAATTGAACACCTATTGGAGAATTTAGAGCTGTGAGGCAGCAACAAAATCCGCCTCATCCCCAAGTCTATTATTAACTTATTAATAATAGTGTAAGTAAATTTTCATATCAGTTCACACCTACAAAAAAACTCATCAGAAATCTGATATTGAGCAAACATTTAAAACAATGTTATGTTTTGACTTTATTATAGTTTAGTACAGTATGGTAAGTATACAAAAAGCAATAGGTTTTTATAAAAACATGTTACATCCAACAATATACTAAATAATCTCCAATAAATTAATTAGTGGACATATCCTATCACATATTAAAAAAAAACATTATGAAACAATTATACATAATTACATATCTTACAACATTTACAATATTTCATGCGAGCTGCCTCTGTGTTCTTGTTTTTTTTTTTTTTTTCATTTCTGTTCAGTAATGTCAGACATTTACTCAGCACTTCTGTAAAAGAAAAACAGATTTTTTAAATTTTGATTTGCCTATCATGGGCTTTCAGATATAAAAATTGGTAATGAAATATCATGATTAGATTGAAACAATAATTACTAAAGTGCTCTCACCTTTTTTCTAAAATTGCACTGATGTGTTTCTGAGTAAATTCAGATTCTGGATTCAAGCATTTTTTCCCTGCACCGTTCTTCAGAGTGACACTACAGAGATAAATATGAAGTCAGATAAGTCAATAGACGTAAATCATGTTGTATCATACATTGTTACAGATGTTAGTATTTACTGAACTTACATGATTTCCACATTTTCACAAGATGCACTAGCCGGATAAAAGTCTATCTTGTCAATACGTTGTAGACGAACTACATTCGCCAGAGGACCCTGACACAAACACCTCGTTACGCTGGTCCTGGCCTGTCCTGCGAACAGATTACAATTGTATATTTTGAGTTATTACAATTCTGTTTAATCCTGTATATCAGTATATATAGTATATAAGAGGTGTATATGAGGATTAGAATCTTACCTTGTACATGAACGATAAGTAGACAAGCAAACACAACAAAAACTGCAGCAGACTTCATTTTCCTCTTGCTCTTGAACACACTCGATGCTCTGAAGATTCAGTGAATGATTGTCTTCTTGATGCTTGTTGATGATGTGAATGATTGAGTCTGGTCAGTCCTCTTTTAAACACACAGAGGGACATTTCCCTGTGTTACTGCCTTGTTTCACTTCCAGTTGTACTTCCTGTGGATTTAACTTTCTCATTTCTTAGAAACGGCCTCTCTGATAGTCAGCGCTGACTGAGGCAGAAGTTCATGACTTTGTTTGGGTTTTCACTTAATGGAGTCTGTAACGTTATTACTTAAGCTGACACATGGAAAAACGTCAAATCAAAATTCTATGTAAATTTGTAAGAATTTGATGGTGGGAACAGAAACTCCATATTAATTATTAAATTTAATTTATGAGAAAAAAAAAATATATATATATCACAAATTAAATTACACATTAGGAAAATTTACATTATCTACAGCGAACTAAGACCATTTTTATTGCTAATCTCTTACATATCACTTTTACAAATAGAATAATCATATGCTGCTCAGCTTTGATTTGTGTGTGTGTGTGTGTGTGTGTGTGTGTGTGTGTGTGTGTGTGTGTGTGCTTAGTGAGTTTCCTCCAGGTACCTTGCACAGTGTTACTGTATGAATTAAATTCTAAAAGAAATATATTCTAAATTTAACCCCAATGATGAACATTTAAATTGATGGATGTTTCCCACCTCTGGATTTCAGTTCTAAAAAACATTATGAATGTTAATTCCAATCATAACCCTGATCTAAATCATTCTAATATTTTATATAATTTAGTCATCCAGATATTTCACATTTAAGACCATGCTGAAATAAAAACTACTATTGATGAAGTAACTTAATTAATCTTTGAAGGCTACAGCTGTGTAAGCATTTTAAAGCTAATGTAGGTATCTAAATTATAAATTAATATTTTTCTCTCCATGGTAAAACTTGTCATTTGTTATGCAGACTAAAAAAAGTTATCCTGTACTCTTTATACACCTACGACTGCGTGGCTACTACCAACTCCACCGCCGTCATCAAGTTCGCTGACGACACTGTCGTGGTGGGCCTGATCACGAACAACGATGAGTTGGCCACCTGGAGGAGATTGGAAATCTGGAGAACTGGTGCCAGAGGAACAATCTCCTCCTGAACGTCAGTAAGACAAAGGAGCTGATAGTGGACTTTTGTACAAAGCAGGAGAGGAACTACCAGACCCCCGTCATCAACAGGAGCCCAGTGGAGAGAGTGGACAGCTTCAGATACCTCGGTGTTCATATCATGCAGGACCTGTCATGGTCCTGTCACATCAACACCGTGGTGAAAAAGGCTCGGCAGCCTCTGTACCACCTCAGACGTTTGAGAGACTTCAGACTGCCCTCCAAGGTGCTCAGGAATTTCTACTCCTGCACCATAGAGAGCATCCTGACGTGAAATATCACGACCTGGTTCGGGAACAGCACCATGCAGGACAGACGAGCTCTACAGAGGGTGGTGCGATCAGCCGAGCGCATCATCCGCACTGAGCTCCCTGACCTGCACTCCATCTACAGCAAGCGGTGCTGGACTAAGGCCAGGAAGATCGTGAAGGACCTCAGCCATCCCAACAATGGACTGTTCTCTCTGTTGTGGTCAGGAAAGCGCTTCCGCTCCCTGAAGGCCAACACAGAGAGACTGAGGAGGAGCTTCTTCCCGCAGGCGATAAGGTCTCTCAACCACACCACATTCACACCACAAACACAGAACTAATACAACCTGTTAACGTCAATGGACACTATGGACACTTTCATGCACATCTACACTTACATTGGAACTCGTTTATGTTTACATTCTGGACCCTTATGTTTACATTCTGGACCTTTGCACAAAGTCACTTTAATAAGGCACCTTAAGACATGTTTCTATGCAAATTACTTGCACACCATACATCCTCAACCAAATTTCAATAAAAAAAAAAAAAAGAAGAAAATCTCTATTGTACAGTATATTTCTATTTTTATTTCTATTTTATGTACAGTATACTTTTATTTTTATTTCTATTTTTTGATTCTAGTTAAGTTAAAATTTTCCTATTGTATTTCTTTATTCATATTTATTTCTTACTATAAGTTTTAATTCTCTTTTTAAGGTCACTGGCGGTCGTGTAAGCATTTCACTGCATATCGTACTGTGTATGACTGTGTATGTGACGAATAAAATTTGAATTTGAATTTGATTTGTATTCCTCTGAATTTCATATTATTTTATTACATTGCTGATTTCACTGTGGAGATTATTTGGGTATTTGTGGAATAGATTCCAGAGAAAGAAGAACTGTTTCTGCTGCTGCAATGGATAATCAAGGCAGGAGAGTAAATGCATGTGCGTCCTGAAAGAGACAAATGAAACTGAAATGTCATGATTTCTCTTTTCAGTGGAAATGAACGGGATCATTAAATATGCACGTGTAAACAATGTGTTCTATAAACACTATGTTCAGAATTTCATATAAATCATATGGAAACAGAAGTTTAAATATGTACATGTTCAAACATTAATTGTAATTAAACTAAATGTCATAGCTTAAAATCAACTTTGACAATTTTTAAAATGTTTAGTGATAGTAGTAAGTGTTGGTAAGATAAAATATTTAGTAATTATTTTACAAATGCTTGATTAATGATTATTTCCTATATTTCGTTCTTAATCCTTCTATATTGTGTTTAACGTGAATTTATTAAAAGACTTACACTGAAAGACATACACTGTTAATTGATAAAACTACTGTGCACTGGATTTTAAGCATGTACAGTATGTGCTCTTTGTACCAGATGTTTCGCCTGCCAGTGCCTAAACCCCAGCCACTGGAAACATTGCCGATCCCAAGCTCGGATTAAATGGGAGGGTTGAGTCAGGAAGATCTTAGACCAAGCTTGTATGTGCCAGGAGCAGCCAAAAGAACAACAACAACAACATGTGCTCTTTGTACCAGATAATAAAACATCTCCACCCTGTAATGAGGTTATTTAATGTTTCTTAATGTAATTTCAGAAACAATATTTCAGGGAGCTCTGACATGTTACTAGGATGTGTTACTGGACTGTTTTTTCTGTCCACGTGCACCTTTAGAGGGAAGATTAATTACAAATCAATACAGAGTTCTTCTGACTGATCTTTTTTATAAATCCATTTTGTCAAGTACAGATGTCAAAGTTGAACTGAATGCTATCTCAAAGTGTTAAGGACAGTACAACATAATTAGTTAAATGATGTCTAAAATGTTAAATAGAGTTTATGCAAATACTTCAGTCAGCCACTAGATGGCGTCTCAGACTTTTGAGCTTCACTTAACTCCTTATATGATATCCACCTACTGTACATATGCAGTTACTGAAGCTCAATCATCAGATTAGGTTTGATGAGGATGAAATTGGGATAGTTACATTCACATCTCTTATCTTATTATTTAAAAAATATTTTTTTATTTAATATTTTATTTTTCCCAGATTTTCTCCCTAATTTAGTCGTGTCCAATTCCTCCCCGTCACTAGGGAGCTCCCACATTAAGGCTACCACTGCCACTCAGTCCGGAGGGCCAAAGGCTATCATGTGTTTCCTCCGAACCATGTGACGCCAGCTGACCGCATCTTTTTAAACTGCTCGATTAGTTCCCCACTTTAAAAAAACCTCATCAGAACTATGATACTGAGCTAGCTGTAGAACCGTGAATAATGTGGGAGCACGAAGTACCTCTCATCTCCTCTAAGAGAGCTCTGATACTGAGCAAATATTTAAAAGTTCTATTATGTGCTGACTTAATATATTAGTCATTAATGAGAACTGATACAAAACATGTCCAGCATATAATATCGTGTTTTTCTGTAAAATTTGAAAAATAATTCATATTTTGATTATGATCAATTTTATAAGCTGAATCAACAGCAAAACAAATTATTTTTTTTCAATCATACTTTTTTAGGATTTTATTTTACTTTGACACAGTGTCCCTACTAGATCTGAGAAAGTCCTTGTCCAGAACAAGGGTTCACAATTAAAATTTTCTAAAAAAAAAAAAAAAAGGTGTAAAAAATATATGGAAAAAATATTCACTTATTGTGCACTACTGTGTTATTTTTAAAACTAAAGAAGGTTTTTAGTATAACTTGTGCAATATTTTCTTATTTCGAGCAATTATGTTTGCACTCTACTCTACAGGATCAGTAACAGGTCCCACTTCCCAAATATCCCATATAATATTGTTATAATATTGTTATATTTATTATATTTTAGTGGAATTATCTTTTGTTTATTCTTATGTTTCTTATTGCTTATGATCTCTGAGAGCTACCAAAGAAATTTAGTTGTATCACTACAATGACAATAAAGTCTCTTTATCTTTAAATAAAATAAGTAAATGTTAAATAATTTATATCTGGCAAAAATGAATTCATTACATTTTTAAACTGTATGCAACCATTCCAGTTCAACACAAAGCGAGCTTGGTTTCATGATCTCTTTGCTTATGGGACGAGCACTGGAATTGGCCACGACGGTGTGCACTGTCCCATCAGACCACCTTAGAGGCCTTTGTAGAGGCCCTTAAAGCCACCTTTCACCATTCCCATACAGATGGGGGCGAAATTGCTCCATTACACCGCATTCGTCAGGGTTTTCAGTCAGTTTTGGATTACACCATTGATTTCCAGACCCAGGCAGCGAGCTATGGGTGGAATGCTTCGACTCTCATGGCCGCCTATGTGCAGGAACCACTTTATTGATTGCCAGCTCATTCAGAAACTAGGTCTACCAGTTGACCTCCCCTCTCCAATCCCAATCGTATCTTTGGACGGCCAGCCATTTAAATCAGGACCCATCACCCAACAAACAGGCCCAGTAATGTTGCAGATTGGGCGGCAACACACAGAGCTGCCTGAAGGGGATTCCCCAGTCTCTCCTGAACCGGTGGATCTGTCCACAGTTCCCCAAGATTACTGGGACCATAAGGAGGTATTCTCTAAGAGGGAGGCTCAAAAACTGCCTCCTCACAGACCTTTTGACTGCACGATAAATATGCTTCCTGGCACCACTCCGCCCAGGGGCAGGCTATTCTCCCTGTCTTCCCCGGAGCACTCAGCCATGAAGAAGTACATTAAGGAGGCACTCTCATTAGGGTTTATCCGGCCTTCCACTTCTCCTGCGGGGGTGGGGATTAATGCTGTGACCATAAAAGACCCTGCCTTCAATGAACTCTGCCTTCGAATGCCTGCAAAAGGCTAAAATTTTTACAAAATTGGACCTTCGCAGCGCATATAACGTTCTCATTAAGGAAGGAGATGAATGGAAAACAGCATTCATTACACCCGCAAGCCACTGTGAATATCTGGTCATGTCCTTTGGTCTCACTAATGCACCCGCAGTTTTTCAGCGGTTTATAAATGAGGCGCTCCGGGAGATGATAAACCGTTTTACATTTGTTTACCTAGACGATATCCTCATTTTTAGTGACAGTTTGGAGGAGCATACTGTTCACATGAGGTGGATCCTGGAGCGTCTCCTGCAGCACAACTTGTTTGTCAAGCTGGAGACTTCCCAATTCCACGTGACCACCACCTCATTCTTGGGCTTCATAGTGTGTGGACACCTGCGCATGGATACGGCCAAGATAAAAGCAGTGGCACAATGGCCACGGCCAACCTCGCTTCGTGCCGTTCAGCGCTTTCTCGGGTTTGCCAACTTCTTCCATCGTTTCGTCAGAAAACTTTTGTACTCTGGCAGCCCCACTCAGCGCCATCACCAAAAAAGATCAGGGGAGATTTAAAGGGATGACCGAGGCCCAATGTGCCTTTGATACCACCAAGGACAAGGTAGTCATGCACCGGTCCTACAATTGCCCAACGAGGAGGCGCCATTCATAGTGGAGGTGGACGCATCCGATGTAAGCATAGGTGTGGTCCTTTCCCAATTATCAGAGGCGGATCAGAAGATTCACCTCTGCGCCTACTTCTCTCACCGTCTGACGTCAGCGGGGCGAAACTACAGTATGGCATTGGAGACTCCTGGCCACAAAATTAGCTTTAGAGAAGCGGATGCACTGGTTGGAAGGGTCCAAACACCAGGTTCTCATCTGGGCAGACCATAAGAACCTGGCGTATATTGAGTTGGCCAAGTGCCTCAACCCACGGCAGGCCAGATGGTCCCTCTTTTTCACCAGATTCAATTATGTGTTGTCATATAGACCCGGCTCTAAGAACCTGAAGCCGGATGCATTTTCACAGCAATGGGCCCCCTTTTCTCGGGAGCCAATAATACTGGCCCCTCAGGTCATAGTCCCCGTGCGATGGGCAATCGAACAGGTGATCCTTCAGGCTCAACAACAAGAGTCAGACCCAGTTGATGAACCCCTCTTTTGATGCCCATTCAGGAGTGGCCAGAATTTCTGTCTATGGTGGCCTGGCTTGGCCAAAGACGTCCGAGCCTATGTCCTGTGTGCGAGCAAAATAAGGAGTCCCGCACGCATCCTCATGGGATGCCCTGAGGCCCGCTGGCGGAACTGGAGCCTCCCCTGAGGCCCGCTAGCGGAACTGGAGCCTCCCGTGAGGCCCGCTGGCGGAACTGGAGCCTCCCGTGAGGCCCGCTGGCGGAACTGGAGCCTCCCCTGAGGCCCGCTGGCGGAACTGGAGCCTCCCCTGAGGGCCGCTGGCGGAACTGGAGCCTCCCCTGGTTGACATGGGGCAAGCTGATTATTCCTGGTCAGCTTGCCCCGGCGTTATAGCCCCAGCCCCCCCCCCCCAAAAAAAAAATGTTTTTCTCTTTGTATGGTCGAGCATTCTGTCACGTTCTGCTATGATGTTGGACTGTGGGCTTGGTGTGGAGGCATAGACGCAGAGGGGATGGAGTGAAACAAAAGAGTCTTTAATAATAATCAAACAAACAAAACATGAACTAAGGAAGTTGGCTTAAACTTGGAGCATAAGAAACAGAACTCATAAACACTTAGACATCAGACTAGGGGTTGCACAACTAATATACAGTGGTGTGAAAAACTATTTGCCCCCTTCCTGATTTCTTATTCTTTTGCATGTTTGTCACACTTAAATGTTTCTGCTCATCAAAAACCGTTAACTATTAGTCAAAGATAACATAATTGAACACAAAATGCAGTTTTTAAATGAAGGTTTATGTTATTAAGGGAGAAAAAAAACTCAAAATCTACATGGACCTGTGTGAAAAAGTGATTGCCCCCCTTGTTAAAAAATAACTTAACTGTGGTTTATCACACCTGAGTTCAATTTCTGTAGTCACCCCAGGCCTGATTACTGCCACACCTGTTTCAATCAAGAAATCACTTAAATAGGAGCTACCTGACACAGAGAAGTAGACCAAAAGCACCTCAAAAGCTAGACATCATGCCAAGATCCAAAGAAATTCAGGAACAAATGAGAACAAAAGTAATTGAGATCTATCAGTCTGGTAAATGTTATAAAGCCATTTCTAAAGCTTTGGGACTCCAGCGAACCACAGTGAGAGCCATTATCCACAAATGGCAAAAACATGGAACAGTGGTGAACCTTCCCAGGAGTGACCGGCCAACCAAAATTACCCCAATAGCGCAGAGACAACTCATCCGAGAGGCCACAAAAGACCCCAGGACAACATCTAAAGAACTGCAGGCCTCACTTGCCTCAATTAAGGTCAGTGTTCACGACTCCACCATAAGAAAGAGACTGGGCAAAAACGGCCTGCATGGCAGATTTCCAAGGTGCAAACCACTTTTAAGCAAAAAGAACATTAAGGCTTGTCTCAATTTTGCTAAAAAACATCTCAATGATTGCCAAGACTTTTGGGAAAATACCTTGTGGACCGACAAGACAAAAGTTGAACTTTTTGGAAGGTGCATGTCCCGTTACATCTGGCGTAAAAGTAACACAGCATTTCAGAAAAAGAACATCATACCAACAGTAAAATATGGTGGTGGTAGTGTGATGGTCTGGGGTTGTTTTGCTGCTTCAGGACCTGGAAGGTTTGCTGTGATAGATGGAACCATGAATTCTACTGTCTACCAAAAATTCCTGAAGGAGAATTTCCGGCCATCTGTTCGTCAACTCAAGCTGAAGCGATCTTGGGTGCTGCAGCAGGACAATGACCCAAAACACACCAGCAAATCCACCTCTGAATGGCTGAAGAAAAACAAAATGAAGACTTTGGAGTGGCCTAGTCAAAGTCCTGACCTGAATCCTATTGAGATGTTGTGGCATGACCTTAAAAAGGCGGTTCATGCTAGAAAACCCTCAAATAAAGCTGAATTGCAACAATTCTGCAAAGATGAGTGGGCCAAAATTCCTGCAGAGCGCTGTAAAAGACTCGTTGCAAGTTATCGCAAACGCTTGATTGCAGTTATTGCTGCTAAGTGTGGCCCAACCAGTTATTAGGTTCAGGGGGCAATTACTTTTTCACACAGGGCCATGTAGGTTTGGATTTTTTTTCTCCCTAAAAAATAAAACCCCTCATTTAAAACTGCATTTTGTGTTTACTTGTGTTATCTTTGACTAATAGTTAAATGTGTTTGATGATCAGAAACATTTTGTGTGACAAACATG
The DNA here is from genome assembly GCA_030522415.1 of Channallabes apus. Classification (NCBI taxonomy): domain Eukaryota; kingdom Metazoa; phylum Chordata; class Actinopteri; order Siluriformes; family Clariidae; genus Channallabes; species Channallabes apus. The sequence continues at coordinate 24,581,690 of CM060122.1, read as the reverse complement.
CAAAAGAATAAGAAATCAGGAGGGGGGCAAATAGTTTTTCACACCACTGTACAATACAGACATGGGGATCCAAACTGGACGAGACAAGACACACTAAACAGACTAGAGGACTAAACACAAGGGACTACACATGAAAGGGATAAACAAACACAAGACAGGCTTGGCTAGGTCTACCACCTGTTCTGCACATTTGCTGCTAAGCTAGCTCATAGCTAATCAGACTAATGGCTAAACAGGCTAGTAGCCTAAGACCCAAGGCAATGAACAGACAAGGTGCACAGCAGACTAGGTATGAAACAGACTAAGAACTCTGAAGGTTAGTGGCTAAAGATGTTAGTACCTAAACAGACTAAGAGCTAATCAGACAATGAGACTAGACAGACACGAAGACTAGACAGACTAAGATCTAGACATGTTAGATCGTATCATGTCGTATCATTAAGGACTTGTCGCACCCCAATAACGGACTGTTCAAACTTCTGCATTCAGGCAGAAGGTTCCGGGTCATTATGGCCAAAACGGAGAGACTCAGGAGGAGTTTTTATCCACAGGCGATTAGACTCCTCAACCATGATGGGCCACTCTCCCGTTCATAAGACTGGTAACAGTTCACCCACACACTGCTGTGCTGACATTCCACACTGCACACTGCACTTTAGTCTGGACTGTAAGCATCACTTGCACTAACATCTTTATCCTGCTCAGATACACATTTTATTATTATGTTTACATTTGCACCTTTTTTTTTTTTTTTTTCTTCCTCTATTTCTATTTCTATTTATAGATTATTTCTTTTGTTTCTTGTTATTTGCACAAAGTAGGAGCGGTTCAGGATACATTTCACTGCGTGTTGTACTTGTATAACTATGCATGTGACAAATAAAGAATCTTGAATCTTGAATCTTGAATGTTAGTATCACCCTCATTAGTACTGAGACAGACTAATAACTAAACAGGCAATGGGGGTTACTTACACAAAAGGGTAAACACAAAGGGCTAATTCTCCTAGAGGCTAATCCTGCTAGGAGACACAAAGACAAGGACATCTCAATATAAACAAACTTAAATTAAAGTGCTCCTGGAACCAAAGGCCAACTATAATCAAACCAAACTAAAACAGAACAAAACAAAACCCACATAACAGAAATTAATGCTCGACCCAGTTTCCCAGAACAAACAGGTATTTATAACAATGCTAATGAGCCTCCTCAGTTCAGGGAGCATCCACATCACCTGACTGAGGAGCCTTCTGGGAAACTGAGTCTAGGAACAAAACTACAAACTAATGAACACTGCCCTCTAGTGGGCAACTCTCACACTGGCTTCCACATACATTTTTGAAGTTAACTAGCATAATGTGGGATTTTCTCAACCGTCAGATTTCAACACTGTTAGGAAATACAATCAAACGGTGGTAATTTATTGTGTGACAGAGTTGACAAATACATCCAATGTAGGTTTTATTTTACTACTTTTTTTTTTGCATTCTCTACAGCTACCACTCACCTGCCACGCCCTGCAGCCGCTGCCCAGACAAACTAAAAGAATTTCTGTTTTATGTACACAATCAGATGTTTAATGCTATTAAAAGGTGCTGCATTAATTTTTTTTTATAATTTTATGACAGACATATATATATTTTATATATGTTTTCAGGTAAATAAATATGTTTAACGGTGTTGACAAAAATCCTGTAATGAACAAAAATGTTACACATGGGAGGTTGTTCCAAATCAGGGTTTTATAACCCAAACCAGACTTTATTATAATTTAGTTGATGTAGGTACGTATACAAAATTTTTATTTTTTTTCTTTAAAAATACTTTACATCCAGCAAAAACGAAAAATTGCTCTAATACATTAAACAGTAGACATATCATATGGACAGTTTGTACAATAAAAAGCATAACAAACAAATACAGTATACATAACATTTAAAACTTATATACATTTTGTACAACATTTAAAATATATTAAGCTGCCTCTGTGCACTCTATTTTCACTTCAGCTCAGGAAGTTCAGACATTTACTCAGCACTTCTGTGAAAGACAAAAGAGAAAACAGATTTAATATAAATAGATTTGTCTATCATGGGTTTTCATATATTTTGAAAACGTTTTAATTAAATATAATGATTATATTATAACAAAATTGTCTCACCTTTTTTCTAACATTGCACTGATGTATTTCTGAGTAAATTCTGATTTTGGATTCAAGCATTTTGTCCCTGCACCGTTCTTCAGAGTGACACTACAGAGATACAGTAAATAAGAAGTAAGATAACTAATAATAGATGTAAATGATGATTTATTGTGCATTGTGCATTGTGCATTGGATGTTCATAGTTACTGAACTTACATGATTTCCGTATTTTCACAAGATGCACTAACAGGATAAAATTCTATCTTGTCAATACGTTGTAGACGAACTACGTTTGCCAAAGGACCCTGACAAAAACACCTTGTTACACCGGGTCTGCCCTGTCCTGCAAACAGATAGAAATTGTATATTTATTATATTTTCATAACATATTTATTATAGTTATTACAGTTCTGTGTAAACTGTAAAAGAGGTAAAAGAGGTGCATATGAATATTAGAAATCTTACCTTGTATATGAACAATAAGTAGACAAGCAAACACAACAAAAACTGCAGCAGACTTCATTTTCCTCTTGCTCTTGAACACACTCGATGCTCTGAAGATTCAGTGAATGATTGTCTTCTTGATGCTTGTTGATGATGTGAATGATTGAGTCTGGTCAGTCCTCTTTTATACACACAGAGGGGTGTTTCCCCGTTTTCCTGCCTTGTTTCACTTCCAGTTGTACTTCCTGTGGATTTAACTCTCATTTCTTAGAAACGGCCTCTCTGACAGTCAGCGGTGACTGAGACCGAAGTTCATGATTTTGTTTGGGTTTTCACTTGAAGTTCAAAAACTTCAAAATAACTTTAAAATAATTCAAAAATGTATAAGTTATAAGAATTTGATGGAGCGATCATAAACTATATAGTAATTATGAAAATCAATGGGTGAGAAAAAACATCTCAAAGTTATCACACATTAAGTTACAATTATTAAATTAGATAACAATGTTGGTACATTTACATTAGCTAAGGCTAACTTAGACCATTTTTATTGCTGACTGCTTAAATGTTAGCTACCATGATAGTAAATGTGATGGTCTAATCTGGGTCTTATTCTTGCTGTCAAATCTTATAAGGTTTAGATTTATTAGCAATTTGAGTTAACTTGCAGCTGTTTAATCTTAAACTATTAGTTTTTTTTTAATATCACAGTCATGTGCTGCTTGTAAATGGAGTGATTATTTATTTATTATTTAAGTAGTGATTGTTTTTCAACTGAAATTGAAAGTCGTTAGCCATTCAAGACTGGGGGTTCAAATTTCACCTCTGGTCTGTGTTTGTGTTTGTGCTTGGTGTGTTTCCTCCAGGTTTTTCAATATATTGTCATATAAATTAATTTGTAAAAACAGTACAAATGTTAACCCCAACAGTCAACCTTTCAATTTAAAACCGTGTTGGAATTAAAACTATAGATGAAAGAACTTTATTCATCTTTCGTGATTACATCTGTATATGCATTTAAAAGTATCAAAACTATTTATTTCTATCACTTTTATGTGTAGTGAAATGTTCTGCTCTGAATTTCCTTTTGATTTGTTACATTGCTGATGTCATGTCCCTTCCCTAGTGATACACACACACAGGAACGCAGGTGCAGGAAACAGTCTTTATTGGATCAGTCCCCTTTTGACTTGAACAAACTAAAACAAAACAAATAAGGTGCGACCCTCAGGTCGTTTTACCAGGCGCGGTCTGCAGGCGGAAACACAACTAGCTAGATACTCTTCTAGAAACACACTGGAAACAAACATGAACTGCAACAGGTCCACTGAGGAGTCAGTCCAAAAACGAGAAGCTGCCCTGCTTCACATAACCTCGCCTGCAGATACCGCTTAAGCCTGGGAGAGAGCGAGGAAACAACACTCTTAGTGTGTAGGGTTACATAAGGGTGACCAGACGTTGTGGTGTGGGTTCGGCTGGGTTAAATAGTGAGACACATGAGGTAGACACAGGTGATTTCTATCTGTTGTTAATGGGAGACAATGACATACGCAGACACACTAGGGGGAGACAAAGCTACGGCTCAGTAATCCGGTGAACCGGATGTTACAGCTGATTTCACTGTGGAAATTATTTTTGGTTGTGAATTTGTAGAATTCCAGAGAAAGGAGAACTGTTTCTGCTGCCTCAGTGGTGTCATCACAGTGGAGGAGAGTAAATACATGTGCCTCCTAAAAGGGACAAATGAAACTGAAATGTCATTATTTCTCTTTTCAGTGGAAATGAACGGGATCATTAAATCTGCACGTGTGTAATTGAACTAAATATCATAGCTTAAAATCTACTTATTTTACACACATGCTCGATTAATTATTATTTAAAAAAAACTATAAAAAAAAGACTTACACTGAAATACAACATAGGCTGTTTAATGATTAAACTATTTCGCACTGGATTTTATGCATGTACGTGCTCTCTGTACCAGATAGTAAAACATGTCCACCCTGTAATGAGATCATTCAATGTATCTTACTGCCTTCTTCTTCTTCTTTGTCTTTCAGCTGTTTCCTTTCAGGGGTCTCCACTGTGAATCATCTGTCTCCAGCTAACCTTGAATCCACTGCATCTTCTTCTCTCACACCAACTAACTTCATGTCCTCTCTCACTACATCCATAAATCTCCTTGGTCTTCCTCTAGACCTGCTGCCTGGCAGTTCCAACCTCAGCATCCTTCTAGCGATATATTCACAATCTCTCACCTGAACTTGTCCAAACCACCTCAATTTGGCCTCTTTGATTTTATCTCTAAAACATCTAATATGGGTTTCCCCTTTGATGGACTCATTCATGAACCTATTACATCCTTGTCAGTCCCAAAGAGAACGTCAACATTTTCATCTGTGTTAACGCCAACTCTGCCTCCTGTCTTTTATCTTTCAGTGCCACTGTCTCACCACTGTCTTGAACACCTTTCCATTCATTCTCGTTGATACTCTTTTATTATACAACACACCTGACAGTTTTTCCACCCATTCCAACCTGCCTGTACCCGCCTCTTCACCTCCTTTCCACAATGTCCATTGCTCTGGACCATTTACACATTTACAAGTACTTAAAATCCTGCGCCTTCTTTACCTCTGCTCCCTGTAGCTTCACTGTTCCACTTGGATCTTTCTCATTCACACACATGCATTCTGTTTCATTGCAGATAACCTTCATTCTTCTGCTTTCCAGAGAATACCTCAGCCTCTCCAGCTTTTCTTCTACCAGTTCCTTTCTGTTGCTACAAAGTCCACAATGTCATCTGCAAACATCTTAGTCCATGAAGACTCCTGTCTAACCTCATCCTGTCCATCACCCTAGCAAACATGAAGGGGCTCAGAGCCAATCCTTGATGCAGACCCACCTCCACCTTGAACTCTTGTCATACCTACAGTAGCACTATCTCACCACTGTCTTACAGCTCTCGTACATATCCTGCACCACTCTAACATACTCTATCATTCTCCCAGCCTCTCCAGATTTTCTTCTACGTGTTCCTAAAATCATCCTGTCCATCACCAGAGCAAATAGGAAGGGGCTCAGAGCCGAACCTTGATGCAGCCCCACCTCCACCTTGAACTCTTGTCATGCCTACATCTCACCACTGTCTTGCAGCTCTTGTACATGCCCTGCACCACTCTAACATACTTCTCTGGCACTCCAGACTTCCTCATAAAATACCACAGCTCCGTTCTCTGCACCCTGTCATATGCTTTCTTTAAAACTACAAAGACATAATGCAACTCCCTATTACTTTCTCTGTACTTGTCCATCAGCATCCTCAAAGCAAATACTGCAACTGTTGTACTCTTTCTATGAATATATGAATATTTCTGCTCACAAATGCTCACCTCTGCCCTTAATCTAGCTTTCACTACTCTTTTCCACAGATTCCTTGTATGTCTCATCAGCTTTATTCCTCTACTTGCCACAGCTCTGCATATCTCCCTTGTTTTTATAAATCAGTGCCAATACACTTCTCCTCCATTCCTCTGGGATCCCCTTACTCTCCAAGTTCTTGTATGTCATCAGGACCAGCTGCCTTTCATTCTTCATCCTCTAACACCCTCCTCACCTCACACTTCTTGATTTTTGCTACTTCCTGCTTAACAACAGTCACCTCTTCTACTCTTCGTCCTCTTTCATTTTCCTCATTCATCAACTCTTCAAAGAACATACTGTCATTCCTATCACCCTCCTGGCACCTGTCAGTATATTCCCTCCCTACGTACCTTTAATCACTCTAACCTGCTGCACATCATTTCCATCTCTATCTCTATGCTTTGCCAACCTGTACAGATCCACCTCTCCTTCCTTACAAAGGCCACTTTGTTTAGCCTTTGCCACATATACCTTTACCTTATGCTGCATCCCCCTGTTCTCCTGTCTACTCTTTTCAGTCTTCTCAGTGTCCCACTTCTTCTTAGCTCACCTCTTTCTCTGTATACAGTCCTGGAACACCAAATCCCCTTGTCCACTTTAATTTAGGTGTAAATAGAGTTTATACAAATACTATAGCCAGCAACCAGATGGTGTCTGTGACATTTGAGCTTCACATAGTAATCTCTCCTATGATTTCCACCTACATATTGTAAACGCACCTTCGTGGGATAGGAAAAATCACGGACACAGAGGAGTGGAATTGCGGTGTAATCAGTGCAGTATTAAATTTTTTTCTTCTCAGTCAGGTTCAGCGTGGCAAAAACACACACACAGTTAATAGTAGGCACGAAGGGGGTCTGATACCCGGTCGAGGGATGCATGTCCGAGTTCATACCGGTCGGTGAGGTTCGGCAACCCAGACTGGGCGGAGGTAGGTTGGGTCGCGGGCTCCTAATGGCCGGTGCGTGGCAGCCTTCGGGCCGGCATGTAGACAGTTACGGCTTCCTGTGAATCCGAATTTGTGGGGAGAGGAGAGCGACATGAGCTAACGACATACGTTCTTTTCCCACTCACCGGCCGGCGCCGTCGTGGTCCTTTTATAGGGAGCGGTTGACAGGTAGACGGTGATGCATTCGCTGTCGTTAATACCGGTGAGTGGCGGTGCCCTGCCCCCTTAATTACGCCTCTCGCGCTGTCCCCGGTGCTGAACCGGTGTTTCTTGTCTTTCCCGGAGGATGAGGTTAAGGCTGTTCTCTTATTGGGCTTCCTTGCTCTGAGCCCGTCGCCACAGCACCCACCCACCTCTCAGCTTTGAGCTCATCCTCGGAGATGCGAAGAATGCATGGCCTCTAGACAGTCCGTCTGCATTCCCGTGTTGTGCACCTGCCCTGTGCCGTATGGAGAAGGAGAAATCTTGGAATGAGAGAAACCAGCGTGTTATGCGAGGATTCGTGTCTTTGGCCCTTGCCAACCATTGGAGAGGAGCATGGTCTGTGATTAGTGAAAAGTGTCTCCCGGCTAAATAATACTTCAGCTCATCTATCGCCCATTTAATAGCAAGGGCCTCCCGCTCTATTGTAGCATATTTTTGTTCTACTGGTGAGAGTTTTCTACTCACATACAAGATGGGATGTTCTTCTCCTTCGAAATCCTGCGACAGGATGGCTGCTAGTCCCGTTTCTGATGCGTCTGTATGCAGAATAAATGACTTGTCAAAGTCAGGGTTTCGGAGGATGGGGGAGCTGGTGAGGTGGGCTTTCAGTTTCCGGAACGCATCTTCCGTCTCCTGTGTCCATAGCAGTTTCTCCGGTTGTCCCTTTTTTAGTAGATTTGAGAGGGGTGCTGAAATAGAGGAGAAGTTAGACACAAATCGTCTGTAATAACTGGCTAGCCCCAAGAAAGCGCGTACCTGTTTTTTTTATGTCGGCTGCGGGTACTTACGCACTGCCTCGATTTTCTTTTCTTGCGGTTTTAAGAGGCCGCAGCCGATCCTGTATCCCATTTATTGTGCCTCTGTTAATCCCAGGAAACATTTTTTTGGGTTCGCCGTCAGGCCGGCTTGTTTCAGTTCCCGCAGGATTTCGGAGAGGTGATGCAGGTGTTCCACCCAGTTGCAGGAATGGATGATCACATCATTTAAATATGCGGCTGCGTAGGGGCGATGACACCGTAATACCACGTCCATCAGACACTGGAAGGACTCGGTATTGCCAGTGACCGTGTCCTGTGCTAAAAGCTGTTTTTTCTCTGGCTTCCGGCGTGAGGGCAACCTGCCAGTAACCCTTTGTGAGGTCTAGTGTGGAGATGAACCGGGCTTTTCCCAGCCGATCTATGAGGTCATCCACTCTGGGCAGCGGGTAGGCATCGAACTGAGAGATCTGATTTAGCCGGCGAAAATCATCACATAACCGAATCGACCCGTCAGCCTTAGGTACCGTCACTATGGGGCTGGACCAGGGGCTAGTGGACTCCTCTATTATGCCACTGCGAAGCATGTTATCCACTTCGGCTTCAATGGTTCGACGACGGGCCTCCGGGGCTCGATAAGGTCTTTGTCGGACCGTCATATCAGGTGGTCTTCTAATATCATGTTGGACCAGGTGAGTGAGCCCCGGGTCGATGGAGAACACATCCTGGAACTGGTCTACTAGTTCCTTCAGTTCCTGGTGCTGTGCTGCCGTGAGACCATCCCCATGTTGCACCTGCTCGCAGCCTGATGGGGAGAGTATAGCAATGGCTGAGAGGCACGGTAGCGGTTCTACCCATCATTTTAATAAATTAATATGGTATAATTCAGTGTCTTTTCGCTTACCCGGCTGCTGCAGTCGGTAGTTCACCTGGGCCACCCGGTCGACGACCGTGTACGGTCCCTGCCAAGGAATTTGCAGGTCGTGTTTGGCAGGAGGAGGAGCACTCGATCCGCGATGTATTCCTGACCTTTCGCCGATTTTGGGAGTGGGTCAATGAGGTCCATTCCGATTCTCTCGAACGAGATGCCGATGATGGGAAGGGGGATCAGGGGGGCGGGAGCCGGTATTCGAGGCGAGGTATTTTGGCGTTGGCAGAAATTCCTTACTTCGGCCTCCAGCCCCGGCCAATGGAATCTATCCCTCACCTTGGCAATGGTGTTTCTCTCTCCCAGATGTCCGCTGAGGGGATGAGTGTGAGCCACGTGCATCACGGCGTCTACTTTCCCTTGTGGCACTACTAAGAGGTCTTGGGGCTCCCCCCTGCGGTCTGTGTGGTAATACAACAAGCCGTTCTTTATCAGAAAGTAAGATGCTGGCCGTGCATTTTCCTCTCCTTCGGCGATGCCTTCGATTTCCAGTACCTGGCTCCAGCAGTGCCGAAGACGGGCATCTTCATGTTGGAGCTGTGCGAAGCGGCCGTCTTTCCGGATCTGCTGAGGTACAAGAGGGTTAGATAGAGAGGGTGTCACACCTTCTGCTTTGGCATCGGCTTCCTCTTCCGCAGTTTGAGCTAACCAGGATGCCTGGGAGTGTTTCGGTCTCGTCGGCCCCTTCTGACGGGTCTCTCGCCTCCGCTGTTTTTTTTCCTTTTTCCCGGGTAATTTCCCAGGCCAATCTGTCCTAGAATGAGAGGAACAGGCAGGTTAGGCACGACCCCTGCGATCACTGAATATTTGCCCCACCGATCTTCCACGGTGAAACGGGCCGCTGGCACCTCCCGTCGGTCACCATGTATACAGGTGATCGGGAGGGGCCCGCACGGCCGCGCTCCTGGCAGAACGATCGAGGGCCGGGCTAAGGTGACTGCGCTTCCCGTGTCGATCAGTGCCGGTAGCGGGGCGCCCCCGACTCGAACCCAGTGAGTGGGGGCCGGGAGACTTTCTTCACACCGCCGGCTGTTGGCCCACAATCCCCCGGGATGAGAGGGATCTGCTGAGTTCTGGTTCGGTTGGCATTGGTTCGTCCTGCGGGGTCTCTGCCCGTGGCACTCGCAGAGTGGGAAGAGAAGGGGGAGGAGTCTCCCGTCTATACGGGGGAATGTAACAAGGAGGGCTTTGATCCGTGAATCTCTTTTTTTCTGGGCCTAGGGCCAAGGTCGATAATGCGCACTCTAAGGCTTCTGTCATTCCACGTAAGGAGGCCGGGGCAGCCTGCGCGTTTGATAAACCACAGCGGGCGAGGATTTGTTTTCAGCAGGTCAGTGTCCTCTACCTGGAGGGAGAAATACGCTCTCTGCGCTTCCCCGGCTAGGAGGGGGGCCAGGATGGTGGTCCATTCCTGTTTCGGCCAGCCCTCCAGTTCTGCCGTTCGTTCAAAGATTTGGAGGTATGCTTCGATATCATCATGTGATGTTAATTTTGGAAGTAGATGCTGGGCATCTTTTCTAGGGTCTGGGAGGGGTACGTCTTAATTACGCCTCTCGCGCTGTCCCCGGTGCTGAACCAGTGTCTCTTGTCTTTCCCGGAGGATGAGGTTAAGGCTGTCCTCTTATTGGGCTTCCTTGCTCTGAGCCCGTCGCCACAATATACAATCACTGGGGCTTTAATGAGGTTGAAATGACATGATCTTTACATTCACTCGATTTAACCTTAATTGAACGCCTATTGGAGAATAGTGTGTGTGTGTGTGTGTGTGTGTGTGTGTGTGTGTGTGTGTGTGTGTTTATCTTTCCTTCTATTATTCAATTATATTTTATTAAATTTTATTTGTATAGCGCTTTTAACAATTGTCATTGTCGCAAAGCAGCTTTACACAATCAAAATGAACTATTTAAGTTTGTATGGAATGTGAATGTGTATGAATGAAAATGGTCAGCCGAGGGCGACAATGGCAAGGAAAAACTCCCGGAGATGGCAATAGGATGAAACCTTGAGAGGAACCGGACTCAACAGGGAACCCATTCTCATTCAAATGATAAGGAATGGCAGGAATTGATCTGCAGTAATACTGTGTGTTACTGTAGGTGGCAGGCAGTTCAGTATAACAGTTGATGTTAATTGATGTTAATATGGAGTCCAGGTAGTTATTACTATAATAAGGTAAGAGGATTACGGTAGATCATCTCAATTTTTTTATTTCTCCTACCCTCAATTTCAATCACAGTTAACACCTAAACAACTCACAAAAATCTGATATTTATAAAGAATACACAGTAATGTGCTGACTTTATTATAATTTAGTGGGTAAGTATACAAAAATATTTGTAAAAAAAAATCTAAGTTTCTTTAGAAGTACTTTACAAAAATAAGTCAAAAATATTAAACAGTAGACATATCATATGAATAGTTTGTACAATATAAAAAACTTTACAAGCATAACAAAGAAATATACCAAATGTATATAATTTTTTTTACATTTAAAATATTTCAAGTGAGTTGTCTCTGTGCCCTTTTCTTTCACTTCTGTTCAGTAATGTCAGACATTTTCTCAGCACTTCTGTAAAAGAAAATTTAAATATAGAAATTTTTATTTTTCTATCACTGGCTTTTAAATATAAAATATCATGATTAGATTGAAACAATATTTAATGAAATCCTCTTACCTTTTTCCTAAAGCTGTCTTGATGTATTTCTGAGTAAATTCAGATTCTGGATTCAAGCATTTTTTCCCTGCACCGTTCTTCAGAGTGACACTACAGAGATAAATATGAAGTTAGATAACTCAATAGAAGGAAATGGTGTTGTATTATACATTTTTATAGATGTTAGTATTTACTGAACGTACATGATTTCCACATTTTCACAAGATGCACTAACAGGATAAAATTCTATCTTGTCAATACGTTGTAGACGAACTACGTTCGCCAGAGGACCCTGACACAAACACCTTGTTACACTGGTCCTGGTCTGTCCTGCAAACAGATAATTGTATATTTTGAGTTATTACCATTCTGTTTAATCCTGTATATCAGTATATATAGTATATAAGAGGTGTATATGAGGATTAGAATCTTACCTTGTACATGAACGATAAGTAGACAAGCAAACACAACAAAAACTGCAGTAGGCTTCATTTTCCTCTTGCTCTTGAACACACTCGATGCTCTGAAGATTCAGTGAATGATTGTCTTCTTGATGCTTGTTGATGTTGTGAATGATTGAGTCTGGTCAGTCCTCTTTTATACACACAGAGGGGCATTTCCCTGTGTTACTGCCTTGTTTCACTTCCAGTTGTACTTCCTGTGGATTTAACTCTCATTTCTTAGAAACGGCCTCTCTGATAGTTAGCACTGATTGAGACTGAAGTTCATGACTCTGACACATGGAAAAACTTCAAATCTAGATTGAATGCAAAATTTATAAGAATAAATATATATATATATATATATATATATATATATATATATATATATATATATATATATATATTATATATATATATATATATATATATATATATATATATATATATATATATATATATATATATATATTTATATATTAACATTTAAATTGATGGATGGATGTTTTCCACCTCTGGATGTCACATAAATGACGTTCTCAAAAACATTATGAATGTTAATTCCAACCATAACCCTGATCTAAATCATTCTAATATTTTATATAATTTAGTCATCCAGATATTTCACATTTAAGACCTATTGATGAAGTAACTTAATTAATCTTTGAAGGCTACAGCTGTGTAAGCATTTTAAAGCTAATGTAGGTATCTAAATTATAAATTTATATTTTTTTCTCCATGGTAAAACTTGTCATATGTTATGCAGACTGAAAAGTTCTCCTCTGAATTTCATATTATTTTATTACATTGCTGATTTCACTGTGGAGATTATTTGGGTATTTGTGGAATAGATTCCAGAGAAAGAAGAACTGTTTCTGCTGCTGCAATGGTTAATCAAGGCAGGAGAGTAAATGCATGTGCCTCCTGAAAGGGACAAATGAAACTGAAATGTCATGATTTCTCTTTTCAGTGGAAATGAACGGGATCATAAAATCTGCACATGTGTGTTCTATGCTTTCAGAATTTCATATAAATCATATGGCAACAGAAATTTAAATATACACATTTTCAAACATTAACTTTAATTAAACTAAATGACATCTAAAATCGTTAGTTATAGGTGCAAGTCTTGGTAAGGTAAAATATTGAATAATTATTTTACAAATGCTTGATTAATGATTATTTCCCTTATTTTCCTATATTTCATTCTTAATCCTTCTATATTGTGTTTAGCGTGAATTTATTGAAAGACTTACACTGAAAGACATACACTGTTAATTGATAAAACTACTGTGCACTGGATTTTAAGCATGTACAGTACAGTATGTGCTCTTTGTACCAGATGTCTCGCCTGCCAGTGCCTAAACCCCAGCCACTGGAAACATTGCCGATCCCAAGCTCGGATTAAATGGGAGGGAGAAGATCTTAGACCAAGCTTGTATGTGCGGACCGGATAGTCCGCTTTGGCGACCCCTTGCCAGGAGCAGCCAAAAGAACAGCAACAACAACATGTGCTCTCTGTACCAGATAATAAAACATCTCCACCCTGTAATGAGATTATAATTTTTCTTACTGAAATTTCAGAAATGAGATTTCAGGGAGCTCTGCCTGGGATGTGTTACTGGACTGTTTTTTCTGTCCACGTGCACCTTTAGGGGGAAGATTAATTACATTTCAATACAGAGTTCTTCTGACTAATTCCCTTTTTAATCCATTTTGTGAAGTACAGTTATGAAAGTTGAACTGAATGCTATCTCAAAGTGTTAAGTACAGTAGAACATAATTAGTTAAATGATGTTTAAAATGCTAAATAGAGTTTATGCAAATACTACAGCCATCTACTAGTTGGCGTCTCAGACTTTTGAGCTTCACTTAATCCCTCATATCCACCTACTGTATTTATACAGTCACTGAAGCTCAATTACTAGATTAGGTTTGATGAGGATAAAATTGGCGTATGACATGGCCGTTATATTCACATTTCTTATTGTCTTTTTATAATTAATGGAATAATTTCCAATAATAATGGAATAACTCCTCCCCCCGCTGATTTTCTCCCTAATTTAGTCGTGTCCAATACCTCCCAGTCACTAGGGGGTGACCACATTAAGGCTAGCACTGCCACTCAGTCCGGAGAACCACGTGACGCCAGCCGATCACATGTTATTCAAACTGATTGTTTAATTGACAGCTAAAAAAAAAAAAAACTCATCTGAACTATGATAATGAGCAAACATTTAAAGTATTTGCTCGCTTACGCACCATTGGGGGCGGCATAACACTTGGACGACAGTGCTATCCACTCCTTCCGCTTGCATGAGCTCACAGACATCCCTGATTGGCTGTAGAACCGTGATTAATGTGGGATCACAAAGTACCTCTCATCCCTGCCCTCTGAAAGAGCTCTGATACTGAGCAAATATTTAAAGTTCTATTATGTGCTGACTTAATATATCAGTAATTATTGAGAACTGATACAAAACATGTACAGCATATGATATCATGTTTTTCTGTAAAATTTTGAAATAAATCATGTTTTGATTATGATCAATTTTGTAAGCTGAATCAATTCAGCATAACAAAAATAAAATTTTCAATCCTACTCAAAAGGATTTTATTTTACTTTGACACAGTGTCTCTAACTGTCGCCTTGCACCTCCAGGGTCCGGGTTCGAGTCCCGGCCAGGCTCGATTCCCGTCTCTGTGTGCATGGAGTTTGCATGTTCTGCCCGTGCTTGGTGGGTTTCCTCCAGGTACTCCGGTTTCCTCCCACAGTCCAAAGACATGCAGATTAGGCTAATTGGCGTTCCTAAATTGACCATAGTGTGTGAATGAGTGTGTGTGTGTGTGTTTGTGTGTGCTCTGCAGTGGATTGGCACGCTGTCCAGGGTGTACCCTGCCTTGTGCCCAGAGTCTCCTGGGATAGGCTCCAGGTCCCCACGACCCTAATACAGGATAAAGCGGTATAGAAGATGAATGAATGAATGAACAGTGTCTTTACTAGATCTGAGAAACTGAGACTTCCTAGTTATTTCACCTCTGCGTATATGCCTTCTCCAAAGCCCACGGACAGCACCCGTTACAATTGTACTATATGTTACTGTGTTATTATTAAAGCTAAGGAAGGTTTTTAGTATAACTTGTGCAATATTTTCTTATTTCGAACAATCATGTTTGCACTCTGTTTGCTGTTTGCACCAAGATCATGATCCAGGTTCCACTTCCCATATATCCCATATAATATTGTTATATTTATTATATTTTAGTGGAATTATCTTTTGTTTATTCTTATATTTCTTATTGCTTATGATCTCTGAGAGCTACCAAACAAATTTTGTTGTATCACTACAATGATAATAAAGTCTCTTTATCTTTAAATAAACATATTAATTAATTAATGGCTGGTAAAAATGTATTCATTACATTTTTAAAGTCCAATTTTTTATTTGCTAAAAAAAAAAAAGAATAAAGCAATCTTTTGGTCAACCAAACCCAACCAAAAGATGCTTTTCGTGACTCCCTGTTAGTTCTATAACCTTTTCAGCTGCTCAGGTTCTTGTAAGTTTGATCATTGTTTTAAAGATTTTACATTAATACTGCTTTAGTCACAACCAATTTCAAGCCTATTAAATACTCATCTAGCAAATAATGCAAAAACAAACTGGCTTCCACATACATTTTTTAAGTTAACTAGCATAATGTGGAATTTTGTCAATACCGTCAGATGTCAACACTGTCAGGAAATACAATCTAACGGTGGGAATTTATTGTGTGACAGAATTGACAAATATATCCAAAGTAGATTTTATTTTACTACTTAGAATAGTTGCATTTTCTACAGCTACTACCTGCCATGGACTGCAACCGCCAGTCGCTGCCCAAACAAACTAACAGAATTTCAGTTTTATGTACAGATGTCAACACAATCAGATGTTTAATGGTATTAAAAGGTGCTGCATTAATTTTTTAATTATTATGACAGTTTGTAGAATATAAAATGTATTATTTTTAAAAACTATGTTTTCAAGTAAATAAATATAATTAAGATTTATCTTTTCATGTCTAACGGTGTTGACAAAAATCTTGTAATGCACAAAAATGGGAGGTTGTTCCAAAACAGAGTTTTATAACCCACACCTGACTTTATTATAATTTAGTACATGTTGGTAAGTATGCAAAATTAAAAAAATTATAATTTAAAAGTACTTTACATCCATCAATAACGAATAATAGCTATAATACATTAAACAGTAGACATATTATATGGACAGTTTGTACAATAAAAAAGCATAACAAACAAATACAGTATACATAACATTTAAAACTTATATACATTTTGTACAACATTTGCCTCTGTGCCCTCCATTTTCACTTCAGTTCAGTAAGTTCAGACATTTACTCAGCACTTCTGTGAAAGACAAAAGAGAAAACAGATTTAAAATGAATAGATTTGTCTATCATGGGTTTTCATACATATGACTTTTTAACTAATTATAATGATTATATTATAACAAAATTGTCTTACCTTTTTTCTAACATTGCACTGATGTATTTCTGAGTAAATTCTGATTTTGGATTCAAGCATTTTTTCCCTGCGCCGTTCTTCAGAGTGACACTACAGAGATAAATAAGAAGTTAGATAACTAATAATAGATGTAAATGATGATTTATTGTGCATTGTGCATTGTGCATTGGATGTTCATAGTTACTGAACTTACATGATTTCCGTATTTTCACAAGATGCACTAACAGGATAAAATTCTATCTTGTCAATACGTTGTAGACGAACTACGTTTGCCAGAGGACCCTGACAAAAACACCTTGTTACACCGGGTCTGCCCTGTCCTGCAAACAGATAGAAATTGTATATTTATTATATTTTCATAACATATTTATTATAGTTATTACAGTTCTGTGTAAACCTATCAGTAAAAGAGGTGCATATGAATATTATAAATCTTACCTTGTACATGAACGATAAGTAGACAAGCAAACACAACAAAAACTGCAGCAGACTTCATTTTCCTCTTGCTCTTGAAAACACTCGATGCTCTGAAGACTCAGTGAATGATTGTCTTCTTGATGCTTGTTGATGATGTGAATGATTGAGTCTGGTCAGTCCTCTTTTATACACACAGAGGGGCATTTCCCTGTGTTACTGCCTTGTTTCACTTCCAGTTGTACTTCCTGTGGATTTAACTTTCTCATTTCTTAAAAACGGCCTCTCTGATAGTCAGCGGTGACTGAGACCGAAGTTCATGACTTTGTTTGGGTTTCACTTGAAGTCTGGAACTTCAAAAAATTCAAATCTAGATTCGATGCAAAATTTGTGAGAATTTGATGTAGCGATCATAAACTCTATAGTAATTATGAAAGTCAATGTATGAGAAAAAAATTTTCCAAAATGTTATCACACATTAAGGTAGGATTACATTAAACATTTACGTTAGCTAAGGCTAACTTAGATAATTTTTTTATATTTTTTTATTTACCTTTATTTAACCAGGCAAGACAGATTAAGAACAGGTTTCTTATTTACAACTGTGGCCTGGCACAGTTTTATTGCTAATCCCACAAATGTTAGCTACCATGATAGTAAATGTGATGGTCTCATATCTGGGTCTTATTCTTGCTGATTTACATTTACATTTAGGCATTTGGCAGACACTCTTAATCAGAGCGACTTACATTTTTATCTCATTATACATCTGGGCCCGGTTTCTCGAAAGCTTCTTATCTCTAAGTAGTTCTTAAGTCGTACCTTAACCTCTCTCTTAACTTAATGGCGCATTTCCCGAAACGTTCTTACGCTAAGTATCTCTTAGCTACGTCAGACGTTCGTAAGGTTGGTCTGGAGCAACCTGAACTCATACTTAGCGTAGTTTCAGCTCAAGACACTAGTCGCCGCCACTGAGCAGCAGTTTTTATAAACCAGCGGTGTATGCAAACACATTATGGCACGTTATCAAAGTCGTATTAATAATGGAATATACTGTAGACCTGTTTAAGAATATTATTTTATTTGATATCAGAACTAATAGAGTGACTTTTAATTAGCCTATTTCATAATGTGACTAATGCATTAAAATTGCCAATCACAATTAATATTAAACAGCTGGCGAACAATTAGGCAGCGATACAGCGTGGTGTGTTAAACTGAAGACGGCGCGGTCCGTGGAGCCGTGTGGGTCATGTACATTTTTCCTTTAGACAAAAGTTCAGCCCTTTTCATATTTTCCCCGTGGCCGTTATTAAAAAATATATAAGATAAAAGTTTTGCCTTCCAGGGCAACAGATTATGGAGCTTCTTGAGCTGCTCAGACCTGCGCGTGCCAGCTAGACCAACGCGTCATACTTACTGTACTTACTGTACTGTACACTCCCCGTCCCGATGTCCAGCTGCTCGCTGCTTTTTGTTTAAAATATGTTTCATTGATCATTAGCCATTATCCATAACTTTATGGGTTTTTCTTTTGACACGTTTTATTTTTATGAAATTTGATTATGAGAAAATCACCATTGGAGTTTCAAACCCCGCATCCATTCATGTTTCTGGGTGATTGTAATGTGTAATACCCCTACAGTATTCACTCATGCGGTGTGACTCGGTGTGAGATGCGGTGTGTTATACCCCTATCTCACCTGCACGGGCTCGCGCTGTGGCCGTAGGCTTGATCATGATTCACCCCGAGTTTTTGCGCTGTGATTACGTTTCCATGTTTCCGCGTGAAAAATTCAACGTTTAATTTTTTGCTGGTCCTCGCGGAAGCTTGCAGACTTTGTAGAACTTCGCGGAATGTTAAAGGAACGTGGTGGGCAATCGCGGCAGCTCACGGAGATGAGTCCGGCCACACAGGTGAGAGAGGGGTATTAGGCACCACACAGGTGAGAGAGGGGTATTAGGCACCACACAGGTGAGAGAGGGGTATTAGACACCGTGATCTGCCTCGAGTGACCGGCGCCCGACGGTCCGCGAAGATCTACAAGGTCCGCGAGCTTCCACATGTTTATTTTTTTTGCGTGGTAAAATGGAAACGTAATAACAGCACCAAAACTCGCGCCGAATCATAATGAACCGCACTTACGGCCCCGCGTGTGACATAGGGGTATTAAACCTCCACCCTGTCATCTCATCGTATTCATTCCATAAGTGCGCTATACAACACCAACAACTGACACTTCACATTGTTTCTGAAGCTGGTGAAGAGTGTTATCAGCTGTTTGTCCATCAACTATGATTGTATACCCGGTTCGTTTCACGGCCATATGTTACATGAAAATATTATATATTATATTATTATATTAATTAATATTAATTTATATATTTGTCTATTATGGCATGTTATTGTTAAGTTAACACATGTCGAAATAAACGCTATTAAAAGAATTTAGTGCAATGTTTAATTTGCATAGAAAGTGCCGTCTTTCTTAACACTGTCATGCAAAAGGAGTGAAAAATCGATTCCAGAGCCACCGATGTCCGCTAATTCAGGACCTTCACTGTAGACAGCGCCGCGTAACGTCGGACGTAAGAGGCAGCGACTTAAGAAGACTCCTAAGAGACAGTTCGAGAAATACACTTAGAAAAGTTATCACTTAACGTAAGATATATCTTAAGAGTCTTCTTAGCGCGCGAATAGTGTGCGTTATCGAGAAACCGGGCCCTGAGCAGTTGAGGGTTAAGGGCCTTGCTCAAGGGCCCAACAGTGGCAACTTGGTGGTTGTGGGGTTTGAACCTGGGATCTTCCGAACCGTAGTCCAATGCCTTAACCACTGAGCTACCTCTGCTGATCTTGTAAGGTTTAAATTTATTTGCAATTTTATGTAACTTGCAGTGGTTTAATGTAAAACTATTTAACATAATGTTAATGTTAAACTATTAGTTTTATTAAGTATCAGTCATGTGATTTCAACTGAAATATAGTCGTTAGCCATTTAAGACTGGGGGTTCAAATTTCACCTCTGGTCTGTGTTTGTGTTTGTGCTTGGTGTGTTTCCTCCAGGTTTTTCAGTTTCCTTGCACAGTCATATAAATTAATTTGAAAAAACAGTACAAATGTTAACCCCAACAGTCAACGTTTCAATTTAAAACGATGTTGGAATTAAAACTATAGATAAACTATATATAAATTTAATTAATCTTTCGAGACTACATCTGTGTATGCATTTAAAAGTATTTAAAAAATGTATTTCTATTATTTTTTCCATGGAAAAACTTTTTATGTGTAGTGAAATGTTCTGCTCTGAATTTCCTTTTGATTTGTTACATTGCTGATTTCACTGTGGAAATTATTTTTGGTTGTGAATTCATAGAATTCCAGAGAAAGGAGAACTGTTTCTGCTGCCTCAGTGGTGTCATCACAGTGGAGGAGAGTAAATACATGTGCCTCCTAAAAGGGACAAATGAAACTGAAATGTCATTATTTCTCTTTTCAGTGGAAATGAACGGGATCATTAAATCTGCACATGTAAAATTGAACTAAATATCATAGCTTAAAATCAACTTATTTTACACACATGCTCGATTAATTATTATTTAAAAAAAGACTTACACTGAAATACAACATAGGCTGTTTAATGATTAAACTATTTCGCACTGGATTTTATTCATGTATGTGCTCTCTGTACCAGATAGTAAAACATGTCCACCCTGTAATGAGATCATTCAATGTATCTTACTGCCTTCTTCTTCTTTGTCTTCCGGCTATGAATCATCTGTCTCCAGCTAACCCTGAATCCTCTGCATCCTCTTCACTCACACCAACTAACTTCATGTCCTCTCTCACTACATCCATAAATCTCCTTGGTCTTCCTCTAGACCTCCTGCCTGGCAGTTCCAACCTCAGCATCCTTCTAGCGATATATTCACAATCTCTCCTCTGAACATGTCCAAACTACAAACCGGATTCCAAAAAAGTTGGGACACTAAACTAATTGTGAATAAAAACTGAATGCAATGATGTGGAGATGGCAAATGTCAATATTTTATTCAGAATAGAACATAGATGACAGATCAAAAGTTTAATCCGAGAAAATCTATAATTTTAAAGGAAAAATATGTTGATTCCAAATTTCACAGTGTCAACAAATCCCAAAAAAGTTGGGACAAGTAGCAATAAGAGGCTGGAAAAAGTAAATTTGAGCATAACGAAGAGCTGGAAGACCAATTAACAGTAATTAGGTTAATTGGCAACATGATTGGGTATAAAAAGAGCTTCTCAGAGTGGCAGTGTCTCTCAGAAGCAAAGATGGGTAGAGGATCACCAATTCTCACAATGTTGCGCAGAAAGATAGTGGAGCAATATCAGAAAGGTGTTACCCAGCAAAAAATTGCAAGGACTTTGCAGTTATCATCATCAACTGTGCATAATATCATCTGAAGATTCAGAGAATCTGGAACAATCTCTGTGTGTAAGGGTCAAGGGTGTAAAACCATACTGGATGCCCGTGATCTCCGGGCCCTTAAATGACACTGCACCACAAACAGGAATGCTACTGTAAAGGAAATCACAGAATGGCCTCAGGAATACTTCCAGAAACCATTGTCAGTGAAAACAATCCACCGTTCCATCCGCTGTTGCCAGATGAAACTCTACAGTGCAAAGAAGAAGCCATTTCTAAGCAACATCCACAAGCACAGGCGTTTTCATTGGGCCAGGGATCATTTAAAATGGAGTGTGGCAAAATGGAAGACTGTTCTGTGGTCAGATGAGTCACGATTCCAAGTTCTTGTTGGAAATGTGGGACGCCATGTCATCCGGACCAAAGACGACAAGGACAACCCAAGTTGTTATCAACGCTCAGTTCAGAAGCCTGCATCTCTGATGGTATGGGGTTGCATGAGTGCGTGTGGCATGGGCAGCTTGCATGTCTGGAAAGGCAACATCAATGCAGAAAAATATATTCAGGTTCTAGAACAACATCTAGTCATCTCTTTCAGGGAAGACCCTGCATTTTTCAACAAGATAATGCCAGACCACATTCTGCATCAATGACAACATCATGGCTGCGTAGGAGAAGGATCCGGGTACTGAAATGGCCAGTCTGCAGTCCAGATCTTTCCCCTATAGAGAACATTTGGCGCATCATAAAGGAAGGTGCGACAAAGAAGGCCCAAGACGATTGAACAGTTAGAGGCCTGTATTAGACAAGAATGTGAGAGCATTCCTATTTCTAAACTTGAGAAACTGGTCTCCTCGGTCCCCAGACATCTGTTGAGTGTTGTAAGAAGAAGGGGAGATGCCACACAGTGGTGAAAATGGCCTTGTCCCAACTTTTTTGGGATTTGTTGACACCATGACATTTTGATTCACCATATTTTTCCCTTAAAATGATACATTTTCTCAGTTTAAACTTTTGTTCCGTGATTTATGTTCTATTCTGAATAAAATATTGACATTTGCCATCTCCACATCATTGTATTCAGTTTTTATTCACAATTTGTTTAGTGTCCCAACTATTTTGGAATCTGGTTTGTACCTCAATCTGGCCTCTCTGACTTTATCTCTAAAACATCTAATATCGGTTTCCCCTCTGATGGACTCATTCTTGATCCTATTCCATCCTTGTCACTCCCAAAGAGAATCTCAACATCTTCAGCTCTGCTACCTCCAACTCGGCCTCCTGTCTTTTCTTCTGGGCCACTTTTCTTCAGTGTCTCTAAGCCGTAGAGCATCGCTGGTCTCACCACTGTCTTGAAAACCTTTCCATTCATTTTCGCTGATACTCTTTTATTACACAACACACCTGACACTTTTTTCTACCCATTCCACCCTGCCTGTACCCGCCTCTTCACCTCCTTTCCACAATGTCCATTGCTAAGTACTTAAAATCCTGCACCTCCTTTACCTCTGCTCGCTGTAGCTTCACTGTTCCACTTGGATCTTTCTCATTCACACACATGCATTCTGTTTTGTTGCAGATAACCTTTATTCTTCTGCTTTCCAGAGAATACCTCAGCCTCTCCAGCTTTTCTTCTACCAGTTCCTTTCTGTTGCTACAAAGTCCACAATGTCATCTGCAAACATCTTAGTCCATGAAGACTCCTGTCTAACCTCATCCTGTCCATCACCCTAGCAAACATGAAGGGGCTCAGAGCCAATCCTTGATGCAGACCCACCTCCACCTTGAACTCTTGTCATACCTACAGTAGCACTATCTCACCACTGTCTTACAGCTCTCGTACATGTCCTGCACCACTCTAACATACTCTATCATTCTCTGCCACTCCAGACTTCCTCATAAAATACCACAGCTCCTCTCTCTGCACCCTGTCATACGCTTTATCTAAATCTATAAATACACAATGCAACTCACTATTACTTTCTCTGTACGTCTCCTCCAGCATCCTCAAAGCAAATACTGTATCTGTTGTACTCTTTCTAGGCATGAAACCATATTTCTGCTAACAAATGCTCACCTCTGCCCTTAATCTAGCTTTCACTACTCTTTCCCACAGATTCATTGTATGGCTCATCAGCTTTATTCCTCTAGTTGCCACAGCTCTGCATATCTCCCTTGTTCTTATAAATCAGCGCCAATACACTTCTCCATTCCTCTGTGATCCCCTTACTCTCCAAGATCTTGTATGTCATCAGGAACAACTGCCTTTCATTCTTCATCCTCTTTAATGCCCTCCTCACCTCACACTTCCTGATTTTTTGCTACTTCCTGCTTAACAACAGTCACCTCTTCTACTCTTCGTTCTCTTTCATTTTCCTCATTCATCAACTCTTCAAAGTACATCCTTCCATTCCTATCACCCTCCTGGCACCTGTCAGTATATTCCCTCCCTACCTTTAATCACTCTAACCTGCTGCACATCATTTCATCTCTCTCTGCTTTGCCAACTTGTACAAATCCATCTCTCCTTCCTTACAAAGGCCACTTTACCTGCATCACCCTGTACTCCTGTCTACTCTTTTCAGTCTTCTCAGTGTCCCACTTCTTAGCTAACCAAATCCCCTTGTCCACTTTAATTTAGTTCTAAATAGAGTTTATGCAAATACTATAGCCAGTTACCAGATGGTGTCTGTGACATTTGAGCTTCACATACTGTAGTAATCTCTCCTATGATTTCCACCTACATATACAACAATTAATGTTTTTAATGAGGTTGAAATGACATGACCTTTACATTCACTAGATTTCGCCTCAATTGAACACTTATTGGATAATAGTGTGTGTGTGTGTGTGTGTGTGTGTGTGTGTCTGTGTGTGTGTGTGTGTGTGTGTGTGTGTGTTTATCTTTCCTTCTACTATCCATTCCATTTCTTAATTTCTCCTATTCTCAATTCCAATCACAGTTAACACCTACCAAAAAAAAACTAATTAAAAAATCAGATATTTATGAAGTAATACACAGTAATGTGCTGACTTTATTATCATTTAGTAGGTAATTATACAAAAATATTTGTAAAAAACTTTCTTTAGAAGTACTTTACATCCAGCAATATACAAAAATAAGTCAAATAAATTAAGTCAAATAAATTAAAAATATGATAGACATATCATATGAACAGTTTGTACAATAAAACAAAACTTTACAAGCATAACAAAGAAATATACAAAATTTATATAATTTATTTTACAACATTTAAAATATTTCAAATGAGTTGTCTCTGTGCCCTTTTCTTTCACTTCTGTTCAGTAATGTCAGACATTTTCTCGGCACTTCTGTAAAAGAAAAACAGATTTAAAATTTTTAATTTGTCCATCACTGGCTTTCAAATATACACTTTTTTGATAAAATATTTAATGAAATGTTCTCACCTTTTTTCTAAAGCTGTCTTGATGTATTTCTGAGTAAATTGAGAGTTTGGATTCAAGCATTTTTTCCCTGCACCGTTCTTCAGAGTGACACTACAGTGATAAATATGAAGTTAGATAACTCAATAGAAAGAAATGGTGTTGTATTATACATTATTATGGATGTTAGTATTTACAGAACTTACATGATTTCCACATTTTCACAAGATGCACTAACAGGGTAAACCTCAATCTTGTCAATACGTTGTAGACGAACTACGTTCGCCAGAGAACCCTGACACAAACACCTCGTTACGCTGGTCCTGGCCTGTCCTGCGAACAGATTACAATTGTATATTTTGAGTTATTACAATTCTGTTTAATCCTGTATATCAGTATATATAGTATATAAGAGGTGTATATGAGGATTAGAATCTTACCTTGTACATGAACGATAAGTAGACAAGCAAACACAACAAAAACTGCAACAGGCTTCATTTTCCTCTTGCTCTTGAACACACTCGATGCGCTGAAGATTCAGTGAATGATTGTCTTCTTGATGCTTGTTGATGTTGTGAATGATTGAGTCTGGTCAGTCCTCTTTTATACACATAGAGGGGCATTTCCCTGTTTTACTGCCCTGTTTCACTTCCAGTTGTACTTCCTGTGGATTTAACTTTCTCATTTCTTAGAAACGGTCTCTCTGATAGTTAGCACTGACTGAGGCAGAAGTTCATCACTTTGTTTGGGTTTTCACTTAATGGAGTCTGTAACGTTATTACTGGAGCTGACACATGGAAAAACTTCGAGGCTAGATTCAATGCCAAATGTTTGAAAATTAGAAAGAGTGATCATAAACCTCAATAGTTATTAAAGTATATGCATCAGAAAAAACATCACCAAAGTAAAAAAACATAAAAATTTAAGTTACCCAAAGTTGCCCAAACAAACTAACAGAATTTCAGTTTTATGTACAGATGTCAACACAATCAGATGTTTAATGGTATTAAAAGGTGCTGCATTAATTTTTTAATAATTATGACAGTTTGTAGAATATAAAATGTATTATTTTTAAAAACTATGTTTTCAAGTAAATAAATATAATTAAGATTTATCTTTTCATGTCTAACGGTGTTGATAAAAATCTTGTAATGCACAAAAATGGGAGGTTGTTCCAAAACAGAGTTTTATAACCCACACCTGACTTTATTATAATTTAGTACATGTTGGTAAGTATGCAAAATTAAAAAAATTATAATTTAAAAGTACTTTACATCCATCAATAACGAATAATAGCTATAATACATTAAACAGTAGACATATTATATGGACAGTTTGTACAATAAAAAAGCATAACAAACAAATACAGTATACATAACATTTAAAACTTATATACATTTTGTACAACATTTGCCTCTGTGCCCTCCATTTTCACTTCAGTTCAGTAAGTTCAGACATTTACTCAGCACTTCTGTGAAAGACAAAAGAGAAAACAGATTTAAAATGAATAGATTTGTCTATCATGGGTTTTCATACATATGACTTTTTAACTAATTATAATGATTATATTATAACAAAATTGTCTTACCTTTTTTCTAACATTGCACTGATGTATTTCTGAGTAAATTCTGATTTTGGATTCAAGCATTTTTTCCCTGCGCCGTTCTTCAGAGTGACACTACAGAGATAAATAAGAAGTTAGATAACTAATAATAGATGTAAATGATGATTTATTGTGCATTGTGCATTGTGCATTGGATGTTCATAGTTACTGAACTTACATGATTTCCGTATTTTCACAAGATGCACTAACAGGATAAAATTCTATCTTGTCAATACGTTGTAGACGAACTACGTTTGCCAGAGGACCCTGACAAAAACACCTTGTTACACCGGGTCTGCCCTGTCCTGCAAACAGATAGAAATTGTATATTTATTATATTTTCATAACATATTTATTATAGTTATTACAGTTCTGTGTAAACCTATCAGTAAAAGAGGTGCATATGAATATTATAAATCTTACCTTGTACATGAACGATAAGTAGACAAGCAAACACAACAAAAACTGCAGCAGACTTCATTTTCCTCTTGCTCTTGAAAACACTCGATGCTCTGAAGACTCAGTGAATGATTGTCTTCTTGATGCTTGTTGATGATGTGAATGATTGAGTCTGGTCAGTCCTCTTTTATACACACAGAGGGGCATTTCCCTGTGTTACTGCCTTGTTTCACTTCCAGTTGTACTTCCTGTGGATTTAACTTTCTCATTTCTTAAAAACGGCCTCTCTGATAGTCAGCGGTGACTGAGACCGAAGTTCATGACTTTGTTTGGGTTTCACTTGAAGTCTGGAACTTCAAAAAATTCAAATCTAGATTCGATGCAAAATTTGTGAGAATTTGATGTAGCGATCATAAACTCTATAGTAATTATGAAAGTCAATGTATGAGAAAAAAATTTTCCAAAATGTTATCACACATTAAGGTAGGATTACATTAAACATTTACGTTAGCTAAGGCTAACTTAGATAATTTTTTTATATTTTTTTATTTACCTTTATTTAACCAGGCAAGACAGATTAAGAACAGGTTTCTTATTTACAACTGTGGCCTGGCACAGTTTTATTGCTAATCCCACAAATGTTAGCTACCATGATAGTAAATGTGATGGTCTCATATCTGGGTCTTATTCTTGCTGATTTACATTTACATTTAGGCATTTGGCAGACACTCTTAATCAGAGCGACTTACATTTTTATCTCATTATACATCTGGGCCCGGTTTCTCGAAAGCTTCTTATCTCTAAGTAGTTCTTAAGTCGTACCTTAACCTCTCTCTTAACTTAATGGCGCATTTCCCGAAACGTTCTTACGCTAAGTATCTCTTAGCTACGTCAGACGTTCGTAAGGTTGGTCTGGAGCAACCTGAACTCATACTTAGCGTAGTTTCAGCTCAAGACACTAGTCGCCGCCACTGAGCAGCAGTTTTTATAAACCAGCGGTGTATGCAAACACATTATGGCACGTTATCAAAGTCGTATTAATAATGGAATATACTGTAGACCTGTTTAAGAATATTATTTTATTTGATATCAGAACTAATAGAGTGACTTTTAATTAGCCTATTTCATAATGTGACTAATGCATTAAAATTGCCAATCACAATTAATATTAAACAGCTGGCGAACAATTAGGCAGCGATACAGCGTGGTGTGTTAAACTGAAGACGGCGCGGTCCGTGGAGCCGTGTGGGTCATGTACATTTTTCCTTTAGACAAAAGTTCAGCCCTTTTCATATTTTCCCCGTGGCCGTTATTAAAAAATATATAAGATAAAAGTTTTGCCTTCCAGGGCAACAGATTATGGAGCTTCTTGAGCTGCTCAGACCTGCGCGTGCCAGCTAGACCAACGCGTCATACTTACTGTACTTACTGTACTGTACACTCCCCGTCCCGATGTCCAGCTGCTCGCTGCTTTTTGTTTAAAATATGTTTCATTGATCATTAGCCATTATCCATAACTTTATGGGTTTTTCTTTTGACACGTTTTATTTTTATGAAATTTGATTATGAGAAAATCACCATTGGAGTTTCAAACCCCGCATCCATTCATGTTTCTGGGTGATTGTAATGTGTAATACCCCTACAGTATTCACTCATGCGGTGTGACTCGGTGTGAGATGCGGTGTGTTATACCCCTATCTCACCTGCACGGGCTCGCGCTGTGGCCGTAGGCTTGATCATGATTCACCCCGAGTTTTTGCGCTGTGATTACGTTTCCATGTTTCCGCGTGAAAAATTCAACGTTTAATTTTTTGCTGGTCCTCGCGGAAGCTTGCAGACTTTGTAGAACTTCGCGGAATGTTAAAGGAACGTGGTGGGCAATCGCGGCAGCTCACGGAGATGAGTCCGGCCACACAGGTGAGAGAGGGGTATTAGGCACCACACAGGTGAGAGAGGGGTATTAGGCACCACACAGGTGAGAGAGGGGTATTAGACACCGTGATCTGCCTCGAGTGACCGGCGCCCGACGGTCCGCGAAGATCTACAAGGTCCGCGAGCTTCCACATGTTTATTTTTTTTGCGTGGTAAAATGGAAACGTAATAACAGCACCAAAACTCGCGCCGAATCATAATGAACCGCACTTACGGCCCCGCGTGTGACATAGGGGTATTAAACCTCCACCCTGTCATCTCATCGTATTCATTCCATAAGTGCGCTATACAACACCAACAACTGACACTTCACATTGTTTCTGAAGCTGGTGAAGAGTGTTATCAGCTGTTTGTCCATCAACTATGATTGTATACCCGGTTCGTTTCACGGCCATATGTTACATGAAAATATTATATATTATATTATTATATTAATTAATATTAATTTATATATTTGTCTATTATGGCATGTTATTGTTAAGTTAACACATGTCGAAATAAACGCTATTAAAAGAATTTAGTGCAATGTTTAATTTGCATAGAAAGTGCCGTCTTTCTTAACACTGTCATGCAAAAGGAGTGAAAAATCGATTCCAGAGCCACCGATGTCCGCTAATTCAGGACCTTCACTGTAGACAGCGCCGCGTAACGTCGGACGTAAGAGGCAGCGACTTAAGAAGACTCCTAAGAGACAGTTCGAGAAATACACTTAGAAAAGTTATCACTTAACGTAAGATATATCTTAAGAGTCTTCTTAGCGCGCGAATAGTGTGCGTTATCGAGAAACCGGGCCCTGAGCAGTTGAGGGTTAAGGGCCTTGCTCAAGGGCCCAACAGTGGCAACTTGGTGGTTGTGGGGTTTGAACCTGGGATCTTCCGAACCGTAGTCCAATGCCTTAACCACTGAGCTACCTCTGCTGATCTTGTAAGGTTTAAATTTATTTGCAATTTTATGTAACTTGCAGTGGTTTAATGTAAAACTATTTAACATAATGTTAATGTTAAACTATTAGTTTTATTAAGTATCAGTCATGTGATTTCAACTGAAATATAGTCGTTAGCCATTTAAGACTGGGGGTTCAAATTTCACCTCTGGTCTGTGTTTGTGTTTGTGCTTGGTGTGTTTCCTCCAGGTTTTTCAGTTTCCTTGCACAGTCATATAAATTAATTTGAAAAAACAGTACAAATGTTAACCCCAACAGTCAACGTTTCAATTTAAAACGATGTTGGAATTAAAACTATAGATAAACTATATATAAATTTAATTAATCTTTCGAGACTACATCTGTGTATGCATTTAAAAGTATTTAAAAAATGTATTTCTATTATTTTTTCCATGGAAAAACTTTTTATGTGTAGTGAAATGTTCTGCTCTGAATTTCCTTTTGATTTGTTACATTGCTGATTTCACTGTGGAAATTATTTTTGGTTGTGAATTCATAGAATTCCAGAGAAAGGAGAACTGTTTCTGCTGCCTCAGTGGTGTCATCACAGTGGAGGAGAGTAAATACATGTGCCTCCTAAAAGGGACAAATGAAACTGAAATGTCATTATTTCTCTTTTCAGTGGAAATGAACGGGATCATTAAATCTGCACATGTAAAATTGAACTAAATATCATAGCTTAAAATCAACTTATTTTACACACATGCTCGATTAATTATTATTTAAAAAAAGACTTACACTGAAATACAACATAGGCTGTTTAATGATTAAACTATTTCGCACTGGATTTTATTCATGTATGTGCTCTCTGTACCAGATAGTAAAACATGTCCACCCTGTAATGAGATCATTCAATGTATCTTACTGCCTTCTTCTTCTTTGTCTTCCGGCTATGAATCATCTGTCTCCAGCTAACCCTGAATCCTCTGCATCCTCTTCACTCACACCAACTAACTTCATGTCCTCTCTCACTACATCCATAAATCTCCTTGGTCTTCCTCTAGACCTCCTGCCTGGCAGTTCCAACCTCAGCATCCTTCTAGCGATATATTCACAATCTCTCCTCTGAACATGTCCAAACTACAAACCGGATTCCAAAAAAGTTGGGACACTAAACTAATTGTGAATAAAAACTGAATGCAATGATGTGGAGATGGCAAATGTCAATATTTTATTCAGAATAGAACATAGATGACAGATCAAAAGTTTAATCCGAGAAAATCTATAATTTTAAAGGAAAAATATGTTGATTCCAAATTTCACAGTGTCAACAAATCCCAAAAAAGTTGGGACAAGTAGCAATAAGAGGCTGGAAAAAGTAAATTTGAGCATAACGAAGAGCTGGAAGACCAATTAACAGTAATTAGGTTAATTGGCAACATGATTGGGTATAAAAAGAGCTTCTCAGAGTGGCAGTGTCTCTCAGAAGCAAAGATGGGTAGAGGATCACCAATTCTCACAATGTTGCGCAGAAAGATAGTGGAGCAATATCAGAAAGGTGTTACCCAGCAAAAAATTGCAAGGACTTTGCAGTTATCATCATCAACTGTGCATAATATCATCTGAAGATTCAGAGAATCTGGAACAATCTCTGTGTGTAAGGGTCAAGGGTGTAAAACCATACTGGATGCCCGTGATCTCCGGGCCCTTAAATGACACTGCACCACAAACAGGAATGCTACTGTAAAGGAAATCACAGAATGGCCTCAGGAATACTTCCAGAAACCATTGTCAGTGAAAACAATCCACCGTTCCATCCGCTGTTGCCAGATGAAACTCTACAGTGCAAAGAAGAAGCCATTTCTAAGCAACATCCACAAGCACAGGCGTTTTCATTGGGCCAGGGATCATTTAAAATGGAGTGTGGCAAAATGGAAGACTGTTCTGTGGTCAGATGAGTCACGATTCCAAGTTCTTGTTGGAAATGTGGGACGCCATGTCATCCGGACCAAAGACGACAAGGACAACCCAAGTTGTTATCAACGCTCAGTTCAGAAGCCTGCATCTCTGATGGTATGGGGTTGCATGAGTGCGTGTGGCATGGGCAGCTTGCATGTCTGGAAAGGCAACATCAATGCAGAAAAATATATTCAGGTTCTAGAACAACATCTAGTCATCTCTTTCAGGGAAGACCCTGCATTTTTCAACAAGATAATGCCAGACCACATTCTGCATCAATGACAACATCATGGCTGCGTAGGAGAAGGATCCGGGTACTGAAATGGCCAGTCTGCAGTCCAGATCTTTCCCCTATAGAGAACATTTGGCGCATCATAAAGGAAGGTGCGACAAAGAAGGCCCAAGACGATTGAACAGTTAGAGGCCTGTATTAGACAAGAATGTGAGAGCATTCCTATTTCTAAACTTGAGAAACTGGTCTCCTCGGTCCCCAGACATCTGTTGAGTGTTGTAAGAAGAAGGGGAGATGCCACACAGTGGTGAAAATGGCCTTGTCCCAACTTTTTTGGGATTTGTTGACACCATGACATTTTGATTCACCATATTTTTCCCTTAAAATGATACATTTTCTCAGTTTAAACTTTTGTTCCGTGATTTATGTTCTATTCTGAATAAAATATTGACATTTGCCATCTCCACATCATTGTATTCAGTTTTTATTCACAATTTGTTTAGTGTCCCAACTATTTTGGAATCTGGTTTGTACCTCAATCTGGCCTCTCTGACTTTATCTCTAAAACATCTAATATCGGTTTCCCCTCTGATGGACTCATTCTTGATCCTATTCCATCCTTGTCACTCCCAAAGAGAATCTCAACATCTTCAGCTCTGCTACCTCCAACTCGGCCTCCTGTCTTTTCTTCTGGGCCACTTTTCTTCAGTGTCTCTAAGCCGTAGAGCATCGCTGGTCTCACCACTGTCTTGAAAACCTTTCCATTCATTTTCGCTGATACTCTTTTATTACACAACACACCTGACACTTTTTTCTACCCATTCCACCCTGCCTGTACCCGCCTCTTCACCTCCTTTCCACAATGTCCATTGCTAAGTACTTAAAATCCTGCACCTCCTTTACCTCTGCTCGCTGTAGCTTCACTGTTCCACTTGGATCTTTCTCATTCACACACATGCATTCTGTTTTGTTGCAGATAACCTTTATTCTTCTGCTTTCCAGAGAATACCTCAGCCTCTCCAGCTTTTCTTCTACCAGTTCCTTTCTGTTGCTACAAAGTCCACAATGTCATCTGCAAACATCTTAGTCCATGAAGACTCCTGTCTAACCTCATCCTGTCCATCACCCTAGCAAACATGAAGGGGCTCAGAGCCAATCCTTGATGCAGACCCACCTCCACCTTGAACTCTTGTCATACCTACAGTAGCACTATCTCACCACTGTCTTAC
Source organism: Channallabes apus (assembly GCA_030522415.1). Taxonomy (NCBI): domain Eukaryota; kingdom Metazoa; phylum Chordata; class Actinopteri; order Siluriformes; family Clariidae; genus Channallabes; species Channallabes apus. Next base: position 24,548,767 of record CM060122.1, on the reverse strand, counting down.
AGCTCTCGTACATGTCCTGCACCACTCTAACATACTCTATCATTCTCTGCCACTCCAGACTTCCTCATAAAATACCACAGCTCCTCTCTCTGCACCCTGTCATACGCTTTATCTAAATCTATAAATACACAATGCAACTCACTATTACTTTCTCTGTACGTCTCCTCCAGCATCCTCAAAGCAAATACTGTATCTGTTGTACTCTTTCTAGGCATGAAACCATATTTCTGCTAACAAATGCTCACCTCTGCCCTTAATCTAGCTTTCACTACTCTTTCCCACAGATTCATTGTATGGCTCATCAGCTTTATTCCTCTAGTTGCCACAGCTCTGCATATCTCCCTTGTTCTTATAAATCAGCGCCAATACACTTCTCCATTCCTCTGTGATCCCCTTACTCTCCAAGATCTTGTATGTCATCAGGAACAACTGCCTTTCATTCTTCATCCTCTTTAATGCCCTCCTCACCTCACACTTCCTGATTTTTTGCTACTTCCTGCTTAACAACAGTCACCTCTTCTACTCTTCGTTCTCTTTCATTTTCCTCATTCATCAACTCTTCAAAGTACATCCTTCCATTCCTATCACCCTCCTGGCACCTGTCAGTATATTCCCTCCCTACCTTTAATCACTCTAACCTGCTGCACATCATTTCATCTCTCTCTGCTTTGCCAACTTGTACAAATCCATCTCTCCTTCCTTACAAAGGCCACTTTACCTGCATCACCCTGTACTCCTGTCTACTCTTTTCAGTCTTCTCAGTGTCCCACTTCTTAGCTAACCAAATCCCCTTGTCCACTTTAATTTAGTTCTAAATAGAGTTTATGCAAATACTATAGCCAGTTACCAGATGGTGTCTGTGACATTTGAGCTTCACATACTGTAGTAATCTCTCCTATGATTTCCACCTACATATACAACAATTAATGTTTTTAATGAGGTTGAAATGACATGACCTTTACATTCACTAGATTTCGCCTCAATTGAACACTTATTGGATAATAGTGTGTGTGTGTGTGTGTGTGTGTGTGTGTGTCTGTGTGTGTGTGTGTGTGTGTGTGTGTGTGTTTATCTTTCCTTCTACTATCCATTCCATTTCTTAATTTCTCCTATTCTCAATTCCAATCACAGTTAACACCTACCAAAAAAAAACTAATTAAAAAATCAGATATTTATGAAGTAATACACAGTAATGTGCTGACTTTATTATCATTTAGTAGGTAATTATACAAAAATATTTGTAAAAAACTTTCTTTAGAAGTACTTTACATCCAGCAATATACAAAAATAAGTCAAATAAATTAAGTCAAATAAATTAAAAATATGATAGACATATCATATGAACAGTTTGTACAATAAAACAAAACTTTACAAGCATAACAAAGAAATATACAAAATTTATATAATTTATTTTACAACATTTAAAATATTTCAAATGAGTTGTCTCTGTGCCCTTTTCTTTCACTTCTGTTCAGTAATGTCAGACATTTTCTCGGCACTTCTGTAAAAGAAAAACAGATTTAAAATTTTTAATTTGTCCATCACTGGCTTTCAAATATACACTTTTTTGATAAAATATTTAATGAAATGTTCTCACCTTTTTTCTAAAGCTGTCTTGATGTATTTCTGAGTAAATTGAGAGTTTGGATTCAAGCATTTTTTCCCTGCACCGTTCTTCAGAGTGACACTACAGTGATAAATATGAAGTTAGATAACTCAATAGAAAGAAATGGTGTTGTATTATACATTATTATGGATGTTAGTATTTACAGAACTTACATGATTTCCACATTTTCACAAGATGCACTAACAGGGTAAACCTCAATCTTGTCAATACGTTGTAGACGAACTACGTTCGCCAGAGAACCCTGACACAAACACCTCGTTACGCTGGTCCTGGCCTGTCCTGCGAACAGATTACAATTGTATATTTTGAGTTATTACAATTCTGTTTAATCCTGTATATCAGTATATATAGTATATAAGAGGTGTATATGAGGATTAGAATCTTACCTTGTACATGAACGATAAGTAGACAAGCAAACACAACAAAAACTGCAACAGGCTTCATTTTCCTCTTGCTCTTGAACACACTCGATGCGCTGAAGATTCAGTGAATGATTGTCTTCTTGATGCTTGTTGATGTTGTGAATGATTGAGTCTGGTCAGTCCTCTTTTATACACATAGAGGGGCATTTCCCTGTTTTACTGCCCTGTTTCACTTCCAGTTGTACTTCCTGTGGATTTAACTTTCTCATTTCTTAGAAACGGTCTCTCTGATAGTTAGCACTGACTGAGGCAGAAGTTCATCACTTTGTTTGGGTTTTCACTTAATGGAGTCTGTAACGTTATTACTGGAGCTGACACATGGAAAAACTTCGAGGCTAGATTCAATGCCAAATGTTTGAAAATTAGAAAGAGTGATCATAAACCTCAATAGTTATTAAAGTATATGCATCAGAAAAAACATCACCAAAGTAAAAAAACATAAAAATTTAAGTTACAGTACAATTGTTAAAGTAGATAACAAAATACATTTAGACACATTTTTTTATTGCTACTATATTAAATATTAGCTACTATGATAATAAATGTGATGGTCTTATATTTGGTTCTTATTCTTGCTGTCAAATCTGTTTTAAATTTAGATTTATTAACAATTCTAGTCAACTTGCAGCTGTTCAATGCTAAAATATCAATTCTATAAAGATATCAGTCGTGTGCTGCTTGAAAATGTAGACACTCCAGCCATGGCCGAAATTTTGAGAATGACACAAATATTAATTTTCGCAAAGTCTGCTGCTTTTAGATTTTTTTTGTTTGTTAGATGTTACTATTGTATACATGAGTATAATTACAAGCATTTATTGACAATTACATTAAGTTCATGCAAAGAGTTAATATTTGAAATCTTGTCCCTTCTTTTTCAAGTCTTCTGCAATTCGCTCTTGCATGTTGTCAATCAACTTCTGTGCCACGTCCTGTCTGATGGCAGCCCACTCCCTAGACTGAGAAGCAACCACACACATGTATGGTCTCAGGATGTTTTAGTGTTGGCATGACACAGGACTGATTATAGCACTCACCTTTTTCCGGATGCCCCAGTCCTCACAGGTCCAATCCCTGGACCTTTTGAAGATTATCAGTGGCTTCTTTGCTGCCTTTCTTGACACCAAGCCATGCTCTAATTGTCTTCGAGCGGACTGATTAAGTATGTTTTCACAATTCCCAGCAGGCGTCATGGCGGTGTAGTAGGCACTGTACCACCCAGGTTAGGGATTCGAACAGTATTGCTAATGGGTGGATTCTAAAAAAAAAACAATCCATGATTACCCTTATCTTAATAGCTATAATATTTTATACAAATTGAGCAATCCAGATTTTTAAAGTTTGAGAACATGCTGAAATTCAAACAACTATGGATTAAATAACTTAATTAATCTTGAAAAGATGCAGTACAGCTATGTATCCATTTAAAAGAGACGAATCTAAATAATATTATATATATTATTTACTCCATGATAAAACATGTAATTTTTTCATGTGTAGTAAAATGTTCTGGTCTGAATTTCCTAGTGATTTGTTACATTGATGATTCCACTGTGGTAATTTTTTGGGGTTGTGAAATAGTAGGATTCTAGAGAAAGGAGAACTGTTTCTGCTGCCTAGATGGTGTAATCAAAGTGAAGGAGAGTAAATATATGTCTACTGAAACTGATAAATGAAACTGAAAAGCCATTATTTCTCTGTTCAGTGGAAATGAACTGATCATTAGATCTTCCCGTGTGTGTGTTCTGTAAACAAAGTGTTCTGAATTTCAGATAAATCATGTGGCAGCAATAGTTGTATAATAGTAACATATGTTCAAACATTAATTGTATTTAAACAAAACGTCATAGGTTCTAAGCAACTTAATCTTCATTAATAGTCGGTTGTAAATATTGTTAAGGTCAAATATCTACTGCTCACTGAATTTTTAGTTTTAGAAATGTTTGACTTTTGATTATTTTGATAATTTCCCCACATTTTGTTCTTCATTCTGCTACCTTGTGTTTATTATGAAATTATTAAAAACACACTGAAAGTCAACATAACCTGTTCACTGATAAATTTACTGTGCATTGAATTATATGTACAGTGCATGCATGTATTCTCTGTACCAGGTAGTAAAACATCTCACCCTATAATAAGATCATTCAATGTATCTTACTGTAATGTCATTAAGGATATTCCTAAAACAGGGAATTCTTATTGAGGTTCATATAATTGTAGATATACAGTATTTACTGATCAACTATTCTGAAATGTGTGCTTACAGGCATGTGACAAATTAAAGGAAAATATTGATATGTTCTTGAGGCATTTTACTGAAATTGTTTGAATGTACTGTAGTGAGAGAGGACATGAAGTTAGTTGTGGTGAGAGAGGAGGGTGCAGAGGATAAGGTTAGATGGAGGCAGATGATTCGCTGTGGCGACCCCTGAAAGGGAACAGCCGAAAGACAAAGCAGTAGTAGTTTTGGTCCACCTATAGCCGTAACAAGAAGAATGGCAAAACACAGTTCTTCTGATGGGAAATTTCTATTCTATGTTACGACCCTTGGTGTTCTAGGGGTATACGGGTCATACACTTAAATTTGTAAGACATTGGCAAGTTGAATTCCAAGCACTGGTTGCAACCAAAGTGATGACAAATTAAATACGTTATCAAGCAAAGTGTGTTTATTTACATAAAGTACAAGAGAAGTGGTACCAAGTGAAATATTTACAACTAAAAATAGTCAGACACTAATAGAAAGACTGGCTATGTGTGTTGCTTAAAATAAATGTAAAAAAAAAAAATCCAGTCTAACTAATCAAAAAAAAAATTTCCCCATCTAGTCTGATCTAATAAATATATAAATAAATAAATAAATAAATGAGCAGAACTGCCCTGCGATAGATTGGCACCCTGTCAATGGGTGTACCCCGCCTTGTGCCCAAAGTTTCCTGGGATAGGCTCCAGGCCCCCGCGACCCTGTATATAAGGATAAAGCGGTACAGAAAATGAATGAATGAATGAATGAATGAGCAGAACACCCTTTGGGGGGGGGGTCTCAAGACTGACTCTAATTCCTCAAATGGCAGTTGGAGGATGGGGATTGGTTGAGGTACTGTGATGTGCAGCAGCCAATTAGAAGAATGGATTGGCAGGATTGGTTGACATAATGGAACATGAGCCAACCAATCAGAAGCAGCAAGCAATGGATGGAACCAGTAAGGAACCTGAAATAAGAGAAAAGGGCAACAGACAAAAACAACCACCCAATAATGCTCTGGAATGTAACATTCTATTATGAAACTTGTGTATCTTGATGGGAGTGCTTTCTTCCAGGACAATGTGTATCCACAAGGCACAATATTTTAATAACCCTTAAAAAGGTACAGATACTTGCCGGCAACATAGCATAAGTCAATGGCAATTTAAAAATAAAGAAATTGCTTATATGGAAGCCTTGCTGGTGTGCATTAAGACTTCAAAGGCTTCAGACTTCAAACTGTGTACGTATTTGGGTTCTTGTATATGTCAGGTAGAACAACAGTTATCATTACTTTTATAAAGGGTAGATTAACACTACTTGAATATACAGCAGCAATGACCTTGCACACATGTGATTGTGTGTGTATGCTATTTCTTTGCATATGTAAAATACATTTTTTTTTTTTTTTTTTTTTGCTTAGTCATGTTTGGGTATTTGGTTAAAATAAATTAGGATTCAATTAATTATATTTCCTAGTTTGTGCTGAAGGTTATGTCACTCTATAATTCAGATTATAAATGGGGCTCCTGGAGATGTATTAGCAACACTACCCACTTAAACACCAGGCCACCACTAACATTTAAACCACTTGTTTAATTGTGATAATTATTATAAAAGGTGAAGAAGTGAGACACTTTCAACCCTACTGCTGATTCGACACAAGCTATATAGCAGACACTACTGTTACAATCCATTAAATGTTTCACAGGTTTGAGTGAAACATTATAAAAACATTATAAAAAATATATTTGACACATTGCAGTCATGTTTCTGAAGGTTTTAAGCACTGTTATGTGCTGCTTTTATTATAATTTAGTTTGTCAGTATACAAAAACAGTACTTTTAAAAGATCTTCCATGTATCTTCAAAAATTATATACATTAGGTTATATTAAGATAGAGTAGTCATAAATTTAATCTTAGTCATATACAGTATGTACAGGTTTTACAAGATTGGAAATATGTTAAGTAGTAAAGACATCTATGTGCACGCTTCTTCCACTTCTGTTCAGTGATGACGGTTCAGGCTTTACTCTGCACTTCTGTACAACAGAAATATATTTACAATCTTAGTTTTTATCTCTTATATTGATATTAAAACAACATTAAAATAAAAACATATTTAATAAAAATAAACCCACCTTTTCCTAAAAATGTCTTGATGTATTTCTGAGTAAATTCAGATTTTGGATTCAAGCATTTTTTTCCTGCACCATCCTTCAGCGTGACACTACAGAGATAAATACGAAGTTAGATAACTCAATAGATGTAAATGATGTTTTATTATATAATGTAATGGATGTTAGTATTTACAGAACTTACATGATTTCCACATTTTCACAAGATGCAGTAACAGGGAGAATCTCAATCTTGTCAATACGTTGTAGACGAACTACGTTCACCAGAGGACCCTGACACAAACACCTCGTTACACTGGTCTTGGCCTGTCCTGCAAACAGATAGAAATTGTATATTTTGAGTTATTGCAATTCTGTTTAATCCTGTATATCAGTAAAAGAGGTGCATATGAGGATTAGAAATCTTACCTTCTACATAAACGATAAGTAGACAAGTAAAGACAACAAAAACTGCAGCAGACTTCATTTTCCTCTTGCTCCTGATGCTCTGAAGATTCAGTGAATGATTTTCTTGTCACTGATCAAGAAGCTTTTGTGCAAGAATGGTAGTTTACTCTTCTTTTATATGCGCAGATGGTGTTTCCCCATCATATCCGTTCCTTTATTTTTTTAGTTGTACTTCCTCTGGATCTTACTTTCTATTTCTTGGAAATAGTTTCTTTTATAGTCACCAGTGATCTATTTTTTTTATTTTTATCTATTAATTTATTTTACTTTGTTTGAGTTTTCACTTAATGTAGAATGCAACTTTATTACCAAAGCGTCAGCTTCATAGATTCTATGCAAAATTTGTCCAGATTTGAAGGATGGATAGCTTTTCATCAGAGATATAATAGGAAAGTAGATGTTCAGTTCAGTGTTAGTAATGATTATACTCATGTCATGTGTTACAAATTTAGTTCTAGCTGACTTGGAATGTAAAGTAAAGTCAGCAACAGATAGAATACTCTCTCACTCACCCATTCTCTATACTATATACTTATCCTGTACAGGGTCATTGGAGGCCTGGAGCCTATCCCCCGGGACATGAGGCACTAGGTGGGGTGTGAATTCATTACTGGGTACAAGTGTAGCATAGATTCACAGGCAACCCATCAAGGACATGGAGAACATGCAAACAGATGCAGGTCACAAACTCTTAACCATGGATGTGTGAGGCAATAGTGCTAACCACTACACCACTGTGAAGCCACAGATAGATTAGTCAGAGGTATATAATTTTTGCTGTTTGATCTGTAAAGTTATAGTATTGTATATAGGATTTCATAATCAATTCTCATCAACTCCTTAAAGCTGTTTGATGCCTGAAAGGTCACCTTATGACTTTGCAAATATAATATAATGAAGTACTGTAGTGTTTAAAAAATTTGGTGAGTGAAAAGTGAGATAGATATATTTTTTTAAAGGATATGTAAGTTTTGTAAGAGATTAACAATAATTTAAATGAATTGTTGCCATGCAAATTGTCACCTTGACTATTTTGAACTTGTTAAATCAGGAAAACATGTATGCATTTAAAAGCTGGGTATCTAATGTACAGTAGGTATTTACGCACTCATATATGTCTACTGAAACTGATAAATGAAACTGAAAAGCCATTATTTCTCTGTTCAGTGGAAATGAACTGATCATTAGAGCTTCCCGTGTGTGTGTTCTGTAAACAAAGTGTTCTGAATTTCAGATAAATCATGTGGCAGCAATAGTTGTATAATAGTAACATAGTAACATAGTTTTCTCTTCTCCATTTATTTATTTGCTGATATTAGCAGAGGAATGTGTATACTGATACGTGCAGCGGGTCAAGATTATAGAAAGAACACTCATAACATCATGAAACACTCACTAAAATGAAATATTTCCCTACATTTATTCATTTATTTACTTATTTATTTAGTTAATCATTGCCTTTCCATGTCCAATGAGTTGTTGCATTGTTGACATTCATGTATTCTAAGTATAATCACGAGATTAAGAGAAAGGAGAAGTGTTTTTGTTGGCTCAGTGGGTAATTACTTGTGGCTTCTGAAAGGGCCAATTGAAACTAAAACTTAATGATTTCTCTTTTCACTGGAAATATACTATGTAGTAGTAAGATACTATATTTAAAAAAAAAAAAAAGAAAAGACATTTGTGTCCTGTATGGTTCAAAATTTTAATTGAAATCATAAAATATAATTTCAGATATATGCTAAGTTAAATCTTAATTAATCAACGTTATTAAAAAGCATAATTTTCTCAAGCAACAGCCTTACGAAGATTGTGAAGCAAACCCAATTCAAGGCCTTAGGAGAGCTTCACAAGGAGTCGAGAGAGACTGGGGTAATTGCACAAGAGGCCCCATGCACAGACCTCTTCAGGAAATGGGCTAAAATTTTGTATTTCATTTGATCCCAGAGTCTGGAAAAAGAGTGGAGAGGCACAGAATCCAAATTGCTCCAATGTGAAGTGATTTGGGGTGGCATATCACATATTGGTGTTGGTCTGAACGTTTTATCATCTCCAAAGTCATCACAGCCATCTACCAGGAGAGAGCACTTCATGCTTCCATTTGCTTTATTCAGATACAATTTCCTTTTCCAGCAGGACTTAGTACCTGCCCACAGAAACAAACCTACGACTAACTGGTTTGCTGATCATGATATTACTGTACTTGACTGGCCTCAGCAGTGCCGCAGGCTGATCCCCTCCAAGCTACGCAGCATTGATGCAGTAATAAAGCGCTATATTGAGTGCATGAATGAAATCTTTTTTTCAGAATTTCTGTATTGAAAATCCTTTTGTGATTTATTGTAGAGAATATTCTAATAGTTTCGGATAATGGATTTTTCAGATAGTGAACCTAGCTGTAAGTCATAATCATTAAAATTAAAACAAACAAACAAAAAGGCTTGATTTCACTTTTACGTGTAAACATTACATCTGGAGGAATCTAGTTTCACTTTTTCAATCAAATCAAATAAAAAAGGGTTTCACGCTATTCTAATTTTTCAAGATGCATTGTACTAGAGCATGAAAAAGAATGCTTTCTGTTTGGGTTTGCTATAAAATATAAATGGAGTTATATCCTAGGAAGCAAAATCTATTGTTAGAAAATATGTATTTAATAAAGCTGTAACATAAGAAAGACCTTAATAGATCTGCTGACATATGGCAATGCTGTTTTTAACTGTAGAGACAGACCTATAGACATGACATGACTTATATCATTTTTTCTTCAAAATAATTGAACTGGCAGTATTCTGAGATGACATCATATGACATCATTACTTGACATCATATCGCAAAAAGATGATATTTAAAAAAATCTGTCCAGTAAATATTTCCAGTTGACGTGCTAACAGTTAATTAATTAATTAATTAATTATTTAATTAATTAATTAATTAACAATTAGCAAACAGTAAATAGAGGTTAATATCATTATAATTTCCAAAGGGGACGCAATAAAATGTGCTGCCACAACTAATTAGAAATCCTCTCTCAGTTTGACCATACTTTTTCCTCTAAAGGCTTTTATCAGTGAGTTTAACCAAATTTATTTTATTTTTTTTATAAAAGTTGGGGTGAAAATACATAAATTAAAGTATGTCCATAGAATAGTCATATAATATTTTTTTCAGGATTTCTGTTTAATTAATGAATAACAAATGAACAACTATGATTTTTAGTAAAAATAAATAAATAAATGGTATTCTCAAAACCATTTCAACACTCACATATTTGAAAATTTGCTCAACTTAATTCATATTACAAATAACATTTGGGATGGGGTGGCATTAGAACGTTTACCATGTTTTTACAGCATTATTCATCTGAACAAGAACAATACCAAACCAATCTTCTGTGACACTCTCATTCACTCAAATGCCAATTTATGTTTTTATGAGATAGAGTTTGCTGCAATATGATATTTTTATATTATAGAAATGACTGTAGCTCGGATGGACAACCATAAAACAGCTTACCGTCTTACCTGCATTTCAGTCATTGCAGAATACTTAGGCAGACGCATACAGCAAAAGTCTTAGAAACATGCAAAAATCTGCTCTAGAGCAAGTATATCAATAATACATTTTAAATAATTAATTTCACTAAACACTCTGCAGAACCATCCACAGTCCTTCTTCTAAGGACTTTTCATGCATGCAAAACCCAGAAGCTTTTTTTTGGCTGAAAAGCTGACTTTTACATAATATGCTGCTTTCTTTCTACAAATATTTTCATCTAAATCATCTAAAGCACTTTCATGCCATCTAGTGGAGCCTATCACCAATTAACAGTCACCTTGCTATCAGTCTTGGTCTAAACTATTTAAACACTGCCTGTTTAAAAAACGTTTGTGCTAAACTACATTTGCAATGATGAACATATTCTGCTTTTGAAGTAGCTTATCACAATCTTTATGAGCAGTAAAATTCTGGGTTCAGTGTAGCCAGTAAAGAAATAAGATTACTTGCTGTTAACAAAAGTTTTAAGGTGGATTACTGTAATTTGGAAGCTCAGCAGCACATTGGGTTATTTCAAGCCCATGTAAATCTATCGTGTCAGGTGATTACACAGAGTTAAACATTCTCTAAATCATCCTGCTTTTCTGTGACATTTTGTCAGTTGTGATTGAGAAGATGCATGTAAAACACATTTATAAGTGTAACAGATGTACACAATGTGGATAATTTACTCTATGTTACTTTCCCCAAAAAATAGTTTGTATGAAAAATTTAAAGTAGTTACATAAAGCAAAACAAACAAAAAAGGTGTTGTTAGAATTATTTTATATATAAAGGAGTTGATTCTCTTCCTCATAGATTTGATATTAACGTGTTAAATCTTTCCTGCTGCTATCTTCCTGTCTCCTCTTGCATCTGTTCTTAAAGGTGTGAACGCTCCCACGCTCACCTTCCCATACTCTCTTTATGTCTCTCTCTCCCCCTCTCTCTCTCTATCTCCCTCTGTCTCCTTCCCCCTCTCCCCCTAACTCGAGTCAACATCTTGTGATCTGTCTCTGCACGGACACCTCTATCTTCCTCTCCTTTGATTCTTCAGGATCTCACCAGGACATTTACAATGGTTCATGCTCTTTGTAGTAACATATGTCTATAGCCCAGGCGTTTGGTCAAATATATATAAACCCCATCTTTTGCTGTTAATAAACAGAGACCTTTCTGACAGACAACGTGTGTGTGTGTGTTTGACTGAATCTCTCCTGGCGCCAGAAAAGCTTACCGAAGCACAGCGGACAGACCGAGCAACTCGCCTCTTCTACTACAAAACTTTAGAAAAACTTTACAGGTGTATTTAGAAATAAACATAGAATGAAATCAGTAGGTCAGTGAATGTCATGATTTTCATGAATTTGTTTCTTTTGACTTATGTGAGTTGTAGAACTTTTATGTTGATGTTTGTTTCCTGGCGGCAGGGTGGCTTAGTCTGGGTTCGATTCCCACCAAGGGTTGTGTGCATGTACGTCTATATTAGGCTTACTGGCGTTTCCAAAATTGCATGTAATCTGTGTGTTTCCTGTGATTAATTGGCACCCTGTCTATAGTGTAGGCTGCCTTGTACCCTAAGTCTCCTGGGATAAGCTGTAGACTCTGAATACAGGATAAAGCAGTATAGATGTTTAGAATCTTTGAACAGAATATATAAATTTGCCAGTCAGTGTTAAGGCTTTATTTGGAACTTCTGTTCCATACTGTAGGTACAGCAATTCAGAAATGCATTCAGAAACTGTGTCTCTTTTTCCAATATTTAAAGGATAGGTTCTGGATTTGGAGTTAGGAGCTGGTTTTATTTGTGTCCCAAACTACCATAATTAAAAACTAATAAGTTTGTAAGTACAAACATGCTTCCAAGGTAACTCTGATTAGAATTTTAAAGAAAATCATCAGAGAACAAACCTACATGCAACTATTAGAACATATCATCCACCACAGCTTGACAAGAAGTTGCTATCCTAAGAAACAAAAGAGGAAATATTAAATTAAATAGATAGATAATGTGAAAGAGACAGACTCAAATTAGCATACTGTAGTGGGGAAGCCATAATCTAACCCTAGATGAAGTGCAGAACAAAGTCTGGGAATTTTGTCTCTTATTTTTTCCAGTGTAGTCAATTTCTAAGCCAAAACATTTATGGTCAGTATGGTGATTGATAAGATATGGAGACCCTGCCCAAAATGTCTTTGTGCATTTTTCTTATAATTGTTGGTACTGTTCCTGTACTAGATTCAACCCAAGTCCAATTTAAGATATAGTAGATCTTCTAAGATATTTCTGCATTTATAACTGCCAACCCTGCTTCCATCTAATATTTTGAACAGCCATCATGGTGAATAAACCCATCGGAGGTCATGAATGTGGCATCTTTCTGGACTTCACCCTTATCCCTTTCATGAATAATTTATTATAACATGTAAATACAGATTTTCTCCTGCTTTTAACATAAAATGGCACAGTAAAAGGAATTTGATTATGTTTACAAATCCTAAAATATCATCATCATCATCATCATCATCATCAATAAAAACAATAATAATAATTGCTTGTTTGTTTTAGAAATTGAGTCAAAACTGTAGAGAATTGCAGGAAGAAAACTCAAAGACCTTAATTGGAATGTGTCAAACATTTTTAAATGTATGTATTTGTTTGTTTGTTTATGGTTGATTTTTTTGTTTAATGGATAAATTGAGTAAATACTATAGAGCGCTACAAAAACTACCTTTAAATCTACAATAATGAGTTTCATGTGATTTGGGGATGATGCATGTAGCACTGTCCATTCTGCCCATGTGAGAGTACACGAACGGGTTAATTGCGTGGCGGCGTGATGACGTCATGTGCACGTGATTGCGCTACTCAAAGTTTTGTCGTGTTTATGGACGTAGGAAAACGTCAACAGGACCAGGCATCCTTCACTGAGTTTTTTTTGTGCCGTGATAGAGTATAGGAAATTAAATTAAAAAAGGAAGAAACGATAAAAGCTTTATGTTATCTTTAGCTGAGAAATAGAGGGATCAGGTTTTTTTTTAAAGCGAAACATGGCGTCGGAGCAGGACGTACACACTGATGACCAAAACACAGGAGTTGAGGAAAGTTTGATGTCCTCCGCGGAGATGGGTCGACCTGCGTTTCAGGGCAATAACGGTCATTTCCCCAGCAGCCCGGAGGAAGACTCGATCACTCCCACATCTGTTATTTACTTTAAAGAAGCGCTGAGTTCTGCTAGCGTCCAGTTCAACAAGAAGAGCCTGGATCCTCCTGTCAATCCTCCTGTCAACCCTCCTGCCACGGTGAAGTATGAGTTTCACATCGAAACAACCAAGAAAACCAAAAGTGAGTGTTTAACACACCGGCTGTTTGTATATTTATGTGTGTGTATGCGCGCGCGCCAGCACCGTTTGCTAAGTCACTTTAGCTAGCTGTGTGCTTTACTTCCCTAAGCTTCTAATGTCAACTGTGTGTCACAGCTGTTTACCTGTTACTTGTTAATGTTTATTTTAAAACGTTAAAGCTAATTTGTTTATGTAAAAATCGATTTAAAAAAAATGTTCAGTAAAAAAAAAAAACGAATAATATTGTGGTGAGGCAGCAGGTTGGAATATAATGTTAGTTAATCTGCCATTAAAGTTTTACTAAGAATATGAACCTAAAAACATTATTTTCAGATTTTATTATTTCTAACTTGTTGTTCAGTCGTAAACAAGAATCTTGACATTTTCTCTTTTTTTCACTCCAATATTTACAATGTATGATAAGCTTTCTTCATACAGTATTACTCACATGATAAATAGGTCATTCTAGAGGAAATGTTGAATTTGGGTTACAAAAACCTCCTTAAATGTATTATTATTATGATTATTTAATTTTTTTACACACTCTTCCTGGGGTCTGTTCTTCGTATGTCGCTAACTCAGTTTTATATATATACACACACACACACATAATCGCTATCAAATATTATATTAGAACATAAATTCATAGGTTTATTATTATCAAATATGATATTACTATTATAATGAAGCCTAGGCACGAGACAGCCATCAAGACCATAATACAAATTCTTGTATGATGTTAATTTTGTAACATTTATTTTTCTGGGGTTTGTCATGAAGATGCAAATAAATATTTATATATAATAAAAATACATATTTTTTATAATGAAAAATTGGACGAAACAATTTTTATTATAAAATAAACAATATAAAAGTATACATGTTGTATTTGGAAAAAATATATATTTCTATTTTTTCATATACAACATATTTATTTTCATATTGCTTATTTTATTTTATTGTCTCATGTACAGTAATTTGTAAACCATTAACGTATGAATTTATGTTCTAAAATAATATTTGATCGCTATTAAGTTAGTGGGGGAATCCATGGCAGGGGCATTTCAGCGCATAACACGTGTCACAAAAAAAATTTAGCTCGTTCTTTTGTCATTTCATCATCCAATCAAAGGGGTTGTGATCAGTGTTTCTACTGTCGATGCATATCGCCTTTTAAACGAACGCGCGATAATCCTAGACAACTCAATCCAGCTATACTAATCATCAACAACAGGTGTGCTCGAAGAACCAACTTAGCCAGATCGTAATTAGCACGATAATCTCATTTTAGATGTGTCAGTTCATGTCGGATGTGTCAAGCGACGCACGAAGAACGGACCCCTGGTAACACCGATGACAATTTAGGGAAAAGTCAACAAACATTGTTTAGGTACTAGGATACTAACACAATTGGCTATACACAATATAAAATGTTCCATGATGGCGTCATTGTTCTTGAATCGCGCCGATGTTTGAATGATTCATGTTTTTGTTTGACGCTTCCTAGCATTACTAGCCTTAACTGTTTTTAGGTTGCTTCCTGAAATTCTGGGATGCACGCTGCACGCATATGACAATGTACACCTGACCGCATGTTCATATCTTCGAGAGTTCGTAACTTGAAGGTTCATATTTAGGGGACTTACTATTTACAATATGGCTTCCATGTGTAAGACTACATGATTTTCAATTATGTCAATTATCGATTATTATATGTAGTCAGTTTTTATGGACAATTTTTGACAGTTATGCTTATAAAAATGGACTTATAAAATTGCAAAATAAATGGGGGCATTTATAAACAAATGAAGCAAGACATTTGACATACCTTTTGCATTTTTCCAGTGATCTTCATCTAGTGATCACGAAGCAGGAATACAGTGGAACATCGGATTACGAGCATAATTCGTTCCAGTAGCTGGCTTGTATTCCAAAACACTCGTAAACCAAATTTAATTTTCCCATAAGAAATAATGGAAACTTAAATTATTTGTTCTACAGCCCCCCAAAAAAATACATAAAAATAATTAATACAAAATATAAAGTAAAAATAAAACAAATTAACCTGCACTTTAAAAAAATTAAATCCCGACAGATAAGTGTTTCTTTTTGTGCACGCAGGCACTGTGTGTGTGTGTGTGTGTGTGTGTGTGTGTGTGTGTGTGTGTGTGTGTGTGTGTGTGAGGCTAGAGTAAGTGGAGACTCTTGCTTTCAGCCCCTTCTGTCTCCCCCTTCTCATCTTACAAAGTAAAACTTTCTCCTTTTGTCTGAATTAAACGCACACACACACACACACATTAACGGAAAGACTGTTGTCCTCTACTAAATTATTAAAGCTTCTCCGCTTTATTTTAATGTTGCTCGCGACAGCGTAACAGTCCGTTAATTCATGCTCGTGTAATGATGAGATGGACTGCTCAAACTGCTCGATGCACGTTCTTTTCAGCATTTTCGGGCTATAGTACAAACTTTCGGGTGGATCCTGCACTTAAATCCAACAAAAAAACTACTGAAGAACAAAACTCAGGCTCTATATCCTAGCTTACATCTCGCATTCGCGTTCACACACACCGGACTGCATTACCCACAATGCATCTCCCGCACTGGACTACACTTCTGTAAACAGCGGTCATAAATCAACGTCTCTCTCTCCCACTACACTGTTTTATCTGAAAATTAGCAATAAACATTGCTAATGACACTCGTGTGATCACAAACTAACAATCACTGCTGTAAAGTAAAACAAACAAACAAATGAACCCGCACATTACCTCTTAAAAGAACCGCGACAGAGCTGAGTTTCTTTGGAGAGGAGAATGTGTGTGTCTCGCGCGCACGTGTGTTATAAGAAACAGTACACGCGCTGTACACACGCGCTTCCGAACACAAAACAAAATTATGCTATAACACCCCATGCACGTATGTTGATTATACCAGTAAGAGACGAGCACTAAGACCCAGCAGGGGAGACAATTCCGCAGCACAAGAGAGAGAAAAACCGTTTGCTCAGTTGTGATCACGTGACGCTCGGCGTCAAAACAAGAAGCGCATACGTGAAACATGATACTCGATGCTCGTAAACCAAGACAATGCTCGTTTTTCAAGTCAAAATTTACTAAAAATCGTTGCTCGTCTTGCGGAACACTCTAAAACCGCGTTACTCGTAATCCGAGGTTCCACTGTAATTTCAAATTGTAAAATGTATTTCAAAATAAAATTTATTTTGTGTAACAGTAACACCAGTTAAACAGTTTTGTGTGACTGATATTTATTTAATATTACGAAGTATAATCAGTTATTGTTTCATGATTTTAGTTTTTTATCTTCCAAATGGTCCAAAACAGTTCAGATTCAATGACATTTTGACTCCACCAGACCTCTGAAGGTGTGCTGTGGTATCTGGCACCCAGTCATTAGCAGCAGATCCTTTAAGTAATGTTGGTTGCAAAGGTGCCGGCCTCCATGTATCAGACTTGTTTGTCCAGCACATCCAACAGATGCTTGAGCAGATTGAAATCTGTGGAATTTAAAGACCTGGCTAACACTTTGAACTCTATCATTTTTCTGAAACCATTCCTCTACTATGTTTGCACCATGGCAGGGTGCATTATCTGAAGGAGGCCACTGCCATTAGGTTATTATGCTGCCATAAAGGAGTGACCTTAGTCTGCAAAAATGTTTATGGTGGGGTTATGTGTAAAAGTAACATCCGCATTGAAGTATGTAGTATGGAGTATCACATTGCCTCTACTGACTTGACCTCTTCCCTAAGTTCATCCTGGTGCCATCTTTTTTTTTCAGCTAAGCTACACCTAAACACCCAGCCATCCACATGATTTAAAAGAAAATGTGATTCGGCAGACCAGGCCACTTTCTTCCCTTGACCATGCTCCAGTTCTGATTCCCATTGTATGCACTTTCTGTGGTGGACAAATGTCAGCACTGGTACCTCGACTTCGTTCTGTGCCTTTGCTGTTTAATTCATTATCCTTTCTTAGACCACTTTTGGTTGGTACTAACCTGCTGTTTTGAAGTTGCTCAGTAGCCATCACAATTTGTCCCTTAATCAAAATTCGTCAGATCCATCCCCTCGACAATTTTTACTGCTTCTGACACATCAACCTCGAAAACTGACAGGTTAGATGCTGTTTAATATATCCCATTATTTTAGTGTCAAGGTAATTTAAAATATTCACATCATCTGTCAGTGGTTTTAATTTTAAGGCTGATCAGTATATTTCTGATATGTTAAATACTTTTGGTACAAATGTGTTTTTATTATTCCTGTGTCAAGTTAGTGTTTATGTGCTACTCTGAGGTCATAGGATGACCAATAGTCATCTGAAAAAATCAATAGTAGGAGTGATGGAAGAGAGAAAGTTGAAAGATGAAAATTTGGAATCTGGTATGTTAGTCTTGACTGAGGGAACTTGACAGACAGAAAGAGCTTTGTTGCATTGTGTTCTGTAGGTAGAGATGGAGATTAATAACTTTAATAATTGTGCCTCATTTTAGAGGCCATAAAATTGGAAATGCACCAACATGTCAATGCTCATATTTGACTAGTTCAATATATATCTTACCTTTGGACTGTTTTGGTAAGATCGTTATTTTGTCAAACAACAACTCCACAAAATAATTTTGGTTGGAAATTACCATTCAGTATGATGGACAAGAACATCGCTGGAGCTTCAGTGGAAGTTAGAAAAAGAAGAAAATTT
The DNA here is from genome assembly GCA_030522415.1 of Channallabes apus. Lineage (NCBI taxonomy): Eukaryota > Metazoa > Chordata > Actinopteri > Siluriformes > Clariidae > Channallabes > Channallabes apus. The sequence continues at coordinate 24,530,280 of CM060122.1, read as the reverse complement.
TCCACAAAAAGTATTATTAGCAACGTTGGTCTGTGAAATCCCATGCAAGTAGTGAAAGTTAAAAAAAATAAAAAAAGGTTTCAGTTTAATTATATAGGACACCTTATACACAAATAAGGATCTGATTGTGAATGTGAAAGTTGTTCGGTATGGGTTTTTCCTTTGAAAGTATGAGGAAGAAATTGAAAATTAGACAAAGAGAACCAGCCCTTCTCGGATCAGTTGCTTATGTTACTATTTGAAATTCAAAGGAACCGTGCAGAGTGTAATCGAATATGTTTTCAGGTCAGAAAGGGGGTGATGACATGTTAGAAGTTTATGATAGAAATGATGCTTTTCTGCTTGTTCTAAAATAATGCTTATTTTACTTAATGTAGCGTTCCTGTCAGCTTGACCCAGTCTAATCACTTGTCCTTAATGCCTCTTTTATTAGCAAGACATGTCTACTCACAAAAAAAGATTCTCACTGTATGTATGTTACTTCTTCCCACTCCTTGTAAACTTTATAGACAAGTTTGTGTGACTATCACAAGATCTCAATTTGTATCCCTTTGTTTTTATGGTTATGTGGGTAGATAAGTTAGTGTACACCTTACCAAATAAACACTCCAGAAAAGAGCTGTGTGCAGAGATTCCTGCCATCAAGCTGATAATGTATGTAATTAAAACTCCTATAGATATAGATAGATAGATTTAAAACTACTGTATGTACATCTCAACAAAAGATACAACGCACAGTGCAACAAAAGACACAACCGGTCATTAAATCTGTTTGGAGCACACAGTAGGCTGCTTGACAAGTGGTGATTATGATAATAACGTGCAAGCTGAGACTCCAGCAGTGCCGTTAGTAGCTTGCTTAGTCAAGAAACCTGAGTGAAAACCAAACCATAACCATCTCTTTAACCTGACTTCTGTGCCACTGAATGCTGAGATCTGCACAAAGAGTCTAATTCATCAAATCCAGAGTAAAGACTTAATATTCCATTCTCTCTTCTACTAAAGTTTTCCAAATAGCTCTAATGATTAGGAGTGTGTTCTGAATCCGGTTCCTCTTGAGCAAGGACATTCAGCAATGTCGGTCACTATTAGCCAAGTAGTTTTGCAGGTGCTGTGGAATTTTAATCCGTAACCAGCCTTGTTTTGGCAAATAGACTCAATGTTAAACTCTGGTCAATAAAGGTCCCATATTTTACTATTCTTTAACAGTTTAACACTGATCTCCCAGAGCTCAGTCAAAATGTGTACTGAAATCGCTTTCAGATAATAAATTTTTATACTTCTGACTCCCTCATTTTTATTTTTATTTTTTTACTTCTCTTCTGAGCATAATGTTTCAGTGTCTATTTAAATGAGCTATTGCTTAGCCAAGCCTTTCCAGTGAACAGACAACTTAAAGGGATGTTGTCTTCTCATATGAAGTCACTATTGGGGAAAATCTGACTGACTTGTTTAAGCACCAGCCAGTACAAGAATGGAAAAATGACAAATGGCAGGGTTTTTTTTTGTCACACTGGTGACAAATTTGAATGTGTAAAAATGACTAAGAATTTAATTTTGCATAATGGGTCATCTTTAAATCAGAACGGGTTTGTCCCATTCCACATTCAACATCAGGAGTCTCTGACCTCTATTTCTGTTTCTCTTTTGGTGAGACCCAAAAAGTGAACCCAATTATAATTTTTTTATTAGCAAAGGTGCTCTGGAGCTGAATTTGTAAGTACACAAGTACAGTACTCTAAATAACAGCTCTTGCACTAATCCACTTGTGAGGGTCTTTGTGAATATCTGCTGAGTTGAGAACAACACAAAATTCTGCGTGGTATTGGGTCTGGGCAGAATTACTCCTTTCTAATCAAGCACACCTGCCAACCTTGGCAAACAACTTGCTGACTTTTTGCCAAAAGAAGGACAAACATCATATTTACATACTCGAACATTGCCTTTAATTATTGTTAATATAATTAACAAATTAATGACATAGCAGCATGCCAGATATTCTTGCATTAGTAGTCAGTCTCCAGGCAAATTAAAATGTGGTAAGGAGCACCACGCTGAAACTTACACTTACTAGATGGGCAGTCCATGATTTCTGATTTATTTGTCCACCCCAGTTTTAAATGTTCATTGTTTAATGTTTTATTCTTAAAGCTTAACTATTTCTTAACGTTAACCTAAAGACTTAATATTCCATTCCCATAAAGGCCCCATTTGGTATTCAAACTACCAAACATTACTGTACATACCCAAGCTCGTACGTCTCTTTATATTTTGAAATTGTTTGCATTAATTCTTAATCCCAGATAATCCCATCTCATGGCTGTTTAGTAAGTAGGCTTTGGGTGGGGCTATTATTGGCAGAGCTGTGTAATGGAGGGTGGTTATGAAAGAAATAATAACCACGGCTGCATGACAGTTCAGGCTGTTTACTTTTTATATTGTAAATAGTTTTAATCCTCATTACTTATACAGTACCAGTCAAAAGACAATTTTGAATTAGTTTTCTACGTTCTAGAACAAATACAAAACATATAGAATTATGTAACAAACAACAGTCAGGTGTTATTTTAAAACTCAACGGTCAACTGTTCTGGAATAGTTCTTGCAAGAACAGTATTGTCAAGTGCTTTTGCAAAACTCATCAATCATCGTGATGAAAGACAAGTGATGTAGGCTGATTGGGTTTCCGAAGTGCCTGTAACGTATAATAGCTTGTGCTCTGTGATGAGTCGCCACCCCGTTTCAGAGTCCCCTGTGACCCTGCACAGAATCAGCTGTATAAATGATGGATGGATAGAAAGGCGGGTACTAGCAGTGAAATACACACAAACCACACACAATCTTCTTGTTTGAATTTGGTTGATGAAGTCTTGAACTTTCATCTTGGCCACTTCAGGAGATACAGTGGAACCTTGAATCACGAGCATAATTCGCTCGCAAACCGCGTTACTCGCAATCCGAGGTTTCACTGTATATGCGACATATGACAAGTGATTATAATCTTTTATTCAAATTATAATAATTCAAAGGATTTTTTTTTTTTTGCCAGACTAAAACACACACACACACACACGCACGCACACACACACACAGGCTTGTTTGCTAGCAGGGAAATAATCAATCTGCAAGCACTTTTCATGAATTTTTGATGCTGTCCAGTTCCTCATCTGATAAAAATGTTCCTAAAATGCTAAAGTGCAAAGATAATGTTGATTTAAATAAGGATGTAACAGCTGAGTGCTGTATATTTTTTGCTGAAGAATCAGATTATTATATAATACTCATTTTCTTTTGTTTCTTACTCCAGCACACACAAACTTACTATTGTGATGCTGTGCATCATATATTTATGTGTATTAATCAGGGCTAATGCAGTTTTCTTTTATCCCCCCACATGTCTCAGCATGATCGCTCTGTCCTTGAGAGGCACCGATTTGTCACCTTTTTATTGATTTACTATCATCTTGCATTATTTCCTGACTAGCGTTTGAGTATTGCGGTGATGCATTAATCACTTATTAAATAAATAAATAAAACAAGGCTAGAGCTTGTCTTTATGATCAACAGGTACATTCTAAATCAGTAATCAGTGCAGTATATGAGGCATGAAGCAGCAAAGGCATTCTGTTCATGAGGCTCGATTAGTAAAGCCTGCACTTTTCTCTGAGGCAGCTTTATTGAGCCAAGAGAAACGGATCACGGATGAGCACACTCCTGCATCATCCCGATCCCCTGGGGACGCATCTCTCCCCGCTTGCACCATCTGCTCACGTGACTCCAACAATGCCGCTCAGCATCACAGCAGCCATCTTGGTCAACACCCACTCGGTTGCAGCGCAAACAGCCAATCCAGTTAGCTCGAGCGGGGGCTGTGCGGAGCGAGACGAGAGAGAGAGAGAGAGGTTGTGATTGTTGCTCCACCACTGAGCTTTTTGCAGCATCTCAAGCCTCTTGTTCAGACCAGAAATCAGCCTCTATTCAATGCAGCGGATTCTGTCCTCAATTAATCACGAGGGGACTTTTTCCTTTTGCTTATTTTTTTTTTCCCCAGAAGGAAAAAAATACTTAATTTGCTTCTGTTTTTCTTTAATTTGTCTTCTCCTATTGTTTCCCATTTCCTCCTGTCTTTGAAGGGCTGGTGGTAGGAGGTTGTTTTCATTCCTATTTAGTCTGCGCTCTGCTCCGTGTCTGGGCCCTTACGCGAGGGAGGCCATCGTTGTTGTTATTGTCATAGTCACTGGGCCTCACAGCTGAGTCACCATGTCGGATCTGACGCCGCAGAGCGAGGCGCCCACCCCCACCACAGACAAGATCACGCAGGCTGCCCGCGAGACCATCTACCTGTGCAACTTCCGCGTTTCTGTGGACGGAGAGTGGCTGTGTCTGCGTGAACTCAATGACATCTCGCTCACTCCCGAGCCTGAGCCAGCGCATGAAGGTAGGCGCACTAGCCTCCATGCGGCTCAGTGAGATTTCTGGGAAATGTAGTTTAAGATTCTAAGGCGTTTCTTTATTCTTTATTATTATTATTATTATTATTCATCCTTGGTTATTTTCAACAAACCATCCACATTGATATTTTCTTGAATGCAAACTGGTGTAAAAATGAAACGTAGATGTACTGTTATAAGCATAGAAGAGGAAACCCTGAGGCTCTGCCATGTTGGCTTTTGTCTTGCTAATGCGTCCGATAATCGTTATTGAGTTATATGCAGGACCATTTCCTCTTTGCAGGAAGCCTACAGTATGCACACAAGTTACAAAATGTTTCAGGTTAATGAGTGAGGTATTTATTTATTTTTTTATTTAATTAAAAAAAAATTTTCGCTTGTAAACTAGATTCAGTGATTTTAGTTAGTAATAATTTCTGGGATGTTGCATGAAATCCTGCCAAGAATTGTGTGTTTGGCCAAACTGACAAAAGTGAAAGACAACCGAAACACACTTGCGTTTCAAATATGTAGAGAAAATCAATTAAACCATGATAGAGTGTTGATACTGATGATGCTTTTAGGTCCATCCTCCGTCTTCAAAGCATAGATACTGAAGTTACTCTGAAATATTATTCAGGATGCCATAACTTATTCTAATGCTGATCACATGCTACTCTGATTTCTATTTTCAACTCATTATGCGCTACTTATTAACATATAACCTCATGATCTGCTTTTAAAAACTCTGCAAAACAATATTTATGTTTGTTTCAGTGGACATAATGCTGTCCTTTTTTTCATGCTCTTATGGTCTTGGTGCTGTTTGGAGCCGGCTTGTCCGGTTACAAAAGCAAACACATGAACAGACTATTTGTAGAGCAACCAGATTACAGTCTAGTTTACGATAATATATGTTTCCTTTGTGCCAGTTTTAGTAATCTGCTGGGTCAGATAAAGCTCGTATCATGAGTGTGGTTATACAGTAAACACGCGTGGAGTCGTGATCAAGGCGGAGACACTCCAGGCTCTCTGGGCTAAATTACAGCATCTGTCGTTCTAGTTAGTGCAATCCTCTTCACGTTGCTAAGATGCAGAGTTTAAAAGCCGTCTACTCTTTTTAAAATGCATTTAGTTAAAGATAAAATACATTTCTTATGTTTTAACCAAATGTAGCACAATGGTAGCACTGTCTGTCTTTTTCTTTTACATTCTTTTTAATGTATTGATGTAAACCAGTCCGCCTCACTGTCCCCTCACCTATCATGCATTTAACATGTATTTAATTTATATATTATATAATATTTGACATACATCTCCATAGGGGAACACAATGCCATGACAGGAGTCAGTTCACATTCGTGTGCTGCGCCTCACACATTAAGACTGTGAAGCAACAATTTATACATACAGACAGCATTTGCCATTGTGTGTCGTCTGCATTATAATGCATCTGACTGAAACGAGAGCCTTTTATGATTGGATGTTGCATGTAATCTGTAGAGGAGCTGGGCAAAAAGAACTGCATGCTGTTTGCTTTTAAAGTGCAGTTTCTAACAGTTGTTAATGGATATCATAGTCTCCCAGAGACGTTCATTTAGACAAATATTGGATTTTATTTAAACGATGAATGCTCTGTGTGCGGAAACGTACAGTTCTACAGTGACAGTGCCGTTTTTAAGATGTATTCAGCTTATGGAATTTGCACATATATTTTTATTTGCCTTTTTTTTTAAATCCTAAATTATGAGAAAAAAATTTATTTCATACCTTTAAAAGTCCCAAAGAATATGATACCTGTATTATAAGAAGTAAATTTGTTTATTAAAATGTGCATGACCTGTGGCACTTGCACAAAACCTGAACTGCTGAGGATTAATTTCTGCAAAATTTTATTTTTTAAATATATTTTTTTACTCTGTGTCAGCCATTAAATTAAATAAAAAAATATTTCCCCATTAGGGCAATTTAAGGCATTTGGTAAAGAAAGAATGATTAGTTTTTTTCCTGCATATTATCAGGTCCATCCATCCATCTACGTACCTCTGTAGAGGCCAATGGTGACCATTGTATTTCTTCCCATTTATACGACCATGGTAGGACGTCATGTCAACTTTCACATGCGCATTCACACACTGCGGCCAATTTGGGAACGCCAATTAGCCTACTCCGCATGTCCTTGGACTGTTGGAGGAAACCCACCAAGCACACAGACCCGATGTGGGAATCGAATTATTAGGCCACTAGAAATCAAATATTAAAATTATCTTGGATTTTGGAAAAAACATTTCTGAGCATTTAACAAAACAAAAAAAAAAAGCTAAAATTGTTTTTAATGAGTTCATTTTGGGGGAAATTTGGCAAGTTTTACAAATGGTTTTTCATTCATCACAAGGCGCGATTTGACTTGAAATCCTCGTATTTCTCATGTAGTGCATTTAATGAAAACAATGTACAGCGGGACAAAAAAGTATTTAGTCAGCCATCAATTGTGCAAGTTCTCCCACTTAAAAAGATGAGAGAGGCCTCTAATTTTCATCATAGGTATATCTCAACTATGAGAGACAAAATAAGGAAAAAAAATCCAGAAAATCACATTGTCGGATTTTTAATGAATTAACTGGTAAATTCCTCTGTAAAATATGTATTTGGTCACCTACAAACAAGCAAGATTTCTTTCTCTCACAGACCTGTAACTTCTTCGTTAAGAGGTTCCTCTGTTACCTGTATTAATGGCATCTGTTATCAGTATAAAAGACACCAGTCCACAACCTCAAACAGTCACAGTCCAAACTCCACTATGGCCAAGACCAAAGAGCTGTCAAAGGACACCAGAAACAAGATTGTAGACCTGCACCAGACTGGGAAGACTGAATCTTCAATAGGTCAACAGCTTAGTGTGAAGAAATCAACTGTGGGAGCAATTATTAGAAAATGAAAGACATACAAGACCACTGATAATCTCCCTCGATCTGGGGCTCCACGCAAGATCTCACCCTGTGGGGTCAAAAGATCACAAGACTTGTGAGCAAAAATCCCAGAACCACACAGGGGGACCTGTGCAGAATTATTGTTTAAAGTGAGATTACAAATTATTCAGACACCCTCATCAGCAAAAGTCCCTATCTAAACCAAGTCTTTGTGCTGCCTTTGAGGCTTGGTCTGTTCTTACACATTCTCTTGAAATCGCTTTTGCTCATAAAAATGTCTATTTTATGGCAGTCCAGAACATATATTTTCATGGATATGGTGGGATGGTAAAAGCAAAAAGCATTTAAGTTGTAAACCCTTCTGTCCATCAAACATATTTTATTTGACTGTAACTCTTTTACTCCTTTAAGGAACTTTGTTTTATTCTGTTTTTAAAAAGGTTGTAAACAAGTAAATCCAAATGTAGTTTTAAAGTGCTTAGAATTAAAAAAATTTTTTTTTAATCATATCTAGTTTTAATATTGAATAATAAAAATGCTTCTCGCCATGAATATAGCCATAGAACCTGGCATGGCGTTAAAAAAGAAAGTAAGTTGTTGTTGTTGAACTTCTTCCTGACACACCCCTCTCATTTTACCCAGGCTTGGGACCGGATCTACAGTACATCCAGTGCCTGGGGTTTGGGCATTGGGTGGGAACTGAATTCGGGCCTTTTACCTATCACTAAGCCACCAATGGTCCAAGAATTATTTAAGTAATAATGCTTTTATTTGTGGCTGATTTAGTATACGAGTCCTGGAAGGTAAATATAGGTGAGCTTTTGAACTAAACACCATCTTTAAATAACTAGTAAACAAAGATTTCGTGCTGGTGTACATCAATGATGGCATGCTACGACCATAATATTGATTATTTTCCAATAACCGCATTACCCATTGTGTTTTTTTTCTTCTTATATGACAGCAGTTTGCTTTTGATTGCAGTTTGATTTTTATTCATTAAGGTAGGAAATAGTGCACCTTGTATTTATTTCTAGCTATGTAGAATGATGATGATGTAGAATAACCTCAGCTAGCCACTTTTGTCTCTTATGAAGTTAACAAGAAAAGAAAATGCAGCTTGTCATATTATAGGGAGAAAGCACCACGCATTAAGCGAAAGTTAAAATTTAACAGCTTTTGAGAATTGAGAAATGGTAAACCGATTCTAACTGTATTAGTGATTACAGCACATTCCATGCAATCTTTGTGTTAGTTTATAAGTAGTAACGTATTAAAATATAATTAATGTGTCCAATCAGTTTTTCATTTCATATCATATTTAGTTTGATAGTTGATTTTTAGTCGACATCGATAAAATGCATGAAACACAAACAATTTTCTTTTTCTTTCTTTATTCTTTTCCATTGTCCTTTGCAAAGACTCATGGGAAGATTTCACAGAATTGATGGAACAAATGCAAATGCTTGATGAGTTCAAAGGTGCGTATCGTGGCATTGCTTCCTCCCTTCACCGTCACCTCCTCGGGCATTGTTTAAAAAGCCATAGCAGCTGTGTCAAGTAGCCATCGAGACCTGCTCTAATCAGGCATCAGCTACATTTCCCCCCTCGAATGCGGCTCCGCACGGCTCCCGTCAAAACCGTCAGCCATCTCTGTCGTGCTTGTGAACCATCTCTCACTTTTTTTGTCTTAGCTGTCTAGATGAGCTTGTTTCTCTCAGATTCTGTCTGTCACACCCATTCTCTCTGGCTGTCTGTTTTCCAGTCACATGCATGGTGTTCTAGGCATTTCACACCCACTCTCATTCCCTTGGGCGCTGCTGCACCTCTGATTAGTTCCTGCAGGCCTGAGATGTTGAAGATTTTTTATTTTTTGTTTTTGTACAAGAATTTCCTGTCACCTCATCTGACCTTTTAGTACCACACCACTGCCTGATTGCTGGGGATGGAGGGTGTAAGTGTGATTTAGAAGCGCACTGATTTATCAATAATGGTGTGAAATAACTTATATCTTTTGTACGTTTTTACACATGAGAACTGAGGTTTAAGGTTTGTTTACGCTTCTGTGGGACCAAACGCACAGACACTTTCAGTATTAAAAAGCAAGAGGAACCTGCATTCCTGTTAAAATGTGGCAGAGGCACATATGACTGGAGGTTAATAACTGCTAAACAGCTTTGATTTTGCTTTAGGATACTGGTACTGAAATCTTTGTTAGGTTATACTCTGGTAAAAGTATATTAGTTTTATTTAGATTCATAACCCCAAATCCTTTAAATGACCTGATTTTATTTAATCTATCTATTCTTGATTGATTCAATTAAATTATTAAATCAATGGGTCAGGTTTCAATTCAGAATTAACACTTTTTAAATGATATATTCTTGATTGATTCAATTATTAAAGGAATCGATGGGTCAGGTTTCAATTCAGAATGGATTCGCACTTATTGTGAATTATCACATCTATTAAACTAAACGTACAAAACTTTACATTGTATAAAAGGTACAGATTCCTTAAAAATATAGCACAGCGTTTGCAAACAGGAAAACCACGTTCATTTTCTGCAAATACAAGTACAGAATTGCAAAGAATTGCTTTTTTTTTCTTACGGGTTTGAGTTGTTGGTGCGTTACTGCCACATACTGGACTGGAGTGTGAAGCAGACTGAACATAGAAGAAGATCACTCTTTGTGGGGAAATAACCTGTAAATAATCAACACAATTTACACAGCATTTCAGTGTTCATTAGATACGTTTAGGAGTTTCAATACTTTAAAATATGCTTGAAATAAATCGGACAGTAAACATTAGTGCCTGTTGAAACAAAACTAATCGAAATGTGCAAAAATCTAAATTGAACTCTAACAATTTCATCGGTGTGTATATTTCATGGTAAGTCTAGTTTACCTCAGTCGCTGAATTAAACATTTAATATATCCTGCAGAATGCTAGATAAAAAAGATAAATGGCTCATACTTGGAGGTGTGTGTAATTAAGTGCATATAACTGGATGGTGTCACACATTTGACAAGGTTTTACAAAAGTGCCATGAGAGGGTAGATTAAAAAACCCAAGAATGTAATTAGTGCTTTTATCTTTTCCTTTCTTTTTTACGTTTCAAACAAAATGCTTTTTTTTAAGCACTGAAGTGACATATTCTTAAACCAGGTCCATCATTTATATAGCAGAGGATGTTATGTGAGACTTAAAAACCAACTGGTAAGAAACAGGTTGAGGAACTTAAGTGGTGACTAAATGTTAAGGAAGTTAACAAACCTATATTTATCTCTTCTTCACATTTATTCTTATAACGTACTGTGCGCGTGTGTAACTATTCTAGCCTAATGGTTGTGTCTCCTGTTTACTAGTGCATCGTCATGTCTTACACATGAAATGAATCACTAGAAACGAGAAGGGTAAAATTAAACGTACTACATCATTAATCTTGTTTTTATCACTACTGTATATAGTGCAGATTGCGCAACTGATCCTTCACATTTATCTTGAGAGTTTTTGCTTCAAGCCAGCAGCTTGGCGTCATTCTGTTTAACATTAGTGCTTTATAATGTGCCATGTGGTGTTTCTTGTGTCCTCAGATCCCAAGGACCCTATCGCCATCGAGAGGCTTAACCTGATGAACATGGCCAAGCTGAGCATCAAGGGCCTGATCGAGTCAGCCCTCAACCTGGGCCGCACACTGGACTCGGACTACGCCCCCCTGCAGCAGTTCTTTGTCGTAATGGAGCACTGCCTGAAACACGGACTTAAAAGTATGCAGAGTAATTTGAAAAACAAATAATTTTCGCTTTCTTTGTTCCATTGTGTTTATTTTGTACTCTCTCTCGCACTTTTTTAATTTTGTTTATGTGGTCTGTATTAAAGGCAAGAAGACATTTCTAGGTCAAAACAAGTCGTTTTGGGGTCCTCTGGAGCTAGTGGAGAAGTTGACTCCAGAAGCTGGTGAAATCACAGCCAGTGTCAAAGACCTTCCTGGCCTCAAGTAAGTCAGGTCTTGTTTTTTTTTTCTTTTAAACATGTTTCCTGACATATTTGCAAGTACTAATTAGTTTTCTTCGATTAGAACTCCTTTAGGAAGAGGCAGAGCGTGGCTGAGACTGGCCCTCATGCAAAAGAAACTCTCAGACTACATGAAGACCATCATTAACAGAAAGGATCTTTTAAGGTAGGCTCTGATCTGCAGGTACACACTACCGTTCAAAAGTTTTAGATCACTTTCTAACTCCATGATGGTTCCTGATTTTTATTTCTTTCTACATTGTAAAGGAATGCTGAAGGCGTCCAAAAAAATGCATTAATCTCCTTTGAACAGTTGATATTGAGATGTGTCTGCTACTTCTGCTCTGTAAAGACTTCATAACGCCTCTAATCTGAGGTGCTGTTAATTGGTCATTTTTCAGGCTGATAACTCTAAATGAACTTCTTGTCTGCGGCAGAGGTAGGTTTTGGTCTCGTCCTCCTGGGACGGCCTTCATGAGAGCCAGTTTCATTATGGTGCTTGCTGAATTTTGCAAATGCACTTGACAATACTGTTCTTGCAAGAACTATTACAGAAAAGTTGACCTCTGTGTCTTACAATAACAACTAACTGGTGTTTTTCTTGTTGTTACGTAATTACCTAATTCCATATGTGTTATTTTATGGTTTTGAAATCCCCAGTATTGTTGTAGAATGTAGAAAATAAATCACTAAACAAAAACAAAGAAATTTGCAAGTGATCTAAAACTTTTGAACGGTAGTGTACGTGTGATGAGTTTTATCTCAAATTTATTCCCTCTAAAAACGTTTTTTTTCTTTTCTTTTTTTCTTTTTTTGTTCCCGCCACTTAGTGAGTTCTATGAGCCTAATGCTCTGATGATGGAGGAAGAGGGAGCAGTAATCGCTGGACTGTTGGTGGGACTCAATGTCATTGATGCAAATTTGTGTATGAAGGGAGAAGACTTGGACTCTCAGGTACTTTATGAAATGTCATACCCACATAATTTAATAGGGACGGGAATCACCAGGGGCCTTCCGATCCGATATTCATGTTAACTAGGTGCCGATTTGATTTGCGATTCTGTTAATATTACAATTTTATAAACTAGATATGAACTTTAAAAAAAATAATAAATAAAAATTATTTTGTTACCGTTCTAAACAAACTTAGCAAATAATTAGCTTTTACCACAGAGAATACTCTGCTGAATGCCATTGTGTGAATAGTTTATAGAGGAACTGCAACATACCATTTCAAATATGTAATTAAAATTGGATTTTTGAAAGAAAAAAAAAGTTAGTGTGGTGATGCATGAATTGCCACAGAAAAAGAATCGCACTACATCGCTGAATCCCCCCCCCCCATTTCCATAATTTAACCTGTATTACTTATTACTTGCTAGTATCAGTGTAGGATCAAGTTGATGGTGTGTATTTGAATTTTTTTGTTGTTGTTGTTGTTGTAAATAAAGAATCTGCTGTTTATTCAAGGTGTTTGCTCAGGTGACATATTTGGAGTGTGTGGATATTTTTTTTTTGTGTGCTATCCTGGCAGGTCGGCGTAATAGATTTTTCCATGTATTTAAAAGACGGAGGTCACAGCAGCAAGAGCACAGAAGGGTGAGTTAAAACTCATAATATGAATCAGATGTTTTCTGATGGTTTGACTATTACTGATGGATTTTAAATCTTCCCAATTTAGTGACGGACAAATCACAGCAATCCTCGACCAGAAAAATTATGTTGAGGAGCTCAACAGACATTTAAGGTAAAGTCCGTAGCACAGCTATTTCTTTGGTTTATGAATTGTTTGGCCTTGTGTGGCTAACACGAGCCTTGTATATATCATTCATCCCTGACAGTGCTTCTGTGAATAACCTACAAGCCAAGGTAGATGCTCTTGAAAAGTCCAACACAAAACTTACAGAGGAGGTGTGTATTAATAATTTAAATCCAACATCTTACTTCATCATCAGATGTATATATAAAGAATGACTTCGATCTAGTTTTCAGTAGCCTGACTTTTTAGTTTTTTTTCTTGTTGCATTTTTTTTCTCTGCCATTTTAGGTCGACAATATGATTGCCGTAAGAGGTTGGAAATTTCCATGAATTCTCTTGTCTGTTTATTACAGCTTGCAGTCGCAAACAACAGAATCATCACTTTGCAAGAGGAGGTAGAGAGAATGAAGGAGGAAAGCTCATACCTTGTTGAGTCCAATCGCAAGGTACAGTATTACTCCTGTCGACTATTTTGATAATTAATTAATCCACCGATTATTGAAACGGTTAATTTTATTACAATTTACTACAAATTGCACAATAACTTAATAGCTCTTATTTAGCGATCAGCTTTTAAAGTTATCTTGAGGTTGTTTTGTGCATGTGGTAACTAACAATCAAGATGATAGAGATGAACACTTCATTATAAATATGTATTTTGATGAACTTTCCTGATGAAACAAGATCTTACAATAAGGAAAAGCAGAGTGTAGCATAAATAAAATCTACCTATTAATTAAAGCTTAAAGATGTCAATTACGATTATGTTGGAATGTTAGGAAACTGAAATCAGAATCAGAAAGAGTTTTATTGCCAAGTACGCTTGCACGTACAAGGAATTTGTTTTAGTAACAGAGCTTCCAGAACAAAAAATACAAATGACAAGACAAAAACAGCATGGTTGCAAAAAAAAAAAGGTTGACATCAAATGGAGTAGGGTATGAGATACTTTTAAATAAGTTACATAAATATCTGAAATCTGTGGTATTATACAGTATATTGCACATATATTTATTGACCGTTAGAATGATGTTTAACTGTTAAGGAGGTAGATTGCCTGGGGGAAAAAAACTGTTCCCAGATTAGGTCTGTGGTGAAGGGGCGTCGTCAAACAAAGTGAAATATGAAGGGCCTGAGAATGAAGTAAATGGGAAAAGGACTGACACCTGAGGAGAATATTGCTAATTTATATATATATATATACAAACCGGATTCCAAAAAGTTGGGACACTAAACAAATTGTGAATAAAAACTGAATGCAATGATGTGGAGATGGCAAATGTCAATATTTTATTCAGAATAGAACATAAATTATGGAACAAAAGTTTAAACTGAGAAAATGTATCATTTTAAGGGAAAAATATGGTGAATCAAAATGTCATGGTGTCAACAAATCCCAAAAAAGTTGGGACAAGGCCATTTTCACCACTGTGTGGTATCTCCCCTTCTTCTTACAACACTCAACAGACGTCTGGAGACCAGTTTCTCAAGTTTAGAAATAGGAATGCTCTCCCATTCTTGTCTAATACAGGCCTCTAACTGTTCAATCGTCTTGGGCCTTCTTTGTCGCACCTTCCTCTTTATGATGCGCCAAATGTTCTCTATAGGGGAAAGATCTGGACTGCAGACTGGCCATTTCAGTACCCGGATCCTTCTCCTACACAGCCATGATGTTGTCATTGATGCAGAATGTGGTCTGGCATTATCTTGTTGAAAAATGCAGGGTCTTCCCTGAAAGAGATGACTAGATGTTGTTCTAGAACCTGAATATATTTTTCTGCATTGATGGTGCCTTTCCAGACATGCAAGCTGCCCATGCCACACGCACTCATGCAACCCCATACCATCAGAGATGCAGGCTTCTGAACTGAGCGTTGATAACAACTTGGGTTGTCCTTGTCCTCTTTGGTCCGGATGACATGGCGTTCCACATTTCCAACAAGAACTTCGAATCGTGACTCGTCTGACCACAGAACAGTCTTCCATTTTGCCACACTCCATTTTAAATGATCCCTGGCCCAATGAAAACGCCTGTGCTTGTGGATGTTGCTTAGAAATGGCTTCTTCTTTGCACTGTAGAGTTTCAGCTGGCAACGGCGGATGGCACGGTGGATTGTGTTCACTGACGATGGTTTCTGGAAGTATTCCTGAGCCCATTCTGTGATTTCCTTTACAGTAGCATTCCTGCTTGTGGTGCAGTGTCGTTTAAGGGCCCGGAGATCACTGGCATCCAGTATGGTTTTACGCCCTTGACCCTTACGCACAGAGATTGTTCCAGATTCTCTGAATCTTCGGATGATATTATGCACAGTTGATGATGATAACTGCAAAGTCTTTGCAATTTTTCGCTGGGTAACACCTTTCTGATATTGCTCCACTATCTTTCTGCGCAACATTGTGGGAATTGGTGATCCTCTACCCATCTTGGCTTCTGAGAGACCCTGCCACTCTGAGAAGCTCTTTTTATACCCAATCATGTTGCCAATTAACCTAATTACTGTTAATTGGTCTTCCAGCTCTTCGTTATGCTCAAATTTACTTTTTCCAGCCTCTTATTGCTACTTGTCCCAACTTTTTTGGGATTTGTTGACACCGTGAAATTTGGAATCAACATATTTTTCCTTTAAAATGATAAATTTTCTCGGATTAAACTTTTGATCTGTCATCTATGTTCTATTCTGAATAAAATATTGACATTTGCCATCTCCACATCATTGCATTCAGTTTTTATTCACAATTGGTTTAGTGTCGCAATTTTTTTGGAATCCTGTTTGTGTGTATATACACACACGCGCGCACACACGCACACACACACATATGTGTGTGTGTGTGTGTGTGTGTGTGTGTGTGTGTGTGTGTGTTGCGCTGTAAGATGAAAAAAGTGTAGAGCACTACAGCATGAGAGAGAGGAGACAGGTATACAGAGTTCAAAAGCCAGCCACAAGGTGCCTGTGTGTATGTGATTTTCATTTAGAAAGGTTCATTCTGGAGAACTTGAAATAGAAACCTGGCTCACAGTCGTTAATTCTCCACATTCTCTTCAGGTGTGAATTTGGCCACACTCCCACCAGCACAAAGTCTTTCCCTCAGATTATATTGGCTGTTTTGCTCGACAGAGGAGTGAAATGTTCCTACACTTTTTGCTCATGAAGGTGTTCGCCATCTCGCTATTACTCACTAGAGATGAGAAACCCAGATCTATTAACGGATTTGAATCCTTCTGAATTCTGCTCTCATGAGTCCTTTGAGCCACTTGAGTCAGTAGGAATTCTGACTGCTTTTTCCTATGGTTCTTTCTCTATAGGGCACTAATTATAGCGCCTAATCCCTAGTATCCACCAAATCCTTGGACTTATGAACAGACTGATTCCAAGGATCTGAGTGTTTCACTCGGTGCTACGAGTCTGAAAGATCCACTGAATCCCCCGGTTTAGATAAATCAGCCTGGACATGTATAGTATTTTGAGTCTGAAAATATATTTGTTTCTGACCAAAAAACAAAAATGACTGAGAATCAAGAATTATGGATGCAAAATGTTCATTTTAATGAAAAGTGAACAGAGAAATAAGTTTGGACAACAAATATAATAAAATGTAAAAAGTGCAAATCACTCATAATTTGACTTGTAGGTTAATATGAATATGTTAAATATGAAAATAAAATATTTTATTTGAAGCAAAAGAAATTGAATACAATAATTATAAATATAGCAGAGGGATCTGATATTTTTTATGTTTGAGTTAAATCGGGTAGGCTATCGGGAATAGTTAGATATATAAAAAAAATAATAATAAAATAAAAATAAAACCCCAGGTGGTAAACCCAGGACTTAAAGTGCCCCTATTATGCGTAAAAAAAAATGTCGGCTCACATTCACCTAAACGAGTCGTTAGCAATTCTAATCTTTCTCTGTTACGGATCCACGTCACTACGTAACATATTTGCATAATGTCCGCCCATGTTCTACGTCGCGAACAACTTGCCCGCCATCTTACAATTAACGTTACCACACTCTTGTTAACATATGACACTTACCACTGAGAAACGTCCTGCTCCAGTCGTGCTTGTCGATGTGCCACTTCAACCGTTTCATTGTCAGACTCCCGCTCGAATCGATAGGGTAAAATCTCCCGAGCTGTCATTCAGTTATGGTAATGTGCGTTCTCTTTCAAGCATACGTTTCGGTGTCTCACTATGGGATACGCCCCTTCCGCGTATTCTTCAGAAGCCCTATTACATTACGCCAGCCCCAATTGGCTGGCAGATGTGACGTCGTGTCCTGGCGTGGCCTTCCCCCCCCCCCCCGTATAAAGGGGGCAGCACGACGTCACTTCGCTATTCAAAAACCTCTTCTCGCTTCACACCAGAAGCCTATCTTTATAATGGCTGCAGCAATGCAGACGGCTACGGCTAGGGAAGGAGGAGACGCGCGACTCTGCGTTTGCGGAAATAAAATATCGGGCAAGGACTCACACCAGGTCTGCTCGGCTTGTCTTGGGCTGAAACACGCCCAACTGGCGGTCGACAACCCCGGTGCCTGCGAGCACTGCGCGCGCTTCACAAAGAAGAGTCTTCGTCGCAGGCTAGCGCGCCAAGCTAGCCTGTCAGGCCTCGACCCGCTTCTTTCGCCTAGCCCCACTCCAGCTACCACCCCACAGGTATCCATCCCTGTAGAGCTGCCCACCACGGCAGCCTTATCGTGGGGCGAACAGCTCGACGCCTGCGCTCCTCTGGCCGGCGTGCTCAGCACTGATGAGGAGGAAGGCGAGCTCGAGTTTGAGGAAGACGGCCAGTCCGACTTTCTCCTATCGGAGGAGGAGGAGGAGTTCGAGGACTCCCCTTTCCTCCCACCCGTGCACTCGGAGCAACTTCTTGCCACGACGGGAGCCGCTGGAGCTATGGACGGGGCACCATCCCCGGTCCTTAGCGTCGACCTACAGGACGTGTGCAAACGCGCCGCGGAGAAGCTCGACATCCAGTGGCCAAACGTGGTAGCGGAGACTGCAAAGTCTCGCTACGAGGGCAAGAGGCTGCCGAGAGCGAAACGGGCGGCACGGCAGCTCCTTCCAGTCTTCCCAGAGCTCTTGGAGGAGCTCGCGGTGACATGGAAGGATAAACCTTTCACTAGCAAGGTGCCAGTGCAGGGAGGGTCTGCATTGGACGTGGACGGGATGGAAAAGGCAGGACTTTTCAGGATGCCCCCCATGGAACAGCTAGTGGCTGCGCACCTGCTCCCGAGACACGCGGCGGCTGTAAATCCGTCGCTGCCATCGAAGGCAGAGCGCTTTCAGTCAAGCATGACTGAACGCGCATACAAGGCAGTCGCGCTCTGTGCCAGAGCCCTAAATGCAACCTCCCTGCTGACCGCTTACCAGGCGGAGCTGCAGGACGAAGCCTCGACCACACCAGGTCAGACACATTGGGAGGAGATCTGTGTCGTCACGGATCTCTCCCTGAGCCTTCAGAGGTGTGCGGTGCAAGCAGCGGGGAAGGCTATGGCCACTATGGTCATCCAGGAACGAGGACGGTGGCTCAATCTGACAAATCTCTCTGACAGAGAGAAAGAGTCAATCCTGGATGCACCGGTGGTGGCAGAAGGCATCTTCGGCTCGGCTTTAAGCCGCATGCAGAAGAGATGCGAGGAGAAGAAGCGGGATGACGAAGCGCTACAGCTCTGCATGCCCAGGAAGACGCAAGCAGCACCCCCCCCGCCGTTTCGTCAGTCCTTTGCGCAGGTCACAGCCCGCCCTCCCCCCAGCTATCGCATTCCAAAACGGCAGAGACCGACGACGAGTGCAGCTGGCCAAACCGGGGTCGTGGAGCAGAGAGCTCCCTGGCAGAGAAAGAGCTATCAGCCAGCGGCAGCTCAAACGACCCAGCCTGCGCCTCAGCCTCACCCTCAACCCCAACTTCAGGGAGTGAGGAGGAAGAAGAAGGCCGTTTGACGGGGTCTTTCGTCAGGGAGGGAACCAACAGCAACACAGTTCGCTAGTTCCCGACCCTCACAAAGTTCTAAGGACAAGTTCCAGAGTCCGCAATTGTTCTGTGTGGCGGGGAGAGCCCGGCAGGGCAAAGGGAAGAGTGGCAGTGAAGAGGAAATGGGACAGTGCAGCGGTGTGCACGCAGCAATGTGTCACAAGCACAGGCTACACTCAAAACCAAATAAAGTTTTCACTGTACCCCCCAAACAATATGTTACAAAAAATATCTCCCCAAAAAATGTTGAAAAACATGTCAATAAAGCACAATATAACATCGCCTCGGGGAGCTTTCGCTCTCACAGAGGCGATGGGGCGCACAGACACTGTCACAGCGCTAAGTGCTCGCGCATGCGCAGTACAGGCCACGGAACAGTTCAAGATTCAGCCGCACGATGGCGCCAAAACACTGCAGATAAGCAGTTGGTGCAAATGCACACAGTCCCGCTGGGTATTGAAAACAATACAATTCGGGTACAGACTGCAATTCGCGGTTTCCCCCCCAGCCTTCAGAGGGATAATTCATTCCCAGGTGCGAGGGGAACTGAAACAGGTCCTTCAAGAGGAAATTTCCTCTCTGTTGAACAAAAGGGCAATAAGAGTGGTTCCACCAGAAGAGAGCCACAGCGGGTTTTACTCGAGATACTTTCTCGTTCCAAAGAAAGGGACTCAAACCCTCCGCCCGATACTAGATCTGCGCGCGCTGAATGTATACCTAAAGAAATACAAGTTCAGAATGCTCACTCACTCTACACTCCTGAAAATAGTGCGCCAGGGAGATTGGTTTACATCGATCGACCTGAAGGACGCATACTTTCACATAAACATATACCCACCCCACAGGAAGTTTCTGAGATTTGCCTTCCTTGGTGTGGTATACGAATATCTGGTGCTACCATTCGGCTTGTCCCTCAGTCCCAGAGTATTTGTGAAATGCACAGAAGCGGCACTGACTCCGCTCAGAGAAAAAGGCATTCGTCTCGCTACTTACATAGACGACTGGCTCGTGACAGCCCGCTCGGAACAGGAAGCGAGAGAACACACAGCTATGCTTATGGAACACATACAGGAGCTGGGGCTAAGATTAAACACAGAAAAGAGTGTTTTAATTCCCACACAATCCATAACGTATCTGGGACTGGCGCTGGACTCAGTGAAGTTCAGAGCGCGACTCTCCACAGACAGGGTGAAAAGATTCACCTCCTGCATGACACAATTTCAGAGAGAACACAAAGTTCGCTTTCGCACATGCCTCAGACTACTAGGACTGATGGCATCAGCCCTGATGGTTATTCCCCTAGGCAGACTGCATATGAGGGAATTTCAACGCTGGGTGGCGTCTCAGGGGCTGGACCCAGCACGTCACTCACGGAGAAGGGTAAGAGTGACGTCAGAGGCGGTTCTAGCACTACGCCAGTGGAGACACCCGAATTTCCTGATCGAAGGGGTTGCCATGGGCGTGGTCCGACACAGAAAGATGATAACAACGGATGCGTCGTTATCCGGTTGGGGGGGCATTCACGAGGGCAGAATAGTGAATGGGAGATGGGGTCAGCACATGACCAATCTTCACATAAACTATCTGGAAATGCTAGCTGTCTTTCTGACACTAAAACATTTTCTTCCTTTTCTGAGAGGAAATCATGTTCTTGTGAGAACGGACAACACTACAGTTGTAGCGTACATAAATCGGCAGGGGGGCCTCAGATCACTTCTGCTGCACACGCTAGCACGCAGACTGATTTTATGGGGCAGTGTCAACCTTTTATCCCTGAGAGCGACACACGTACAGGGTGTGATGAATCGGGGCGCAGATCTGCTGTCCAGGGGAAATCCCTCCTATGGGGAGTGGAAACTGAACAGCGAAGTGATCGAACAGATCTGGAGCATATATGGCAGAGCGACAGTGGATCTGTTCGCGTCCAAAGACAACGCCCAATGTCACTTGTTTTTTTCCCTGAAGGACCGGAGCGCGCCCCTGGGGACAGATGCGCTAGCACACGAGTGGCCTCGCACTCTCCTATACGCGTTCCCGCCAATAGCGCTGATAGCACCAACTCTCTGCAGAGTAAGAGAGGAAGGTCTGAAAATAATACTAATAGCTCCGAGATGGCCAGGGAAACACTGGCTTGCGGAGATCATGCATATGCTAGACGGCGAACCGTGGTCTCTCCCGCAGCGCAGAGACCTCCTGTCACAGGAGGGGGGGGAGATCTTCCACCCTCACCCGGAACGACTGGCACTATGGGCCTGGCCGGTGAGTGGTCCAATTTAAGTAAGACTGGCCTGCCTGACAGCGTCATCAAGACTATACAG
This sequence comes from Channallabes apus, assembly GCA_030522415.1. Taxonomy (NCBI): domain Eukaryota; kingdom Metazoa; phylum Chordata; class Actinopteri; order Siluriformes; family Clariidae; genus Channallabes; species Channallabes apus. The sequence goes on along the minus strand of CM060122.1, from coordinate 24,508,846 downwards.
AACGCCAGAGCAGCATCGACTAGGTCTCTCTACGACTGCAAATGGAATGTGTTTGAGCGCTGGTGCACAGCTAGGCATGAGATTCCCTTTCAGTGTTCAGTGGCAGTGATTCTCTCATTTCTGCAGGAAATGATAGAGAAAGGCAGAGCGTTCTCAACCATAAAAGTGTTTCTGGCTGCTATATCTGCGTGCCACATCGGTTGGGATAATAAAACGGTGGGCCAACATCCTTTGATATGCAGATTCATGAAGGGCGCGCGCCGCGCCCTGCCAGTGTCAAAACCACTTACCCCATCATGGGACCTGGGATTGGTGCTTGATGCATTATCCACGTCCCCATTTGAACCGCTAGACAAGATTGATTTCAAGGCACTGTCCTTCAAGACTGCGCTATTGATTGCCTTGGTCTCAGCGAAGCGCGTGAGTGAGATTCATGCGTTTTCTGTGCATCCAGCATGTTTACAGTTCATGTCTGGAGATGCAGGAGTAGTTATGAAACCTAATCCCGCATTCATGCCTAAGGTCATTAATGCTATAAGCCCTCTTGAGCTGAGGGCCTTCCATCCTCCCCCTTTTGCATCATCAGAGCAGCAAAAGTTGAATACACTGTGCCCAGTGCGCGCTTTACGCATCTATACAGAGCGAACCAGAGGTTTAAGGGAGAGCGATCAGCTGTTCGTTTCTTGGGTGAAACCTCGCACGGGGAAGCCGATCACTAAGCAACGTTTATCGCATTGGATAGTGGAGGCTATTTCGCTGGCATACTCCAGTAAGGGTCTCGAACCCCCAACTGGTTTACGCGCGCACTCAACAAGGGGAATGTCAAGTTCATGGGCTCTATTTAAAGGAGTCACATTACAGGATATCTGTGAAGCGGCGAACTGGTCATCGCCGCACACATTCGCCAGATTTTATAAATTAGATGTTACGGCTCAGACTCTAGCTCACGCAGTACTGAGTGTAAGCACAGAATCTACAAACTAAATTCGTTCAGCCCTGAATGTGTTGGTTATGGTTGGCAGACTTCAAGACAGGCTATCTGACAATACGGGAGTTAGGATATCCCATAGTGAGACACCGAAACGTATGCTTGAAAGAGAACAATAGGTTACTTGCGTAACCCCGGTTCTCTGATAGCATTAAGTGAGGTGTCTCACCAGATCACCCTCCTTGCTGTGTGAAGCGAGGAAGAGGTTGCTTGTTTTGAATAGCGAAGTGACGTCGTGCTGCCCCCTTTATACGGGGGGGGGGGGGGAAGGCCACGCCAGGACACGACGTCACATCTGCCAGCCAATTGGGGCTGGCGTAATGTAATAGGGCTTCTGAAGAATACGCGGAAGGGGCGTATCCCATAGTGAGACACCTCACTTAATGCTATCAGAGAACCGGGGTTACGCAAGTAACCTATTGTTTCGTTTTCCGACACACGCTGTAGCGGTAGACCAATCATAAAGGACCGCGCCATCTGACCAATCACAGCAGTGAGGGCTCCCGGAAAGGAGGGGTTTAGACAGACTGAATCTTCGAACTGCTTCACACGAGTCGTTTACGAATCATTTAGAAATGGGGTAAAATTAAATCTATTTTTCGAGAAAACTAAAGTGTTTTTTGACCTTGCATACATGTAAACCTGTTTTAAGAGACTCATAAAGCAATATTAGCAACCTTTAAAATGGCATAATAGGGGCACTTTAAGCTTGAGTTTTCATGCATATAATAGTCATTATATACATTGAGCATCAAGTGTCACACTGTTAGTATTATCATTCTGGTGAAGTTGTGTTGTGGAGTTGAAAACAAGCCTGATGTGTTACAAACGCCAGTCGTTTTTTCATTCCAGTTTTACGTAATACACATCTACATCACACCAACATGTAACACATATGTTTGGTGTTAATATATCAGATACTGTATATACAGCACTGCGTCTAATCACACAATATTATGAACCAGCTGCGATTTGTTATGTCATTGCGATATGGACTGTGCCTGTTTTTGCCATGGTCCCTTCACTAGGGGGCGCTCAACGAATCCTCAGAATCCACCGAATCTTTGAACTCATGAAAAAACACTCCCTCAGATCCGACTTTTCTCGAGTCCTACGGTTCAGATGACGAATCAGCTCCCGCTATTTTGAGTCTCTCATGTTTCTGACCATGCAGGAAGTTTTCTAAACAAATCGGTTAGCTTTTTTATAGTTTATAACTTCTTAGAACAGTTGAATGGTGTAATTATCAGTTTGTATTTATGTATGTTGTTAGCAACAAGATAACTTAGGCTTAATGGAGTGAAGTGAGTAATAGAGATGAGCAAAACCTATCAATAATCCTTCTCTTCCTTTACTCAGATCAGTTGAGTCCTATCACCTACACTCCAGAGCTTCCACAGTTTGCACAAGAACCATGTGCGATGATCAGGATATTTATTTACTTAATATTTCAGTTTTAAATTGGTTCAGGTGTTTTAAATAACCTAACGTGCTTTCAAACATAACTAAAAGTAATAACTAAAAGTGTTGTGTGTTTCATGTAGGCATTGAGACCAGATGGAGCCGCAGATGGACAAGTACTTGGAGAAACCCGAAAGCAGCTCAAAGAGGAAACTCAGCTCAGACTGGTCAGTTAGACTTTGAATCCGTGTCACTCTGTCTAGAGTAGGCATGTCTTTATTTGGCTAGATTATACCCAAGAACATCTAAGGTGTACATTTTAGGGAGTGATTAGCCAAACAAATTAACATTACACTTTTTTGTACACATTACACATTACGCGTTTTTGTGTAGGATGTAGAGAAAGAGCTGGAGGTACAGATTGGGATGAGACAGGAGATGGAACTGTCTATGAAGATGCTGGAGAAGGACATTTGTGAGAAGCATGATGCACTGGTGGAGCTCAGACATCAGCTGGATGATCTGCGCAGAATCAACCATGAGCTCTCCCATAAGAGCCAGGTACAAGAGTGTAGAACACAGCAAACTAAAACAGCAGGTCTGCTGGGCTTCAAGGCTCCTCAGAATATCCTAAGAATTATAGATTTAAACTTAGGAGGTATTATGTTAGAAAAACTGATTAAAAACAGAATTCTGGGATTAAAGTCAGAAGATAATACTAAGATTAATGTCAAAAGAGAGAATGTTATTCTAAGAAAAAAAAAATCAGAATTTTGAGGGGGAAAAAAGCCACAACTTAAGTATTTTTATGGTTGCCTTAATCATAATTTCCTAATTCTGGCTTTAATTTTGAATTCTGTCTTTCAGCTCAGCTCAACTGTCTTTGGGCTGAAAAGGTTTTATCTGAGGGGAAAAAGAAAGTTCTGAGATTGGAGTCATAATTTTGAGATTTAAGTCAGAATGATGGAGGGAAAAAAACAAAAAAAGCCTGATCAGAATTCTGAGAAAAACGTCAGAACAAAATCCTGGGATTAAAGTCAAAGCGTAAGATTTGTATCAGAAAAGAATTCTGGGGGGGGGATCAAAACTCAAATAATTTTTATGGTCTCCCTAATCATAATTCCTTAATTGTGGCTTTGATATTGAATTCTGTCTTTAATCTCAGAATTCTGAATTCTTTAAGCTCAGAATGTTTTATCTGGGAAAAAATTATTCTGAGCAAAAACAAGAAGGGAATTCTCGAAAAAAAAGCAAAAACTCAAATAATAACTCAAATAATCTATTAAGTTATTAAAACATGTAATAATTAGTATATTGGCGCTTCCCGTAAGATATTTTCTTACTATTTTTTGAAGGAGTCTCTTACACTAGCACTTTGTGACGGTTAATGTTGTACAGTAACTTTAAGATTTCAGAAATGGGAGCATCTTCAAGATTTGACATTGTGGTTACATAAGTAGCTGTCTCATGGATGTCCCATATCATTAACAGTAAATGAGTACAAAGTACACTGTCATTTTGAACTAAATAAATTACCGTGGTATATTAAGGAATAAACACCTTTAGGAAGTGCTGTATAAAGAAAAATAATCAACACCAATTTAGCATTGATTCTTTTTTTTAAATAATACAATAGCATGCCCTTTTTTTATTTCTCGAGTTTAACTGATATCATTGAATGCAAGATCTTTGTACATCCTTGTTAAGCACGGCATAAAAATAGCTTGTGTGAATGAGGTAATGTGTTTGGGTGTGTTGCAGAGCTCAGAGACCAGTGTGAAACAGAAGAGTGACATCATCGGTCGCTTGGAAGAGAAAACAAACCAGATGGCTGCCACTATTAAACAGTTGGAGCACAGGTAAGCGTTCCTGTGCTTCAACACCTTCAGAATGTTGGAATCTGTGCCTTTTGTTATTTTGTGTAGCCATTAATGCAGGTTATGCTGAATTATATAAATCTAATTTGAATGCTTATCTGCTCTGCACTCAACTTTTCTTGAAATAATTCCTCTCTCTGTCTTATTTCTCTCGTTGTTTTGCTTTGTTCTTTCATTTCACATCCCTTCCATGTCATCCTTTCTTTCTGTCTTCTTTCTTGTCCCTCTTACTCCTGTCAGCGAGAAAGACGTGGTTAAGCAAGCACGGAACTTGAATTTGGCTGCAGGAAAACTCCTGCAAAAGCAACAATAGGCTAGATCATTTGAAAAACGCATAACAATAGTTTGATCAAAACATCTCCTGAATTTGACTTTGCATATCATAGAAACAACTAGGATATTTATTTTCTAATAAGTTTGAGATCTGTTGCGGTTTCTTCTCTTTCCTCATGGACTCCCGTTTTGCTTCTACTGTGAATATCATACTCTAGACGAGCGCTCCTCTATTAGACTTTCCAACCCTTTTTTTTTTGTGTTTCAACAGATAAAAATACAAAATACAACAGTTTCAGATAGTGTGAGAAAGACTCAAGATTTGCCTAATACCCAACTGCTTTCTATTGTTTGATATTTTTTCAGGTTTTGAGTTTCTGTGTAGGAAATGGTAACAAAACAACGCATCTCTTGTATCTCTACAGTGTATCTCTTTACTCTTTGAATAACTCCAAGATGTTAGAACGAAGGCTTCGGCTACCAAAAGCTTTAACACAGTAACATGTCCCATCCCGTTAGTTACCGGCAAAATCCGTAATTGTTTTTAATACTCTTTCTGGCCAATTTTTTACTTGATCTTTTGGCCAAAGGTGCGTTTTGACTTTTGAACCCTATGCCATAGAGAAAGTGAAATGGATCTGAATCAGCAGCAAGTCACCTGTGTGAAAGTTTGAAGTGTACTGAATTGTGTAAAAAAAAAAAATATGCAACTGACTAAAGTGAAAGGTTTCACTTTAGCAGAAGATCATGAGCCTACATAGCATTAAAGTGTGACGACAACTCAAGTCAGAACTGGCCGCACATGTGACGCTGGTGGAGGTTAATACCAAATGTGAAAACCGTGGTCCTGTATTCAGCCCCCAAATAAATTCTTCATGGTTTCCGTGGACGAGGTTTCTCTCTCAATTGCAATGAAATGATGAAAGTGTATGTGGACTTTAACAATCTATCTAAGTGTAGTGCAGTAGCATAATAAAGATCAAATCAAACACTTGAGATTTCTTCACTTTCTTTGGATTTCCATCTAGCCTTTGCATTTACTGCACTCATCTTTGTCTTAGGATTTTTATTTATGTTTGTTTTAGTTTCTCTTTCTTGATTTGATTTGATTGAGATCTTCCCTGTCATGGCATTTTAGTTCTCATTTTTTACCTCATTAAGTTCATTTGGCTCAACTACAGATCTAAACAGGCGGAGAAGCAGAGGGACCTGGCCGAGGAGGCGAACAGACTCTTCAAGCAAGAGTTTGGAGACAAAATTGCGAGTCTACAGCAAGAAGTGGAGCATTTACAAAAGCAGAGGTGCGCACGCAGCATACTTAGAAATAGGCTTTACGGCATGGCACACATTCCTGGTCATTTTTGTAATATTGTTTTTCTGTAAATAGGACACTATTTTTTTCATCCTGGTTACATCTGTAGATTATATGTATTTTCTTGATCCGCATTTCTACCATATGAAGATAAACCAACAAACCACTTTTAGGGTATTTCAGTGTATTTGGGGGAAGCTACATGGCTATGTGATGAACAATGTACAAACATTTTTATGATCAAAGGTAATCTAATGATTTTTTTCATTGATGACCACTAGTGGGCAACATCAGTAAATGCATGACTACACTGTCAATAGTTTAAGTATTATGCATTGTTGATTTTACACCTAGATCATTCCTATTTGGGATTCCACCCCTCATTTCTTCATATTAAAGAAATGGGAACAAATATGCTACTGCGACAGGCTGCAAAGTGCCTGAAGATACAATTTAAAAATGGATTGCTTATGTAACAACCTCAACAGCTACCTCATTTCCTCTCTCGTCTCACAGGCCTGTCATCACCTGTACCTGTTACTCACTGGTTCAGGACTAAATTTAGATGTTTTTTTTTACGCTTCAATGATTCATAAGTTCACTGTGTGGCTTTAACAAACAAAAACTCTGTACTGGACTGAAAATGAGAGGCAAAAATGAAAAGCAAAAAAGCCTGCATTAAGAATACAGGGAAGTCTGGCAAAATCTGAAGAAATGCTTAAACACACATGCATGCTTCTAATGAAAAAATACTTAAAGTTGTTATGTTTTATGGTTCTTTTGCGGGGGTACTGTAGGAACAGTTTGGAGCAGGAGCTGAAGAAGGATCGAGGGAGGCGGGGGAGTCAGCATTCGGATACGCTTTTGGGAAAAACCCCTCCAAACAGAGACGTGCGGCAGCAAGTGGACGACATAAGAAGGGTGACTTTCCATGTGAAAACAAGCTGGCATTTTGTACCTGCAGAATTATTTCTGTTTTAATGATTAATTATTGATTGATTTACTCAGGAGCTGGAAGCAGTCAGAAAAGAGAATGACACACTTCGAAACGTTGTAGAGAAAACGAGTCTGAGTTTGAATTCGTAAGCCTGCTTATTCGCACGATTCCTTAAACACTAAAAAAAAAAAAAAAAAAAGACCAAATCATGTACAGTACGATTGGTCCAGAAGTACAAATAAATACAATCTTTACTTATTTTGTGTTGTACAGGTCACTTTCACATGATGATGAGCAGGTACATCACTGTTTAGTCATCCTTTATTTTCAGCATGTCATGTACATATGTGAGAATGCAAGCTATGTGGTAATATTTATTATACTTTCATGCAGAGCCAGTCACTCGATGAGGAGCCAGTGCTGTCTTTTTGTACAAAATGCAACCGTTCAGAAGCTCTAAACAGTCTTAAGGTATCACTTATCCTCTCTCAAAGAAGATCATAAAGACTAGGAGAGATGGGTGATATTTCATTATAAGTGGGAAATAAAAACATGGTTGTGCTGTTCTAAGAACATATTAAACAATGGCAATGTGATGTGAAGAGATGTTTACCCATTAGGCCTGTTACATACTTTTATACAAGTCAAACTGTCCAGTGAAACAAGTGGCTCCAGGCACATCACCATTGAGGAAGAAGGCATTTCCAAAAATAGGAGCCATTTCAAATTCTTGATCCAGTGCTGCCCTGACTACTTCCCTAGTTTCTTTTTTTTTTCTGGATGATTGGTGGCTCAGTGGTTATTGTTCAGAATTTTTTTCCCCAAGTCTTAAATCACAGTAAGTCCTTGTTGTTAATTTTCCTAAAAAAATCATGGACATCAAAGCTGATTGATCAGAAGGTTGGAGGTTCAAAGCCAGTCTGAGCTTTGATGTCATTTTGTATGAATTCAAAAATCGAATCATCACGTACTAACATTGCAATTGATCTTGCTAATTACATTTATTTTTAAAAATATATACATTTTCTAATACTATTGAATGTTTTTACATTCAAAATAAAGCCGACTTGATGGTGGCATAGTGGTTAGCACCTCCAGGGTCAAGTGTTTGATTCCCGCACAGGGCTATAGAATTATAGATTATGAATGAAAAAAATGTAGAAATCTAGTTTTCCAAGCATGGTGCTGAAATGTGTATTTCCTCATTTTAACAGGAGTGTAAGAACTGCAGAGAAGTATTTTGCAAGGAATGTATGCTGAATGAAATCCCCCTGCCATCATCCATCGCCCCAGAGCTGGTGTGTGACGAGTGCTACTCCCTGCTCCTGCAGCAGTACGCTTCAAACCCTTCCTGAGTCACTCAATCTCTTACTTGAGTAAAGAATCTTCAAAACTGGATCCCATTCGATTTAATCCACGGTTAAGCTTCAATCAGCAGCAATTTATAAAAACAATGGGTTTTTTTCTGGTTATGCATGCATGTTTTTGTTTTTTTTTGTGGAAAATGAGTTTGTGTTAAGTCTTACATTATTTGCATCAAATTCAGTGTTACGTTGCAGTTGTCATGTCCACCAAGTGGACTCATGTAGTACTACTTGTACTGAATTGTTTATGAAATCTTTAATTTTGTTTTTCTTCAGTGAAAATGCAGTGCACAGAATGATATCCAAACATTATTTCATGGGTGAGAGATAAATTGTGTGACTGATTTTAATTATTTTTTAGAGAGAAAATATTTTAGAGAGAACTTTTGTACATGTGAAAAAGAAATATCTATATACACTAGAACTTTTAACAGACTGGAGCCAAAGCTTTTTATAATGCTTTCAAGCAGGCAGAATCATCTCTACATATTTAACAAGCCGTAGGTGCTGTTTAAAATTAATTACAATGACACTGATGGAATGTAACAAACAGTTTGACACTGTTTTTCTCTCAGCTCTAATGGCTCAATAAAGATGACTATAATATATGTCAAAACTGTTTCCTGAAAGTATGTCTCCATTTCTAAACAGGTCCTTTTATAAAAAAATGTTTAACTTATATATATACATATACACACATTTTTTTCAAATGTATGCATTATTCTGAATAATGATGTTGAAAAAACACACAACACTGTGTTACTCCATAAATGAGTAATTTTAATTACAGTTTTCCACATATTTTTCAAATAAATATTGCTGAAATGATTTGTACAGACAACAGCTGTTCACCTAGTGAGAAAAACAAACAAACAGTTACTAAGCAAAGTAGTGATTAACAAATTAACTAAACATTATACACATACCTTTATTGATCTTTTCCTCTTTTTATGTGGAATTCAGGTACAGCTCAATATATCTGTCCCCTACATTGACAAGAAAAAAAATAAATAATCAACACACACCCAACAGAATAACCGATGTTACCTGCTTCTCTTTGTGTTTACAGTAAACACAAGTAAAGATAAGCAGGCAGGGCTGGGCGATTTGGCCTAAAATCAAAATACCCATTAATTGAACATTTTAACTCGATTACAATTAATAAACGATTCTTTTATTTATTTATTTTTGCCCTCATAGTTCACTGACAAGTTTTGTACAGTAAATATGCTCACAAGTGAGAGATTTTTGAATGAAGGCTGCATTACTTGATTGATTAATTGAAGGCAACACACACTATCTACTATCTATGATTATTTATTGAACATCAATGTTGAACAACTGAAATTAAACTGAAGCCACAAAAATTAAAGGGTTCATTAAGTTACATTTTAAAGTATAGTTTATTAACAAAAACAGATTACAGATTTGGCCTTAAAAATTAAGATACTATAGGCACATGCTCAGAATCTTTACAAGGCAGAGATTTTTATTTAAAAAAAAATACTTGTTTGTGATGATAAAAAGTATCTTGTGATGATATATTACAATGTTTTGAGATTTTTAAACAATAATGAGAAACAACATTTAGACCACACACACTAGGGCTGTCTTTTTATCCCACAAGTCAGAGTTAAATGAAGGCTATTTCACACGGCCCCAATAAACTGACATAATGGCTTAAACATGACAACAAAAATGGAATGAATTATGCAGCTATCAATCTGGGCCAGGACAATTTCACTTTTACTATATAGTCGGGTACCTGCTAGGTGTTGTATAGTTCATATTTGCTTGGCCAGAATGGTTTAAGCCACCAAAATAACGTTTTATTCATAAACTGCGCAGCTTTCGCCAACGCGAACACACCCGTTAGTAACGAGGCGAATAAGCAGTTAACTTCAGCCGCAGAATGAGACGCTACGCAATAAGGAGCCAAACGAATCGGAAGCTGCGAATAAGGAGCTAACTTCAGCCTCGTGTGTTTATGGGCATCATATCTTTCGCTAGAACGTTAGAAACGGCCCTGGTTATATCCTTGCTCCTTTTGGAACAACTTTCATAAAGTGTAATGGCCACGAAAGACGACACGATCGATATCGATTTAACGGAGTAGCATCGGCCTGCATTTTCATGCTCTCAGTGTGGTCGTGTGGGTGATGCGTTCATATAACGGAGTTCGTGCTACCTTTTTTTGTTGACAATTTCAACATCTATGGATAATAACTCGAGGTTAGATTAACTTTTGTCGCTGCTTCCACACATTTTACTTTTTTTTTTTTGTCGTCCTGGTGTCAAGTTTGCTTTGCAAAGTGCGGTAGGAAATTAACTTTGATCTGCACAGCATGTGCAAGCTGATTGCCTGTTGTGGTGTTGTTCTGCCGTGTGATTGGCTCTTAGATTAATCCATATCGAGCAAAAAATGTCTAGAGCTTTTCATCCTTTTTTAAATCAAATAAATCGCGATTCGATATATCGTTTATCGGCCCAGCCCTATAAGCAGGCATTTCACTCTCTTCCTGACCTAATATCTGATGCCATTTTTACCTTTTAAAAAAATTTGCAAAACACTCGGACAAAGAGAAACTGCTCGTCTTTGAGAACATTTCAAACTTTAAGGCCCTTACTTATGTACTGCTTGTCTCTGCTCATTGCTTCCATCGCGTCCTGTCGTGTCGTGAAGTGAGCGGCTGCCTCGCCGTTAAGTCTCCCGTCTGGCCCGTACTCAATCAGAACCTTCACCACCCTGATAGGGTGAAAAAACTGAAGACAAAACATAACATACATTATACACCGTATGATGTTTATTAGTACATCATTTATTTATTTTTTGGAATAGACGCACATTATACTGTTCACTGAGTTGCCTGTTTAGTCGTGAGTATGGATGAGTTATGCAGGAAAGGTGTTCCACAAATGTTAAACTGTCTTCCTGTGACTTCTCTTTCCACAAACAAACTCAATTTGTAAAAAAAAAAAATTGTAAATTTTGTAAATTGATTTGACACAAATAAGCATAATAAGTATAATAACTGAAACGTGACAAAATCCCTATATAACCTGATTATTTTATTTCACTTTGCCAAGAGCTTTTGATTCTAAACAGATGAGACTCCCTGAATGGAGATGATCAATTTCAATTTAGTGGTTCTCAACTCTGGTCCTCCAGCATCCCATGTCCTACATATTTTAGTGTTTTCACTGCTCTATCATACTTCAATTCAGAAAAGGCTGTTAATTGGCTTACTTTGTGCTTGGAGCCGAGTAAGTAAAAAGTAGTAAAAAGAACAATAAAGCCTTTACTACACAAAATAATTTTCTTTGCAAATCACAGCTTAGGAAGTTGGGATCAGAGCACAGCGTCAGTCCTGATACTTCACGCCTGGAGGAGGACCTTAACGACCCAACTTGGTGGAGCTGCGGCTTGAGCTGCCAACCTTCTGATCAGTAACCCACAGCCTTAACCCGCTGAGCTACTACTGCCGCAGTATTAAAAGCGATGAGCTATCCGGGCTTCAGTTATTACCATAATTGGAATTTATTATTAACGTGATAGGATTTATTACAGAACGTGCTACTTCGTGTTAGGGGGAAAAAATAAGTTGATTCGAGCTGCAGAAACCCTTGCTGGATTGATGCTAATGTCTTGTTCTATAAAGGCTGAAGCAGTGAAAACTCAGAGCTATGTCTGACTTGGACACTTGAACGTGTCCAAGTCAGTTTACGGCCACATTGCTCAAATTAGCTGGATATTTTTTGGTTTTAAATAGCAAGATTGTTTTCTATACTAATATCAAACAATAATTTTTGGTCAGTTAGGCCATATGTACCAGTACACTACCAGTCAAAGAAGTTCAGACACACCTTCAAATTCCTTTTGATTGTTTCTTGAGTTTGTATTTATTTCTACACTTTGAAGCAATACTAAAGGTACCCAAAATATACAATAATCCCCTTTGAACAGTGGATATTGAGATGCATCTGCTACTTATGCTCTGTAAATCCTTCATAACGGCTCTAATCTGAGGTGTTGTTTGTTAATTGGTGATTTTTGAGCCTGTTAACACTAAATAAGTTTTAGTCTTGTTTTCCTGGGAAGGTCTTCATGAGAGACAGCTTCGTCATGGTGCTTAATAGGTTTTGTAAATACACTTGACGATACTCTTCTTGCAAGAACTATTCCAGAACAGCTGACCTTTGCGTCAGACAGTTTTTCTTGTTGTTACTTACTTACCCTATGCCATATTTGTTATTTCGTAGATTCAGTGTTCAACAGAATTCAATACAAAGTGTCAATTAAGGTACTGTGTCTTGAGCCAGACTTTCCTCTATTTTCTTAATGTAGTCCTGAGTTCTCCAGGCTTCCTGAAGGACCTTTTTGAGTCTCATTTTTGGCAAGTTGGCTCAAAACTTTTGCATTGTACTGTGTGTGTGTATATATAAATATATTTTTAAAGTTCTCACATTTATTACATCTCCAGCTGTGGCTTGATATGGCAGCCCCCTCATGTGTATAAAGTGTGTGGGGAGAGAGACACTGCTGGCTGCAAAGAACAAGAAGCATTTCTGAATATTTCAAAACCTCAGATTACCTCTCTAGATTATTCACATGTTGACTAAAATATGAGAAAGGCATTTTGAAACTCTTAAATATTAATAATGATACAGATCAACCACTTTATTAGGAACAACATCTGTTTATTGAGGCTAAAAATTGCCACAATGAATGTGCAGCTGTAAAATCTGCAGCGATCATGTCGCCATGGATAAGACTCACGAGGAAACATCTTATGGAATCCGTAACCTGAAGACTGACCAAACTATGGTCCTGCCCAGTATTAGTATCGTGTTCCTGATAAATTGACTGATGGGTGTACACAATCATACTGTAATATGAGTCGAGACTACTTGCAGTGGCATCAGTGTACCATTCAACTCCAGTATCTTAATTATACAGCTATTCTTTAAAACTTACTCTTCTGTTGATGGAATGTCGTGGCCGTAGCGTCCCCTCTCCCTCTGCCGTACTGCATCTGAATATCGCTCTTCTTGCTCGGGTACACCTCAATGTACCTGTTCAGCAAGTCAACAATTACTGTGTCAAAAGCTACGGTGGTGCAATGACAGTACGTTATTCTTATGTTATATGTAACGATGACCTTGAGAGTGACGGTTATTTAATTCACCTGGCAGAGGTGTTAGTGATGTGGCTGAACAGTGCAAGTCTGAACAAATTTGAATAAGGCACATATTTTAATTTAATGTAATGATCTGACCTGTTTCCAATAACCTCTCTGTCTTTCTTCAGTGCTTCATTGGCCATCTCTGGTGTGGCAAACTGCACATATGCGTCACCAGAACTTCTACCCCAGCGGTCCATGATCAGTGTGACCCCGTCCTTCACGATGTTCAGTCCTGGAAAAGTCAGTTTTATTAATTTTTTCTTCTGTTTTTCTCCAGAATTTACTCCTTCCGCTTGCGTGAGCTCACAGCCGTGACTGATGTGAGAACGCCAAGTGCCTCCCATCCCTCCCCACTGAGAGGGCTCGGCCAATCAGCTCTCTCTAAACCCCAGGACGCTACAGCATCACCGGGAATCGAACTAGCAATCTCCGGATGATAGGGCGAACGCTTTACAACCGCACCACATGACGGCCAAAAGTCAGTTTTATAAATTGAACCAGTTTACAATAGATAGGATTTATGTGACTGGCATGCTATGTGAGGTTCTAACCTGAAAAAAACTGGATGATTTCTTGCTCCGTGCAGGTAAAGGGCAGACCTCGGATGCGAACAACTCCATCTTGGCATTCACTTGTGCCCTTCAGTATGGCTTCTGCATCTCTATTGGTCACTTCATACACTGCAATAACCATCAATCAACGTTACTCACAAAATGTAGATTTGATTTTGAATGTAAAAAAAATAAAAAAAATTTTACAACCAGCCATTATTAGTATTCATGTTAAATCGATTTTAAATTTGCTGAACCTGCCTTCTACATAGCGCGGTCCAAGATACTGCCTGTGCATCTCTAAGGCTTTGTTGATGTCCTCCTCATCCTCCAGCTCGACGAAGGCTTGCCCTGTCGGTTTTCCACTTTTGTGATACGTGAGATGGATTCCGCTCACTCCGTTGCGAATGCGACATTCTGCGTCAACAAATAAATCGTCCCAGTTATGAAGGAAGAAAACATTTACATAAAAGCAAAATAATTTTTCAGCTGCGGATAATAATTATGATCATGTTTGACATTGGAAGATACCTGAGAAGAATTTCAGCAAGTCCTCTGCACTACAAGACCACGGCAGACCCTTAACTCGGACGATGTACACTTCTTTCTGTTCAGTCTCTGGAGGAGCAGGAGGAGGAGGGGGAGGGGGAGGAGGAGGAGGAGGAGAAGGATGGGGAGGAGGAGGAGAGTACTCCGGGAGAGGGGGATAATCCTCTTCCTTGTACGGTGTCTAAGAGAAAAAACAAAATGTTAAGATAAGGGTCTTTTTTTTGAGTGTTGATATACAAATTTAAAAATGTAAATTAATTCTCAGATGTCTTAATGGTGTGTCTTTATTTTTTAATCTGACTATTTTTGTCCTGGTCATGATCACATTAGATTTGGATTCATAGTTCATCTGGGGAACTGGCTCAGTAGTTAAGGCATTGGACTACGGTTTGGAAGGTTCCAGGTTCAAATCCCCAGCTGCCAAGTTGTCCCTGTTGGGCCCTTGAGTCCAACAAGCTGCTCACATGTATAAGAAATTCTAAATATGTGTGAAATGTGTTAATACTTTCTTCCTTGTTCTCACTCTTCCTCCAGGCCTCCTTTAAATCTGATTTTCCACCTCACTCATCATCATCATCATCATCATCATCTATATCGCTTTATCCTATGGATCATGGGGAGATGACAAAAGACTTTGAGCACAAGTCTGCGTACACCCTGGATGAGGTGCCAATCTGTCGTAGGGTACTCACATACACACACTACAGACAGTTTGTGAAGGCCAATTAGCCTATCTGCATGTCTTCTTCCTGTGGGAGGAAACCCACCAAACAAATGCTTCCTTCTCTGATCAGTGACCCTTAATATGTACATCTGTGGACACCTGAGGATGCATTAGCTAGTCAGGGAATCTTGGGGTGAAAATCAGAGGAAAGTCATGCTTCCTCACAGACACACTATTAGCTTAAATGCTACAATGTTATTAACTAACAGGGAAAGAGTGCTAACAGCATAAATGAGCTAATGAAGCAGAATTTAGCATCTAACCCATATAGACACAGACGAACTAACATTTAAAGGTATTATTAACTTAATGAAAAGTGTGTAAGCCCAGGCCTTACTTCTGAGCAGAAGTCTCTGTGTTGTGTAGCCCAGTTAAACACAGCCCTCACTGAGGCAGGACTCTGTCTCTCCACTGCGGCTCTGACGTTACAACCAGCTCGCGCGCTTCGGTTTGTTTCAAGGCACTTCCTCACGCAGCACGAGCTTCTTCCACTGAAGCGGCGCACGAGCGCGGACACGAGCGCCGTCCTTCCGTAAGCAGCCATTAGCGCGCGCTCACTGAATTTATACAGAGGAACAACTGCAAAGTATTAAAAACCCAACCAACACATGCTTCTCCGAAAGCAATCACGTTGACCTGAACCGGCAGAGGACACGATGACGGAAATAATAATAATGACACGACCACGTGTTTCAAAATAAGAGCTGTGCGTTCTGCTGGTCGAAATGTGCTGCCTTATTGCAATGTGTAAGTATTTACATGAACACACTGGTTCAGAGGCGTAGAGGTTAGCCCTGTCGCTTTGCGGGGTCGATTCCCCGCCTCGGCTCTCTGTGCATGGAGATTGCATCTTCTCCTTGTGCTTGGTGGGTTTCCTCTGGGTACTCTGGTTTCCTCCAAGACATGCAGATTAGGCTATTTGACCTTCCCCCAAATACTTGTGCATGCGTGTTCCCTGCAATGGATTGGAACCCAGTCCAGGGTGTACTACGCCTCGTGCAATAAGTCTCCTGGGATAGGTTCTTAGCCCCATGACAGGATAAACAGTATAAAAGATGAATGAATAGTGGTTTTGCTGCACAATACAGAACATAACAGATAAGCTTGTGCTGAAGAACATCAAACAGTTTTATATTCTTTGCAAGTTTATGACTTTGATAAGATTAAACAAAAATTTTTTTTTGCACTACACACACTCACATCTACACACTTTACAGACTCAACTGCACTTTATATCTATTTATTCCTACATAAGACATAAGATACCTATTACCTATGCAACAAACAGATGCAATTTTAATACGCTTGCCAGATTACACTGTTCACGTTTGCAATATTGCCGACTGCAAAATGTCTCAGCTTCTTAATATCTCAATTGAACAGTACTGTCTGATTATGTATTTTAATTTTTGTACTCTTTTATACTTATGTCTATGCTTTACTTTTTAATTCTGCACCATAAACAACGACACCACAATGTAACTGGCCACTGCCTAACTCATTATATGCTAATTTCTAGCTTAGAACTATTGTGCAATAGCATATGACCTGCTGCAAAGAACCTGTTCAATGCTATACTCATGATCTATATCCTCTTTATCCTGTATATACAGTCATCTGTGGGATGGAGATGCCAGGAGACTTAGGGCACAAGGCTGGATTGGCTGGCAATTTGGAAACGCCAATTTACCTATTCTGCAGATTTTGAGCTGTAGAAGGAAACCAATCAAGCACAGAGAGAACATGCACACAGACCAGAGGAAACCCTCAACCTTGGAGGTGCAAGGCCACATATAATATATATATTCTAATTTTGCTGTACTTGGTGTAGTGACGATTCGTGAATCTTAAAACTTTTATTTTGAAAAACAAAAATACCAGACGTACACTTTTTTCAGCAGTTATTCTTGGTTTCATCCACGCTTGTCAAAAGTATTGATATTTTGCCTTCTCGTGTATTTAATATTTTGTTATTTATTGACATAATTGTTTATTCCAGCAACATTTTTAATAGTCCCTGAAAAATGCAACTTGCGCATCATCACGCTGCTGCTAAACCACGTTCGTCAGATCTCGCGAGAATCTACGAACGCCGACGAGACTTTGAGTAGCGAGGAGAAGTTTTGTTGCACAGAAGAGCGAAGTGTCGCGCGAGAGCCCGTGTGTTATCGTTACTCGGAGTTTAATCCGATATTAATCCGTTTGCGACTCTTTTAACGATTATAACAGTGAATTAATAACTGGAGAACCTGAGTAATAGATATGAGCTTTCTGTTGTGAGTATAAAATGTTGATTTGTTATTTTGTACCTGTGTGTTGTGGTGGTGGTAGTAGCTGTGGAGTTGCTAAGCGAGCTAGCCACTTTACTTAAAGGAAGCTTTGGACGCGCTAACTGAGCTAAGTGACATTGTTGTGCTTTACTGGGTTAAATTGCTCAGAATAATAACGATATTATAACGTACGAATTCTACGATAACGATGATGAAATTAATAAGGGGAGTAAAGTTTGCTAAAGCTAGTCACCAGGCTAATGGCTAGTTTGTTTGTTTGATTTTTTTTCATACTGAAACAGTCATGACTATTTAGTAAAGTAGCATAATGTATCATTTAAACAAGTATAAAACCATAGCTAGGTCGTGTTAAAGATTGTAGCAAGTATATATCTATTAACTAAACCGTGCAAGTCTTGTTCTCTTCGTAAATATTTTAAAAGGAGTCCATTTTCTTGCGTTAATCCATAGTTTCAGTTTAGTTTAAGCCCAAATCTACTTCCTATACATGCCCTCCTGACACCATGACGTCACCACCCTACCCTGGGCACTACATCTTAAATCAAATAGATATACTCTAAGATAAACTCTATATGAATCTCAAACCGTGTGAGATTCATATAAACTGTGTGAGATTCATATAGACTGTCTGGATATTAGGGATGGGAATCACCTGTCTCCGTCCGATACGATGATATCGCAATACTAGGGGATTAAAATTGTGATTCTGTAAATATCATGATTTATAAATACAATGGAAATTTGAAAATGTATTTTTTCTGGTGACAAGTTCTTAATTATTTGTTGATATGACGAAATCAATTTGTATTCCTATTAGAAGTTTCATGCAAGATGTAAAATCTTAAGCCGAAAATTCATAAGGGAGGGAATTTGTATGCTGATGTATCCTGATTCGATATTGCACTGTTTTCCAATTTTGTTAAAATTTTAAGAACAGAAGAAGAAAAAATTGCATCGTGAATGTTTTATACCTTTGTTTCAATGCTTTGTTGATCAGTGGTTAGAGGACAGTAGTAAGACTGAATTGAACATGAATAATTAAATTAAACTCTTTTTTTTCTTTTTTTTTTTTTCTTTTTTTTTATAACAATAGTTTTCTCACTTGAAAACCAAGCGCAGCATGTTAGCAACATAAAATAACTTCAGATACAAAAGTTTAACATTTAACTTTGAATCAAAATGAAACAAAAAGCTAAATTTTTCCTAAGCAGCACATACCTTGGTCATATCATCCACCATAACTATTATTTCTAAATTACCTTAGCAAATAATTATTGAGCATGTAGAGCAGTAATGAACAGTTTCTAACACACGTGTTTCAAGACTAATTGGCGCACGTGGTGTTTGGAGACTGGTGTAAGCATGTGTAATGAGTGGGTTTGAAACTAATTAGCCTACAGAGTTTGGAGAAAAAGGCACATCTGAGGCTTTTAAGACTCTCAACTTTTGATAAGGTAACGCCATAAAACTGTTTCTGCTGCACCACTCAGAATCTCGTGCATTTGGTACAGAATCGGTTATGTTTGATGTAATTGGTCGTGACCGATGAAGCTGAAAAACGGTCTGATTGATCACTGGCTGATCAACTGCCGCATCTCTATTATAAATGTAATAAATCATTAAAAAATGATGTTGGAATCAGTGTGGTGGTAAATCAGATTATGGAATCATAATCCATAATTGAAACGGTTTCCAAACTACCTCTACTGGGTATGTTGTCCTTAGCGACTGCTCTCTGGTTTAGTAGTAAAGGAAAGAACTGTTTCATATAGATCTTTGTAATGTCTATTGTTAAAGCACTATGCTAATAAAATGTAGCTAATCTTTATCACAATTTAATCAGCAAGCAATGTGTCTACTGGTTATTCTCAGCTTCTGGTTTTCACTAAAGCTCAAAGCCGAACTAGGTTACACTGCTACATAAAGGACTAGGATGAAAGAGTTAAGTCATGCCCTTGGTTGTGGTTGTTGGAGGATGACGATGGGGTGATGTGCTGTTTTTTCAGGAACGACGGTATTTTTATTTATTTATTTATTTATTTGAATTCCATTCACGTGTACCCGAGTACGGAGAACAAAAATAGTGTGAACACTGCCCTGCGGGGGGTGAAAAAGGGGGAGCGTCGTTCCTGAGCAGGGTACACAACAGTCGTGCCTAATGTGAAAATGCCCATATGCCTTTATGTCAAGTATGCGCAGAGTCTACGCTGTTAGCCTTTATACTTGTGTGCTGGTGTTTGTGTTGCACTGCAATTTCACTGCCATACCACTAGTTGGCGGTGTGGTCTCTATGCTGCTGTGCTGAGTCACTTCACTCTCTGGTGCGTTTGTCAAGGAGACGACGTAAATCAGTAGACAAAGAAGCCACAACAGTATTGCTAATATGTAGACCAATCACAGTTGTGCAGGTTTTACACAAAACTCGTGGAACAGCTCTTAATATTTTACTGATGTATGGGGTTTAAAACATCTTTCCTTATTTTCTGTTTAAGGCAGTCTGTCATCTCAAATCATCCAGTGACTAATATATTAAGCAACTTTTTTTTTTGATTAATCCATAACCATAATACATTTCATTTTAAACATCTAGTTTGACATCTTTTCAGGACTAAGGCTTAAAACAGTAAACATTTTCTAACAAGTTGGTGTTGCATGTATTGTTGTTGTTCCTGTTGAAGGTCAGCAGTTTCCGTTCTCACTCTTTATTAGACTTTTTCCATCATCCAGCATTGGATACATGAAACCTAGAGTTCCTCAAAATGCTTTCATATACGGTGCTGCAGCATTAAAACAGCTGATTGACTCAAGAAAACGTCAGCTTAAGCTTTATCATCAAGACATAGAATTTGTTCTGTATGATAGACCAGTTCTTCATACGCAGCTGTCACGTGACGTTAGGAAATTGTGTGTGCATGAGGCTTTTAATTAACGAACAGTGTGAACCGCTGTCTACTCAAATTCCCAGGGAATGATACTCGATCTGTTCTGTAGCATAGCAGCTCCATCGCTCTACCATTATTCTCAAATTGAGGTCCAGGAACTTTGATAGCATAGCCAGAGGGACATTTAGGGTGCTTTCACACCTACAGCATTTGGTGCGCACCAAACGTGTTTGGTCCCTTGGTTCGGTTCGTTTGCATTGATGTGAATGCAATCTCGGTACTTTGGTGCGCACCAAATCAATCGATCCGAGACCTGCCTGAAGGGGTGGTCTCGGACCACTTTATCCGCTCTACTTTGGTACAGTTCGTCTGGTGTGAAAGCAACCAAACCAAATCTGATGAAATGGTATAGTTTAATGCACTTTGGGTATAAGACATACGGGGTTGCGGTTAAAATTATTTTCCCTTCCTGGTGACTCGATTAAATTTTTCAAGCTCGACTCGCAATGAAATCAAACCGCGGAGAAACGTGGAGTGCCGAGGAAATTAAGTGCCTCTCTGTATTCACATTAAATATTAAAAAATGTGTGGCTGGGCTGTTTCGATCGGCCAACGGATTACCTGATGGATCTGCAGGAAGATCGCCGGCTAATAACAAAATGATGATTCAGGAGGAGGGCACATCTCTCCCTGAAGTGGCGCACTTTGCGCCGTCGGCGAGATGAATAAACTGGGAAGCTGGTTTGTAGTCGCAGCCGCGAATCGTGTTCGAAATTAATTATCTGAAAATAATGATTTGCACGTACAATGCAGTGCGCGAGGATCAGCACCATGAGCGCAAAGCAAAGCTGTTCCTCCATGATTATTGAAAGTGGCGCGATTTTCTGAAAATAGTCTGTTTCCAGTGCCGATGGGCTTCGCGGTCTATTTTGGTTCGTTTAGAACTCTGCATATGTGAAAGCAAACCGTACCAACGTCTGTTTACTACATTGTAACATTTTTCTGACTGGTGCGGACTAAAGCAATCGAACTCTAGGTGTGAAAGCACCCTTAGTTAAAGTGGTGGACATCACAACCTGCAATAATGAAAGTTATGACAATTGTTAAAAGCGCTATACGAATAAAATTTAATTGAATAGATTGAACCTAGCGTGTTGTGTCAAGAGTGAGACGCTCCATGGCTCCAGAAAAGTTCCTTAGATCGTTGTGAATGACAACAAAGTGACCGTCAATGCAGAAATGTAGTTACACACCTGATCCACAGGACAGTGCAATCTGTAATAGAGTGTAGAGAGTCTTTACTCTAGAGTTGCTTGCATTTCAGTGCTGTTTTATCTCGTACCTGCTGACTTCACATCACCACTCTCACCATTTTATAATGGCTTTTTCAAAGCTTTTTTAGCTCACAAGAAGATGACCCAATGGAGAAATCAAGTCAAAGTTCTTCCACATTTTCTCACATTTCTCTTAGCATGCTCTGGGAATCAAACTGAATGTAATTGATTTTTTTGGCATTAAGCAAGGAATAAACATGTTCCTGCTCATGGCGGAGCAAAACCCAGTTAAAAAAAACTATATTAATGTGTCACAGTAAAGTAGGTTGACTATTTTACCAAAAGTTTCCTCAACCAAGGAAGATGACAGTAATAGTTGCTAGTAGGCAGCCTCAGAATGTAGGCCATGAGACAGAGAATGCCACTTTAAAATGTGCTATTGGCAGTGCTGGGTAAAATTATGTTGTGTTAGCTAGGCTTCATGTTAATGCTGATTGGTCAAGATGGCGGCATGTTTTCAGTTTTAGCCTCAAATGGGCTTTATCCAGAGTTTAAGATCCTG
Organism: Channallabes apus; assembly: GCA_030522415.1. NCBI lineage: Eukaryota > Metazoa > Chordata > Actinopteri > Siluriformes > Clariidae > Channallabes > Channallabes apus. Next base: position 24,486,678 of record CM060122.1, on the reverse strand, counting down.
CATTTGTTTCTAACAAGTTAATATGTAGGTTGCCCAAAGTATGTGTGCCTGAATGCATTTTATAATATTTTAGATTCCCGCTGTTTCACTCATTCCCCAAAAACACCATCGTCTATGTCAGTGTAATCGAGCTGGTGAGCCACACCACCAGAAAACAGCAGAGCTGTGGAAATAGCTGGTAGGGGGTATCTTTTTATATGAGGTCACAACTGGGGAAAATGTAAATAGCCTGTTCAAGCACTAGCCAATACAAAAATGGAAGAAGAACTAAAAGCATTTTTTATTTATTTATTTTTTTTACTTTTTATTGTACTGTATTTTTACAATAATTATATTTACATTTATCTTCCTGTTTGTTACCTGTAGCCCTGCCCCTTAGCGCACACGTCGGCTCTCCGCGCAGGCTCAACGGCAGACGCCGAAATGTAAATCAGGATTAACTTGAAGCGTCTATAGAAATAACAATGAGTCACTTGACTTTGCTCCTCTGTTGAAAGGTGTCGTCCTCGAAAGCCAGGCCCAAGGGAAGGAGTCCGGAGCAGTGTCTCAAAGCAACCATGTTTAGGGCTTGATTGAATGACAAATGGAAGTCACTAGATTTACATTTATATTTACATTCACTGCGTTTAACATACGGCCTTATGCTGAGCGAGATACAGAAGCGCTTTGTGGTGTTTGTTAAAAAAAAATAATCCATCCTCATGCTTGTTGATACGAGGTCAGTACAACATGGAAAGAAAATACGCTAGAGTCTCTACACTCTTGCTGCGTTACACTGCCTGGTTTATTCCCATTCTGCTTTATCATCTGTTTAGTTAGAAATCAGTGCACATTATGATTGTTTATGATTTTGTGGTTTTGGTATATAATGGTATTTGGTGCACAGCTCATCTTCTACGCTCAGTAGAATCATGCAGGTTAATAGTATTGTTCAGTATTGTTTACAGTCCTGTTGAATGGAATCTCAGGGAAAAATCTCATGAAGAGTTCCAGTTAAAATACTGACTTGTTTTGGTTCTCTTGTTCATTGTAAAAAATAAATTTCATTCTTTTTTTTTCTTGATATTTGTATTAAACAAGTCATTGCTCAAGCCCATCCTTCCTTATCTTTCTTCCTGTTGTTTGGTTCTGCATAATTAGGTTTAGAAGTGTGTGTACTTGCTATAAGTAAAGTTTCTTTCCTTAATCAGGCTCACTTCTCACCTCATATTTAGTCAGCGTTGAATTATAATATTAAAAAAATATGTACAAATTTTTTTCTTATTTATTTTATTATTATTATTATTTTTTTACATTTTAATTTTGTAACTTTTAGCCATGCAATGTGAAGAGCGCTCGATGGGAAGTCATGTTCAGGGAGAGCTCATGCTATACAGCTGCTAAGACCCCCTGAGCGTGCCGTCTTCACTCGTCTTTGGTACCTCTCACTGAACCTGCTAATCTGGCGTCTAAGTGTGTGTCGCGTCTCACGTTCCAGACTCGGAACACAACAGCAACGTTGTCTAGAGTATCTTATAACGCATGCTTCAGAAATAGCCTGCATGCCCTTGCTTTGACAACGATACTAAACAGTAACATGCTTTACTTTGTGTGTTATATGGCAGTTAATTCCGTCCTCTGCTCATGGGCTAGAGATCTCCCAGAATTCATATCATCAACGCATATTTCTGACTTACACTTATGTTTCTTTCCTATATGAGTAAGCTGCTAAGTTTTTTTTTTGACATGTGACACAGGTCACGTGTCTCAAAGCATCACGCTTCTTCCACGATGGTGGTATTCCCTTTTAGACGCCCCTGAACAGGAAACTTAAACACATTGATATTTTCCCCCTTCCTTTTTTTCAGTATCATGCAGTAACTCTGTGCATTCATGTCTTTATTTGTGCCAGTTTAATAATTTTTTTATGCTCATACGCTCATTCAAGCACCTAAAGACATTGAATATAACAGATGGAGCAATCAGAATAGCCATTCATAAAAACAAAAAGGAACAAAATAATAAAAAATAAAAACAGTAGATAATATCAACAAGGTTGCATATAGTATACAATCAATACAAGTTGCAAACTTCTGTAGAAAGTAAAGTAATAGATAAAACAAAGTTTAAAGTATTTCATAATTTTTTTCTTTCTTTAGACATACTGATTTATTTTGTGCTTTTTCCCTCCACAGCGGTAGTCGCTCATCAAAGACTTTCAAGCCGAAGAAGAACATTCCGGAAGGCTCACACCAGTATGAGTTGCTGAAGCATGCTGAGGCGACGCTGGGAAGCGGCAACCTGCGCATGGCTGTCATGCTCCCAGATGGAGAAGACCTCAACGAATGGGTGGCAGTGAACAGTAAGCAGCATGTGATCTCAGCGTGTTCGAGTGTGCGTGCGTGCGTGCGTGCGTGTGTGTTGTACACAGTAGCTCACTACAGCTTTGCTCTAGAGTTTTATATTGAGTTCCTGCTGCAGAGGAACAAGAAGTGCTTAAATTTTTATGATGTATATGTATAGATGGTGCTTTTTTTCTGATGATTGGTCAGAAGGTGTAGATTTATTTCAAATTTATTTCAATCATCAGCACTGCTGTAAATCACGTGACCGCTTCAAAACGAAAAGTCATTCTCTAATAACAGATCATCTCATGCTGGATGTTTCACATTATGAAAGTCTAATAACAAACAGCGTGGAGATATATATATATATATATATATAGATAGATAGATAGATAGATAGATAGATAGATAGATAGATAGATAGATAGATAGATAGAGAGAGAGAGAGAGAGAGATTAATTTTATATATATATATATATATATATATATATATATATATTAGTTTTCTTGTTCGAAAGAGGAAAGAACATCATCAAATCAGAAGGAGAAATGTATTTAATATTTAGGTCTTTTAAAAAAAAAAATTTAAAAAAAAATATTTCCACAATGGGAGAGTTTTCAAGACTAAGGATTTTGCTCATTGTGGTTTCATTGTAACAAGACAAGCTGTTCCCCCCCCCCCTTCTTCTTTATTCCTTAGAGACACTTATGAGAGATGGACTATTCATAGATAATGGGACCATAAGCGTTAATGGGAACTCGGTTGTCTCTTGGCAGTTCCACATCAAACATGACTATAAATGGTTAAAAGCATTAATATGGTAATAGTTGTAAATTTACTGTTATAAAAGAGAAGATGAATATAGATGAATAATCAACAATGGATGAGTTACACATGAAGCAGATACACCGATAAGCCAAAACATTAACAGCACCTCCAGATGAAACGATACTGATTATCAACTACACACCAGCAAACTGGTGACAGGGTCATGGGCACCCAAGGCTCAGCAGCATATCCAGACTTGATTCCATAGAAAAGCCAGTGCTGGACAAATTGTGGAAAAAGTCAATTCTGGCACCAATAGAGGCACCAGAACACCCAGTACACCAGAAGTAGTTCTCTGACCTCAGATTCCAAACCTCCACAAGTGGAACCCAAAATCTAGGTGGGCCACACTGAAAAAAATATACATTAGATTTTTTTTCCCCCCAATTTATTGAACACCAGAGTCTGCAGAGTGTTTTATTTTGATGATCATATTGCAGATCCCATTCTCTTCCTTCTGCACATCACAACTCAATGTAATTCACATGCTCCAAGCTTGATTTATATAATAAAGATAGCCATAAACGTTGGTTTGGAGCAACTTCAATCCTGCTGATGTTCTAGATTAAAATAAGGCAGAATGTCCTGAAATCACCACAAAAGCACTAAAAATCCTCATTACATGGAAACAAGCTCCTGGCTCAAACTTATTCAGTGTTATGGTGTTATTCTATCCGTGGTGCAAAAAAGGTTGTGACAATCCTAAAGTTGATTATATTGCTATAACAGCATGTTCCAAAGTGGTTTTTCTTTTTCTTTTCACATTAATGCTTATCTGCACATCTTGCGCTGATTTATTTTTGGTTTCAACATAAATTTCAGCAGACAGGTGGAGCGAATCTTCATTATAATGATGATTTGAAGGCAGCTAGTGAGATTTTACAATTCTGTTGCAGTAAATATTTATTTTGCTTTTTGAAGCAAGCCTTAAGAGAAGCACTTTAGTGAAGGAAATGAAATGAGAGGTGATGAAGCGCGGAGGTGATGAATGTAAAGATGCTGCCAAGCTTGAAACACTAGATAGCAGCAGCATGTGGATCACTAATCTCCGCTTGTGATGTGTCGCATCACGAATTCCATTTTGTATTTCATGTGTGATTAAATTTAATAGGATAAAATTTTTAATTCAAATTTGGTGTTTCGTGTAAGCAGTGTCTTTATGCTTTCTTGACACAAAGTGTAAGAATTGCTGTTAGATCAGTGAGCATGTATTGGGTCTTTGGATGCTAAAAGCCATTAAAGACCCTGATATTCATGGGTCAATGGTTTGTTTCCTCATGTAACTTTGACAGAAACAAACCATGACACAATAAGCACTTGATGTACAAGTATATTGCCCGAAAGTTGTAAAAAAACAGACCAGATTTAATCCCTTTAATATTAGTACAGTAAACACAACATGTACTATTAATATACTGGATCCACTCATCTCTTCCACTCATCTATGATTTTTAAAGGATTTCTTAATATGTGGAGATGGGTATAGCTAAGAAATGTTTCTTTTTAAGAAAAACGGTATGCGTATAAATACAGTCAACTGTGATTGGGTTTGGAAGTTGTACTGCTAAGGGATATTTCTGTAGTAAAGTCACATAACTTTAGCTGCCTCTACTGTTCCACTTGCTATTCAGTCGTACACCACAGTTAAGTTTGTAGTGCACTGAACACTTTACATTTTGTAAACCAATTAGACTCGAGGAATGCGCTCAGTGCCATTGCTTCTTAGTGCTTCTCTTTTAATAACAACAAAGACCTGGTAGAGTAACGTGAATGAATGTAAGTGATAGCCTCAGGGAAGGGTGGATTTGTGAGAGCAGGCGCTTGCTTGAGATGACTGAAGTGTTCGATTTCATTTAATTACAGGGAAGCAAGAAGGGATGGGTCTGTAGTCTTCAGCCTAGCTAAAGAAAACAAGGCGTGCAGGTAGCTGTGCTCGTTGCTGTAAGCGATACCTTTACTACTACTAATCAGTGCTGAAATGCACCCTAATTTGTTCCTGTTGATACTGTAATGTGTTTTGGTATGTTAGGGTTGGAGTTAAATTCTTTGCACATGATCAGGTAGTGGTTGCTAATGGCTTTTTCTATAACAGCAGCTCTGTTGGTAGGGTCAACTTTAATTCTAATGGCAGTTTTGTGTTTCTGCACTTATTCTAATGTTGTTTTTGTATAGTAACAACTTGTATGGTGGGGATTGCACATTCTATATGAGTAATAACGAAGGGAAAAAATGTGGTATTTAACAAATCAAAACATAATCTTGCTAGTATTTTCCTCTTACAGCCCATCATGTACAATTCCTTCCTTATTTTGTTCTATAAACTCATCAAATTAAGTCGGCAGAAGGTTAACAGAGTGACATCTTATTTCCTGCCTTATATTATCCTATGAACTGATTACATCCTGAGTGACACCTGAATTAATTTTGCCATTAATTTTTCTCCATTTAATCAGTAATAAGTAGGGTTGGGTATCGTTTGGTTTTTTTTCGATACCGGTGCCAAATCGATACTTTGAAAACGGTACCGGTGCCAAAACGGTGCCTGAACCGATACTTTTAAGCCAAAAAATTATAGTGGATGACTCAAGAATGAATTTTTATTGAACAAAAAATTTTATGCTTAAAATTTAACAATATATTAAAAGTTAAAATATACATGAATATGTAAGCTTCAAATTTTAGCAATTCTTTTGCAGAAATTTCACCATATTTGCCTTTTCTGTCAAAATACGACTCCTTTCCTGACTTATTGCCCTGCACAGGACATGCATAGCCTTCTTTACAATGGTACACGGGGTCACTGTTGTAGTACTACTAGTACTAGCTGGAAAGCCATAATTATAAACAGAATCCATGTTACATTAGTTTTTTACAAATCGTTTGTCTATTTGTTAGCATGAATGCAAGATTTGCATTTTGCTATTAACATTACATTATCCTACTACTAACCTGCGGAAAGGCTGCTGACGTCATCATAACCGGTGACTCCTTTTTGCTACAGTTGGTGTGACTGGGACTGAGGGTCGTCCACACTGATAGCGCCAGCTGTTGTCCACAAGCTGTTAAACACGGTGCCTCCGTCTGCTTTTAACTTTATTCCGTCTGCCCTCGAATGTTTCATTAGATTTAACGTGTTTCCGCCTTTACACGCAACTGCTGTAAGACATTTGCTGCACGTCGCGGTGCCGGAATACTTTCTTGTGAAATACAGCCACACTTTCGACCGTTTAGTTTTAGGCATTCTAACGAGAGTTGTTTACTTTAGCATGCTGAGCTATCGGTAGACCGCCTGCTGCCGTCAGAGCGAGTGTAACGTTAGTTACGGCATTCACGCGCATCTCGGATGGTCTCTCATTTCCGGATGATTTGTGCTTTTAATTTCTTTAATTTAATCTAATAAACTATTAATCTACAAAAAATATGAATCTAGAGAATATTTCAATCGACAGTTCAGGCATTTAAGTGGCACCGAAATGAGGCACCGAAATTCGCGTTCTGTTTCGGTCCGGTACGATTCTATAGGTACCGGTGCCGTATTGGCACCGGGTTTCGGTACCCAACCCTAGTAATAAGTAGAAACAAATTGTTCTCAGATACTGTAAAAAAAAAAAAATTCTGTGGTTGTCTAATGTGGGAGGTTTTAATGCTTGACATTAATTCTCTCTCTCTCTAGCTGTGGACTTCTTTAATCAGATCAACATGCTGTACGGGACCATCACTGATTTCTGCACCGAAGAAAGCTGCCCTCTAATGTCCGCTGGGCCGAAGTAAGACCTACATTATAATCCACATGCTTCAAAAATAAACGTCCTGATCATCTGTTTCTGATCGGATACTTCTATTTTTTTTATTTTTTTAAAAAATCTGCCTTAAGTTTCTGTATGAGGCTGATGTGCATAGTAAGAGATTGTGTTTTCACCAATCTTGTATTTTCATCTGTAAACTGTGCTGTTTAACTTTCAGGTATGAATACCATTGGGCGGATGGGACCAACATTAAAAAGCCAATCAAATGCTCTGCTCCAAAATACATTGATTACCTGATGACATGGGTTCAGGATCAGCTGGATGATGAAACACTTTTCCCTTCGAAAATAGGTGAGATTTATATATATATATTTTTTTTTGCTCATAAAATGATTCTCTACACAATTCCAGGTGAGCCTGAATTTTGGCCGATGAAGGAAGAAGACATTTCTTTGCATTTTACCTTCGTAAACATTTGAGTACTTAAAGAAACAGTACACAAAGCTCAGTCACCTGCATTGCAAAAAAATAAAAGGAATTTATTGAAAACATTTCAGGAAGCGCTCAAGTAATTGGACATGATGGGTTGGGCTTATTTCCATAACAGCCAATAGCATTTAAAGTAGACCACACTGAACAGTAAATTTCCACAAACACTACGCTGGTAAATGTGAAGGAACTCTCACTGTCTTTCTCTTCCCCAAAGGCAAGAGAAGGTGAGGAAAGTGAACAGTGTGGCAGGAACAGCGACCGAAAATGGACATCCACATGTTTAACTGCTAATATAGACTGGTAAAGAGGAAGCTTTATTAAGTAGAAATGTAAGCCGTATGTAAGGAGTTTAATTCTGTATTCTCACATACAAGTCCAAGTGCAGGATGAGACATCAGTATTTAGTTTATCTATAGGCATCATTGATTTCAGACAGGTTTATTTGAAGCATAGCTCAGAAACTCCTTCATCTGATTGAGCTGTTTTTGGTGTCCATAACAATGAGCCACTGCTGAGCCGTGCCCTTCCACACCTCTTTGCCGAATTGACTTGAGCTGCCAAACAGGCTAAATTAAGATGGCTGGATAGGAGTGGGTTAGCCATGTTAGAGAAGTTATTTTTGCAGTTAGCTGCTAACAGCTAGCCTTCCCAGAGATTTAGCTCCACATCGATGGCATTTAAACTTTACAATACTCAGATTGTGCATTCTGATTATTCCTCAAAATTACTAGTCTGAAAATGTATCTTACTTCAGCATCCAGTACAAAATACTGTTAGTAAGATTAGGCTTGCAGTGTGGCTAAACTCGACAAACAGCTTAACAAACAGTACATTTAAAAATGCCATTGCTTACATCAAGGGTCTGATGTTGAGTCATGGACTGTCAAAACAGTAGCCACAGTATTTTCCCATTAATACATTGAGCTCAAAATGTATACATTGTTGCATACCCTGAAAGAAATGTGTAAACTTTGCCATTTATTTAGGAAAATATGTCTGATGATAGAATTTTTTTTTCTTGCAGGATAGTGGCCATGTGAAGTCATTATCACATAGCTGTTTGACTTCTTTTTTAAAACCTAATGATAACTGAAATCACCCAAACAATCCTGATCAAAAGTTTACATATCCTTGAATGTTTGGCCGCATCATAAACACACAGGTTGACACACACAGGTTTAAATGGCTATTAAAGGAAAGTTTCACTGTCAAAGTGATTCATTGTAATTGTGATTAGTGCATAAATAGTCAGTGACTTGGCAGGATACTGCATCGAGGGGAAGACAAAAGACCTGTGTAATAAGGTAGTTGAACTTTTTTTTTTTTTTTTTTATTAATTAAGAGGTTCTGTTGATACTTAGACAGGGTCCACGGTCAGGTAGACCAAAAAAAGATTTCCACCCACTACACCATCCCTACTAGGGCTGCACGATATTAGGAAAATATGCGATATTGTTGTTGAATACTGCGATAACGATATTTCTTGCGATATAACATTTCCCTAGAGAAATGCATTTTTAAAATTATTATTGCCTATTTTTTTATTATTTATTTATATGTAATGATCATACTAAAATAAACAGCTAATAGATATTCGTCTGATGTAATTAAATCTAATTCAGGCTAAAAAGAAACTATATGTCAAGGAAGTTGCAAATATTTAGACTTCAAAACACTATGAATGACTTAAACCCCTCAGCAGATATTCTGATTTCTGGTTTGCTGTTACTATAAACCTGCCAACACAATATGAATTACTTTCAAACATTACTTTTAATTTTCATAATAAACATTATTAAACAAAAATAAAATTTAAAAAACACTATTTGTCACACACGCACGCACACAAACACACACTCGCTCCACGACCGGCACTAGGACCCGGAAGTAATGCGGGCGCGAACCCGGAAGTATAAGAGGAGTAAACAAACCAGCGCATACAGCTTAGTCACTGAGTTCGCCATGTCGGTGCAGATTGTTTACTTTCTGATTCGAGTGTGTGTTTATAGGACGCGGGTTAAATGTGTTTTTCCCTTGCTCCCCTTCTGTGAGAGTCCTTAAACTAATTTGCGTGGTTATCCTGCCTACTCGCTTGCTTCCGCGTTTGGGTTTACCGTCTATAACGGGCTAACGGCTAATCGCGGCTAACGGCTAATCGCTAAGTCTTCTCATCATCCGGGGTTAGTTCGCGACAGAATGAAGTATAAAGATATAATATAATATATATATATATATATATATATATATATATATATATATATATATATATATATATATATATAAAAAGATATAAGCGGGTATAAACATAGTAAGGGCCCATCTGATTGGTCAAATTTGCGATATGGTTATCGCGCATGCCATCATCACGATAACAATATTTTTTCTATATATCGTGCAGCCCTAATCCCCACTACATACTAAAGTGGTGGATCTACCATGTTTTGTGACTGTGTGAACCCCAGTGGCACAGGGAAGTGAATTGATGGAAAGATGAATGCTGCATGTGTTATAAAATAAATAAAAATACTGGCAGACAATTCTGCGGCACGAATGGGACACACTTGAATGTTTTAGCATGACAATGATCCAAAGCACAAGGACAATAATAATAATAAGTTTTATTTATATAGCACCTTTCCAGAGCTCAAGGACACTTTACAATGGGTGAAAACAAAACAGACATTGAAGTACTAAAGTAGAAAACAATTAGGTCAACAAAACAATAAAAAAATTATTTTAAAAAACATGTGCAGAGGACATGTGGATTCAGGTGTAACATTCGGAGAACAGGTGAGTTTTGAGTAAATATTTAAATGCTGAAACATTGTTAACAGAACGGAGAGTGTGTGGTAGAGAATTCCAGAGTTTGGGGGGAGTGACACTGAATGATCTGCCGCCCATTGAAGAGAGACAAGTTGACCCTCCAATGGCTACAGCAGAAACAGGTAAAGTTTCTGGAGCCTCTATCACAGTCTCCTGACCTCAATATCATAGAGCCACTTTGGGAAGATCTCAAACATGCAATTCATTGCAAGATGGTGCAAGATGACCAAAAAATATTTACAGGAACTGGAGGAATTTTGCCAAGAAGAATGGGCAGCTATAACATATAAGAGAATTAATGTAGCTCATGCACAATTATTTCAAAAGACTGCATGCCATCATTGAAGCTAAAGGTGGCAATACACATTATTAAGAGCTAAAGTTATCCAAACTGTTAAATAGGGATCTACATTTTCTTTATTGCCACCTTTTGTTTGATGAATTGTGGCATTCTGTCATGCCTGACATATAAGCTTGAGACCTACAGTATAAGAAATAAAATAGATTTGTTTTGCCTTCTCACCTATGTTTTCTTTAAAAAAAATAATAAAATTGTACACATCTTGCAAATTCTCCGAAGGTATACAAACTTTTGAGCATAAATGTATCTCTGAAATGTTCCTCATTGGGAAAGCAGTTGGATGTCAAAAGGCAAACACACAAAATATGGCCACCATTTCTTTACTTGCTCTGAAGATGGAAATAAGTTTTGTAAACGTCCTGTACAAAGAACAAGTCAGAAAAAAACATGTTTATGCAAATTTGGTGGAGGAAAAAAAGCTAATCGACTACTGAATAAGATGCTTGAGCTTATTACATTGCTGTGGTAATTATAGCAATAAAACACACTAACCTGTCTTTTTTTTTTTTTTTTTTTTCTTCTTCTTTTCTTTTTTCCTTCATTTTCTTACCTCAACAGTTGTGTTTTCAGGTTTACTAACAAGACTTACTTATTGGCAAAGTAAACGTCTGGTTTTTTTTTTGTTTGTTTGTTTCTCAGGCGTCCCTTTCCCGAAAAACTTCATGTCTGTGGCGAAGACGATCCTGAAGCGGCTGTTCCGCGTCTACGCTCACATTTACCACCAGCACTTTGACTCGGTCATCCAACTGCAGGAGGAAGCCCACCTCAACACCTCCTTTAAACACTTCATCTTCTTCGTTCAGGTGTGTGCATTAGAGCCGTGCCATTTAACGGTTGATGCGCTTTAATTGATCTTTTGTTGGTCAATTTATTTTATTGATTCAATGGGTCACGTATTGATTAAAGAATCTGTTTATACTTTTGGAATTATTTAGGTAAACATACAAATGTTAAATGGTCAAAAAATGTTTGTTTTTAACAATACAAGTACAAACAACAAGGCATTTAATACAACCTGGCAATGTCAAAACTCGGACTGGAGACCTCCTGGTCAGCAGCCATAACACCCTAACCACTGAGCCATCCCTGTCCAATGAGTTTATGGCTGGTTTGGTGAAATACTGACACCTACTGCACTGGAGCATGAAGCAAAAAATAAAGCATTGTTTTACTGAGTTCCATGTATTTTATTTTTTATCACTTTGTACAGCACATGACATTTAAACAATCAAAAGGTTACACAGCATTTTAGTAGTTAGTAGATATGTTTTAGTGATTTTTTTATATTTTAAAACCTTTTAAGAACTCTATTTGAGGCAAATCGACAACACACATTATTGCTATTGAATCAAATCGAATCGAAAACCGCAATGGCCTAAAATCTAATTGAATGGAATCAACAGTTTGCACATTATTTATAGCTCCAGTGTGCATTTGTTTGAAAACATGCCTTCTTTTTTGCGCGGTTTTCACTCGCACATACAGTACTGTGCTTTACACTGTTTTTGTTATTTTGCTCTGTTAGAGAACGTCTGAAAGTAAAATCATCAATAATAATCGATTTAATATTATTATTTACTCTCTCGGGTCTCTTGTGTGTTTATTACTATTTTCTAGGAGTTCAACTTGATCGACAGGAAAGAGCTGGCACCTCTTCAGGAACTGATCGAGAAACTTACCTCTAAGGACAGATAGACTAAGAGAATCCTAAATTTTACCCCCTTTTCCCCTGATTACTGTGCACAGCAGCCTGGTTTTGTTTTCTGTCATTTTACAGGTTTGTGGGGACTGGCTCCTGGATTAGTCTTTAATTCTCTACAGTTTTAACTTGGGCAGTGAATGCTCCTTGTGTTTCTAATGTCTGTGTGATTTTGTTTGTTTGTTTGTTTCTCGAAAACACAAAACAAAAAGATGATCGTATCTACGTAAGTGCCTGGCGTATGTCCACCTGCAAACAGTAAATGTTCTGTGAAAAAGCACCACCTGTATCCATAACTCTATCTTTCCCCCAAAAAAACTAAACAAAAAACAGGTTTTGGGGTTGTTGTTGAAGCATGTAGACACTTTGGTCAAGCCACTAAATACACCTCATTTTTGTTGGTAATAACAAAGCTGGAGATTTGTTGTTGGGGTTTTTTTTTTCTTTCTTGTAAGATACATAATTTCTCACACCCAAAATAGCTCTCATGGCTTTGCCCTGAGTCTGCAGTCACCTGACATGACTTTTAACTCCAATAGAGTAATTCAATAAGTTACATGAATAGTAACATAGATAGCTTTAAACCAGTTTTAACTATAAGCTCATGATTATAAAAGGTGGGTCTTTCAGTTCATGTTGGGAAGGGAATAGGGTAATGATTACTATGCAATGTCCTTGTTTCTTTCTTTAAATTTTTTGTTCTCTTCATAGGCGAGACTGGTTAACCCCAGAGCTAGTGCCAATATCTAATCCACCACAGTCTGCTTGTGTAAGTCAAAAAGAAGCAGCAGGAATCCTGAGAAAAGGCATTTCGTTCAAGTGTTCATTTGCCTGACTTCATACCTGCAGGTTCTCGTCTATGTATCTACATAAATATAAAATGGAGCAAAACATGAATTAAGCTTATAAGTAGAGTGTATAAGTCTATCTGTATCACACATAAATGACCGGGTTGTGGTATCTAATGTGTAATCATAGGGATTAAAAAAAAAGCTCTAATATCATTTGCTGTTTTATTGTTTGCACTTTGAATTATCAGCATAATGAGAGGTTTTATTCCACTACAGCTGCCTCATCCAAAATTGGTCATTATTGTTATTCCGACATGCTGCAAAATTGCTGGATATAATTTCCCTACTGCTAGATAATGTTTGATTTTTAAGTCGGATTCACCTCATGAATGTTAACGGGATGTTGTGATAGATATAATTGCTTGGCCTTTTCTCGAGAAATGTTTTTCTTCAGATAACATGATCATTTTCCTTCAACCATGTTTGAAAACACTGAAATGTTTTTTTTTTTTTTTTTTTTCGTTGTTGTTGCTGAGAATCTTGTAAATAATTGTACACACACAAGGTGTGCAGTGGAAATGAGATAAAGATGTTTAACTCCAAGACTTTTTGTGGTACAATATTGAATGCTGTTTATAGTGTAATAAAATGTTTGACCAAGATGATGTTCTTGCATGTGTAAGAGTTGATTAATAAGGTAATACATGCATATATTCAGCTGTTAATAAAATGTGAATTGATAGATACTTTTAATTGATCGCAAAGGATTTGAACCCTCAACCCTTAGGTAGTCTGTGCTGCTGCCTAATGTCAGTCAACAGTCATTTTTTCCCCCTAATATGACCAGAGTGATTCTCACTTGAAAAAAACTGCAATAGTGACAGACGTAGCTGTATGTTGCCATCTACTGACCAATTGCATGATCAGCCACATTAAAATAACCTGCCTATGGTTGCGTAGGTATAGTGCCTCCAAAAACAGCTCTGACATTTTTAGGTGTTCGGTCGTATCTTGCACCAAGACGTTACTACTGCATTCTTTAATACCTGTAAGAGGTGGAATGTCTGACTGGCTTGTCTAGTGCTTTCCACAGATACTTGATTGAATTGAGCTCTGGGAAAATTGAAGGCCAAGTCACCATCTTGAACTCTGTCATGTTCCTTAACCAATTCCTAAACATTTTTTTGCAGTGTTACAGGGTACGTTATCCTGCTGAAAGAGGACACTGATATTAGGGAATACGGTGTACACTTGCTCAGCATCAATGTTTAGGTAGTTCTAGGTTAGTAACTTCCACGTGAATGCCAAAACCCAATGCTTCTCAAAGGAACATTGTCCAGGACATCACACTGCCTCCAAAAGCTGGCCTTCCTCCCAGCATGCAGTCTTTCCCAAGTGAGACCAGGCCAATTGTTTTCACTGTCCAGGCACCTTTCTATTAGTGACCAACATTCACTTTTTCAGCAGTTGGTGCTATAGCTCTTGTGTGGGATCATACCAGACAGGCCAGGACTTCACCTCCCATGCGCACCCATGATTCTGTCCTTCCTTGGGTCATTATGGTAATTAAGCACTGCATACCAGGAACACCTAGCAGGACCTGACTTATTTTTGGAACATATTAACTTGACAAGAACTGACTGTTCACTTGCTTTCTAATGTTTCCCCTCTCTTGACAAGTGCCATTGTAATTAGACATTTAATATTAGTGGTTTTAATGCTTTGGCTGATTAGTGTAAGTCCAAAATTCTTCAATATTTCGATGTCATATACAGTGGTGTTCAAAATAATAGCAGTGTGTTGATAAGTGAGTAAAGCTCCATATCCATACAATAACTTTTAATTTAAATCACATAAATGCATTGGACACCCTGCACGTTCTATTCTGAATTACAACAAGAAGAAAAAATGTGCTAAATGTATTAGTTTAATGAAAGTGAAGAAAAAATATTAGCCTGTTCCAAAAAATTGCAGTGTCATCATTCATCTTTATAAAGTGATGAATTTACCGTTTAAACAAAAAATACTTGAAGTTTAATCATTCTTGTGCATCTTTGAACTAATAAGTTGTATAACCATGGTTTCTGAAAACTGCTTCACATCTGTGACAATTGTACTACATGCCACAGTTTTGCCTCAAACAGCATTTTATTGTCAGGCCACAAGTTTTCTATTGGCTTAAGGTCTGGCGATTGGGCTGGCCACTCCATAACATCAATCTTGTTGGTCTGGAACTAAGATCCTGCTTGCTTACTGCTGTGTTTGGGGTCGTTGTCTTGTTGAGGCACCCATTTAAAAAAATATACTATAATAGATATATTAAAAAAAAGATCTTGAAAGGCTAGTTATTAAGTTAAAGTAGCAAGATATTTCATAAGTAAATAAGTTTTTTAATAAAGGAATGAGTTACTAAGTCAAATAATGATCATAATTTATTACATCAATGTAACAGTTACAATGTTAAATTGTGATAATCTTCCAATAAGGTTTTGAATAAGGTCAAAGTGTTAACTAGGTAGTCAAGATGTATCTAATTCACGACGGGTACATCATTTGATGATACAGTGGCTTGCAAAAGTATTCACACCCCTTGAACTTTTCCACATTTTGTCACATTACAGCCACAAACATGAATCAATTTTATTGGAATTCCACGTGAAAATAACCCCTCAAAAATAGTTTGAAACACTTTGTGAATATTTTGTAAAACAAATGGAGTAAGGGGTTATTACTAAGAGTAGGATAATGGCGAATGTAACAGAAAATGACCACGAAGCAAGACAAAATAGCAGAAGCAGCTCTCCGACATCATTCCCTCATGGCGACGATAGCTCCGAAGTTAGCCTGCAATGTATTCTCAACGAACTTCGGGGGTTCAGAGCGGACAATAAGGTACAGCTTTACGATATTAAACAAGAGTTGAAGAGAACAAAGGACAGACTGGAGGAGGCAGAGGAAAGAATTAATGAAACCTTTTGGCAAACGACTAACACAGCGTCAAGCTAATCTGGAATCCAGACTGATAGATCAGGAGGGCCGCGCTCGTAGACAAAGAAGGTACAGACATGGTGGGCTTTCTAGATAACCTACTGAAAAGTGTACTAGACTTTCCCCAGGACAGCGAGCTAGGGATTGAACGAGCACACCGAGCATTGACACCCAAACCCAATAATCCGCACTGCAAGCAAGGCCGCGGTCAATAGTCAAGTTCGACAGAAAAAAAGGTGTTTTGCAATGATGCTCGTTTTTACATGGACCATGATTTCGCCCCTGAAGTGTTTAAGAGACGAGGGGAGTACGCCGAAGCCAAGAAAGTGTTCAAAGGAAAATGAACAAAGTTCCAGACACCGTATCCGGCAAAGATGCGCGTATTTTGTAATGACGGCACTCCTCTGTTCCAGGATGCTACGGAGGCAACGAGGGACGTGGTTTCACAAGGATCCTCCGTTACAGTGGTGAAGTCATCCACTAATACAGATCAGGAGCAAGTCACACTATTATCTACCTGGCAAGTGGCGGGGAAGCGACACGACCAGGGCAAGGATCAGGAATCTGGAGCAGCAGAAGGCTGCACTCAACCCAATAAAAATGCACGCTCGCAATATAAAGGAAAAACTCCAAAAGTTCAGGAAATGATCATCCACGAAAAGTCCACCTAAGTCAGAAATGCAGATACGTTACAGCTGACTTTTATAGACATACTGTACTTTGTATTTTGATTTCGACTTTTATTTAGTGTAAATACACTGTAAAAAATTAATCATGAGGCTTGTGCATATTTCATAAAAAAATGGTTTTCTGTGTTTTTTTTTAAATAATATATTAAGAACATTTCATTAATAAAATTAAGAAATAAATTTTACCTATTTTTTTAAAGGAAATTAGTGCAGTTTTTTGGTTTAATTTGAGGAACCATTTAGTCAATTTTTGAGGGAAAAAATGCTTCATATTTATTTTAAGAGAATTGGGTCAATTAGGATAGACTTTTTTTTTTTTTTACTAAAGCGAGATCGCCATAGAATACAAAGCTGCGATATAGGATCTATTGATTTGTCTGATCATGCACCTCTCTCTTGCACTATATATATATATATATATATATATATATATATATATATATATATATATATAATCCGGGAACAACACAGTGGAGGTTAAATACAAACATTCTAAATAACCAACAATTTCAAACTCAAATTAAAGTAAATAAGAATATTCCTTGAAGAAAATAATAATGGGGAAGTTAACTCAGCCATAGAAAATTGGATGCTTTAAAAGCGGTCATTAGGGGCAAAATTATATCCTTTTGTACCTATGAAAAGAAATTAAAGCCATTAAGACTAACAAATCTCAATAAAGAACTTGAGAGACAACACAAAAAAAGAACAAAAAATTTACTTAAGATAAAGAAAATCAGAAATGAAATAAATATAATATACTCTCAAGAAATTGAAAAAAAGATGATATTTACGAAACAGAAATATTATGAATCAGGCTCTAAATCAACTAGACTTTTGGCAAGGAGGCTACAGAAACAACAAACGGATAATACAATATATAGAATAAGGGTTTTCTACTCTAAAAACATATAATATAAAAAAAATGAAATACAAAAAAACGTTTTAAAAAATATTACATGTTATTGTACATACAACCACGGCTAGAGGATGAGCAGCAGATTAGACAATTTCTCAACTCTCTCAACTAACCAGTTATAATAGAGGAACAAAATCAAACATTAATAGCTACCATAACTGAGACAGAGCTAAATAACGCCATCTCCAGACTCAAGACAAATAAGTCTCCTGGCCCCGATGGCTTTACGTCAGAGTGGTGTAAGACTTTTCGGTCTGAATTAGTACCAAGGCTTCTTCGGGCTTGCAATGCATCTTTATTGGAGGCAAAAATGCCTTCATCATGGAGAGAGGGAGTCATCTCAGTTATCCCAAAAGAGGGAAAAGATAAATTGGAATGCAATTCATACAGACCAATTTCAATTCTGAACGTAGATTACAAACTATATACAAGCATCCTTGCCCGAAGGCTAGAAAAGATTCTTCCGCAATTAATACATAATGATCAGACTGGGTTTATCTCTCAAAGACAAACTCAAGATAATATTAGACGGTCTCTGCAGATATTGAGTCATATTCAACAAGACGGACAGGAAGCTCTTCTAATTAGTTTAGATGCGGAGAAGGCTTTTGATTCTGTAAGTTGACCCTTCCTGTATGGGGCTCTTGAAAGATTTGGCAATCACAACATTTTTGTTAGGAGCATCCAAACGATATATAATAAACCATCTGCCCGAATAAAAATAAATGTGTACCTTTCAGATACCATTATCTTAGAACGTGGATCAAGACAGGGATGCCCAATTTCACCACTGCTTTTTGCGCTCTATATAGAGCCTCTCGCATAATGGATAAGGCAAACTGAAAACATTAAAGGCATCAGTATAAATGGAGATCACCACAAATTGGCTTTATATGCTGATGATATTTTGATTTATTTAAGTAAACCTCGTTTCCTGAACTAATGGATCTTCTAGAAAAATTTGGCAGATATGCAGGATATAAATTAAATATACAAAAAAACGCAAATTTCGACTTTGAATTATACGACTCCAAAATATATTAGAGATAAATTCCTACTTAATTGGCATCAGAATTCAATTAAATATTTGGGAATACATTTAACAAAAGGAATCCCAACGCTAGCAGAGGCAAATCTAGACCCACTGTTAACAAAAATCAAAGACGATATTCATAGATGGAATGCCGTCTCTTTCCTGGGCCTCAGTCATAGATAGAGATACCATGGGAGGATGTTCATCTTTATTGAGTCAATTCTGTTTCAAACTCTCCCAGTAGAAATTCCCTCAAAACACTGGTCTGAATTAGATAAGATCATTTCTAGGTTTATTTGGCAAGGTAATAAAAACCCAGGATTAAAGTCAAAACATTACAGCTTTCAAAAGAGGAAGGAGGTATGGCATTACCCCATTTTAGGGTTTATTTTTATGTGGCCCAGACTAAATATTTAATTAACATGTAATCCAGTGTATAAAGCTAGGTGGAAAGATATTGAACTCGCAATAATGAATGATCCCCCAATTCATACAGTAAGTATTGGCACATAAAAACTTGAGAAGGTGTATAGATGAGGTGCAAAACCAATGGATTAAAGCCTAACTAAAAATCTGGAACACAATAAAAGAAGAGTATAAATTGGATTGTAAATTATAAATTTGAGATGGTGTGCTTGTGTGTACAATGGTGTGCTTATGACCCTGATTTTAAACCAAATAGAATGGATTATAGATTAAAATCATGGATCTCAAAAGGAATAACAACATTCTATTCTCTTATGAAAAATGGAGATGGGAAAGACTTTGAAAGTTTGAAGAAAGAGTATTATCTTGAGAAAGATTTTTATAGATATCTCCAACTACGCAATCACTTTGAAAACAACATCAAAAGTAAAACAGACTTTGACGACCCAATTGTAAAGATATTTATAGGTGCTTATCAAGGTGATTCAAATAAAGGTGTCAAATAAAAATTTTATAAAGGTCTTAGGATAAAAAAAAAATCACTCTACAGAATATATTAAAGAAAAATGGGGAAAAGAGTATAATTTTTCTATATCAAATGAGGAATGGCTTAATGTATGTAAATTCTCATGGAAATGTACTAACGCTCACATATGACGAGAATTTGGGTGGAAATGTCTTGTCAGATTCTTTATTACACCAAAACAGAAGGCACATATTGAGGGAGGGGACACCAAATGCTGGAGACAGTGTGGGTTTCAGGAAACCAATCATTGGCATATATTTTGGGAATGCCCAGTGATAAAACCTTTCTGGACAAACCTCCATAAAGCAGTGGAAAGCATTCTTAAAAATTCAATGCCCTTGCATTTTTCCACATTATTTCTGGGAAGTGTTGACTTCCAAATAAATTCCTCCGAGAGATACCTATTTGGCATTTTAACTACTGCTGGTAGTTAAAAAAACGCTTACAAGACGTTGGTTGCTTCCTGAATCCCCCACAATACAAGACTGGATGGATATAGTAAATGATATTTATTTTATGGAAAAAATTACGTTCTTCCTTTTTCTTCCTTTTGAAGCCTTATCAGAGACTTCATAATTTCTTCACTACCCGACACACTGGACCCACTACAGTTTGCATACCGTCAGAACCGCTCCACAGACGATGCAATCTCTCATCTCCTCCACACATCACTCACTCACCTGGACACTAGGAAAGGGAATTATGTTAAAATGCTCTTCATCGACTACAGCTCTGCTTTTAACACAATAATTCCCTCCACACTCACCACCAAGCTGGAGCACCTGGGACTGAGCTCATCTATATGTCAGTGGATCTCCAATTTTCTGACTGGCAGACCACAGGCAGTAAGGATGGGCGGACATGTCTCAGCTACACTCACTCTCAGCACTGGAGCCCCCCAGGGTTGTGTTCTGAGCCCCCTGCTGTACTCTTTGTACACCCACGACTGCGTGGCCACTACCAACTCCACCTCCATCATCAAGTTTGCTGACGACACCGTCGTGGTCGGACTGATCACCAACAATGATGAGTCGGACTACCTAGAGGAGATTGGAAATCTGGAGAACTGGTGCAAGAGGAACAATCTCCTCCTGAACGTCAGTAAGACAAAGGAGCTGATAGTGGACTTTAGTATAAAGCAGGAGAGGAACTACCAGACCCCCGTCATCAACAGGAGCTCAGTGGAGAGAGTGGACAGCTTCAGATACCTCAGTGTTCACATCACGCAGGACCTGTCATGGTCCTGTCACATCAACACTGTGGTGAAAAAAGCCCGGCAGCGTCTCTACCACCTCAGACGCTTGAGAGACTTTAGACTGCCCTCCAAGGTGCTCAGGAACTTCTACTCCTGCACCATAGAGAGCATCCTGACGGGAAACATCTCGACCCTAAACCATGCAGGACAGACGAGCTCTACAGAGGGTGGTGCGATCAGCCGAGCGCATCATCCGCACTGAGCTCCCTGACCTACACTCCATCTACAGCAAGCGGTGTGGACTAAGGCCAGGAAGATCATGAAGGACCTCAGTCACCCCAGTAATGGACTGTTCTCTTTGTTGCGGTCTGGGAAGAGATTCCACTCCCTAAAGGCCAACACAGAGAGACTGAGGAGGAGCTTCTTCCCGCAGGCGATAAGGTCTCTCAATCACAATCACAATCACACCTCCACACAGGACAAATAACATCTTTTAAGCTCACAACACTGACTGGACAATCATGGACACATTCATACACACTTGCACTAAACACTCATACATCTGGACAACTGCACATGTCACCTTCATGCATATTTGCACAACCACTGTCACTTTAATCCTATATTTCTATATTTTTGCAATATTTTATTATGCCCTTATGCACAGTTAATTTAAATTTTACTAGTTAAAATTATTTCTTTAGTATTTCCTTTTTATTGATTATTTATTTTACGTACAAGCTTTTATTTTCTTTTTTTAAGGTCACTGGCGGTCGTATATAAAGCATTTCACTGCATATTATACTGTGTATGATTGTGTATGTGACCAATAAAATTTGAATTTGAATTTGATTTGAATTTGTCTGCAAAAGAATATGTTTAGAAAGATCCGGTCCAAGTGGGTCATATATATATAACCATTACAGCCAGACTTTGTGGAAGTATAAAACAATTGACCTTGCTTTTCTGAATGTAAAATACTGTAATTTCTATGGTACTGTAATTTCCCTTTTCCCTGTCGGAAACCAGCAGATTTTCCCCCACAGTTTACAACGTAGACCAGGAACAAACACTTGACATTATTCAGTACAGAGTATTATTATTTATTTAAGTTTATATCTGACCTCCCCCGAATTGCACAAATGATTACTGTTATTAATAATATTATTTGAATTTTATTTTACTTTGTTTATCTAGTTCTGTACTATGTTAAAAAAAAAAAAAGTAAATTGATTGGCAGAGAACAATGTAGTTACATTTGTTTGGAAATAATATATTGTTGTTTAAACTGCTACATCAAAAGAAAAAAAAAGAAAAAAAGAAAACCATAAGAAGTCCCGTTTGCAGTTTGCCACAAGCCATGTGGGGGACACAGCAAACATGTGGAAGAAGGTGCTCTGGTCAGATGAGACCAAAATCGAACGTTTTGGCCAAAATGCAAAATGCTATGTGTGGCGGAAAACTAACACTGCACATCACTCTGAACACACCATCCCCACTGTCAAATATGGTGGTGGCAGCATCATGCTCTGGGGGTGCTTCTCTTCAGCAGGGACAGGGAAGCTGGTCAGAGTTGATGGGAAGATGGATGGAGCCAAATACAGGGCAATCTTGGAAGAAAACCTCTTGGAGTCTGCAAAAGACTTGAGACTGGGGCGGAGGTTCACCTTCCAGCAGGACAACGACCCTGAACATAAAGCCAGGGCAACAATGGAATGGTTTAAAATAAAACATATCCATGTGTTAGAATGGCCCAGTCAAAGTCCAGATCTAAATCCAATCGAGAATCTGTGGCAAGATCTGAAAACTGCTGTTCACAAACGCTGTCCATCTAATCTGACTGAGCTGGAGCTGTTTTGCAAAGAAGAATGGGCGAGGATTTCAGTCTCTAGATGTGCAAAGCTGGTAGAGACATACCCTAAAAGACTGGCAGCTGTAATTCCAGCAAAAGGCGATTCTACAAAGTATTGACTCAGGGGGCTGAATAATTACACACACCCCACTTTGCAGTTATTTATTTGTAAAAAATGTTTGGAATCATGTATGATTTTCGTTCCACTTCTCACGTGTACACCACTTTGTATTGGTCTTTCACGTGGAATTCCAATAAAATTGATTCATGTTTGTGGCTGTAATGTGACAAAATGTGGAAAAGTTCAAGGGGGCCGAATACTTTTGCAATCTTGAAATTTAAGATATTAAAGAATTTAGGAGCATGAAGATAACTGAATGGCTTCTACTATTCCTGCTTTGTAGTTTAGGTGTCATTTTGGCCACAGGAGGGCGCTGGATCACCAGATACACTATATAACTGAACAGCATAAATCTTGTGATGCACTTGAGGAAAAAACATCACTTTCTACCCAGCCCTTTATGATCTGGACAGTAAATGTCTAGTGGATCATCTAAATAAAATTTCCCGTCAAATTAAATTAAACGTTTTAATGCAACAGGCTGCAAAGTGCCTAAAGATACAATTTAAAAATTGTCTGTTTATGTAACAACCTCAGCAGCAACCTCATTTCCCCTCTCGTCTGTTCCAACCACTCAGCATTCAGCATCAGCAGTATACTAATCACCAGCCTGATCATCTGTACCTGTTTCTCACTGGTTCATGTCTGAAAAACAGGAACAGGGACTGAATATAAGAGACAAAGAAGTCCTTCTGCCAGAGATATTCCTCAAGAATACATTAAAGTACATGTAAGTCTGGCTCTTCTGAAGCAAAATATGAAGAAATTATGGGGCGGCTCAAGGCTTTTGCACAAATTTGGCACTATGTATCTCTATCTCTGTCAAATCAGCTTACATCCACAAAGATGATGACAAGGTTTTCATACCACTGCTATGCAAAAAAAATAAAAAACAAACTCAGCTCATCTTCTCCTTCCCTCCCTCAGACACTCATGTTTCTGCTCAGCATGTCTGGGAGACACCTCATTATGGATAGCATCTCATCAGCTGAAATTTAATCCCAGCAAAACAGAACTGCTGCTCATCCCGGGTGAGACATGCCTACGTCAGGATCTGGTGATCTCCCTGGAGAAGTCTCTGATCTCACCTTCGGTTACCTCACACAACTTTGGTGTAACCAGGGACAATCGCCTGTTCTTGTCCTCTCACATTGCTAATCTGACGTGCTCATTTTAACTTCTTCTGTAAAACATAAGAAGGATTCGAAAAATTCATTCATTTCCATCCACTCTGGTCACACAGGTGCTTGTTCAGTCCCTTGTCATTTTCTGACTCGGAGTGCAGTTTGACCTCTGCAGGTGATCCAGAATGCAGCTGCATGACTGGTTTTCAACCTTTGAAAATCCTCCCATACCATCTACTGGCTTCCTGTAGCTTCCTGGATCAAATTTAAACCACACATGTTTGCCTACAAAGCCAAAAACAGGTCAGCACCCATTAACCTCACAGCATTTATCACACTCCACACTTCACCACACTCCCGCTGATCCGCTAGCACTGCTTGACTGGTCTCACCGTCTCTCAGGGTACAATGAATGCCTGCATCAACACTATTCTATTGCGGCATTTACTGTAGATTGTAAAGGGAACATCTTTTGGATGACATAGTTCTCACAAAGTGTATACTTTTTGGCAAGATTTTTTTTCATTATAAGATTTTTGCATTCATACAGTATTTGATTTATTGGCTTAGTGGATAGCATGGTCACCTTGCATCTCCAGGGTTGTGGGTACAAAATCTCACCTCTGCTTGGTGTGGATGGAGTTTGCATGTTCTTCCCAGTGCTTGTAGGTTCCCTTCAGGTACTCCACTTATTAAAAAACTTGTTTTGTAAGTTAACTTTTCCAAATTACCTGGAGTGCCTGATTGTGTGTTTAATATTATGTGCTTATGCCCTCTAATATGTTGGCACCCCACCCAAAGTGTACTCCACCTGTGTACACCTCCTCCCTGTGAAAGGCTCCAGTTTTTTATTTTCTCCCTATCTCATGAAGGATATTGTTAATTCTAGAGTTGACTGTAGAAATGACCTTCAATTTCCTGTTAATATAAAAAATAATTATTTGGTCCTTCCAGGTCCTTGCCATCCTGCACATCGTGCCTGGAGATATATCCTTTGCTTCTGTGGCAATTGCTAAAGGAGGCGACTTTCCAGTTCGACACCCGATTGTCATTCACACACTACAGGCAGTTTGGGAACGCCAATTAGCCTGACCAGCATGTCTCTGAACAATGGGAGATAAGTAAGAAAACCTACCAAGCATGCGGGGAACATGCAAACTCCATGCTCACAGACCTGAGGAAGGAATCGAACCCTGAACTTGGAGGTGCAAGACGACAGTGCTAACCACTAAGACAGTGTGCCGCCATACCATCTTATTCATCCAGCATTGGTAAAAAAAAAAAATCATGATTTTTTTTTTACTGGAGATCATGGGGTCTATGATAAATTTTGAAATCTGTGTCAGAGAAGTGAGTCTAAATAAATTATCGTTGCACAGTAGGGCGCTGAACTATGTGTATAAGGCCATAAGCCTCGAGTCTAATATATAAAAGCCACTTGGTAACAGCAAATGAGATAATGTGGCTGCCTTTTTTTGTTTAAATGTCTATTTTCCTTAAAATTGAGGAAGCGTTCGTCCTGCCAGTCCATTTCTGGTAATGTGTAGGTGGTTTTTGCTATTGATTCCTGTCTGCTGTTTACAGAATGTCCTGCTCATCTCCCGTGCTCCAGCCTGAGCCGAGGAATGCGCCAGAGGCACATGGTGTGTCAGAATGCTTTGAGGATGACGGGGAATGGTCTTAGGGGTCCTTAACTATTCCCTAAGATGTCTTTGTTTCTAATATCCTGTGTTATTAAAATGTCTCTTCGTAGGCCCTTGGTAAGGTGACTGTAATAAGACAATACAGTACAAACAGGTGGCTCTCCAAAAGAGTTTCCATGCATGCAATGTACAGTATGCATTGTCATTCTTGTCATCACACACTATATTTTTTTAAGCATGGTTTAACACACTTAGGGATGATGGTTAGGGACACTCTTGTTAGCTTATCCCATGTTTCTGAACTAACACATCGCTTTTGAGTAATACTTTAACTTCATGTAGACAGCCACTAAATCAAAGAGCACCCCAAGGACATTATAGCACGTCACAAGCCGTATAGCGTGGGAGAACCACGACCTTTCAGCTAATGGTTGATCACTATTTAGCGCATGTCAGGCTCTGTGAAGTGTGAAAAATTGCACGCACAGGTCAACCTAGGCGAAATTAATGCAGTCATTTTGTTGCACCTGGTCCTGAGACTTTTCACAGAAACTGGATTCATCTGTGCGTCATCAGGGCAATACTGCCTGTGTAGCATGGCACGTCAGGGTGTTCAAGTCAAACCGGGACTTTTGATTGTGCAGAATAATAGAATACAGTTATGAAAGTCAAACTGCCTTTATTTTAGCATTTCACTAGTGCTCGGCCACCCAACTCCTTTAATGGCCCAATTACTTTAAGCAAGGTCAGGATTGTACGGGGGACGTAACAATAACTCCCAGCCAGGTTTCTGTAATGTGCGAGTGATGCTTGTGAATGATTGTGTGCACAGTCCCCACAGACAGATGCGTCTCTTCCACAGGTTCGCAATGTGTTGTCTGTCGATTTTCAAAGATCAGCTGAATATGCAGGGGAATGCCTGCTGTGTGCTGGAAGCCACCTCGGCCCAGATCGTCATTCACAGATGTACAGTCTTCTTCAAAACGTTTGCATCATACAAATGTTTTACTGCGACTAAGAGACTCATCAGCATATTGTGATTAAAGTCTTCTGTACGAGTCAATCGGTTTTACTGTACACTTTCATTCACGTGAAATTTTAGTCTCGGTTTAACTTGAATGCCCCTTGGAAAGTGTAATAAATTATACATGAGACATCTACTTGTATTAGTAAAAAGTTAATCCTACAGTATATACATTAAGTTTCAAAAGTTTGACCTTGCTATTGGTTATGGTAAGGCGGCAAGGTGGCTTAGTGATTACCAATGTTGCCTTGCACCTCAAGGTCCTGGGTTCAATTCCTGCATCGGGTTTGTGTGCATGGAGTTTTCTTCGTCCTTGGTGGGGATCCTCCGGGTTCTCCAGTTTCCTCCCACAGTCCAAACACATCCAGGTTATGTTAATTGGCGTTTCCAAATTGCCCGTAGTGTGTGAATGTTGACCGGAGGGCCTACCACGGTAATGGAAATAAAAACATTGGTCACCATTAGCCTGCATGGTCCCCAGTTGGACTACAGAGGTTTCTAGATGGATGGATGGATGAGATTGGTAACGTTATTTCATCATCATATTATTATTATTATTTTGCCTAATTATATATTTTAAAACCTCAAGCAGCGCTCTTGAATAATCATGACGAGAAGGTAAATCAGAAATAGAAGAGGATAAAAAGACAACAAATATAAGTACTACATCTATCATCATGTTTTATCAGTGCTACATTTTTCATCATGCTTTAGTTGCCTGGAGACAGTACATAATATTGTACTTTAGCAGCCTACACATGTTCATTTTATTTGAATAAGACTAAGCAAATTGTACGTGGATATGATTAAAAAAAAAAAAAAAAAAAAAAAAAAAAATATATATATATATATATATATATATATATATATATATATATATATATATATATATATATATATTCATGTGATTTATATGTTTATCCAACAGTAAAGAAAAAAAAAAAAATACATTAGTTAGTATTTTAGTATTTAGTTAGTATTAGTATTTTAAAATAATGTATTCTTGAATAACGCCTACAAACTAATACAAAAATGGATTTATTTCAGATTAATGTGTTTGGCCTTTTCGAGCTGATCCACATGTCAAATGTCTTAGTGAATCATAATGCTGATTAAGATTCTAATCCATGTATGGAGAAAATCCACTCTGCTTCTCAACATTGTTTTCAGGACACTCAGCAGGAATTGTTGTGAAAATTGCAGATGTTAACAGCACTCTACCATAAATATGATTACGATGCCTCCAGTGGTCCTAAATTGTCCATCTGGAAATATCTCAGAGGTCATGAAGGAAAAAGAGCATTAGCTGTTGAAGTATGTACTTCAAGCTCAGGAATGTTCCATCTTCCATGGAAGTCATGTAGGCAACAGAGCTCAAAATAAACAGGTGGCTTAGTGATTAAAGTTCTGCGCTAGTCACTGGATGCTTTGACGACTGCCAGAAAGACAGACTGCCAGACTGAACAGTTTGTTTTTGCCTGGCTTTTTGATGTCTAGACTAGACCTGGTTTATGATTTCACAACTCACAACTCTTGTGCTTAAAATAAACTCATTTGTAAGATTTCACATAGAACCTTTGCAGGTTCCTCAAGAGAAAAAGAAAAGTCATAAGGGTACTCGATGAGAGATTTGTGCATGGCTGAAAAAAAAGACCCCCCCCCCCCGCCCCGCCTCCAACTCCCTGCCCCCAGCTAGCTAGCCCAGATTAGGGCATGTGATGATAGAATTAAACTCATTATACATTCATCAACATCAAAAGAAACAATAAAGTAAAAGTCAAGCTCAAGTAAAAGTAGGAGTCCTCCATTTACATGTGTACTTGAGTAAAAGTGTAAAAAGTACTAATCTTTGATCAAGAACCAAAGTAAAGGGCTTGAATTAGCTCATCAAAACCGTTTCGCTCTTTGTTTTCCGGATTGTTGCTGGTCCGTTTCTGATTTCAAACACCTGTTATGTTATTACACATGTCTCGAAAGAAAGGGAAGTCACACAGTTGATAAATAATAGTCAGCAGGTGGCAAAATTGCCACTTCGAATACTTCACATCTATTGAGTTAGTGGTAACGCAACGCCATGCAGAAAAGTAAGTAAAAGCAGATACTTTCTGTACATTTGAGGAGAGTAAAAGTAAAAACCATCCTCTAATAAAACTACTCAAGTAAAGATAAGTTTGGCATCTTTTTTTTAATATAAAGAATTATATTAAAGTAATAAATGTTTGAAATAATTCGCAATTTAATGTAGTAATTTAATTTTAATGGTCTACTTCTGTCTATGCAATTATGCAACTATTCCACGGTTGAAACTGAACAGAAACATGAAATGAGTATTTAAAGTACAATAAAGTAATATTTAACTTAAACCCTTGACTTCTGTTTTCTTTTCACCCTGTGCTAACCTCATTAATGGTTTATTTTTATTATTTTTTTTTTTTTTAGCTTGATTGTATTCTTACTCCCAGACTCTATTATGTTCATTTTCTCATTTAGGATTGCCCATGTACATTTTCTAATAGTAGGCACAGTGTGTCCGTACACACAGGACACAGTATGTGCTGTCATTATGAGTGGCTCATTAAAATGAGTCAGCCATCTGATACTACGTGTCAGCAGTGGCACAGGGTTCACAATGTGCAGGAAAATTAATGACACCAGTGCTTAAAGATTCAAACATCTCTATAATACTGTGACTGGTATCAGGTCAAATTTAATAATTATAGTCTGCTTTATGTTATCCACCAATCAACCATAACACTACACTACTGCCAGGTAAACTGAATAACATTTATTACCAATTATATACTAATAATCTAGTGACAGGATCACAGGCACCCAAAGTTTATCCATGCTTGAGGGGACCGAAGTCTATCCGTCCAGTCTGATCCAAAGCAAAATCCAATGCAGGACACTTTGTTGGAAAAAAGTTAATTCTGGCCATTATAGAGGGGCATCAGAACATCAGTGCACCACAGCCCACTCCGAACAGGGTCTAGCAGGCAAGGAGCCCAAGACCTCCAAACTTCCCAGATCCCAATCCAAACAAGCACACATGGGATGCCCTGGACAAACAGGTCAAATACACTGTGTACACAAGAGAAGCCATGCCTTGAGGGGACCAGAGCTGCCCCTGTGGCAAAAGGGGAAAATCCCACAACAAATATCTGTACTTTTTACTTCACTACATTTCTGCTGGTATACTTTAACCCACCTCTACTGCTACCTCGGGGCTCTTTTGACCCATTCCAGGTGGAATGGGTCAAAGGAGGTCAGAGGTGTTACTTGGTGTTATCATGTAGAGCTTTTAATTTTTTATATTGTTTCAGGTAAACAGTAATGAGGCCAGTACAAGGAAATCCTTGTATAAGAATATATACAATATACCAAGTATTTGGGAGAGAACAATGGTGCCTGGCATATCTTTTAATTCAGTGAATGCCCACATGCCCACAAAACTTAAGATTTTTTATATACACTCACATCTGTACATAAACATCTGTCATCCAGCAACATACCTATTGTTAATATTAATAAGTGATAAAACTTTTAGACAAAAAAAAGAACTTAAACCTTACCATACTAAATTATTTAGTCAGATATTTTACATGAACAAATGCAAATCCATTTTAGAGTTCTTAAAGGTAAACATAAGGTATACTTAAAGGTATACTTCTGTTTGTTCATCTTTGTCATCACATTAAATTTCTTATAGTTAAATGATCTGCCTTGCTCTAAAGCCCTTGAAAATGGAATTAGATATGGTTGGTGTTACATAAAAGGTACACCCCAAAGACCAGGGCCCGTATTCACAAAGCTTCTTAGAATTCTCTCAGAGAGCTCCTACCTTACCCTAAAAAGTCCTAGCTGGGAGTCAGACTAAAAGTGATTTAGGAAACTTCTCAGAGCAACTCTGAGAAAGGAAAGTACAAAAACCTTTATCTTAATGAGGAGGTGTGGTTGACCTTGTTGCTAGGGATGATGCAACAATTCAAGGACTGTGATTGGTTGATAAAAAAAATCTGTAAAGGTCTACATAAGCTCTTCTGTATGCGCTTATTGTGAAAATAGAATATATGATAATAGAATTAAGAGACGAAATTGTATATGTACAGTGGTGTGAAAAACTATTTGCCCCCTTCCTGATTTCTTATTCTTTTGCATGTTTGTCACACTTAAATGTTTCTGCTCATCAAAAACCGTTAACTATTAGTCAAAGATAACATAATTGAACGCAAAATGCAGTTTTTAAATGAAGGTTTACGTTATTAAGGGAGAAAAATACTCCAAATCTACATGGCCCTGTGTGAAAAAGTGATTGCCCCCCTTGTTCAAAAATAACTTAACTGTGGTTTATCACACCCGAGTTCAATTTCTGTAGTCACCCCCAGGCCTGATTACTGCCACACCTGTTTCAATCAAGAAATCACTTAAATAGGAGCTACCTGACACAGAGAAGTAGACCAAAAGCACCTCAAAAGCTAGACATCATGCCAAGATCCAAAGAAATTCAGGAACAAATGAGAACAAAAGTAATTGAGATCTATCAGTCTGGTAAAGGTTATAAAGCCATTTCTAAAGCTTTGGGACTCCAGCGAACCACAGTGAGAGCCATTATCCACAAATGGCAAAAACATGGAACAGTGGTGAACCTTCCCAGGAGTGACCGGCCGACCAAAATTACCCCAAGAGCGCAGAGACAACTCATCCGAGAGGCCACAAAAGACCCCAGGACAACATCTAAAGAACTGCAGGCCTCACTTGCCTCAATTAAGGTCAGTGTTCACGACTCCAGCATAAGAAAGAGACTGGGCAAAAACGGCCTGCATGGCAGATTTCCAAGGCGCAAACCACTTTTAAGCAAAAAGAACATTAAGGCTCGTCTCAATTTTGCTAAAAAACATCTCAATGATTGCCAAGACTTTTGGGAAAATACCTTGTGGACCGACGAGACAAAAGTTGAACTTTTTGGAAGGTGCGTGTCCCGTTACATCTGGCGTAAAAGTAACACAGCATTTCAGAAAAAGAACATCATACCAAGAGTAAAATATGGTGGTGGTAGTGTGATGGTCTGGGGTTGTTTTGATGCTTCAGGACCTGGAAGGCTTGCTGTGATAGATGGAACCATGAATTCTACTGTCTACCAAAAAATCCTGAAGGAGAATGTCCGGCCATCTGTTCGTCAACTCAAGCTGAAGCGATCTTGGGTGCTGCAGCAGGACAATGACCCAAAACACACCAGCAAATCCACCTCTGAATGGCTGAAGAAAAACAAAATGAAGACTTTGGAGTGGCCTAGTCAAAGTCCTGACCTGAATCCCATTGAGATGTTGTGGCATGACCTTAAAAAGGCGGTTCATGCTAGAAAACCCTCAAATAAAGCTGAATTACAACAATTCTGCAAAGATGAGTGGGCCAAAATTCCTCCAGAGCGCTGTAAAAGACTCGTTGCAAGTTATCCTAAACGCTTGATTGCAGTTATTGCTGCTAAGGGTGGCCCAACCAGTTATTAGGTTCAGGGGGCAATTACTTTTTCACACAGGGCCATGTAGGTTTGAATTTTTTTCCTCCCTAAATAATAAAACCCCTCATTTAAAAACTGCATGTTGTGTTTACTTGTGTTATCTTTGACTAATAGTTAAATGTGTTTGATGATCAGAAACATTTTGTGTGACAAACATGCAAAAGAATAAGAAATCAGGAGGGGGGCAAATAGTTTTTCACACCACTGTATATGTATCATGACTACAGGCTTCTTTATGCAGTTTTTCTGTTATAGGCTAAATATCTAAAGTTAAGTACCGCCAAATGTTGAAAATGTGTCTACTTTTGAAGTAACCAGTTTCCACACAGTAGTTACTATATTTAAGGTCTTACATTTATTTATCATACTGATTTTATTGCTTGTTATCCATTTTAGATTGATGGGAGCAAACTGGCTCAGCTTTTAACAATTTACATGATTACGGGACAGTCTATTTAAGTCGAACTTTTGGATGGTATGTAGTCAACAATCCAAGAGAGATGGAAGGAAGTAAAACAACAAGAAAAACATATTGGACAGAAGACTTACTTTTAGCTTTACGTTCAGTGTTTGGAGAATATTTCTTCTTTCCTCCTTCCTACTCTTAACCATTTTTACCTTAGGAGCTGTTTTTAGGGCAAAGATGTTTTGTGAATTATTTTAATCCTGTTCTAAATTTAAGTGTAAATTCTAAGAAAATTTCATAATTCTAAGAATTTTCGAGACCTCTAGAAGAGACATATTAGCTTAGGGTATTATCATTAAGTCCTGTGAGAGACTGTGCACTTCAAATAGGAGCTGAGTCCAATATGAAACACTGTAGTGGCATGATCAAAAGTGGCATGTAAGATGGGCAATAATTGAAAGTCTCAACCCCAAACCACAGTAAAATAAAAGCTCCAGCAAGTCCATGCAAGGTATCGCTGTGATCACTCAGATTTGTGTGATTCCATATTTTTTTCCTCTGTTTGAGTTGTCAAAACAGTTGTCATTGACTATAGTTATATTTCTTTGTTTTTTTTTTTAAGTGTTTTATACAGCCAGAAGTTTGGATTGTTGAGTGAAAATAGTTTTGTGGCATGTATGTGCTTGTTTTATTTTCTACACAATTAAACATTTGAATGAACATCTTCTGAGAGGGGTGATTCCATCATTTTTGCCAGGGGTTGTACATATACAAAATAATAAATTCAATGAAAAATCTAAATCAATTCACAAGTGCTAGGTTCATCTACAGTGTAATGTCCGAACTCAAGAACTGAACAATAAGCTTCTTCATCTGAAAGATATTAAGGTTTAACATTGTATGAACTCTAGCTTGGGACAGAATTGAAGTTTTGTTTGCTTGAAGAAAGATTAAGAAAATCAATGTCTGATACAGGTACATCTAGAATCTTATAAACTTCATGGTCTCCACACTTGTTGAGTGTTCACTTTTACAACAGACATAAGCATTTAAATTAACTGATAGCAATGTAATTGGACCATTATGGGACAGTTGTGGCTTAGTATGTTACGGCTCTGAATTACTGCCAGGTTGCTGCACTTGGGCCCTTGAGCAAGGCCCTTAACCCTGTCTGCTTCAGGGATACCATATAATTGCCGACCCTGAGCTCTGACCCCAGTCTACTAAAAAACATATACAATACTGCCGAGTGGAATTCTTTATTATTTACATATCCCAGCTTTGTTAGTAGGCTGGGGTCAGAGCACAGGGTCAGCCATTATAGTGTCCCTTAACCCTGTCTGCTCCAGCAACAAAGTCAGGAAGGTCTTATTTCTTTATTGGTTTATTTTAACTTTATATTATTTATAGCACTCTTAAGGACAAATAGAGTAAAGGGCACAATACACGTTCATCTAATCTGAACATTTCATTTTGGTGCAGGTTTTACACCAAATCTCGTTCCTGGCACAACCCTCCCATTTTTCTTCAGGCTTCGAAGAAGTGTTAAAGTGCCCTGCAACCCCAGTGGCTATGTGGTGAACCAATGCCTAATCAATGTATAGAATTTGCCTTTATCCACTTAATAGTCCTGCTCAGGTCATAATCTTAATAATAAAAGGGTGAATTCAGTTCTAATCTTTAGATCTTAGTAACTTCACAGGGATTCATTCAATGACTTGCTTTTCCTGCTTGTCAAACTCTAAACGCTATATATCATAATAGACTGTGTTTACTTCACGTCTTACAAACGAATTTAGAAAGAAAAGCCACAACAAGACAAATTGCATTATTTTTATTAAAATGACTACTTCCTAATCTATCGCTCATCGTCTATACTGCTTTATCCTGTATGCAGGGTCAGGGGGGCCTGGAGCCAATCCCAGAAGACTTTTAGGGCACAAGTTTGTCGCAGGGCATATGCATACATACAGTACACACACTCTCACTCTTGACTCATAATATACGTATGAGTGTACTTATTATATATTATAAAACATTATAAAGCAAAGTGTGTTATGGAATTGTTCAAACTGTTGGATCCGGCCGGTGCATAGGGTCAAAAAGACATCTGCAGTACTCTGGTCACACTCGTTCAATCCATGCCTGCTTGAATGCTTCCTGAGGGTCATGTACAGAAGACGGTCTCTTGACTGCTACTACAATTGTCCAACAATTACACATTGGGTTTATTTCTGGAGATGAACCAAACCACACAGTCTCACATGACAGTTTATCACTATTTCTTTCAGTTAATTAGTCCAACTCTTCAGTCAGATAGACTGGAACTAATTAATGAAATCACCTGTTTTGTGCGCAAGGAGAACTGTAACACAATGGCATATGTTTTCTTAATACTTACCATCACTGTATATGCTGAACACAGGAATG
The DNA here is from genome assembly GCA_030522415.1 of Channallabes apus. NCBI lineage: Eukaryota > Metazoa > Chordata > Actinopteri > Siluriformes > Clariidae > Channallabes > Channallabes apus. The sequence continues at coordinate 24,451,719 of CM060122.1, read as the reverse complement.
GTTAACATTTTTAGTGTAATACAAACTAATGTTATTACACGCAGAGATGATTTCTGATTCATGGTTAATCCGGGCTGATTCTGACATATTGAGGTCACACAGAACACAGGAATAGTTCGTGCAAGAACAGTATTGTCAAGTGCATTTTTCAAAACCCATCAAGCCATCAAGCTGGCTCTCATGAAAACGATCCCAAGAAGGCAAGACCAAAACTTCTGCTCTGCTGCAGAAGAGAAGTTCATTTAGCATTACAGCCTCAAAAATCACCAATTAACAGTACTTTCATCAAGGCTTTACAGAGCATAAGTAGCAAACACATCTCAACATCAACTCTTCAAATGGGTTCTCTGCATGTTGTTGGTCTTTCGGCTGCTCCCGGCAAGGGGTCGCCACAGCGGAATATCCAGTCCGCACAACAACTTGGCACAGGTTTTACGCCGGATGCCCTTCCTGACGCAACCCTCCCATTTTATCCAGGCTTGGGACCGGCACTGCATCCGGTGGCTGGGGGGTTTGGGCCCTGGCTGGGAATCGAACCCGGGCCTTCTGCATGGCAGCGAAACAACTACCACTGAGCCACCAGTGCCCCTAAATGGGTTTTCTGGATTTTTTAAAATGTATAATGATAAAAGAAATCAGGAAACACCATGGAATTAGATGTGTCCAAACTTTGGGCAGATATTAAAGCAAAACTAAGTTTAAAGCAAAACTAAAGACTCACTTATTTAGAATGGCTTTTAATATTATATATATTTTTTGTATATCATATTATCATTTAGTTTTATTTATTTATTATTATTATTATTATTATTATTATTATTATTATTATTATTATATATTTCATTAATAGGTTTAATTAATTAATTTATAATTATGTGTTTTATTTTGTTTTTGTATTTTTTATTTCTATTTTTATTTCCACTTTATTGTAATTTTTAGTGCTTTGAAGCACTTTGGTTCAACTTAGGTTGCTGTAAAGTGCTGTATAAATAAATGTTGATTGATTAAATGAGTGAGGTACAGTAGTGTAGAAAGTAGCAAAAATAAAGAAAAACCTTTGAATGAGTGTTTTCAAACTCTTGACTGGTACTGTACATGAATAACACCTCATATGTTAACATGTGTTAATTATGTTTTTACAAAGAAATGTCAAAACTGTGTAGAAGATGGTTTGTAGATAACATTACATTTTGCATTGAGCACCGCATATGTATGGAACTTTTCAGGGACACCCTGTACATGCACAGCGGAGTACATTGTTGTATGGGGAAATGTAATTTAGTTAGCCTAAATCTAGTCTAGAATCAATGATGTCTGGTTGTCATATAGAGTGTTACAGGTTGTAAAGTTCAGAGTCGATGTGTTGTAAGAGAATAAAGTGTTTCATTCATTCGTTTTCTCTACTGCTTTAGTTACAGGGAAGCCTGGAGCCCATTCCAGGAGACCTTTGGGCTACGAGGCAGGGCACACACACACTAGGGCGATTTGGGAACGCCAATTAGCCTAGGACTGAAAGAGGAAACCAGAGGAAACCCACCTAGCATGTGGAGAACATGCAAACTCCACACACAGACCCTGGAGGTGCGAGGCCACAGCGCTAACCAATACACTCCTGTGCCGCCAGTTCAAACTTGTAAATACATTTATTTACATAAATAATGAATAACAGATAGATAGATCAGGTATGTGAAGTTCAGCTGAAGTTAACTGAAGGTTTGTGGATTTTTTACGAGGCAGGGTACACCCTGGACTAGGTGTCAATCCATCGCAGCGCACACTCTGCAATCTGGAAACGCCAATTAGCCTAAACTGCATGTCTTTGGACTGTGGGGTGGAACCGGAGTACCTGGAGGAAACCCACCAAGCACAGGGAGAACATGCACAAACTTGACACACACAGACTCTGAGGTAAGGTGCAAGGTGATAGTGCAAGCCACTAAATTACTGCGCCGCCGTGAACAGTATAATAAAATGTCATTTAGTTAGTCTCAGATTTAATGTGTGTAGGATTAAATTATGCCCGGTTGTCGCTCAGACTGTTACCGGTTGTACAGTTGCAAAGTAGATGTGTACGATGGCTTAGTGGTTAATCATTAAGATGTGCAAAGCACTGTGGCTTTGCACCTCTAGGGTTCGGGTTTGATTCCCACCTCAGGGTGGAGTTTGCATGTTCTTTCTATGCTTGGTGGGTTTTCCTCTGGGAAATCTAGTTTCCTCCCACAGTCCAAAGACAGGCTAATAGACATTCCCAAATCGCCATCGGTGTGTGAATGCGTGTGTGAATGTTGACCGGAGCTCCTGCCACGGTTGTAAAACATGGACAGAAGGGAATAAAGTTTCAAATGTAAGTTGTAACCATGTAAATGAATAAATAACAGATCAGGCATGTGTAGTTCAACTGAAGGTATATGAGGTTTGAATGAAATAAGGTTGAATTATAAGTAATTGAATTAAATTTCCTGTATGTCCGATAGGCGTCGCTGTTTCTCGTGCGTGAAAAGGAAGAGTATAAATGCGCTGAAGTTGGCAGTGTGAACAAAAAAAAAAAAAAAACAACAATACAGCAGCAACCCTGTGACAGATCCAGAGCGAATATACAGAAGTAACCCTGAGAGGGGTGTTTACATAAAATTTAGCAAAAAAAAAAAGAGGAAAAAAAAACACACACACACACGCGTGCACAGCTCAGTTGAAGAGTCCAGTCTGATACAGGTTAATTCACCTGTCCCTCTTCAGGTGAGCCTTCGCCTCGTAGTTTTTTTCCCTCTTCCCTCCCCTGACGTCTGACTTCTGGCGTGACGTTTTCGGATGAATGACGCTTCAAATATGAACCGAGGCTTCACGCGCTGTAGCGGAGCAGTGCGCGCTCACATGACGAACTGAAAGACTGCGGAAGAACAGAAGGTAGAAACGTTTCTGATATTCGAGTTAAATGTAAACATAGATTCTCTTTCCGCTTTGATGTCATCCTTTGATAGTTTCTGTGAACTTTTCCCCAGCCCTTAACGTGCACGCGTTTGTTTTTTTTGCCTGGATTTTAAGTGATTTGAATTGTAAAGTTTCAAATATTTAAAAAGAATTGATGTTTATATATTTACCAAAAGTTATTGATTTGTTTATTTATTGATTTGTTTATTTATTTTTATTTTTTGCTTGTTTGTTATAGCAGTGTAAGAACATTAGAACAGCTGGGGGGAATCTGAATTTCAGAAATGAGCGGCGGAAAAAGCAAGTAAGTGAACACTGCATTCATCTGTGCTGCGTTCAAGAAGTTGTACTCTCGGGTTACAGAAAAGCCAGGCTGCAGGGTTGAATGAGTGCATTCAGTGTTTAATTATATAAATGGAGCCCAAATATACTGCACATACTACACACACACACACACACACACACATAGAGAGAGAGAGTGAGCTTTCATGAGATCGAAGTCCTTTATTAAGTTAGTGAACTTGCATTTCTGCAGGTCATTGCAATAGGTGCACAGTGGTGCATGAACACCTAATCTATTTCTAAGTAAAAGTTAAAAGCTAAATAGTGTAAGACGCATTGTGCAAGAGTTCATTCATTCTGCATGATTTTAAGGGTTTCTGCACATGGTGTAATATTGCAGCCCTGTCATATATACTGTACTGTATAATATTATGCATCTTGCATAAGCATGTATTTTCTCACGATTTGTGTTAAGCAATAGTTTATTTATTTTTTACTCAAAGTCAGCCCTTGACTCTGACCTACAGATTGCTACTTAAAATCCTTTGACTTCGACTTATCCGTGTGACATGCTGACAATGGCATTAGGACTGAGAGAAAATTCTCAAAAGAGCAGCCTTGTCTTTACTGTAAGGACCGACTTAGTGCATACACTCTTGCACAACACTGATTTCAAGTTACTCAAAAATGCTCGTACTCTGAAGAATTGACATGTCAGCTTTCAAGCGTGACGTTTTGTTTTTTCTTTCTGCATTAACCATCAATTTTACATTAATAAATTACTCCTGAAATGAGATGAGTAATTTTTTATTGCTCTTTCCATAATGCAAACCGTAGAACTTTTACTTTCTAAGTTTTACAATTACAATTCAACTTTATTGATTTGGCAGATTTGATCTAGATTTATCCAGATGTGGCTTACTGTACATATGATTCAAGTACAGACCTGTAAAAGGAGCTGACAGTGATATAATTGGAGAACTAGAACAGAGACGCACATACACAACGCCATAGGTAAGGTCAGAGCTATTAATCACATACAGGGAGAATGAACCATGTCTAGACACAAAAACTGGATTGAATCTTTGCAGACAGGAGTACAACAAAGTGACACTTTTGTTGTGCATTCAGGTGTAACGTAACATACATCTCGGGACATTTCTCTGACCAACGACATGCTTTTTTTTTTTTTTTTTGTCCTAGAGGTTCTGGGGGTATTATTGAAATTGTATGGGTATGATTCAGTGCTGCAAACACGTAAACATGAGGCTACATGTCATATTCAGCTTGATAATGTTGTTAGTAGTGTCTTTATGCATGTTGAAGCACATTTGCATTAGGAACTTTGCTGCCGGCTGTTCTGCACAACACTTGTTTTTCTGGGTTTGTTCCATAGGTGGCAATGGAGTTTTGGTGAGGCAGAGTACTAGAGAGGGCCAGGACAAACATCTGAATATTTATAGCACAAGGGAGGTGTAATAAATTTACGTGAACGTTTATACCCGTGCTCGTATGCATGGACAATAATAATAATGATGATAATAATAATAATAATAATAATAATAATAATAATAATATTATTATTATTATTATTATTATTATTATTATTATTATTATCATTATTATTATTATAATAACAATAATACTACTAATAAAAAAATTATATGTTTCATTGTTCAATCATGTTGAGACACATCAGGGTTGCTTAGTGTGACAAAAGTACTGCCAATTCCTAGAATACCTACCTACAATATTCTTGGAAACCATCTTGTGATGTTTTGCGTTATGATATTGATATATGGTTTTAGGTTTAGACTGAGTCAACATAGACCTAATTAACAATTATTCATTTACTTAGTTATTTGTCATATGTTCCAGACAGTTCTATCTACTTTATATAGTATGATTCATTTCAGACCCTGTATAATATGAACAAAAACTTATTTTTACAAAGTTTAACATATAACATATTTATAATAATAATAATAATAATAATAAAATCTCTGGGTAACTTGAGTCGCTTTATGGAAACAGCAATTTTGAAAGCTTTGCTGTTTATATGTAAACAGACATTTCCATAGTAAAAGCCATTCTTTGCCAAATCGCTGACTCAGGAGAAATGTGTATCCATGTTGCTCATCTACACATTGTGGTTAGGACTCTCTCTCTCTCTCTCTCTCTCTCTCTCTCTCTCTTTGTGTCCTTGCCTTCATAACTTCATGCCTTCATTCAAACTGCTATGAGGGAAAGAATGTAGGTCCAGACTGGCATTCATTCTTGCATAACTACATACATTTTGGTAGTTTTAATATAGTTACTGAATAATACTCATTAGGATGATCGTAGAATAAGTTTTATAGGGGAAGATGTTATGTAATGTTCTGGATGTATCATGCAATTATTAACTAAGGTCATTCTGTGTACTTGAAGTAGTACTTGGTTTAGAAAAGACATTGCTGTATATCATAGCTCAAGTCAGAGGTGTTTCTAATATTATATCCTAGAAACATTCCCTGTTGTAGGTGAGGAAGGATCACTACTTGATTTTGAGAGAATGGGTTAGAAGTTTAAGTAAGCCTTTAAATTGTTTAACTTGGGTCAAACCTTTTGGGTAGCTTTCTACAAGCTTCTCACAATCAGTTGCTAGACCATTGCTCCTGAAAGAACTGGTCAGGTTTGTAGATCACGCACTTTTTCTGTTCTTCCCGCAAATTTTCTATTGAATTCTATTGCACAGTACCCCAAAAATCATCTTTATTGTCCTTAAGACATTTTACCACAACTTTGGAAATATCCTTGGGGTCAGAGTTCATTTGGAAGACCCATTTGTGGTCAAGCTTTAACGTCATGGCTGATGTTTTGATATGTTGCTTCAATATATCCACATAACCTTCCTTCACTATGATGCCATCTATTGAAGCCCCCCCCCCCCCCCCCAAACATGATGCTGCCACCCTCGTGCTTCATGATTGGGATGAAGTATATTCTTCAGCATGTTCTTCAGCTTGCAAGCCCACCCCTTTTCCCTCCAGTTAACCATGACCATTGTGGCCAAACACTTACAATTTTGTGTCTCCAAAAAGTAAGGTTTTTGACCCCATGTGCAGCTACAAACTGTAGTCTGTTTTTTTATGGTGGTTTTGAGCAGTGACTTCCTTTTTGCTGAGTAATCTTTCAGGTAATATATTAGTCTGGTTTTACTGTGGATATAGAAACTTTTGTACTGTTATTCCTCTAGTGTCATCACAAGGTCCATTGCTGTCGTTCAGGGCTTGAGTTGCACTTTTTGTACCAAAGTCCTTTCATCTTCCATGGTACAGTATACATCTCTTTCCTGAATGGTATGAAGGCTGTGTGGTCCCATGGTGTTTATACTTGTGTAATATTGTTTGTACAGATAAACGTGGTACTTCTTTCAGGCATTTGGAAATCGCTCCCAAGGACGAACCAGACGTGTGGTTGTGGAGGTCCACAAGTCTTGACTTATTTATTTAGATTTTCCCATGATGTCAAACAAAGAGTAACTTGAGTTTTAAGGTAGCGCCAGACTTACACCTCCAATTAAATAAAATGATGTCAGCTTCTAAAGCCATGACATAATTTTCTGGAATTTTCCAAGCTGTTTAACAGCACAGTCAACTGAATGTATGTCAACTTCTAATGCACTAGAATTAAATTATAAGTAAACAATTGTTGAAAAAATGACTTGCGTCATGCATAAAGTAGAACTATTTGCCAAAACTATAGTTTGTTCATGTTTAAAAAATAAAAAAAAGTTTTAATTACTCCAAGTGTATGTAAACTTCTAATGTCAACTGTATGAAATTCAGAAAAAGCTATATTTGTTTCAATATATTTTACATTTACATTTCAGCATTTGGCAGATGCCATTATCCAGAGCAACTTATTATATATATAAATCTTATATTTCTTATAAGTATTTAATCTAAGAAGTTTGTTTGTTCTACACTAGTGATTAAAATCTTAGAACCTGCAATGAATTCCAGAGCACCTACTCTTTTACGTCTACACTTCAGCTGAATCTGGGTGAGGAAATGATGATCTGCTGATCTCGTTGAAGACACGAGGACAAATTTGTTTAGCTGTCTTTGGGGGGGTAAATGCATTTTTAATGAGGTGTGTTGAATCTGGAAAAGATAAGAAATGTGTTTCTAAAGGGCCCAAGCACTGCTATCAGATCCACTGATCCATCCTTCCTGCATGTAGCGATTATTTTAATTTGTACTTATTACTTTTGAACAGCAAACATGCGATCACAGTTTATGTTGCTCCGATAAGGTGGTTTGTTTTCTTAGCGCGATGAACTTGTTTAATTAACTTGGTGATTAACTTAAAAAGAAAAAGAAAGTATGGTAAAATGTTAAATAGGCCCATGCAGACTCCACAGTCTTACAATAAAACCAGGGTTGCACGATTAGTTCCAAAAAATCTCATTGTGATTATTTTGACACATATTCCGATTGCGATTTAAAGGGCTAGGGATCAGAAGCAGATGTGATATGCATATTTGGAACTTTTGGCCTTCCATAAAGCCATATTAAGTTTTAAACTATTAAAGCCAGAATTTGTCCTTCCTTTTTTAAAAAATTTTTGTAGAGATGCTTTAATGCTGATGCAAGTGCTGATCTTGTTTATTTCGCCCCAAAATACTATCAAAAACAACATACAGTCAAGGCCAGAAGATTTAACATGAATTATGATAGCATAGCAGATACAATCAGATTAGGGAATAGCACAGACCAAATGAAAGACAAAGAGCACTATACAAGAGGCGTAATATAAACTAGTGTTCATTAACCAAAACGTGACTCAGGTGCAAGCTATCGAGTGACACGATGCGGTGTGGTGCGGTGACTGAAGGGGCTTCTTGTTAAGTGTCTTTTTTTTTTTTTTGTGCTACCATGACAAACGGCAAACTTTTGCATTGAAGATCTGTTTTTGGGTGGTCATGGGAAATTTTGGTTCTATGCAGAAATTTATAATATAATATACAAACCCAATCCCCTGCCTAAAAAAAGTATATTATTATTATAATATTATGAAAAGTATATTATTTTATGGACTTTTATTAACAAAAAAAAAACGTAACCAAAGCATTTTTGCAGAAATGTGACATTTGGTCTAAAGGTTTGTATATGTTAACATAGAAGGGAACAAGTTCAACTAGACGAGTGTTGCTGCAACTACCGCAAGGGAATCTCACACATCTCACTCATATCCATAAATAGAAATTTCATTGCAACACTTTTTAAGCGTTTCTCCAAAATGATCAACGAAAGTGACTTTTTAACAGATCTCCTCATACCAGAGCTGAAAATCTATGTGTGATCTGCCGATCTTTCCCGTCTATGTACTCGTATTATGGCTGTATTTTTGTTCTTTGGACTCCTTATATCTTAACTTAGGAAAGTTTCACAATTTCATATGTCATATCCTGCTAGGAAGCTGTAAACCATTGAGCTTCAGCCGTTTAGTTTGAACGGCTTCACTCTTGCCTGTTTACCAAATCTAACGCACATTCATTCATATGCAAATCTAACAGTTAAGGTTAAACGATGACTTGTAAATGACCATCACATCACGAAGGAAAGATCTTTGGGTGGTTTAAATAGTCCAGGTTTGGTGTTTTTAGGACCAGGGTTTACTGAACTCCATTAATATTTAGCACTAAGACTCTAATTACCATATTTAGAGGAATGTGAAAAGCATTTTACCCCTTAACCTTCTTTTAATTATGTAATTTAGTATATTGTTATTATATTATAAATATATCATTCACTGGCTTTTGTAAAAGTAATAAGGAGGAAGTGGTTAGAACTGTTGTCTCATGTTCAAAGTTGGGGGTTCAGTATGTGTGTGTGTGTGTGTGTGTGTGTGTGTGTGTGTGTGTGTGTGTGTGTGTGTGTGTGTGTGGAGTTTGCGTGTTCTCCCTGGGCTTGGTGAGTTCTCTTATGGTTCCTTTCTGGTTTCCTCCCACATTCCAAAGTCATGCCTTGTAGGCTGATTAGGATTTCCAAGCCTGTAGTGTGTGGTGTGTGTGTGTGAGTGTGTGTGTGTGCTCATGCATATTTTGATCCCCCCTATGACCCCCTAATAATCCTGTTGAATTTTATAAACCTATTAACCTGTTTATAGCACTGTTGAAACCTTGATTCAGAAAGTATTGATTATTTTTTAACAGTATGGCTTTGACAATAATTCCACAAAACTTTGTTATTCACAATAACTTCTTATGGTTCTTCCAATACACCAATCAGCCATTATAGCGCGAAACATTATGCTCAGTATTGTGTAGGTTCCCTTTGGGTATGACTCCACAAGACCTCTGGGTGCGTGCTCTGGTGTCTGACACCAGGACGTTGGCAGTGGATACTTTGGGTGCTGTGAGTTGTGGACTAGGGTCTCCATGCATTAGGGACTTGTTTGTCCGGTGCATTCCATGAGTGACTGATTGGATTGGGATCTGGGGAGTTTGGAGGCCAAGTCAGCAGTCTTGACTCTTTGCTTGATGGGCTCCGTGTGTGGCGGACTGTGGCGCACTGGGTGATCTGGTGACTTTCTGTTGTTATCTAACTTTTTCGCTGATTTTGTGCTGCTTTAATTTTTTTGGTGGCCTTTGATCCTCACACATACTGTATTGGTGAGCCTTGGGTGGACATAACCATGTCACCAGTTCACTAGTATATAATTGATGATTAATCTTAATGTGTTAATGTTATGAGGTGTAAATATTATGGCTGATCGGTGTAAATGATGATGTCTCGATGAGGTGATGTGTTGTTCTTGAATAAAGTTAAAATTGCAATTATTGGTACACTGTGCTGTAAATAATCCATGCCTACTGTAGCTTCCTCTTACCCACAATGACCACGTGTTATTTGTTCTTTGTTTATCATTCTAATTGAATGAGATGCTGTTGAGTAAATTATATTACAAGTCTTTATAAGAAACTCTGAAACAGGAAATCACCTCACAAACAAAAAACAAGCTCTCGTAATCCTCACAGAGCAGATGATTGAGAGGAAGTTTCCCTTTATGCAACATCTGAGTCTAAGCTTGCTTACACGCTTAGTATGTTTTCTGACCCCGTGGAAGCTTGAGGCTCATCAAATTCAATTAGCATCTAGCTGGGACACTCAGGCTACCCCCCCCCCCCCCATCGGATGGATTACCCTCACGTAACCTACCGACACCTTCCTTCCCCCTACTAGCTCCCCCCTCACCTAGATCCAGGTCCAGAGCTACAGTAGAATTGCCCTAGCAGTCAGTGGTAGTCAGTTGCTAAGCCGGGAACATGTCTGGCCTTAGCAGTAACATGCTGCATGTAAACCAGCCGACGAGCTACGGATCTCTACTGTCCCTGGAAGAAAAATGCGAGCAATCTTTCTTCTTCTTCTACTATTACAGGATGGAGGACGAGGCCGTCTTGGACAGGGGGGCGTCGTTTCTCAAACACGTATGTGATGAGGAGGAAGTCGAAGGTAAGATCCCTAACATGATTTTTGTAAACTATATATTTTATATGCTTATGCCAAATAGTGATGTTTTCATGTTTGCATTCACGAACAGTACGAAAGAAGATCGTTATTATAACTTCGCGTACGTGGTGTTTCAAACACTGAGCGAACAGGTATCACATAGCGTTGTGTTTGCTATTCTGTAGCTCTTTCATTAAATGAGTCTGAAATAATACCAGGGAAAGAAGAAACATCAGTAAGAATAAATGTTCTGAACTTCTGTTGGTTTTTTGTTGTTGTTGTTGTTCTTGTTGCCATAGCGGAATCATGTAAACATGTTATTTGAAACAAATGAGCAGATTAAAAGTGTGTACAGTCGTTAATCGTTAAAATTAGTTTTAAAATGTACTAGCTTTCAATTCAGACAGCTTTAACGTTCTGTAATTTGAGGTAACCAGATGGGTATTAGATTTTTTTTTTAAGTAACAGCAATAGAGTGTTATGAGTATTACAATATTTTACTATGAACTAAAATTCTAAACTTCATGAGGCAAAGATATTTTTTAATCAAGTCTTAGTTTGGATATACAGTTAAGTCAACCAAAAAAATTATACACATGTCAAGAAAATAAAAACTTGTATAAATATTTAAAAACTAAATATGTTATATATTGGTGTAGTGGTTAGCACTGTCGCCTTGCACCTCCAGGGTCTGGGTTCGATTCCCCGGCCAGGCTCGATTCCCGTCTTCTGTGTGCATGGAGTTTGCATGTTCTCCCCGTGCTTGGTGGGTTTCCTCCGGGTACTCCGGTTTCCTCCCACAGTCCAAAGATATGCAGGTTAGGCTAATTGGCGTTCCTAAATTGCCCGTAGTGTGTGATTGGGTGTGTGAGTGTGTGTATGTGAGTCTTCCCTGCGATGGATTGGCACCCTGTCCAGGGTGTACCCCGCCTAGTGCCCGAAGTCTCCTGGGATAGGCTCCAGGTCCCCCGCGACCCTGAACACAGGATTAAGCGGTATAGAAAATGAATGAATGTTATATATTGATATATATGATAATATTATTAATATTATATTAATATAATATACATCATACTATTTTACTTTCCCTGGAGTGTGTATAATTTTTTCAAATCAGATTCATGCTTCTCTATTTGTGGCTTGATGTGTGAGAGGGGAGAGAGTATGTCAAAAGTATATATATATGTATATATATATATAAAGTATAAAACACAAAAGTTATAATAACGACTGCAAATACATGAAAATCTTTGTACTTTAGTCATTTTCTGACCATCAGATTTTTGATTTCTAATCATATTTACTTAATTTTGACTCATAAACTGTGAGTCTCACTGATTGTGTAATGTTGGTGTTTCTGAAGCATACAGATTGTGCTTAAGGAACAGATACGGTTTACTTATAAGAACACACACATCAGTCAATTCCTAGTAATGCGAACATCTGCATTAATACTGCTTCAGAAAGAGAACGCCGAGTTCCCCCGAACACCGTGTCATACTTGTCACGTTTGCTAATAGGCTAGTTAGCGCTGTTGGCTAATGTTGCTCATAACCATATCTTCTCATGTTTACAGTGTATTTATTATCAGCTACACTGAAGCAACACTTTTGAGATGTCAGTGAGCCTAAAACTAAATTTTATGGTTTGGGATGCAAAACTGATGACCTTCTGTTAAGAAAACAACTTTGTCAGTACAAACCAGGTTGCCATGACATTTTAGAACAGTATATTTTCATCTGAAACAGATTAGGTCCTTAAGGACATCATACGAGTGTAGAATGGTGGAATACACTGAGATTTGTATGCAAAGTATATATTTTTTTTCTCTTTTCACTATGCTTACATTTTTACATGTGATGTTTCCTTTCACCTCTGAATGAACTCTCACACAATCCCTCCCTGCTTCCTTTTGCCAACGGATACTGAGTGTTCCCAGGTTGTGGAACTAAATCACTTCTGGTGGACACTTCCTATTCTACTTAGCTCTCAAGTTCACTTCAGTGTGAGTTCATGCATTATACTTTTAAAGGAGAGCCGTATATTTAGTACAATAATCAGAGTTTTGTTAAGGAGGCAACTTGTTCTTATTCATATTCATTTGTATTTACAATGTAGATTAATAAGTAAAGAAGAAAACATGAAGTAAGCGCATGCAGTTCTGTGCATGTTCTTCTGGTTTTTCCGGTTGCCTCCCACTTCCCAAAAGCATGCTGGCATGTTGATGGGTTATGATAAATTCCCACTTAGTCATGAAAATCATGAAAACATTGTACTTCCCACTTAGTGTGAATAAGGGTGTGAATGTTGGTACTTAGTGCCCATCAATGGACTAGCTTTCCATCTAGGGTGTATTTCTACTCCCAGTGTTCCTTAAAATTAGCTTTGATCTACCACAATCCTGACCATGAATGATTTGTTCTTTTTGAATCAATCTTTAATATGACTCAGAAGAACAAGTAGTCTCGAAAAGTGATTCGTTCATTTTCTACAGGGCGCACATGTGCAACGCATCGCAAAGCCTCCGTAGGTTATGTACAGGAAACAGAACTGAATAGTTACCTTTGAGTCTTTGGTCCGAGTCGTTCGTTCTTTTCTCATGTGACTCCCATAGACGCTATACAGTGCAATAGATTCAAAAGAACGAACGACTCAGACCAGAAGATATGAGAGGTGAGCTGCTCATTCTGTTTATCATAATATGTCCTGCATTGTAATATTTTCATTACTGAAACTATAGCCAAAATTTGTGTATGTAGACGTGTTGGGGGTCTGTTTATTGAAAATGTAACATTTTATTTTATTCCTGATCGAAAGAACGAAATGTACTAAATGACTCAAATAAAAGATTTGTTCATTTTGATGAACAAGATTCAAAGAACCGAAAAATGATTCAAGTTTCCCATCACTAATACTTAATAAATTTTAATAATAATAATAATAATAATAAACTTAAATATCTTTTTCTCAACCTGAACCTACAACCGTCTAATTTTTGTGAACCTATAGCCTCAGATTCCGGTTCTTGGTTTACAGGAGTGAAACCAGTTTTGCAACAGCGTTCAAGGTTTGATATCTTGTGCATTCTGAGATGCTTTTCTGTTCACCATGGTTGTAAAGAGTGCTTTTTTATGTGTTAACAACTTTGTTCGATTTAATTAAATTGTTTTTATACAGCACTTTGAACATTGTTGCAAAGGAGCTTTTGAGATTTCGATTTGTTAGATTTATCATAACCTTAATCTCTGGCTGTCTCTCAAGGCATTTCCACCTGCTCAGTAGATGCTTTTCTGTACCAATGAGTGTAAACTACTAATTTATATACTGAATGAATGAGTGGGTGTACAGTTGCTCCCAATAAAGAGGGAAGAAAGCGTATGTGTCAAGATTTTTAGTTTAGTTTGCCTATTGGAAATAGTCAGGATTTAAAAAGTAAAAATATAATTGCAAAGCAATGATGATCGGGTCCAAGCACCTGCGACATTGCCACCCAGGCACACCAGACAGTCAGTGGACACAGTGGGCACATGCATTGTGAGCATGTCAAAGACGTTCCTCGCCAGCTGTAGTAGTAGTCCTCGTCAGCTTTTATATAATCAAGGAAGATAAGCCACTTTTCGCCTTAAGTTTATAGCATCGCCACGGCTGAACCGTTAGAGATATCAAAAATCCCTTCACAATTTTGTATCCTCAATGTGTCGAGATAATACTGGCCCATTTTTTTTTTGCCGATCAAATAAATTCCCTAGGAGGTGTATATCAAATTCCGTTGGGTGCGTTTTTCAAACAACCCAAAATAACAGACTTCCTGTTAAGTAGAGCCCATGACATGCATAGCGAAAGTTGTTCAGCTCAATGAGATCTAAATGTGCACGTGCGAGTGTGGATGAGCTATGCAGCAAAATCTCCTGCGATCACAGGCGTCCTAATGTCAGCAGATTCCCATGTGTGCTGATTTTCATGACCTTTCGAGCGCGTTAAGACCTCCAAAAAGCCCCGGATGCTGGAAAATAAACAAGAGGGCCCTTCGTTGCACTAGGTCACACTAGGCCCTATATCAGCATTATTAGAGCATCAGCACTATCAGCTCAATGATGTCATAATGCTTGGGCCCTAATTAGTGGTTAAAAAAGTACAAATAACAACATCTAGTGAGAAAATCTAGTGAGCTTGCAAAAGTATTCGGCCCCCTTGAACTTTTCCACATTTTGTCACATTACAGCCACAAACATGAATCAATTTTATTGGAATTCCACGTGAAAGACCAATACAAAGTGGTGTACACGTGAGAAGTGTAACGAAAATCATACATAATTCCAAACATTTTTTACAAATAAATAACTGCAAAGTGGGGTGTGCGTAATTATTCAGCCCCCTTTGGTCTGAAAGAAGATTTACAAAAAGATTTCCAAAGCTTTGAACATCCCTTGGAGCACTGTTCAAGCGATCATTCAGAAATGGAAGGAGTATGGCACAACTGTAAACCTACCAAGACAAGGCCGTCCACCTAAACTCACAGGCCGAACAAGGAGAGCGCTGATCAGAAATGCAGCCAAGAGTCCCATGGTGACTCTGGACGAGCTGCAGAGATCTACAGCTCAGGTGGGGGAATCTGTCCATAGGACAACTATTAGTCGTGCACTGCACAAAGTTGGCCTTTATAGAAGAGTGGCAAGAAGAAAGCCATTGTTAACAGAAAACCATAAGAAGTCCCGTTTGCACGGCAAACATATGGAAGAAGGTGCTCTGGTCAGATGAGGCCAAAATGGAACTTTTTGGCCAAAATGTAAAACGCTATGTGTGGTGGAAAACTAACACTGCACATCACTCTGAACACACCATCCCCACTGTCAAATATGGTGGTGGCAGCATCATGCTCTGGGGTGCTTCTCTTCAGCAGGGACAGGGAAGCTGGTCAGAGTTGATGGGAAGATGGATGGAGCCAAATACAGGGCAATCTTGGAGGAAAACCTCTTGGAGTCTGCAAAAGACATGAGACTGGGGCGGAGGTTCACCTTCCAGCAGGACAACGACCCTGAACATAAAGCCAAGGCAACAATGGAATGGTTTAAAACAAAACATATCCATGTGTTAGAATGGCCCAGTCAAAGTCCAGATCTAAATCGAATCGAGAATCTGTGGCAAGATCTGAAAACTGCTGTTCACAAACGCTGTCCATCTAATCTGACTGAGCTGGAGCTGTTTTGCAAAGAAGAATGGGCAACGATTTCAGTCTCTAGATGTGCAAAGCTGGTAGAGACATACCCTAAAAGACTGGCAGCTGTAATTGCAGCAAAAGGTGGTTCTACTCAGGGGGCTGAATAATTACGCACATTTCACTTTGCAGTTATTTATTTGTAAAAAATGTTTGGAATCAAGTATAATTTTCGTTCCACTTTTCACGTGTACACCACTTTGTATTGGTCTTTCACGTGGAATTCCAATAAAATTTATTCATGTTTGTGGCTGTAATGTGACAAAATGTGGAAAGTTCAAGGGGGCGGAATACTTTTGCAAGCTACTGTATTTAATGTTGTAGAAGTACATTATGATGATACTGTTAAAAAGGTGTATTGTTACGTAATTTATTATACGGCAATATTGTACCAGTATACCACCTACTTCTACTTTGTGACAATATTAGCATGCTGGAACAGCGTGTATCTCTGTTGCTCCTCTGGAACTGCATGTCCCAGCCGCTCTGTTATTTGGGGGTACAAGAGGTGCTGGACTCTGGAAGGCCACGGAATTTCGCCAGACCTATTAACATTCTCCTCTTTGTATGTGGGTGTGGGGGTGTGCGCGCGTGTGTGCAACACTTTAATTCACCCTGCTTTCTATGGGTTTGCCCAAAAGGACAGGAAGTCTGGCACAAAGCTGCCTTCCACCCTCCCTGTTTCTTCCGTTACTTTTTTCACATTCACTCCCTTTTCCTTATTTTACTCACCATCAATGTGATTTTTTTTACCCCTCCCTTCCTACCTCACTATCTTTCTCATTCAATGTCTGGTGCCATTAAATTTATACTTTATTCAGATTACAGATTGCTTATCAGGCACGTGTTGAGAAACAAATGGTGAAATTTCCCACTGGATTTATGTCCAATTGTTTAAAGTTAGAATTTAAAACTAGGAATGCTTAAAAGCAGCCATAGGAAACAAATCCAGCAATAATGGTTGGTTTCTTTTCTTTCAAAACAATATTTTTTTTATTCGAGGTAAAGGCAAGAATCTTTCGAAGGCAGTTAATATTAATTAGCTAATAAACAGTTTAGCAAAGTTAGTTGATAATTCATGTCCCAGCCTATGCCCAAAGCCCAGCCACTGGATGCATGTGGTAGCTATTTAAAATTTTATGGGACTTTATAGACTGTGTAGAAAATCAAACCAAGTCAATCCTTGACAGGACAGTAAGGTGTAAAACTGATTAATGTTTACAGAAGACTTAAAGAACAGTATGGTGATGAGAACATTTGAATGGTGCAAACGTTATAAAGAACATGTTTGAACGACAGTCCCATTAGATTGTATGTAAAATCTGGTGCATTTGTATCACAAATCTGTAGTTAACATTATATCCTGTTCATATGTTGAAATTAGGGCTGCAACTAACGATTATTTTGATAATCGATTAGTTGGCCGATTATTGTTTCGATTAGTCGATTAATCGGATACAAAACTATACCAGCATTTGTTTTGTTTTTAACAATAATTGCAGATGGCAAGTTGACTGTTATATTAATTATCTAAATAAAACACTGTCAACTTGCCATCTGTATACATACATACATACATACATTATATGTATATCGATTAAATCGGATAAAAGCTAGACGCTTTAATTTGATGTTTTGCTTAACTATATAAAACCATAAATCAGGGTATTATTTATGTATAAAAGTAAAAATGCAATAGCCACATAGTTTAATTATCTTTAATTTTGACATTTAAACCTTATTTTATGTAAATCAACATTTTTTTTAACAATAATTGCAGATGGCAAGTTTACAATATATATATATATATATATATATATATATATATATATATATATATATATATATATATATATAGTTTAAAACAAAAATACATTCAGTTGTTAAGAATGACTTAAATTTTTAATAATTAATAATAATAAGAATAGACTTCTAGATTATGATATTATTTTTAATTGAAGTATGTACTACATCCTTTTCACGGTTTATACATTATTTCGATCCTCTCGTGTATTTTATCATTTTTTTTTTGTCTCAATAAAAAAAATTATAAAATAAATACTAGACATTCTCGTAATACGGCGACGTGGGGAGAGAAAAAAACTCGCCGCTACTGGATTCACTCTGTTTATTTTGCCCTTTTCCCCTCTGTATAGCCTGTAGGATCATGGGATATATCCGGTCCTCCGAAGTGTAAAATGAACGTGAAGAAAACGCACTAGAAGTGTTTTCCTCGCGTTCGTTGGTATTTGAACGCAAAGAAAAAGCTGCATGCAACGTTTTTTTTTTTTTTACCCTGTATAACCGCGCAGCCGGTGAGAGTGTTCACACGGGCTTTGGTGACGTGTGTTTGTGACGTGTGTGTTTACACGTCATCAAAGCCCGTGTGAACTCTCACTGACTCCTATGCGTAGAAAACCCTCGGCACTTCATCCGCGCTCACCGGACACTACGACCGGCAGAAAACCGGTCGATTTTAACGCCCGATAAGAGGTGTTTAATGTAAATTGCTCCCATACCTTGGAGGACTTGGGGCGCGCGCTTTTTCCTGCAAACGCTTCTGTAACCTCCATTGCGCGAGCGGCTGTGTATCTGTGTGTATTTGTGCATCTTGTGGTCGCGCGCGCCTCAATAACGTGAGCAGCCCAACTAATCGATAACGGCATTCGTTGACAACGAATTTCATTATCGATAATTATCGATTTTATCGATTAGTTGTTGCAGCCCTAGTTGAAATAGACCCATGTTGTGTTTCACAATAACTGCACGTTACACGGCTTATCTGTTATGTATTCACATATTGTTATTAAGCCATGCCAAAGAAAATGTCAAAGAAAAGGCCAGCTCTGTTTAAAAATAGCACTTGGTGTACATTTTGCAAGTTGAATGTAGTATGTAGTAACCAATGTGAACATAAAAGAAAAAAAAACAGTTTGTGCAAATAAATAGTAAATACAGTAGTAGAGTATCAGGCTATTTCAGCAAATAGTTGCATATTTAGTTAAAAACAGTACGAAACAAGTATAATGATTATAAATGTATAAAATGCTTCGATATTTACCCTGTATGTAAATGGATATTGATTGTTTGTTTATTGTGTAGGCGGTGCGGTGGTGTAGTGGTTAGCACTGTCGCCTTGCACCTCCAGGGTCCGGGCTCGATTCCCGGCCAGGCTCGATTCCCGTCTCAGTTTGCATGTTCTCCCTGTGCTTGGTGGGTTTCCTCCGGGTACTCCGGTTTCCTCCCACAGTCCAGAGACATGCAGGTTAGGCTAATTAGCGTTCCCAAATTGACCATAGTGTGTGTGTGCTCTGCGATGGATTGGCACGCTGTCCAGGGTGTACCCTGCCTTGTGCCCAGAGTCTCCTGGGATAGGCTCCAGGTCCCCGCGACCCTAAATACAGGATAAAGCGGTATAGAAGATGAATGAATGAATGAATGAATGTTTATTGTGTTTTTTTTTCTTTTCAAATTAGTTATACATTTTTATCATGCAAAATAAGTTTACTATAAGTAAACCCTTAACTTCAGAATATAACACTAGGTAGAAAGTTTCCTCAGTCTGCCAGGCCACTATGCTGGCCTCTCAAGAACTCCTTTACTGGCCCAAGCATGTGGAAAAGGCTTGGAGCACTATACAGGGGATGTGTGTTAGCGTTGGTGAATGATTGTGTGTACCGTTCTCGCAGACAAACGCATCTCTCCCACAAGTTGGTGACAAGTATTCCGTCAGTTTTTAAGGATCAGGAACTCCATTCAGTGATTGTTGACGGGAACGACCGCAGTGAGCTCTGAGCCACCTGGATCGTCATTCAGGACGCCTGGGCTTCTTTAAAACGTGTGCACCATTCAAATGTGATCAAACTGTGCTTCTGTAAATGTCAATAAGTTTTACGTTTTGGCTTGACCCCCCCCCCCCCCCCATCGTTACTATCTAAAGTGCATTTATTATTTATTCTATCTTTGTCGAAAGAACTATAGATCTGTGTGCAACTTCAGCATTATTATGTGTATATTATATGTGCATTACTGAGGGTTTAACATTATGGCTGTACTAATGTAAAAAAATATTAAACCCTTTATTTATTATTTATTTGTTCCGTCATCTCTGGAAAGAAAGTTAAACAAGGACACCAGTCAGATAAAGTTTGAGTCACAAGTTTCACTTCACTTTTGACCTGGTTTATTTAACGACATGAGCACTGTGTACCGCAGTACATTTACAATACACATGGGGTTCACTGCAAGCACCGCTATATAATTGGGAGAGATGTTCCTTTAAACGGCTAACTTTCTAGCAGAAACACAAACAAAAATCACACGTCCTGTCATTTAAGATAAAACCTTGGCTTAGGGAATAATGTTTGCTTATGCGCGTGATGAATGTTTCCAGTGCGTGGAGGCCGGTACGATAAATAATCCTTTGCGTGCACGATGACAAAGAAATCTCCAGGAGGAACAAGAAAAATAATCATCGCATTCTGTTTTTTCTGTCTCAGGTCAAATAGTTATCTCATCATCAGAGTAGCTAGTATGTCATGAGTTTGCTTCTGAATGTAGTCAATGATTGCAAACAGGATAACTTAACAGAAGGAATGTGCCTCCGTGAGAAAACCCTAAACACGGTCATCTCGTGGCTACCTGCTAAAGCCTGACGTCCTCTCCGCAGTTAAATTATTCGCTTAGATGTTGACCTGCAGACCCTTTTAGCGAGGAGCAGACCATTTTTCACTGAATGTCGTCTCGAATGACGAAGCCATTTCCTGTATACATTGTGTGAAGGAAGTAATTGGCATGTATTTACATCCTCACTTTGGCCAGAAGACCAAATGGCTCTCCCGGTGGACCATGAGGAAGCAATTGACACCCAGCTGGTGACCTCAAGTTCTCGTACGTCATTTCCCCTTTTGGGATTGGTCATCATAGGGATTTCAACTGTAAACTTTTTTTTTTTAATTACATTATAGTTTTTTTTAATGATGAGAATATGCAGGCAGCTGATCCTTGGCCGGTAGTTTGAATGTTTCACTTGTGATTTATTCAGTTCCTTAGGCTAATTCATTGCTTTCTGTGTTCATTTTTGTTTTTCCTCAAAAACACTTTCTTTCCAACTGACATTTATATTGCAGAGATTAGATTTAGGTCCTTTTGACCCTGATCACATGATTTCATTCATTCATTCATCCAGGCATTTGGCAGACGACCTTATCCATAGCGACTTCCATTTGTATCTATTTATACATCTGAGCAGTTGAGGGTTAAGGGCCTTGCTCAAGGGCCCTACAGTGGTTGGCTTGGTGGTCATGAGGTTTGAACCTGGGACCTTCCGAACTGTAGTCCAATGACTTAACCACTGAGGTAGCCCTGATCCCCTGGTCTCTTACTTACAAACCCGGACCTGTGATGAAATTTCTCGTGAATGCCGGCGTAAAACAGGCTGATATTTACATAAGACTTCAACCACTGTACGATGATGGGACCACTGTAAAATTTTTAAAGAAGGCCGTATATCCGTGAAAGACGATCCAGTCCGAGGCTTTTCGGAGCGCACTGCAGTGAATACTCACAGACGCATCACTGTGGGAACTGTACACACAGCAGTTCCTGGGAGGCCAGCATTGAAGGCGTGATGCAGGAAGTCAGATCAGGGCTCCGGCGTAGCGAGAAAAACTTTCGACCTTGATGGTATCCGAGCACTACTGAAGCGCTGGGATAAGTGTAGAAAAAATTAAAGAAGAAAAAAGTTTTGACTCTCATAACTGTATTCTGTTATTCTGCGCAACCAAAAGTCCCGCTTTGACTTGAACATCCCTATAGTGTGCTTGAACTGCCATCAGAAAGAGACATAATAATAGGCTGTAAATAATACAACAATCAAAAGGGCACAAAAATAAATTTCGAAATGTAGGCAAGTTATACGTATTCGCACCCTTTTAAAGTTGGGGACAACATGACATGCAGTGTTGTGAAATACGATCTTTGCTCTGCTGGTTAATAGCTCCCTTACGTTTGGGACAGGTAACTGAGGTCTCTGCCTTATCTTCTGCCTCATCTCTCTCACAGGCCATCACACCGTCTACATCGGCGTGCACGTACCAAAGAGCTTCAGGCGGCGGAGACGCCATCGCCGACGCACCAGCCACAAAGAGAGGAAGGAAAAACTGACGGAGAACAGCGAGGAGACGAGCAGCAGCATCCTCAAACCGACTGGTACGTGCTGGAAGGTCTTAGTTCTGTTATACACACACACACAATGCCAACTTACATCAGAACCTAGTTCTCATACAGTTTAGTGGTATTTATCTTTTAAAGACACACACACACACACACACGCTAGTTTCCAGGTGACCCCAGCGACCCTGTATACAGGACAAAGCGGTATAGACGACGATGATGACGATAATCAGATCCAATATCCAGTCTGGTTATGAGTGTATGAGTGTGTTTGGACAGACAGGCCTGAAGGCCCCGGTGTGTATTAGTCTATTCTAACCAGACTGTGATCGCATGATGTGAGTCACAGAGAGAAGTCTACATTTTTGTGTGTGTGAGAGAGAGAGAGAGAGATTAGGAGGCGTTTCTTCAATTCAATTCGGATGCCTAGCATCAAGACATCATAATGATGGCTCTAGGGGATTAGGATCAGAAGGTGAAAGGAGGAGAGTCAAGGGGAATAAACAAGACGGAAATAGAAGGAGGAAAAGAAAGTATCCGTTAAATATTTAAAAAGCAGCGTACAAATGAGGGTTAATGAAATAATAATCTAGTAGTCTGTTTCACAAAGCGATGTTTATCTGCGCCAGAGGTTTACGAGGATGACACCATCGACAAGAGCAATGTCCACAGATGGATGAGAAGGTTTAACGAAGGGGAAAGCAGCATCGAAGACAAAGCAGATGCGTTTATCAACTGCGATAAAGAGGATTCGCTAGTCGGGTTCGCGATCGCTTGTGATGGAGACTTTATTGAGTGGTGCCTTTCAATAGAGGAAGAGTTAGAAGATTGAAGCATTGAAAAAAAATCGATGATGTCAGATAAGGATATCGTTACATCGGAACATTCTATCGTCGGTGCTACGTATATTTAAGATCACCAGGGCTCTGGTGTGTGTGTGTCCACCTTAGCGGCTTTTGCTAGGAAACTGATAACCTAAGAGAGAAGATCAGTACAAATGCAGGAAGAACAATGCGCCACATTCTAGCGACTAAGGTTGAAACCCGCTGTGCACACAGTTAACCTTTTGTCTCTAGATGGATTGCTTCCTGATTGCTATCTGTGATCCGGATGCTTGTTTGTGGTTATCAGTCATTCCCTAATAAAAGCCGCGACAAGAGAGGTTTAATAAATGCGCCTAAAATGGGAATGTTTCTTTAAAGCACTGTAGGAATGCAGGAGAGTTTAAATAAAGTAATTTATTTAACTTGGTTGTACATGTTAGGAATCCCAACCCCCATCTAATCCTAAATCCCTTCCTACCTCTTTTTCAACACCATCATGGATAAACTTATCCTGTTACCACTGTTATGTAATAATGTTACGAAATGACAACGGGAAATGTCACACCGGGGAAAGACGACCGTGTGAGACTCGACATCAGGCTTATAGTCATGACCGAAAGATTCTCAACTTTAAGTTTAAGGGGACAAAATCACATACTTATTCAGAATTCATCATTAAGAACTGATTATTGTTTGAATAATCCAACACCAAAGCTGTTTACACTATAAACCCATGTTTTTTCTCAGAACGGTCAATATTGATTTGTAAACTATAAACATCTACTCATCAAAGTTGTTGATATATCATCATTTTCAGTTATTAAATTGCATTTACTCACATAAACACACGTCATCCGTGTGGGATTGTACTCCAGTGTAAGGGATGTCAACACATATAGAACAAACTTTCTAGTTAACCTAGCTTGAATTTGTCGCAGGTAGACTCACTCACACATTGACATTTTGCATTTAAGGCATTTAGCAGACACCCTTTTCCAGAGCGACTACCATTTATCTCATTTAGCAAGGATGATGTCATTAGCACATTCGCCTCACACCTCCAGGATTCGAGTTCGATTCCTGCCTCAGGTCTGCGTGCGTGGAGTTTGCTTGTTCGACCCAGGTTTCCTCCGGGTTCTCCGGTTTCCCCCACATTCCAAAGACATGCAAATTAGGTTAATTGACGTTCCCAAATTGTCCATAGTGCATGTGCCCTTCAAGGGATTAACAACCTCCCTCATGTCCCCTGCCTCATGCCCTAAGTCTCCGGGGATAGGCTTCAGGCCCCTCGTGACCCTGTACACATAAGTAAAGTGGTAGAATGACTAGACCTGAGAAAGTTAAGCTAAGACCATGCTCAAGCGCCCAGCATTGTCAGTTTGGCAGCGTTGGGACTTGAACCCATGACCTTCCAATCAGAAGTCCAAATTTCAACATCTGCACGATTGTTATATATATAATAACAGTCAGCTGTGTTTGCTAGCTTAGCACGCATGCATGTTTTGTATACATTGCTTGGCCAGAAAAAAGGCAGACTCTCTAAGAATTCTTTTGACTGCCCTAAGCTTTGATTATAGCACACAATGTTGAGGCCAATTAAGCAGCGTCACATGGGAGGGAGTGCTGATGCTGCTTATCATCACGGCTGTGATGCGGTCATAGGAGCGACCTCGAGTATGATATTGCTTTTATACAACTGTTCCACAAACACTATTTATTATCAGCAGATTATGATTGATTTGTTTATTTAACTAGTTATTTTGCCCCGACAAAACATACCCGTATATTAGGCGTATATAAAACAATTCTAAACCAATGCAATTCTCAATGACTTTGTAGGTTTTTAACGAACAGTTATTAAGTAGACAAAGAGTTGTTTAAAATGACATAAGCTCATCATATACTTTTTCTTGATAAAACGTATCCATGACTGGTTTGTATGTGCATAAATATAGTAAAACACTCCAGTGATGTTACCGTGCATATCACCATTCCTGGAATGCCTCTTGTCCAATCAGATTGTACTATTGTGTAATTCATGTTTGAAGTCGATTGCTCATGCCCTGAAGACGGCTCTTTCACAATGTGAGTCCTGCAATATGCCCGTACCATCAGTGAGGAAGAATCCCATCCCATTAATATGATACCCTGATCATTAAACATCTGACCAACTGAAGCAACCTCAGATTATAACATTGCCTACAGAGGTTTGCGCTTTTTTTTTTTTTTTATTACTGATGCAGCCATCGCTCTGGAACAGGGTCAATCTGAATTCATTAGACCACATTTAGCACACATTTCCCATTGCTCTAAAGTTCATGAGTTTTTAAGACCACGTTTCTTTAATGAAGTTGACGGTTTTGCATTATCCTTTCAGCTTTTAATAATGTGCAGTTGGTTCTTAACCCAATAACAGTCATTTGAAATCTTCTTAAGTGTTTTCTTTGTTTGATGTAAGCCAGTAATTTGCTCCTTCTGAAATGACTATTTTTTTGGTGAGGGTGTGTGTATTAATTTGCTAAGCCTTTTGTAAAATTGCATACTGAGAAAGTCTTATATATATATTTTTTCTTTCGAGTTGTGTTTTTGTAAGAGTTTATTTTTGGAGAGTATCAGTATGTCAGTGGATTTAGTTTGTGCAATAATAAACTCGGAAAACTTGTTTAAGGATTGTTTTGTGCAGGTATTTGTGAGATGACATTGATTCTTGGTGTTTCATTTCTTCTTAAAGGTCTTACATTACAGGTTATCTATGATATTTCGAGCAAGGTATATCTTTTAGTTACGTTTTGTTCCCAAGCTTTATCTATTATTTTGCATGTATATAAATACTTCATACCCCAAAGTGAAGTAGAGACAATCTACCACCTGGGTGGTCCCGATTCCAATAAGTCATACGTGTTTACTATTATTCTAAGGACAAGGGGAAAACCTCTTATCGTCATTCTTTTTCTATTCTTTAAATAAAAGGCTGCTATTGTAACCAGGTCTCAGTAGAGGCTTTATAGGTATCCTATAACATAAGGAGGTATCAGTAAAAGCTGTTCATGGTGTGGGAAGAAACTCTCGGGTCTAAGACCAACACATTTCAGTACAAAAGCAGGATTTGTTAACATATCTCGTCCTTTTTAACTGGATAATTTGTGCTTTTATTTAATAGAAACACGCAGGTAAGTAGTTCTTTCAGAAAGTTGAATGTATACAAGTAAACATTTAAAATTTTTACTTGTATACATTAAATATATTTAATTTATATTTAAAATAAGCATATATTATTAAGAGCGGCACGGTGGTGTAGTGGTTAGCACTGTCGCCTTGCACCTCCAGGGTCTGGGTTCGATTCCCGGCCAGGCTCGATTCCCGTCTCTGTGTGCATGGAGTTTGCATGTTCTCCCCGTGCTTGGTGGGTTTCCTCCGGGTACTCCGGTTTCCTCCCACAGTCCAAAGACATGCAGATTAGGCTAATTGCCGTTCCCAAATTGACCATTGTGTGTGAATGAGTGTGTGTGTGTGTGTGCTCTGCGATGGATTGGCACGCTGTCCAGAGTGTACCCTGCCTCGTGCCCAGAGTCTCCTGGGATAGGCTCCAGGTCCCCCGCGACCCTAAATACAGGATAAAGCGGTATAGAAGATGAATGAATGAATATATTATTAAACCTTATCCCAAACAGCAGACAATCATCTATGCCTGTCACGTTCATTACATAGGTCTTGCACCTTCACAGTCCGGGTTTCCCACCCAGGTTCGACTCCCGCCTTTGTATACATGGAGTTTGCATGTTTGCCCCGTCATTGGTGGACTTCCTCTCACAGTCCAAAGACATGCAGATTGGCATTTCCAAATTGGCGGCTGCTAGCTTTTGAAACAGGGGAACTTCACCTGCAAACCCGGATGGGACTGAACTCGAATCTCTGTAGCGCTGATGGATACTCAAGACATGCTGTCAATCAAAAAAGGGGTTCCGCCCTTTAAACAGCTCCTCCAATCATCATGCAGCAGCCCAGCGTCCTAGTCCACCGACTGCTCCATTCACTCCCAGAAGCTGAGCTTCCCTGGAAGTGACGATTTTGGTGCATTTATCAAATTACCGTCCAGCTTTTCTGCAGTGAAAAAAGCTCCTCTGTGCTGCCCATAGTGACCATAAGAAACCATCATGTTAAGTGAGACTAAGGGAGCAATGGAAAAAGGTCATGTGTTCTGATGAGTTTAAATCGACCCTATTCCGGAGTGATGGGCGAGTCGAGTAAGAAGGGAAGCACATATCATGAATAGTGTCCACTGTACAAGTCTCTGGAGGCAGTGTTATGATCTGGGGTTGCTTCAGTTGGTCAGGTCCAGGATCAGCAATGTGGCAATAAAATGAAGTCAGCTGATGACCTGTATGTACTGAATGACCAGGTTATCACATCTATCTACGTACTCAAGGATCCAAATTGTGAAAAACGTGGTTCAGGAAGCATGAAGAATCATTTCCACGCATAAACTGACCGCCACTCAGAGTGTGCGAATTCATGTTTGACCAGGCACTGTATATTTACATAAAAACAAGTTTTAAATGAGTCACACGTCACAATGACGGGTGTAAAAACCCAAAGGGAATGGGTTTGGAACTGTGTATCATGTAACCGGGGTGAGGTTTGTGAGCCTTAGTACTAAGCATTAATTGCTTTGTAAAATAATGCCATGATATTTGTGGTATGATATTCTACCTTCTGCGGTGCCTCTTTTTTTGTGTGTAACAAATGCAATTACAATGCACTGTTCTACGCGGCTGTTTAAGCATGAATCAGCCCTGCGAGCTCACAGTAATGTTAATTAACCATTAACAAGCATCCCTGGCTAGTCAGAGGATGAAGTCCGACATCGATGAGAGTCCGGATTATATATGAATAAAGATTAACCAGTCAGCGTGATGCAGAACTAGTATTTCACAGGAATTGTTAAAATATATTTAGCCGGTTTAACATTACTATATTGTGCAGTAAATGAATGCTTCACTGCAACGTTACTCAAGACACCAGAGACGTACAGTAAAGCTAGCTACGGAACGGAGTGATAGCTGAGATCCCTAATAACATAGACAAATGAAAACCATATCACTTTTGTTATTTCACAGTTTTCACAGTTTTTCTTCCGTCTTTTGTTACTTTCTCACTTAGATGCATTGAATCGTAATACAATAGTTAATAGCATAATAGCAGCTGGATCAAGTTGTCATATACGTTTCCAAGCTGTGGGTTTTTTTTGTGTGACATTGGCCTTACTCATGGTTAAAGTGTGTCACTGGCATTTAGCCTGAGTTAATCCTCTTTAAAGCTGTCCATCCTTCTCCGTAACCCAGGTTGTAATTAGTTAATCCCACCTTCTTCCGCGTCCTACGGCTGCTACTAATTGAGATGCGTTCGGCTAGAAAGACAGAATATCTTATTAACTTAAACGCATTTAAAACTACATTTAAAAACGTTCTCTTCTTTTCGAATGTCATTTACTGTTACAATGCTGGTGTCTGATAAATGCTTGTATATAAGTGTTATTAAACCTACTTTATTATCGATCCTGCGAAGGCGAAGTGAGACAATAAAGTCCTTGAAGTGTCACTTCAGCTCGTTTTCTTGTGAATTCTTCCAAGAATTTGCTGCCCAGGTTTCACATTAGTGGAAAATAATTAACAACGAGGTGCTCTCGTGATCTCAAATAGTTTTATTTGTCACAAAACCCACAGCAGTTTGTCAAGGTTAACTTTTTTAATTCATTAAAAGATAAGTAAAATTATATGAAAAATTATGTCATATAAAAGACAGAAAAGTTATATGTAAGTTACATTAAATGATGCGGATTAAAACATATTCGTTCCTGTTATCACTTAGACTAATGCAGCTGTAAATTGTCATCCCCTTTCCAGGCTCTCTGTAGTTACCCTCTCAATGTTAATGAAATAAAGCAAACAGCTTGCTTTCTGTCCTGAAGGTATTCCCTCTTCTTATTTACATAAAAAATAAAATGATTAAAGAAAGAAGCAGTGCACAAATAGTCATAAGGGAAAAGACTAAAAAACAGAAATGGAAGTTATGTTGGACTCGAGCTGAATATTAAGGGTAAATCAGAAAGGCAGAATTATTTTCACTCTGCACTGAACAGCTTTAATGATATAATTCAATATATTAATAATTAGTGAAGGCAATAATAAGTCTTTTACTG
Organism: Channallabes apus; assembly: GCA_030522415.1. Taxonomy (NCBI): domain Eukaryota; kingdom Metazoa; phylum Chordata; class Actinopteri; order Siluriformes; family Clariidae; genus Channallabes; species Channallabes apus. Next base: position 24,422,598 of record CM060122.1, on the reverse strand, counting down.
TATTGTACAGCTTAATGCTTTGATCAACTCATGCTCTCTGTCTCTCTCACTGAACCGTCTGTAAATAGAGAGTCTGTCGCTGACGTAACTGCTCGGCCTTGATCCACTTCCGGCAGTCTGTTTTCTGGACCGCTGCCATTTTATTAATTCAATCTTATCTCGAGCTTGGTGTCTATAAAACCATAAATGCCAGAGAAGTGTTGTATGCGTTGATGTTCTTAGATGAAGGACAAAAAAACATGAATGTAAATGTGTAATTCCTACCGTGACTGACGCAGATAACAGATTTATAGTATAGAAAAAGTAGTATATTGGTCTGTTCAATGTGTCTAACCTGAGCGTCTGTGGTTGACATTGCTCTGTACCGATAGCTCTTAATACCCAAAGCATTTTAGCCATTCTCTTCACTATTCTTTTAAAAACATACATATATAGGGATCAGAATTATGCAGTATAAAGTGACATTTCCCATTTATTTATATATTTTTTTACCATAAAATGGGTGATGAACTGAATTTTACTTCGTATAAACCAACTACCCAAACATGACTAAGCAAAAAAAAAAAAAAAACCTGTATGTCACACTGTATGTTTTTTATGGTCTATTTCTATGACCAAAATATTAATAATAATATTGCAATAATAGTTGCACATTTTTGCATCGTCATTCCAATATTCCGGTAGTGGTGAAATTTATATGTTATAAAAGTAATGATAACTTTCGGCAAGTAATTAAAAAAGATAATAAAAATAAAATCAGAGTAATAATTTTTTCCACAATGATGCCTTTTGTAAATCGTCTTATTATTTTCCGGGAGATGCCTGTGTCATTACTAATCAAGAAAAAATTTGCTGGTTGAATAAAAGTAACTTTAAGTCAGAATTTGCCAGGGGTATGAATACTGTGTGCTGCTTGAGTTTTAATGAGATCCTCTCTTATATGTTAAAACGCAAAATGTTCGATGCAGTAGAATTATGTAATTCGTGTTCTTATATTTTAAATCAATCCAAATTATAAGATTTGGAAAGTAAAATTAGCACTTTTGCCCTAGTCTCTAGTAGAGGGAATTAATCTCCCAGTCTGCTATTTTTCCAGTACACATCCATCCGCTTTTCTCCAGGACACATCCATCCTCTTCAATTCATCCATCTAAAAACCTCTGTAGCCCAACTAGGGATGGCGGAGGCCAATGGTGACCGTTGTATTTATTCCCATTTATATGCCCATGGTCAGTAGGACGCTTATCAGTTAGTCTAATCTGCTTGTTTTTGGACTGTGAGAGGAAACCGGAGAACTCGGAGGAAACTCACCAAGTAAACCCAGGGAGAACATGCAAACACCATGCACACAGACCCGGCGCGGGAAGCGAACCCCGGACCTGGAGTTGGAAGGTGACAGTGCTAACCACTAAGCCGCTGTCCTGCCAAATTCGCTACTTTTTGCAGCAAGGCTGTGGACCATAACTTCAATACTGTAATAGTTGCAGTGCTCCATTATGGTGGTTAGACATATTGTAGTCGGACTGTCAGTATTGCTGAATAGAAAGATTTGGCCATGTGACTGAAAATACTGTAAAGCAGAGGCGCAGTTGCCGGGGGACCAGGGGACAGGTCCTTCCAATGTGAGAAAAAAGGGAGATCTGACCCCCCCAATAAGCCAACATCCATTAACCAAGATTCTGTCTCATGAATCATCTTTTTTACATGTACTGTCCTATGCCTTATTACAGGAAGCAACATTCAAATCATTACACTGAAGCACCGAAAAAAAAAGAACATAAGCATTTGCACAAGTTTAACACGGTTGTGCATATATAAGTTAATACTAATAGCGTGCAGTCATAGAGAAAACACTTCCCACTGATTTGAGGTGAGGTGATGAACTTTTTGGTGGGTGTCACATTTTAAATTGAAATTAATTTTTAATATTGTTAGTAATATTATTTATTACATAGTATGAGTTTAAATATGAAAACAGATATGTCCATAGTTTTAGTAGTTTTCTTTATGATGTTCCTGTTCTATTTAGACTGAAAGTGTTTTCCAGAACTAAACAAGCATTGTAATGCTGCTTTTATTTAACAGACAAAAAAAACCCTCTTTGCTCTGTCCCTGAAGAGTTTACCTCTGGTTATAAAGCATGGCATTAAATTGATCGTAAAACTGCTTGCATGCACATTAGTCCCAAATCAAAACTCACACTCACTCAAAACCGTGCACATATTAGTCTTAAAACTCTGCAAGCGCACACAGAAAAGAAAAGAGTTAATTTATGGGATTATGTTTTTTTATTTTAATATTCTTTAAATTAATGGCAATAATATAGAGCATCTGTTTTTCACAGAATGTTCTCTAGGATTGTTCCTCTTAGTCCCTGACCTACTGAATGAGCATTTCATTTTCTTTTCAGAAAGCCAATCTGAAATATCTGTTATGGTATTTAATAAATGCTGAAAATGTAACCACAAAGTCAAAAGTTAATTTAAACTCAGCAATTTAATTGGGGTATGAAGGTGCAGCGATCTACGCACCCAATATGATTTGAATCAATCAAGTCGAGGTTAACATTATTTAGTCTTATAAATAAATTTACACACTCTCAGGAGCAGTTTTTTTTCCTTCCCAAAAATCTTTGCTGTTAATTTCCTGTATATACAGTGGCTTGCAAAAGTATTCGGCCCCCTTGAACTTTTCCACATTTTGTCACATTACAGCCACAAACATGAATCAATTTTATTGGAATTCCACGTGAAAGACCAATACAAAGTGGTGTACACGTGAGAAGTGGAACGAAAATCTTACATGATTCCAAACATTTTTTACAAATAAATAACTGCAAAGTGGGGTGTGCAAAATTATTCAGCCCCCTTTGGTCTGAGTGCAGTCAGTTGCCCATAGACATTGCCTGATGAGTGCTAATGACTAAATAGAGTGCACCTGTATGTAATCTAATGTCAGTACAAATACAGCTGCTCTGTGACGGCCTCAGAGGTTGTCTAAGAGAATATTGGGAGCAACAACACCATGAAGTCCAAAGGACACACCAGACAGGTCAGGGATAAAGTTATTGAGAGGCTACAAATAGATTTCCAAAGCTTTGAACATCCCTTGGAGCACTGTTCAAGCGATCATTCAGAAATGGAAGGTGTATGGCACAACTGTAAACCTACCAAGACAAGGCCGTCCACCTAAACTCACAGGCTGAACAAGGAGAGCGCTGATCAGAAATGCAGCCAAGAGGCCCATGGTGACTCTGGACGAGCTGCAGAGATGTACAGCTCAGGTGGGGGAATCTGTCCATAGGACAACTATTAGTCGTGCACTGCACAAAGTTGGCCTTTATGGAAGAGTGGCAAGAAGAAAGTCATTGTTAACAGAAAACTATAAGAAGTCCCGTTTGCAGTTTGCCACAAGCCATGTGGGGGGGACAGCAAACATGTGGAAGAAGGTGCTCTGGTCAGATGAGACCAAAATGGAATGTTTTGGCCAAAATGTAAAACGCTATGTGTGGCGGAAAACTAACACTGCACATCACTCTGAACACACCATCCCCACTGTCAAATATGGTGGTGGCAGCATCATGCTCTGGGGGTGCTTCTCTTCAGCAGGGACAGGGAAGCTGGTCAGAGTTGATGGCAAGATGGATGGAGCCAAATACAGGGCAATCTTGGAAGAAAACCTCTTGGAGTCTGCAAAAGACTTGAGACTGGGGCGGAGGTTCACCTTCCAGCAGGACAACGACCCTAAACATAAAGCCAGGGCAATAATGGAATGGTTTAAAACAAAACATATCCATGTGTTAGAATGGCCCAGTCAAAGTCCAGATCTAAATCCAATCGAGAATTTGTGGCAAGATCTGAAAACTGCTGTTCACAAACGCTGTCCATCTAATCTGACTGAGCTGGCGCTGTTTTGCAAAGAAGAATGGGCAAAGATTTAGATTTCAGTCTCTAGATGTGCAAAGCTGGTAGAGACATACCCTAAAAGGTGGTTCTACAAAGTATTGACTCAGGGGGCTGAATAATTACGCACACCCCACTTTTCAGTTATTTATTTGTAAAAAATGTTTGGAATCATGTATGATTTTCGTTCCACTTCTCACGTGTACACCACTTTGTATTGGTCTTTCACGTGGAATTCCACTAAAATTGATTCATGTTTGTGGCTGTAATGTGACAAAATGTGGAAAAGTTCAAGGGGGGCCGAATACTTTTGCAAGCCACTATATGCTTGTATAAATGATATTTCATATAAATGTATTTCTCTATAGCGTAATAAATGGTGCCAAGTTTACAGATACGTATATTAAACACTTATGTTTCAGAATGTGCACTTATAATTGTAGATGGCTTTGATGGTTTACTCAGTCCATTGAATAACTCATTTACATTTCACATAGCATGCTGTAGCATTATTGCATAAAATATCTTTAATATCTTTAATACCATATATTATGTGATGGTAGAAAGATGTGTGTGAGGTTATGTAGACCGCATTTAGATTGACATAACCATATTATTTGTGACATTTCAGTACCATTTTTACATTTTTTTTATGATTTTATTATCTTTACAATTAAATGGTTTTAATTTTTTATTTCTATTGTGGATAGAGCTCTGAAGTCACTACTTATGAGGGGAATATAATTGGGTCCAAATAGAGTATTCTGGCCTGGCAACTGCAGGATGACCATCCAACAGATTTTGGTCCATTTTTAGAGCAAGGCCTCACATTAGCACTCTCGGACAGGGCAGATTTATTGCACTATTTTATGCAGAATTTGAGTATTCACCATTGTTAGGAGGCAAGAAGCAGTAGATGGGTGGGCATGAACTGAAAGAACAATCGCCAGTGTCAATGCTGTACCATTGTGCTGCAAACAAAAGACAAGGGCCACTGATCATAGGCATGTGACACCTCGAATGTGTTTTCTGTGCTTTCGTTTTTCCATCTTACACGCAGAACTTTTTATAGATAAAAAAAAAACAACAACACAAGATAAGAATTCATATAGACATTGTAACATAGAAACACCAAGACAGAACTTGAAATGTTTTTGTCTCATGATATTCTTGCATTGTTGTTGTTAATATGAAGAAAGACTTTTACGAGGATTATGCATAAAAGCATTCCCTGGTTTTATGCGGCCTCAAAAAAACATCATAACTTAATGAGATATTCTGCTAAAATATATTTTGCATTTTGTTGAAACTTAATACTTAGTTAGATTTTTGCTTGTTTTTCAAATTCAAATTTTGTTTGTCACATACACAGATATACATAGTATGATAATCAGTGAAATGCTTATATTTATATAAAATTCAAATAGAGAAATTTAATTTCTATAAATAATTTCTATAAATATAGAAAAAACTATGTACAAGGTTGCTAATAAAATAGAATTGAAATTGAGTGCAGAGAATTACATTTAATAAAGATTAATTTTACACCTTGGGTTTGATTCCTAGAATTCCTAAAAACGTCTAATTAGTTCTAATGTAAAGTTAGTCGAGTGTTCCAACACTCCAGTTTGGTGAAAACTAAATAATATTTTTCAATAATAATAATAATAATAATAACAACAACAACACTGCTACTACTATGACTACTACTACCGCCACTACTGCTATTTCCGCCATGCAAGACCCGGGTTCGATTCCCACCCAATGCCCAAAGCCCAGCCCCTGTATGCAGTGCCGGTTCAAAGCCCGGATAAAAAAAGTGGGTTGCGTCAGGAAGGGTATCCGTTGTAAACCCTGTGCCAAGTTGTTGTACGGATCGGATGGTCCGCTGTGGCGACCCCTCGACAGAAGCAGCTGGAAGACAAACAGCAACACCATTACAATTTTTTTACAATATTCATTGCTAAATCCTTAACATTGCTGCTTCCTCTTCGTTGTTAATTTTCCCCTTCATAGGACAGAACAGTGAATGTGAACCACTGAATTGAATCGCATCTGAATTTCGAGTCCTCTTTGACTCATGATATGTAGCTAATGGCATGTTTTCAGGCAGCTTCTGTTGCCAGGAAAAAGACACAATGCCAGTGTCCTTGTCCTATTTATTTCCACCCAGGCGATGTACAGTGTTTTAACAGCAACTGGAACAGGGCTTTCAACACAGAGAGCATTTCTAAACACCTAGACTTCCTGTTATCTGTTATTTGCAGTGCTTGCTTGTTTATTTATGTAGAGACTATCTGTGGTTAGACTCCACATCAGGATTATGATGGAGCCACAGCGTGTCTGGTTCAGTTCTCGACTGTATGTACTAGAGTTGTGGGAAAAAAATTGGATTCTTTTGCATGGTGATTCATGTATCGTCACACTCACTCCAGAATTATGATTATAATAGAGATGATATTGTGACCAGAATTGGCTGGTTTTCAGTTTGATTGGCAAAAAATCACACGCGTTCAAAGCCTCCGATCTGCCTTTTTCTCCAAACACTGTGAGCGAATTAATCTCGAACCCACTTACACCAGTCTCAAAACATCATAAGCACGAATTAGCTAAAAATCAAGTGCATCAGGAGCTCCACATTCCCACGTAAGAAGATGCTCGACCCGCGCACTCACCTTTGTGTTTTGAGACTTTAGAGGCATCTGTAGAACTTCACCGCTTCTTTATAATTAATAATAATAGAATTCTCTATAAATTCACATTTTCATCCCATTGCTAAGTTTGAATTATTATTAAAAATAATAATTATATACATGATGCTCAGGTAAAAGTTCTCTCTTGTAGTTTAAGTTTATATTGTTCAGATGCTACGCTTGGTTTATAAGTGAGAAAAGTAATGTTATAAGGAACGGGCTACATTTAATTAATCTTTAAAAGTTTTTTAAACGTTTCAACGTTTTTAAACAAAATCTGGTGAAAATGTAATATCGAAATATGTAATAAATATGTAATACCGAGTGATATTTAAAAAATTGCGGATACTTATAGAATTGCAGTTTTAATCAAATCAGCACCCAAGAATTGTAATGATATTGCATCAGGAGGTGACTTACTGTATATGCCTGATATAAACAGTACTGTGCAAACGTCTTAAACAACCCCTAAGTAAATTTAATTTCAAACAAATGTATTACTCTGACAGGCTGCAAAGTGTTTTAAGATACAATTGAAAAAAATGGTTGTTTATGTCACAACCTCAGCAGCAGCCTCATTTCCCCTCTCGTCTGTTTCAACATCTAAGCATTCAGAAACTGGTCAGGTACAGGGACAGGACTGACAGTGAGAGACAAAGCAAAAATCCTTTAGGAAGCTTGGAGTACTAATCCTCAGGACTACATTAAAAATACAAGAAAGTCTTACTCTTTGGAAGTCAGGGATGGCTTAAGGCTTTTTACACAGTGCTGTCTGTATACATAAGGTATACGTTTAGAGATCTTCTTTTGTGAATGTGTTGTAATAGTTACATGTAAAGTTGTTCTCTTGTGCTTTTTGAAAAGGAACATTCCTCAGGGCTTTGCACGTTCCAGTTTCTCACTAACGTGATATGCGGCATTTTTTTTGGAGGGGGTGGCGGGGGGGGGGGGGGGGTGGGTGGCTGGCTATATAACCATGAAGGGAAAAAAGAACAGTGGGTGTAGGGATGACTGTCTATACCTGGCAAGCAATAAAAACTTGTTTCATCAACAACTTGTTTCATCAGTGTTCCACAACATTAGATGTAACAAGACACAGATAAAAAGTGCAAGACGTTCTGTAATATTAAAAAATATATAATATAATTGTTACCTGGATTTTGTATTGAAGATGAGGATTATTACACCGTGTTCACTCCAATCACGTCATCAGGTACATCAAATCTCTAACCGAGCTTCCACCGTGTTTGTCCTAAATGCACTCTCATAGTGATGATGTTCTGCTTTTATCATCAATGCAAGAACTTCAAAGAATTCTCAGATATCACCATGTTCCTTCTCTTGCACAACTCTTGACTAGATGTAAACTATGCAAAAGCTTCTCTGTGAATCATGTGCAAACAATCTGACATGCACATGAGAGTACTGTATAAGTGTATGTTATGTGTCATTTAAAAAAAATAAGTATTCGTGCTTTATCTGGAGAATGCAGTCACATATCCTGTCTAACAGATGTTGTATGGGAGGTTTAGCAAGATTAAGACTCTCCAACTGGAGAGGGAGCTCCACTAAGCTCTAGTTTGGGCAGTGGGCATGTTCTCCCTCCCCTCACTTTTCCCATGAGCCCATGGTTTTACGGACAAAGTCCCCTTTGTGCAGGCCTGTGGCTCTTGGCGACTAAGCCTGCAGCTTTGAAATGTGTTTGAACGATGTGATTTTCATTCCCATCTCTTCCTTCTCGTGCTTCACTCTCCCTGTTCATTTGCCCATATTGAACCACTCGCTCGTCTCCATTCTGCTCCCTCCCCTCAACCCGTTTCTATTGGAGCCTTGCTTAGCAACTGGGTGAGACGACTTCTTTCCAAGGCTCGGTGCACTGCATCCATAGTGATATAGTCTGTATGCAGCTCAGGGGGACAGTGTTTGGGGATTTTGTGGAACAACTAAGTGACCTAAATGAGTCTTGGTGTAGAGTCTTGAGTAAATCAATGAGACATTTAGCAAAGCGCTAAAAATTTTCATATTGATTCTTAGCCTTAGCATGAAAAACATTCCTTTGAACCCTTTTTGAGCCAGATTTCAGTTTTTGCATTACATGATGAGGAGATTGTAGCACATTTCAGAGACATGGAAGATCAAAAGCTGAGCTGAAAAGCATGAATGTAGACATTTTTTAAAGACATTTGACATCATAACTTAAATGTGAACACTTAAATGTGTTATTTAGATTTGATTATTCCAGCCCAAAGCAATTGTATAATAATTTTTGTCCACTTTTGACAACATGCATGAAACTGTATGAATGGCATGTCTACTTAGCTAAACTTCTACTGTGTTATGGTGTGCCACATGACTGAAGCTGCTCACGTAAGCAGCAAGAGATAAAAGTAATGGATCATAGATAGATTGTATGGGACGTTACTAGTTTTACATGCTTTACTCAATTATGGACATCAGGGAAAAGATGACCTGATCAACATACACCAGCCATCACATTAAAACCATTAACATAATAACCAGCCAGGTTTTTGGTTCATCTTGATCCACTGGCCAGTAGGGCATGACTTAACAAGACCTTTCAGGGTGTGCTGTGGTGTCTGGCACCAGGACGTTGGCAGTGAATCCTTCAGGTGCTGTGGGTTGCAGGGACCCGGGCTCCGCTGATTGGATTTGTTCGACTGGCGCTCTGTGGGCTGCTCGATCTGATTAGTATCTGAAGAGTTTGTAGGCCATGTAGGTAATCTTGGCCTGTTTGCCTGCGCGACCAGCTGTGATGTACTGGGTGTTCTGGTACTTTTCTATCCTAGCCAGCATTGACTATTTTTAGCAATTTGTTCTGCATTTGGCTTTTTTTGTGGGTGCGGACCGAATAGGTTGGCCTTTGGTCAATGCGGGCACGGGTGAGTCTTGGGTACCCATGATCCTGTCACCAGTTTACTCAATGTTATCATGTTAATGTTATGGCTAATTATGGTGTAATTAAAGAACAACATCTACACATTTCTAAAGAAATAAGACTTTATTAATTGGGTTTGAATGATAATGTCCAGGAACCTTTCACACTTGGACTTTCTGTTCTGTTTAAATATCATATTACACAATCATATTAAAATTAATATTACTATGATTAATGGGTTTTTCATAGTCATTCTCATCTCCAAAACCTGATAAATTTTTCCCCCATAACTGTAGAAGAACCAAACTGAACAAAGCAATTGCATGATTATTAAATGTATTTGAATTCATTTTGCCACATAATTTTTAAAAGACACCCAGCTGGGTGGGAAGCTTAATAATTGGCAATTTGCTTGCTTTTTTGGTCAGTATTGGCTGTTCTAGTGGTAAAAATCAACATAATAGTTTTCCCTCTTTCCATTGCCGTACCTGAACCCAACATACAACATTGTTTTTTTTAGATCTTCCCTGTATTGAGTGTTTTGATACAGTGAGCACCGATGCCTGACTAATATTCAAATTAGGAAACAAAGGTGAAGGAAAGGAAAGCCTTTTTGTACAGAATGAAGTGTTCAGGGAAACATTTCCTAATTGTTAATGAGGGACTGAGGGCAGGGTGCCAGAACTTGTGGCCAATGGGAAAGGGGGTATTGATGGAGCAGCAGAGGGGTGGGCTGTTGCACTCCGGGGACGAGGGGACCCCAATTTTTAACTACCTAGCTGTCATTGCTCTCCAATAGCAGAAAGAGGACAGCAACCAACTGAGAAGACTCCAATGAAGGTCTAAGTGTACTTATCTTAGGGATTGGAGGATTGTTAGTTGAACCTCCATCCCGTTTTGACCCATCCTCACCAAGTCATATCCAGCTATCACTTGAAGGAAACTTTTCTTCGAGATGGAGCCATCCGGGAATGACGCGGAGAGCATGTCGGACAATAATAATGTGGAGAAAAGTGAGGTCGAGGAGGGAGATAAAAAGGTGGCCGACCAGAATGTTGGTACAGAGCAGGATATTTCTGAAACGAAGATTCCTTCTCAATCTGACCCGGAACCTGTGGTTAAAGTCAGGCCCAACGGTTTAGGGGATCAAGGTGAGCCACAGGTCCTTGGACATCCCCATCAACCTCTGATGAAAAGTATTTTCTCCCTCACAGTTTCTCCAGCAGCCGAGCGCATTCGCTTCATGCTGGGCGAGGACGATGATGCGCCATCGCCTCCGCAGCTTTTCACCGAGCTGGACGAACTCCTCTCTGAAGACGGCCAGGAGATGGAATGGAAGGAGACAGCCAGGTAAGTTTATCTTTACATATGAAATCAATGCTTAAAGAGACAAGAGAAATAATAATAATGAACCCATAAAACTTTTTTTTTTTAAATCACTGATATCAACCTGATATTTTTATTTAGTAAGAACAAATCATTGAAAATTTGGTTAGAGAAAGACGAAATTCTAGAAGAAAAGATTAATTACTCATTAGACAGCACAACTTGATGGATGGACTGTGTACAGCAGCATATTTGAAGTCATGAACTCATGAATAAAACATTTCGGGTCTGTGGCATATCGCCAGTGACAGTTTAGTGCCAATATGCTAAGTTGTACCAGTCAGGCTGACCAACACATAATAGCTTTTTTTTTTTTTTTTTTCAAGGACAGATTTTTTTTGAATGCATCTTAAATCCATTAATCATTACACCAACACAACAAGAGCAGTAGCTCTCATATTATTTTTGCTCGACATAATAGACAGTCCCATAGACAGGTCTTTGGTGTCTGATGAAAGACGAGTCTCTCAGCACACATCAATTATGGAGTCATGCTGTGCTCTCAAATATGCCTCACACGTTTCACTGGGTTTTTAAATTTCAAGCACCCTCAACAGCTACTGGAGAATACAACGTCCCACACCACTACTGTTGTATTTCATTGCTAAGCAAAAAGAAATATAATGTTTGCTTAGCTAATCCTAATTATTCAACGCTTTAAAAGCTGAGTCAGATGAACGTTAGGGCTATAATATTTAAGACAGGTCCAGGATCAAGTGTATCTAGGTAATGTTCATGGCAAACATCAGAAGAAGAATTGACCGTGAACTTCCTTCCACTCCTTCAAAGTGCATGGTGAGCCATGATTACAGCGCCATCAGAGCAGGCAGGTTTAAGGGCCTTGCTCAAGGGCCCAACAGTGACATCTTGGTGTCACTGCAGCTTGAACCACTGACCTTCTGATCAGTAACCCGGAGCCTTAACTCACTGAGCTATAACATCCACACAATGGATGCTCTTGGTTGCTGGTTTGAGTATTTGGAAAACTGCCGTTCTCCAGGGATTTTCACGCACAGCAGTCTACATAATTTATACACAGTGGTGCAAACACACACACCCACACGTGTTGAACTTAAAATTGGATGGGCTACACGAGCAGAAGACTACACCTGTTTCCAGTCTTGTCCGTCAAAAAGTGACAATACTGGGTACAAGCTCGCAGAAACTGGACAGTTGAAGATGTGGAAAAGAATCTGACTGTTTCAATAGAGAGTGTTCGCAATTTCCTTTAAGCAAAATACTGTTTATAATGTTAAATATAAGCCATTCTAGCAGGCGCATAATTGGCTGATGCAGTGCAGAGATAAAAATGGGGCAGGTGGAGCTCCTAGATTGGCTGCTTGCAAGTAACAGGTGTTTAGTTAGAACGTAGTATCTATAATTTAGTATATTCCCCATGTGTACGGCCAAAAACATGTAAGGTGCTACTTAATTTAGCTTAACTTAACTTAAACCTTCAATTTCAGGGAAAACGTATAAAAAAAAAAAAAAAAACAAAGCTGCCCAACACGACCTACAGTGAGAATTTGGAAATGAGCAATACAGTTGTTTAGGATTTTTATAATGTGATTGGCGATTGGGGAAAGCTATAGGGCATTGCATGGAAATCTATGTAGATGGTGCAAAGGAACAGCAAAACGAGATAAACGTCATTTATTCATTTATGCAAATTATTTTTTTCTGGCGGCTTAGATAACAGCACCTCCGGGTTCAATTCCCGCCTTTGGTCTGTGTGCATGGAGTTTGCATGTTCCTCCTGTGCTTGGTGCCAGATACTCTGGTTTCCTCCCACAGTCCAATGACATGCAGATTAGGCTAATTGCTAATAGGCATCCCCAAATTGCCCATAGTGTGTGAATGAACGTGTGTTTGTGTGACCCTGTATACAGGACAAAACGGTATAGATGATGGAGTGAGTGAGTTTTACTTTGGCATACAAGATTGCCTATAACAAGGTTTTATTTGAAAACCATTGCCTGTCCCTTTTTAGAAGTGTGGAACGTCCATGTTTTAGTCAAACCGCTATACCGAGTGGACACTTTTAATAGCAAAAATTGACACGTCATGAAAATCTAATTCTATCAGATCTTTCTGTCACTTGGTCAGTGTAGCGAACCTACCAGCTGTGCACACCAGTTTACTGTGGGCGGGGCTAAATGTGTTCAATGGATTTTGGAGAATGGTAAAGGCAAGTCTCTTATTGCCATTGAAGTGACACCAGCATTAATGGAGTGTCCATCGCTTAACGTCCATGATACACTGTGTAATAGGACATTTTTTGCAGACATATTATTATATACTTAATAAACCTGTGTGGGATATTGTAGTGTAACCTTCTTGTTTTACTTCCACATTGACACTTCTCTCTTTTTTCTTTAACTCCTGTTATCAATAGTGCTGGTTTGTGCATGTGGAAGCCACAATGCATTTACAGTAATATTTTTTAAAGGAAAATTAACCATAAAGATAACATTACACCAAATTACACCAAGATTTGTAAACGTTGAATGTTGTGTACATATATATTATGTCAGTCGCATGATGCACAAATGGACGTTCTACAGTGCATATCTGCCTTTAACCTTGATTAAGTGCTCTTGTCAACAACAGAAATGAAACTAAAACTAGTAGAGGAGGAAGCTGACAATGATGGACACAGAGAGATTTGTATTGTTAGTATTGTTTTTGATCTTCACCAGTCTTTCTAATAAAATTTTTTTCCCTTGATTTAATTAGCTGAAAGTGACTATAAAATCAGAAGCATGAGTTTCTGCAATAATGTAGTTAACTGTTTAAATGTAAATTGTGTTATTGAAAGTACAAATTAGCTGATGATAGTAGGCTTAAACTGCCAAAAGTCGGTCAAGCCCATTGTTTTTCATTACTGTAAATAATTCTGTTTAAACTCAGACTCACACCTCAGATGTCAGATATGTGCAACATGCCATGTAGAGGAAGTTGGAGATGGGGCTTTAAATAGTTATGCTGTGAGTGTGGGGAGGCACTTCAGCGTTTGATTTCCACGGTCTTGGACCTTTTCAGATGGATCAAGTTTGAAGAAAAGGTGGAGAAAGGTGGAGAACGCTGGAGTAAACCTCATGTGGCAACACTCTCCTTGCACAGTCTGTTTGAGCTCAGAACATGTATAGAGAAGGGCACCATCATGCTAGATCTGGAAGCGTCCACTCTGCCGCAGGTTGTGGGTGAGTAAAGCTTTTTTTGTGTGAATTTTCTGCTCAGAAATCTCAGTGTCATTAGGCTCCTTGTGGAACCAATGGAAAAGTATAACTAAATATGATGGCAGGTTGGTTCTTGAAATTGAACTCCCCATTTTCTCCCTGATTTAGTCTTGACCAGTTCAAACCTTTCATTTAGGTTTTATATATCACATGACAGCTATCACCTGAGGATAGAATGCTTTCACATACTTCCCCCTTTTTATAAAGCCAAGATTCAATCGGGATTGATTGGCAGACTCGCAGATTAATGCCCCATGTCAGGCTTTGGCAACCGATCTATGATGGGTAAAAGCTCAATATTGATGTCCCATGTTTGGATGAAACCCCTGAGTGAAAAGGGGACCTACAGTATGTCATGCTGAAGTAACTTGTTAGGCAAAAGAAGTTCCTGGTTGGATAAACCTCCATGTGGGACAAAAGCTTAGTTGAGCAAAGGCCCAGGTAGGGCACAGTTTCTGATTGTGCAAACTTTTCTGTAGGACAGAAGCATAGACTGTATAAAAAGAACTGGACAAATCCTCTGTGACATCACCCATAAGGAGTGATTTTAAAGCTCCTTTTGAATTGCATTATCTGTAACATTACCTCAGTACATAGTAACTTTTATGTTTCTTATGATAAGTTAAAATACCGTGATTCTAGTTAGCTTGTTAGCTAAAGCTGCAGCTGTCACTCCAATAATTATCTATAATTTAATGACTTATTATAATTTTGCATTATAAAGTTATTATATATTATCTATAATTATCTATAATTTAATGACTTATTATAAAGTTGCATAAAAATGCCCCTCTGCAGTTGTTATGAATTTGAAAATCTAGCTACAGAGATCAAAACCATTTTTAGTACCATGCTGTAAACATTGTTTTAACATGGAGGTCACTTTGGAGTCAGCTCCCAGTGGACATACAAGGAACTGCAAGTTTTGGTAGTCACCATTGACAGAAGCCCTATGTGTGCGGAATCCCCTGCCTGTGGAAAATCATCATGAATCAAATTTATATAATTTTCTTTTACCATCTACCATCCATTGGGTGGCAGATTTTTTTTTGGCACCATGTCAAAAGGGATATGATGCAGAATAGTTTATTTATGTAAATTCATCTCTCTTGCTAATTTCCTGACATGTTTTCATGTTTAATAATTGTGAGTGCTTATATAAAGTTTTTCATATATAATAGAATATCTCTATAATTTCAATATAATGCCATTATTAAATGAATAAAACTTTATGTAAGCACTCACAATCTTAGCTTTATAAATAGCTTATAGTTATTTGTAAAAACTGCCTCACATAACAGGAGATTTCAGTCTAAAGCTTGTTGGCGGTCACTTACAGGATCCTAAGTTACCAAACCACAGACCTTCTCTTGAAAAGCCTTCTTTCTTCTGAAATACTGCTCAAATTACCAGTTCATAAGCTCTGAATGTGAATTGCAGGAAATGGGACAAGCTGTATATTTTTTTCAGAGACGATTACAGACAGTCAGATTGATGCCGGCCTTTTGAAGCCAGAACTGAAGGATAAAGTCACTTATACCTTGCTCCGGAAGCATCGCCACCAAACCAAGAAATCCAACCTGCGCTCCCTGGCCGACATTGGCAAGACGGTCTCCAGTGCAAGTAGGATGTTTTCCAGCACGGATAATGGTAATACAGGTGCCAGTTTGGTGCAGTTATCATCATCATCATTATTATTATTATTATTTATTAATTTTAATCCTTACTTTATCAATCATTCTTTTAAATCATTTTCTTTTTCTTCTTAAATAGACAAGGCGATCTTTCTTGAAAAAGTAGCAAAAACAGGATTATGAGTCATTAAATCTGATTATTTTTTATTAAGGTTAATAAACAAATATTTACTGTTTGAAAACACACAGACAATATATCACGAGTAAAATGTAGAGATTCTGTGGAAATTACACATCTGCAATCAGTATATTTTATAAAATGCTGTTGTTAATTATGTAAATCCTTTGGATAGCACAACTAAGCCTTATTATCCCAGTGTGCACTATTTCACTAATCACCATAAACAAAACAATCATTTAATTAATCATGCTAATGTCGTTTAACATCAGTTTATGGTATTTGACTTTAATTGACATATAATTACGGCTTATCTTAACACTGTGTGAAGCAGGTTTAGCATTGCTAATGACTATATCATTGCAAATTGTTGATTTTGCCTTTCCTGGGTCCATAGTACATTACAGAACAACTCACTGTCTTTTGTTAATAGTGTTTAAAGGTGTACTCTAGTAGTTTTTAACCTAATTCATTGCCTTCTTTATGATCAACCAAGAATTGTGATGATTTTGATCTAATTAATGCATTTGCGTGGCAAATGTATTTTCAAATTTGTGTTGTGTTGCCCTTACACCCATCAGCCATAACATTATTGATATTCGCCTAATTTTAGTAGGTCCCCTTCTTTTGCCACCAAAGCATTAATCACCTACTGTATGTGTTCTGACACCTTTCTATTAGAACTAGAGTTAACCCTTGCCTTAATTTGAGCCACCATTAACTCTTCTCTTGGATGAGACTACACGGGCTTTCACTTTATTTCCTTGGATCACATTTGGTATGTCCTGGTAACAAGAGTAAGGGCTACAATTTCAATATTTTATTACATGTAACACTTCTTCCGTATAACACTTTTCCCCCAAAGTCGATGTGTTGAAAGGGGGAAAAATGGGCAAGCATAAGGATTCGAGTGACTTTGGCGAGGGCCAGATTATGATGACTAGAGGACCGGGTCGGAGCAACTCCAATACGGCAGCTCCTATGGGATGTTCCTGATCTGCAGGGGGCAGGACCTACCAAAAGTAAACCAAGAAAGAAAATCTGGTGACCAATGAGTGACCAAGGCTCACACTGGGAGCGAAGGCTAGCCTGTGTAGTCTGGTCCAGGAGAGCTAATGTAGCTCAAATTGAGGAAAAGGGTGATGCTGATTGTGATAGGAAAGGGCGGGGGCTACTCAATATTAACTATTAAGTATAATAAGCTTATAATTTTTATGGCGGATCAGTGTATGTTGCATACTTTCAATGCTTATTGATGTAATTAGGCTGTCTTATAGGTGAATAAAAACATTTTATTTTATTCTCAAAAACTTAATGAACTTTATTGTTCAGAGAAATGTCAATGTGGCCGATGGGTATTACATTCAATACATCTGGAGAATTCCTTTAATTAAACATTCTCTCTGTGTGTATTAATGAATAACATGCTGCAATTAGTAAGATGTTTTATTACGTTGTTGAGAATGTAACTTTGTTATGTATGGGTTAATCTTAGTCAGTCATTAGCTTTAGATTATTAACACTAATCGATGTCATTAAGGCAATGTCCTGGGCAAAGTACTTGTCCCTTATGAGACATTTACTTTACTGCTGTGAAAGCAAACGTTTATGATCTAATATATCAGTTCAATGATGATGAACCTGTATATCACTTTCCATCGATCGTTCCACAAAGGCGCGATGTTTAAATTCTTATTTAAGTATTACACTTTATTGAAGTATTAAAAGCTCGAACGATGATTAACCCAGTAAACAAGTTACTCTCACAAATCATTCGCTACTTTTTCACATTCTTTCAGCTTTTCTAAACGCCTTCCTTTTCCACTTTGCTTCAATTCTTTCTCATTGTTTCTTTGCTGCGATAAGCTTGTAGTTCATTTGAGAACTCGGTGCCTTGTCTAACGGCTCATGCCTCTCAAGAAGATCTGAGAGCCTCAGGAAGTCCCAGCGCGGAATGGCTTAGTAAGTCTAGTGAGTGCTCTAGGATCCACCCCCCCCCCCCCCCCTCCCCAGTAGACTTCATGTCATGTAGAGTCTTTACCTTTGCATGCTTGCTGTGGGTTACACTGTGGAGTGATGTGAATGTTTAATAACTCATCTGTTTGTCTACTAAAGTTTGTCCATCCTGATTTGTTCTTGTGCCGTTTTCATCCAGCGACTCAACCCCATTAAAAAGTTTCCTGATAAGTTGTCATAAAATGAGGCTTTGTTGTCTGTTGATATCATAATTCTGTTATATAACCGGAGATCGTATTGCAGTTTGGTCTTTGATCTTCAGCTCAGTCATTCAGTAACAAAATTTTCCATCGCCTCATCTTATTGCAAACAGATTTTGATCAGCGTTTATCAGTAGTACCGGATTGGGAAATTAAAGTACAAAGATCTGCCCTTGCTGATAATAAATGCATTATTTAAAAAAAAATCTGTAGGTTTTTTTTTCTGCATCAAACTGACACCCGTACCATTTGTATTTTTAAAATTTTTTTATTAATGTTTAATAATCAGTATTTTTTAACTGTTTGAATGTCGCCACAGTGGTGTAAGGACTACTGTGTTTTTTATTATTATTATTATTATTATTATTATTATTATTATTATTTTAATTAATCTTTTCCCCCAGCATAGCAGACTAGCCCTGGGAACATATAGCTTAACGATTATTTTGCACTACAGTCCATTCCTCCAGTAAGTATTCCTAATATACAAACTTATAATAGCCTGAAGTGATATGTACAGTGCGACGTTTCCCTTTCGTACTAAGTAAAATTACACATGTTAACTCTGACATTTGTATTCAGTGTTAAAGGAGGCTGTTTAAGCTTCTGGAGTTGCACGGCCCAGTTTATGAGGTGTTACATTTAGACGCCCGTGACGGATATGGCGTTTCTTCGCTGTCCAGCTTGGGATTTGCTTTCTGGACTTCTCTTCAGCTTTGCATGCAGAGTGGAATGCGCCACTGTCTGTGTTTGCGCTGATCCCTTTTTCTCATTGATTTGCTACCGATTCTTATTGATTTCTCATTCATTTGTGATTACCGAGCTAACATTCTCAGGACCGACCATTTCTCTCAGGTAGTCCCGCCACTGCACATCGAAACCTGACGTCAAGCAGCATGAACGATATATCTGATAAACCAGAAAAGGATCAGGTATGTACGTTTACATTGCTGTATTATCCTTCCCACATGAATTGTGTTTAAATTAATATTTGGAACTGCTTGCACATAAGAAGATTTATAATGTATAAGCTTTGTCTAAGAAACAGCTTTCAGTCACATTGGTAGTATTTAAGCAAGTCCATAGTACGCTACAGGCATAATAACCACCAATAAGTGGTTTAGTGGTTAGCACAGTGGCCTTGCACCTCCAGGGTTGGGGTTCGATTCTCACCTCATGTGCATGGAGTTTGCATGTTCCCCCGATGCTTGTTGGGTTTCCTCCGGGTACTCTGGTTTTTTGTCTCACAACCCAAAGACATGGAGCCTAATTGGCGTTCCAAATTTGCCCGTAGTGTGTGAATGATAACCGGGCATCGAGCTGGCAACCCGATTTCTTAAGTAAATGCCACAGAAAGGACGGATATATCTCCAGAGTGGAAAGTATCCATCGCTTGGATGGCATGTGGACAGACCAAAATGAAAATAAATTAATTTAAAAAAGGATACTACATATGGCTTTCAAAGTCCTTGATTTAAAAGAAATCATGATTTTCCGTCTTAGAATTAAGATAATCAATTTTATAAGCTATTCATTGATGCAACTTCATCTTGGTAAACATGATATATGTACAGTATATACAGTGTACCACTGGCCTCCAATGCAGCCTTTGCTCATTTGTCCATATTTATTTGATAAATTTTTGTAACTACATTTAATATATATTTGGATGATAAATAAATGGACACATGTGCATATTTTCGAGGCAGGCAAGCCATTTGGAAAATTACTTCACTCAAGGCTTAACATTTTCCTGTGGTAGATTCATGGTACACTTAAGTCACTATTTTTCTGTAAAGAAGGAATAGCGGTGCACTGTTTTTATGGAATAGATGTCGAAATGCAATGCATTAAAAAATATTAAGCTCTCTATTTGAATAAGATGTGTAGTCCTACCATTAAATGCCATGCTTTGTATTTACAAATCCTACTTGTCAACACATTGGTACTGTATTACTCCCAAATCAAATGTTCAGCTTTCTACTGTTTATGAAGTTTTGCTCTCTCCTCCATAAAAATCTGAAAGGATTGCAGAGCATGCAGATGCCACCATATGCTGGAAAAGTATTTTCCAGATCTGTGTGAGATCTGCATCAATAGTTTTTATTTTCTTAGCTGTGTAAATAATTATTGTCTTTATATTCACACATATACTGTACATTATGTACTATGTACACTTGGTTATCAGAGTTACAACCTCTTCAATGTTGAATGCATTCCAAAATCCACCATGTGCTTTAGCTTTGGGAATGAAAGTGAACAGCAAATCTGCCCGTTTTGTATATTTTTGCAGTCCATGTTTCCACATTTCTGCTGCCCCGTGGTACAATAACAGAAAGTTGTTCTGTCCTTTCGGGTGAAGTTTTCCCACTGAAGTGTTCTGTCAATGAGTAACACAGTAGCAGACATACAGTATCAGCTCAATCGGGTCATTTATGGCAGGATATTAATGTAGTCTTGTTCTGGATGTCTTGATGTTGCAAGAAATCCAAATCAGAGTATTTATTACAGTAGCATTAATATCTTTTTATCATTAGACAATAATCAACTAAAGGGGTTAAATCCCTACACTAAAAAAAAAAAAAGATCTGGACTTCCTGAAGGTTTTACATATTGACATTTTGTCTACTTAACTACAATAAATTCTGTCTGTAATTAAATGCAATTTTGTGGAACGAGTTTAACATACCATGATTTTTTTTTTTGTACAACTTACAAATTTTACTAGAGTTGCATTTTTCTTAGTCTTTCAGTATAAACACAGAGAACTTTAAAAGTCTATGTACAAACCGGATTCCAAAAAAGTTGGGACACTAAACAAATTGTGAATAAAAACTGAATGCAATGATGTGGAGATGTCAAATGTTAATATTTTATTCAGAATAGAACATAAATCACGGAACAAAAGTTTAAACTGAGAAAATGTATCATTTTAAGGGAAAAATATGGTGAATCAAAATGTCATGGTGTCAACAAATCCCAAAAAAGTTGGGACAAGGCCATTTTCACCACTGTGTGGCATCTCCCCTTCTTCTTACAACACTCAACAGACGTCTGGGGACCGAGGAGACCAGTTTCTCAAGTTTAGAAATAGGAATGCTCTCCCATTCTTGTCTAATACAGGCCTCTAACTGTTCAATCGTCTTGGGCCTTCTTTGTCGCACCTTCCTCTTTATGATGCGCCAAATGTTCTCTATAGGGGAAAGATCTGGACTGCAGACTGGCTATTTCAGTACCCGGATCCTTCTCCTACGCAGCCATGATGTTGTGATTGATGCAGAATGTGGTCTGGCATTATCTTGTTGAAAAATGCAGGGTCTTTCCTGAAAGAGATGACTAGATGTTGTTCTAGAACCTGAACATATTTTTCTGCATTGATGGTGCCTTTCCAGACATGCAAGCTGCCCATGCCACACGCACTCATGCAACCCCATACCATCAGAGATGCAGGCTTCTGAACTGAGCGTTGATAACAACTTGGGTTGTCCTTGTCCTCTTTGGTCCGGATGACATGGCGTCCCACATTTCCAACAAGAACTTCGAATCGTGACTCGTCTGACCACAGAACAGTCTTCCATTTTGCCAGACTCCATTTTAAATGATCCCTGGCCCAATGAAAACGCCTGTGCTTGTGGATCTTGCTTAGAAATGGCTTCTTCTTTGCACTGTAGAGTTTCAGCTGGCAACAGCGGATGGCACGGTGGATTGTGTTCACTGACAATGGTTCCTGGAAGTATTCCTGAGCCCATTCTGTGATTTCCTTTACAGTAGCATTCCTGTTTGTGGTGCAGTGTCGATTAAGGGCCCGGAGATCACGGGCATCCAGTATCGTTTTACGCCCTTGACCCGTACGCACAGAGATTGTTCCAGATTCTCTGAATCTTCCGATGATATTATGCACAGTTGATGATGATAACTGCAAAGTCTTTACACCTTTCTGATATTGCTCCACTATCTTTCTGCGCAACATTTTGGGAATTGGTGATCCTCTACCCATCTTGGCTTCTGAGAGACACTGCCACTCTGAGAAGCTCTTTTTATACCCAATCATGTTGCCAATTAACCTCATTATTGTTAATTGGTCTTCCAGCTCTTCTTTATGCTCAAATTTACTTTTTCCAGGCTCTTATTGCTACTTGTCCCAACTTTTTTGGGATTTGTTGACACCGTGAAATTTGGAATCAACATATTTTTCCTTTAAAATGATACATTTTCTCGGATTAAACTTTTGATCCGTCATCTATGTTCTATTCTGAATAAAATATTGACATTTGCCATCTCCACATCATCGCATTCAGTTTTTATTCACAATTTGTTTAGTGTCCCAACTTTTTTGGAATCCGGTTTGTAGTTAAACTAATAAATTAACATTTTACCAAACAGTCAGAAGCAGTGTTGGCCTTGCCGCCGGTGATTAATGATAAGCTGTGATACTTTGTGATACCGAGGCGAACAGAGCTGGAGTTGTGGGAGACTTTTTATCTTCAGTCTGTAAATTTTAAGATTTGGCACCAGTTTAAAAGCTTTGTATCAGCAGAAGAAGCTAGCTTTAAAGTTGTTCCTTAGAATGTCAGCATTATATTGTAAGAACAGCACCATTTCACTTTCATTGTCGATGTATCCAATGGTGTTGTGGGAGAAAAAGAGCTGGTATGCAGGACTAAGACAAGGCACAAGCTGTACAGCAGCCCCATTTAAACAAATGGACACTTGTTGCCATTCCCTGGAATATACTGTACCACCATTAATGTCTTGCTTTGGCATGGCACACTCTTGATCTACGACTTCAGGCAAATTTATTTATTTATTTATTTTTTTAACATTTATTTATTTACCACCATGTCTGTATATTCAGCTGAAGAACAAGTTCATGAAGAAGTTGCCCAGGGATGCCGAAGCCTCCAACGTGTTAGTCGGAGAAGTCGACTTCCTGGATGCACCCTTTGTGGCCTTTGTGAGGCTACAGCAGGCCGTCATGCTGGGGGCACTAACAGAAGTGCCAGTTCCAACCAGGTATCAGCTAAATTATATGTCAAACTTCTGAGATCACTGAATATTTCATTAGCTATAACGCTTATGCTGAGGAAGACAGACCTTGATTAGGCTCAAGGAGCAGGTTATGAAGAATTTGACTTTGGAGAGCGATTGGAGATAAAACTTTGCTATAAGCAGGACTAAGCCTCCATCTTCTACGTTAGGGTTCTTTAACTGCATCTTGGAGTGCTGGAGTGTCCGACACAGTTTGTAATTGACCAACAGCTAAACTGAACCTAATAATTAACAAATTAGATGAATCAGCTGATTGAGCCAAAGCATCACCAAACTGTGACACTAGCCCTCTGGGACTGGGCGTAACAATCCCTGTTTTAAGTAAATATATGTATTTTAAATGTATTTATGAAAGTGTCAATTTGTTTGTCTTCATTTACTATTTCAAATGAATCAGCGATGTACAGTATACTACAATAAAGATCTTTTTTCCCCCTATACAGGTTCCTTTTTATTCTTCTCGGCCCCAAAGGCAAAGCGAAGTCGTACCATGAAATCGGTAGAGCCATTGCCACCCTCATGTCTGATGAGGTACGAGAAATAAAAAGTGATAAGAAAAATGAACTCATTTTGCTTTATTTTGATATGAAGTTTTTAGATACTGACCAACATGTTCACTATGCAGGTTTTCCATGATATTGCGTACAAAGCCAAGGACAGACAGGATCTGCTCGCTGGCATTGAAGAGTTCTTGGATGAGGTCATCGTCCTCCCTCCTGGTGAATGGGATCCTACCATCAGGATAGAACCTCCAAAGTCCCTCCCTTCTTCAGATAAAAGGTCCAAATTCTTCTAAGAGTTGCACGTCATCTCGCATTTTTTTTACTAATCATTATGATTTTAATAAATGTCTTGGACTTCATCATAATCCTTAGAAAACTCATGTAACACTCGACGCAAATGAGTAGGAGTAAAAACATGATCTTTGTAGTTCACGCTAAATGCATCTATCAACAAAGGGTGATACTTCATATCCTAGTTTCTCTCATATAGAGCAGTCAGTAGCATTCAGTCAAAAAAGAAGCAGAGCAGGGTAGCAGTAAAGTATCTGTGCAGGAGACGGGACTGCATGCTGATTAGTATTGGCTGTCAGGAGAGAAGGGGTAGTGTACAATCATAGGGGTGGTATACGATCATAGGGGTGGAATACGATCATAGGGGTGGTATACGATCATAGAGGTGGTATACCATCATAGGGGTGTATACGATCATAGAGGTGGTATACGATCATAGGGGTGGTATACGATCATAGGGGTGGTATACCATCATAGGGGTGGTATACCATCATAGGGGTGTATACGATCATAGGGGTGGTATACGATCATAGGGGTGGTATACGATCATAGGGGTGTATACGATCATAGGGGTGGTATACGATCATAGAGGTGGTATACCATCATAGGGGTGGTATACGATCATAGAGGTGGTATACCATCATAGGGGTGGTATACGATCATAGAGGTGGTATACCATCATAGGGGTGTATACGATCATAGGGGTGGTATACGATCATAGGGGTGGTATACGATCATAGGGGTGTATACGATCATAGGGGTGGTATACGATCATAGGGTTGGTATACGATCATAAGGGTGTATACGATCATAGGGGTGGTATACGATCATAGGGGTGGTATACGATCATAGGGGTGGTATACGATCATAGGGGTGGTATACGATCATAGGGGTGGTATACCATCATAGGGGTGGTATACGATCATAGGGGTGGTATACCATCATAGGGGTGGTATACGATCATAGGGGTGTATACGATCATAGGGGTGGTATACGATCATAGGGGTGTATACGATCATAGGGGTGGTATACGATCATAGGGGTGTATACGATCATAGGGGTGGTATACGATCATAGGGGTGGTATACGATCATAGGGGTGGTATACGATCATAGGGGTGGTATACGATCATAGGGGTGGTATACGATCATAGGGGTGGTATACAATCATAGGGGTGGTATACGATCATAGGGGTGGTATACGATCATAGGGGTGGTATACGATCATAGGGGTGGTATACGATCATAGGGGTGGTATACGATCATAGGGGTGGTATACGATCATAGGGGTGGTATACGATCATAGGGGTGGTATACGATCATAAGGGTGTATACGATCATAGGGGTGGTATACGATCATAGGGGTGGTATACGATCATAGGGGTGGTATACGATCATAGGGGTGGTATACGTTCATAGGGGTGGTATACGATCATAGGGGTGGTATACCATCATAGGGGTGTATACCATCATAGGGGTGGTATACCATCATAGGGGTGGTATACGATCATAAGGGTGGAATACGATCATAGGGGTGGTATACGATCATAGGGGTGGTATACGATCATAGGGGTGTATACGATCATAGGGATGGTATACGATCATAAGGGTGGTATACGATCATAGGGGTGGAATACGATCATAGGGGTGGAATACGATCATAGGGGTGGTATACGATCATAGGGGTGGTATACGATCATAGGGGTGGTATACGATCATAAGGGTGGTATACGATCATAAGGGTGGAATACGATCATAGGGGTGTATACGATCATAGGGGTGGAATACGATCATAGGGGTGTATACAATCATAGGGGTGGTATACGATCATAGGGGTGGAATACGATCATAGGGGTGTATACGATCATAGGGGTGGTATACGATCATAGGGGTGGTATACGATCATAAGGGTGTATACGATCATAGGGGTGGTATACGATCATAAGGGTGTATACGATCATAGGGGTGGTATACGATCATAGGGGTGGTATACGATCATAGGGGTGGTATACGATCATAGGGGTGGTATACCATCATAGGGGTGGTATACGATCATAGGGGTGGTATACCATCATAGGGGTGGTATACCATCATAGGGGTGTATACGATCATAGGGGTGGTATACGATCATAGGGATGGTATACGATCATAAGGGTGGTATACGATCATAGGGGTGGTATACGATCATAGGGGTGGTATACGATCATAGGGGTGTATACCATCATAGGGGTGGTATACCATCATAGGGGTGTATACAATCATAGGTGTGGTATACGATCATAGGGGTGGTATACGATCATAGGGGTGGTATACGTTCATAGGGGTGGTATACGATCATAGGGGTGGTATACCATCATAGGGGTCTATACCATCATAGGGGTGGTATACCATCATAGGGGTGGTATACGATCATAAGGGTGGTATACGATCATAGGGGTGTATACGATCATAGGGGTGGTATACGATCATAGGGATGGTATACGATCATAGGGGTGGTATACGATCATAGGGGTGGTATACGATCATAGGGGTGGTATACGATCATAGGGGTGGTATACGATCATAGGGGTGGTATACCATCATAGGGGTGGTATACGATCATAGGGGTGGTATACGATCATAGGGGTGGTATACCATCATAGGGGTGGTATACCATCATAGGGGTGTATACGATCATAGGGGTGGTATACGATCATAGGGGTGGTATACGATCATAGGGGTGGAATACGATCATAGGGGTGTATACGATCATAGGGGTGTATACGATCATAGGGGTGGTATACGATCATAGGGGTGGTATACCATCATAGGGGTGGTATACGATCATAGGGGTGGTATACGATCATAGGGGTGGTATACGATCATAGGGGTGGTATACGATCATAGGGGTGGTATACCATCATAGGGGTGTATACGATCATAGGGGTGGTATACGATCATAGGGGTGGTATACGATCATAGGGGTGGAATACGATCATAGGGGTGTATACGATCATAGGGGTGTATACGATCATAGGGGTGGTATACCATCATAGGGGTGGTATACCATCATGTGACACTGGCCAAACATGGACGTCTGTGTGCCCATTCAAGTGAAAGTGGGTGGATAGCATGTTGTGTTTTTCTTCCCCTAGTGAGTTACATTGCCCCTAAATAAATGTGTAAATAAATGCACTTGGTTGGCTTCACATGCCTGGAAGGAAGCACATGAAAGCTTTCACCCTCCCCTTTGCTAGCTATTGTTTAATAGGGCAGAGCCATCAGCAAAGTATGAACTGGCCATAAAAAAAGCACAAAATGATTGATTAAATTAATATAATATATACTATAATGTATTCAGTATTGATCGATTGCTTCATGTTCTAAATATCCAGAACATGTGGCATTTCTTTAGAGCTACAGCTTTGTTCTTTGGCACAGTATGTTTAATTCACTTCCTCCAGTTCATTCAGATTTGAATCACTTTGTCACTGCAGTCAAACTCAGAACACATCACATTGATGGTCTTTTAAAGGTTATTGGAAAGTTCTTATTTGCCCAAAAGAATTTTGAAGATTATATAAATTCACCAGAGTTCCATTAAACTCAACTACATTTTACATATTTGAAAGCATCCAAAGTGTGGAGTTTGTTTAGCACACCAACGGTATCAATCTGGCTCGGGTCAGGACGCAGACAAATTGATGTGAAAGTGCCCTTAAAGCACTGGCTCTAAGTGAGAACACTATACTGTATATACTGACTCTCCTATTCAACATCTCCTGTCACCCTGGGCTGTTTTCCAGGAAGAACATGTACGCCGGAGGAGACAACGCACAGATGAATGGGGACACACCCCATGACGGGGGACACGGAGGTGGAGGACACGCCATCGGTGACGAGCTGAAAAAGACAGGACGGTGCGTCTCTCGTTTTTTAAAACATTTTACTCTGTTATGTTTCCCTCCGGTCAGCAGTTCTAAAAGTAGCAGACGAAAAGGAAACATCTTTTGTAAAGTGCCAGCATCTTTTTAGGTTAAGAGATGAAGAGCAGGAAGACTCCAGGCTGATTTGCCATACCTCGATTAAAAGAGCTGAGTTGAAATGATTTCACTTGTATTATACCGATGACGTTGATGGTATTGTACAAAATATCACCTTAAATTAACAGTGGAGTCTTAGTGTAATAAAATGGTTTTAGAATGGAATGGCACTTATGGAACTTTCATATAGTTCTATGCTAAACCATTGGAATGCAATTATACATAATGGTATCCAGATGTTTAAAAATACATAATATGCTTGTTTGCTGCTTGTATGCAGTTGTCTAAGTTCTTTTTTTTTTTAGCATACCACTATTTGCATGTTGTTCATTGCTGTGAGGTTGCCAGATTTTTCTGGAGTATAAAAAAAGACACTCCCATTAAACACTGGGGATGGACAGTGTGTACTAAAGAAGCACAATGTGTTTTCTACTGCTTTCAATAACAGAATGATGTAATATAAAATCATCATAGAGCCTTAAAGGTATCATGGTGGATTAGTGGTTAGCACCGTCGCCCTGGGTCGAGTCGAGGGTTCGATTCCTGCCCTGGGTCTGTGCGCATGGGGATGGCATGTTCCCTGTGTGTGGTGGGTTTACTCACAGTTTAAAGACATGCATATTAGACAAATTGGCATTCCTAAATTACCCGTAGTGTGTGAATGAGCATGTGAGTGTGTGTCCAGTGTGTACCCTGTCTCGTGCCCTAAGTCTCCACTATACTGAAAATAATGATATGTGTATGTAGCATAACATTTAAACCTGCTCAATACTGTGTAGGTCCACCTTATCCTGCCCAAACAGCTGTGACTTATCATATCATAAGCTCATCATGCTGTACAGTAGGTGTGCTGTGGTACCTGCCACAAAGACTTAAACAGCAGGAACTGTTAATCCAAGGAGGAGCTGCCATGGATCTGCTTCCTTTGTCTAGCACATCCCATACTTTAGATTTCTTGATCGGATTGAGATCTGTGGAACTTGGAATCCAAGTCAACACTAAACATTTGTTCCTCAAACTGTTCCTTGAGAGTGTTCGCAGTGTGATAGGGAGAATTATCTTCTGAAAGACGCCATTAGGAACTACAGCTGCGATAAAGTGGTGTACTTGGTAGGTAGTTGATGAGAAAGTAACATCCACATCCAAACAAAGTTTCCCAGCAGAACATTGTTCAAAGTGCCATATTGTCTCCGGCAAATTGTCTTCTTTTCATAGTACGCCTTGGTGCTATCACTTTCCCAGGTAAGCAGCATACTGTACATGCAGCTGGCTGTTCACATGATATGAATGAAATGTGATTCACCAGATCAGGCTACCTTCTTCCATTGTGCCACTGTCCAGCTCAGATGCTTATATGCTATTGTAGGCGCTTTTGGCAGTGGCCAGTGGTCAGCATGGGTAATCTGATTGGTCTGTGGCTATACAGCCCTACAGTATACACAGCAAGCTGTGAAGGACTGACACCTTCCTATTATAGCCAGCATTAACTGTTTCTCTATAAAATCAGACCAGAATAGCATTCACTGCCCATCTACATGGCCTTGGGCAATCATGGCCCTGTCGCCAGTTCACCAGTTGACATTCCTTTTGGTAGACCTGACCACTGCATACCATGGAGACCTACTGCTTTGAAGAATCACTCTCCAAGAATAGATTGTCTAGCCTATGTCAAAGTCCCTCAGATCCTTAAGCTCACCTGTTTTTCCTACTTCCAACATGCTGAGCGTTTACTTGCTGCCTAATATATTCTGTCCCAGGTGCCACACTGTAATGAGATAATCAATCTTATTTAAATTAGAATATTGGAAGCATTTATGTGTGAACATTTATTATATAAACATCTGGCTTCCACAATACTTATTCATTAGCATTGGCACTTGATCCAGCATGTTGTGTGTTCCTGCTTGATGTTACTAGAGATTACTAGTAATGATGGCTAGTATTCAGAGTAATACGTGACTATAAGAAATGGTGAGGTGGGACACGATGGCGCCCAGCTTGGCCTGTACAAAACACTGAAAACAAGTTTGTTTTTAGTCCATAAGACACAGGTCTGGGTACTGAGGTTTGTGGGTGAGTCTGTTAGCAATACGGCTGACCAGTTGCATTTTGAAGAACAGGAATTTTCTTGGAAAATGTCAGTTTAATTCCTTTGAAAAGTTAAAACACACCTCACATCGGCTCCATCCATGCAGCAAGATTTTTCTGCTTCAATTAATTAGTTAATTAATTAGTTAATTAATTAGTTAATTAACTCCGGTTTCCTCCCACAGTCCAAAGACATGCAGATTAGGCTAATTGGCGTTCCCAAATTTGCCATAGTGTGTGAATGAATGAGTGTGTGTGTGTGCTCTGCGATGGATTGGCACGCTGTCCAGGGTGTACCCCGCCTTGTGCCCAGAGTCTCCTGGGATAGGCTCCAGGTCCCCCGCGACCCTAAATACAGCATAAAGCGGTATAGAAAATTAATGAATGAATGAATTAGTTAAGGCGGCGCGGTGGTGTAGTGGTTAGCACTGTCGCCTTGCACCTCCAGGGTCCTGGGTTCGATTCCCCGGCCAGGCTCGATTCCCGTCTCTGTGTGCATGGAGTTTGCATGTTCTCCCCGTGCTTGGTGGGTTTCCTCCGGGTACTCCGGTTTCCTCCCACAGTCCAAAGATATGCAGGTTAGGCTAATTGGCGTTCCTAAATTGCCCGTAGTGTGTGATTGGGTGTGTGTGTGTATGTGTGTGTGCCCTGCGATGGATTGGCACGCTGTCCAGGGTGTACCCCGCCTAGTGCCCGAAGTCTCCTGGGATAGGCTCCAGGTCCCCCGCGACCCTGAACACAGGATTAAGCGGTATAGAAGATGAATGAATGAATGAATGAATTAGTTAATTAATTAGTTAGTTAATTAATTAATAACATTCATTCATTCATTCTTTTTCTATACCACTTAATCCTGTGTTCAGGGTCGCGGGGGACCTGGAGCCTATCCCAGGAGACTTCGGGCACTAGGCGGGGTACACCCTGGACAGCGTGCCAATCCATCGCAGGGCACACACGCATACACACACTCACACACCCAATCACACACTACGGGCAATTTTAGGAACGCCAATTAGCCTAACCTGCATATCTTTGGACTGTGGGAGGAAACCGGAGTACCCGGAGGAAACCCACCAAGCACGGGGAGAACATGCAAACTCCATGCACACAGAGATGGGAATCGAGCCTGGCCGGGGAATCGAACCCAGACCCTGGAGGTGCTGGAGGTCCACTACACCACCGTGCCGCCTAATTAATAACATTTTATTATTATTATTATTATTAATAATAATAATAATAATACAGTTTGGTGACTTTCTGCTTAAATTTTTTTTAAAGTTCTGTTTTAAGAAATCTTGTGACATGAAACGTCCAATTGTTTTTTTGTATTCTTCTTATTCAGTTTTTGTGGAGGCCTTGTACTTGACATTAAAAGGAAAGCGCCATTTTTTGCCAGCGATTTTTACGATGCATTGCACATCCAGTCTCTCTCTGCCATCTTGTTCATCTATTTGGGAACAGTTACCAATGCAATCACGTTCGGAGGTCTGCTGGGAGATGCCACGGAAAACATGCAGGTAAAGCACATACAGTACAGTACCTACTGCTGCCAGTATTCTGTATTACTTTACTGTAATTACTGAGTGTAATATTACAGATAGAAACACTATAATGTAATATGTACAGTATGGCTGTAGTAGGAGACCTCCATCAAGGACATTCAGTACTGATAAATGTAACAATGAAGATTGACTTCATCACACTCGGGACCACACAAACCACACCCACACACACACACACCCACACACACACCAGATAACACCACACATTACCCACAGCACATGATGACCTCACATGCCAGGACAGTAAGATCCCTGCTCGGCTCACTGTTGCCTTGTTTTTCTAACACTGATAAGTACACACACACACACACACACACACACACACACACACACACACACACACACACACACACACACCTACAGTACACTTAACAGCATTCCTTACTGGGTCAGAGTGAGCTGGTGTGCAAGGGAAATTAGCTTAGCCTCTGCTGCATGGCTTTGCATGTGTTAAGTTCACCTCACTGGCTCTGTGCAGGGTGTGCTAGAGAGTTTTGTGGGCACAGCCGTGTCAGGAGCGGTCTTCTGCCTTTTAGCTGGACAGCCGCTCACCATCCTCAGCAGTACAGGGCCAGTACTTGTATTTGAGAGACTCCTCTTCACTTTCAGCAGGTTTTTATCTTCTTTTATACTCATAACAGGACAATAACCCCCAAATGACCTATATGCACCAGTCAAAAATTGTAAGAATATTGAGCTTTTTATTATAAGGAAATTATGGCACAGCTACATTTTAATGGGGGAAAAAATATAAGAATGATTAAATAATTATTGCTATGAGTTAAACTTACAAAATGATGGAATATTTTGTATTTTACATAAAAAATAGTTTGTATATTCTTGAGTTTATCCACACCTATAATTTTTTAATATAAGTTTTCAACAAACCAAATGCCAGATTATGTAGCTTATTTACATGATTATACATTTTAAGCTTTTTTCTAGTCAAATATTACTAAAATTGTAAGCAAGATTTTTTTTTCCGTTTAGTTGGTGGAGAAATTTACTTATTCCTAAACTAGTAAAAATATCTGCTAATAAAGGACACTACATTTTTTGTTTAAAATTTTATTGGAAAAATGTTGATAAAAGTATATTTGGTTTATTGTAATCTTATTTTAAGAACATGTAAATACATTGAACTATATTCAAGTCTTCACCATATTCATATATTAAAAAAAAAATGAGAACAGTATTTTTATGAACCTTTGCTAGACATAAGGCCGTAGCTCTTAAAACCCAGAGCATTTTAGCCCAAATAAACACATATAGGGATTAGGATTATTATTATTATTATTATTATTATAAAATGACATCTTTTTTTTTTTTTAGCACAAAATAGGCTATATGATGAACTGAATTTTATTTCATTTTAACCAACTATACAAATATGACTGAACAAAATAAAATTTAAAGCGGTCACATGGGCATAGAAATCCCCAAATACACATGATCACGTGTTTTTCTGGTTGAAAGAAAAACGTGATCAAGAAATTCTTAATTTTTAGGTCATAGGGATATATATATATATAAATATAAATGTTTTTTTTATTGTTTATTATGTTTATGCTTTATATATTTATTAACTTTATATGTATTTAACCATAAGCCTTTTATATTGCTGTTTCTCATCAACAACAACTTAATATTTTTTTTTTGTGGTTGAAGAAATATATCATACACTTCACTATGTACAAGCCAAATGTACTAATTAATTTAGTGATGTAAGAGTAAAACACGATATGATTGGGTTGTGAAGACTGATTAGTAATGGGAAACGTTAATTTAAAGGCCAAAGGAATATTTGCGAAGGTGTTGTTTACCTTAAGGCTATAAAAACATTTATTTATACATATACATATCTATTCAAGTGCATACTGTACAGTATGTGTCTCCTTATCATAGAGTGAGTTTGAAGTGCTTAGTAACTGCAATGTGATTTCAGCTGCTTAAAAAGCATTTAGGATAAGGTGGTTTAAGGAATTTTAGATTATAAGAACTTGCATTAAGAATTGCACCTTTACCCTTGATCTTGTATTAACACTTTATTATATAATGTGCTTCAGCATTATATCCCCAATTTGTCATTCTACTTTAAAACACATAAACTGTACGCTCTGACGTTGCAGAGAAAACGACTTTGATTACCTGGAGTTCCGGTTATGGATCGGTCTCTGGTCAGCGTTCTTGCTCATGGTGTTGGTTGCAACCGATGCCAGTTTCCTGGTGCAATACTTCACGCGCTTCACAGAAGAAGGCTTTTCCTCGCTTATCAGCTTCATCTTCATCTACGACGCCTTCAAGAAGATGCTGAAGCTCGCCCACTACTACCCCATCAACTCTGACTACAAAGTCGACCATGTCACGCAGTACGACTGCTTGTGCATGGCACCCACTATAGGTAGAGAATTGTACTTCACAGTAATGAAAATCTGGGGTTAGATATTTAGGCTGTCAAGTCACGTCATGTCAGGTCAATATGACGAGATATGTCAGGTCATGTTACATTATCATGTTATGTTATTAATGTTGTCTTCGCGTATCATTAAACAACAATGTAATGTTGTCATCATGCCATCAAGTGAAGATGTGTCACGTCATATTGTCATGTGCTTTCGGGATGACAGAATTAATTCAGATATTATTTATTTATTCACAACAGGGTTTCACAAGAATCAAAAGCTAGGTTGTGCTAGTTTGTACAAGTGCCAGAGTGATCTACGCAAATGCTTCTTATAGATTAAGAGGACTGCCCTGCATAATTTAGTGTTTTCCCTGCTCGGCCACACCCACTCAATTTAAAAAAATGGCTGTTAATTAGTTAAATCAGGTAAGCTGAGGACCTACTAAAATCTGTGGGGCAGTGGTCTTCTATGATTGTAGTTGAGAATCACCAAGCTATAAGATGAAAAAAGGCTATTTTAGACAGCTGAGGAGGAAATTGAGGCTTAGGTGCATTCTGAGTGGAAGTTTTAATATATAACAGTTTTGATAAGGGTAAGATTCAGGTGAGTCTTCATACAGAAAAAGTAGTTTGCAAAGGCAGATTGATATCCTCTATAAGACTTCAGAAGTGGACCCAGTTACTTAGTATTCAGAGAGAACATGAATAGACCACATGCTAATCCCTCAGGGACTCCAGAAGTGAGGTAATGACACCAAACATCAGTGATGTTGGCCCGAGGAGGCCTGAGGTGCAGTCTCATTCTTCTACCCTGAACTTGGTAGACCGTGGCTTTATAAACCTCTCTGTGCCCTCATTTCCAGGCGATGCAACTTGTAATGCTTTAGTACCATTGTGCGCTTCCAGCTTTGTTGCAGCAGTTTAGAAAAGGCCCACATATGGATTCCAGGTGTCCACAGACGAGTAGCACGGTGGCATAGTGGTTAACCCTGTGCCCTCAGAGTCAAGTTGTGCGTGGGTGGATTCTCGTCTTGGTATTCTAGTTTCCTTCCAACAGTCCAAAGACATGCAGATTAGGCTGATTGGCGTTTCCAAATTGCCTGTAGTGTGTGAGGGATTGTGCCCTCTGTCCAGGCTAGTCCCATGGATTGGGCTCCAGGCCTTCCTTGACCCCGTACAGGATAAATGGGATGGAGAATGAATGAGTGCGTGCCCATATGTTGTACACTGATCAATTGATACAACTTTAAAACTATTAACATTAAAACCACCTAGGTTCTAGCTTCCTTTGTGCCACCTTGCGCTCTGGCCCCTTGGAGCATGACTTCATTGGACCTCTGCTCTGGTGTCTGGCACTAGGTGCTTTGGGTTGCGATGTGGGATTGGGATCTCAAGGGATTGGGTTTGTTTGTCCGATGCATCTCTTGGGTGCTCGATCGGATTAGGATCTGGGGAATTTGGATGCTGGATCAACTAAACTCTGCCTGCTGAGCCACATGCCCAGTAGGCTATGATGTGCTTGATCTTCTGATACCTTTCTGTTAAAGTAAGCATTGACTTTTTTGGCAGTTTGACCTGCATTGGCTTTTCTGTGGGATCTGGCCAGACAGGCCATCCTTTGGTCTTCATAGGCATGGATGAGCATTGGGCACCTATGATCCTGTCCCTACTGATATATAATCAATTATTAGTGTTACTCATTTCACCTAGAACGTTATAGCTGATTGGTGTATGTGGAAGGATTAATCTACTAAGTAGTTTGAAAACTCTATGTATGTTTGTTGGAGGTTCATAAAAGAATAAATAATCCATACATAAAATGTTAAAGTTAAAACCTTAATTGGTCGGTTAACAAGCTCCAATGAGTGAAAAGTAATCCCCCCCCCCCTTATTTAAAATAGCTGTGCTACTTTAATTCTGTACTAGCTACAGCACAAGTAATGATAGGGGCTGAGAGAGAGAGCCAACATGTCTGTTCTGTTTTCTGTCTGCACTTATGCACTGATGCATATTACAATATTTGCTCCATGAAGCATGTCTGATTTAGCATAAATTGGTCTTGGTCATACAGTATAAGTGCCCTATTTCTGTATAGCCGAGAGCCAAACTACAGGACATACAGTATGCGCCATATACCTTTATTGCACCACATATTTATAACTTTTAAAGATTTTTAGCAAATTGCTATGTTTAAGATGGCAAGTTTTGATTAAGATTCATGATGCTTGCAGATTATTAACAAATAACTGTTCATTTCAACACTTTGAGCTTTTTTGCTGCACACCATGTGGCACATGAATGATTAATTCCAGCATTAATGTTTAATCAGCTTTTTATGAACCTTTTTTTGCAAACACAAACAAAGTGTTATCTTCCAAAGGCAGTTTTTATTTACTACATGCTTATCGTTTTGCTATCTGATTTTTCTGAGAAAACCTTTTAAATCTGAAAATATATTTTAAAACAGGGGCGGTATGTACAGTGGTATGACCAGGCCTTTTAAGGTAGCACAGACATCTTTCATCCATCTTTTGTATCGCTGCTAAATAAAACCTTGAATTTATTCACTGTGCCGGAGCACAGCAGCATCCCGACCTGTACCTATTCACTCATCGCTGCTTCATTTGAAACAGCTGATACATGTGTTTGTTGTGACAGGTGGCCCAAAAAGAACAGAGGTGACGGGGTTAATCTGTCCCCGCGTGGGTGGGTCGCCAGGGGGTTGGCGTACTCATCAGCCACCTACTACCTTCCTCCAAGGGGTTCTGTCTGCCTTCCCCCTAAGCGCACTGCAAATGCACTGGGAGAAACAACAACACAATGGAAATTAGCTGAGGCTGCTAATAAAAGATTAATGTTGGAGGGGGTGGCAAGCATTTCCCAGGTTGCATCATGCAGCGGCTCAGATGTGTTGTGCTGCTTATGATCAGCTGAAGGAAGTGACATGTTACAATTATACCAAAACCAAATGGCAAACTGCAATGTTTCAGGGGACAAAGATCAGCCTGTTTTAACGTGAACTAAATAAATGGTCTTGGGTACACAAATGCTATGTTTTTTTTTTTTTAAACAGAATAGGTTAAAGTTTAAAATAAGCTGATCAGCTTTAATGTAATCAGTGGTATTATTATTCAGGTTGAAGCTTATCTACATGTATGTTTAAATGTATTTTAAAACTGTAATTTCACAGTTTGTGTGACCAGTTTTCACTGGATCGGTGTCTTATACCTAGTTCATGGCAAGATTTTGAATCTACTGTTCATTCATTCATTCATTCATTTTCTATACCGCTTAATCCTGTGTTCAGGGTCGCGGGGGGCCTGGAGCCTATCCCAGGAGACTTCGGGCACTAGGCGGGGTACATCCTGGACAGGGCACACACACATACACACACTCACATACCCAATCACACACTACGGGCAATTTGGGAACGCCAATTAGTCTAACCTTTATATCTTTGGACTGTGGGAGGAAACCGGAGTACCCGGAGGAAACCCACCAAGCACGGGGAGAACATGCAAACTCCATGCACACAGAGACGGGCAGCTTATTTCAAAGTAGATTATTAAATCTGGCACATAACTTCACTTCACTGATTTTTATTTATGGTGCATGTTTCATTTTAGGGAAATATCCAAGTACTGCAAAAGTTTCATGGAATTATGTCTAGCTAGTTTTGTGACAAAACATGGGTGAACAGACATTCAAAATACAATCTATAATAATATATTGTGCAGCCTGACAACTCTCATCCGTGCTAGTTTGGTATGAAATATTCTTATGTATAAGTCAGTATTTGATGTGTTTTTTTAATTTTTATTATTATTATATATTATTATTATTATTTCTTTCAGTAAACACCTCAGAAGTACCCTCAGATTCAGCCGAAAGCACCTCTATGTGGTTTGCCAACTACACTGATTTAGTAAGTTACCAAATTTCAAAACATCAACTTCCTTCCTATGTATGAAATATTCCCACGGAACTAACGGATCGCCCGCTTCCTAGTTCGAGCAATCTGTACTTCTTTTCAAGAGGACATTTTCATGACCACAGCCTTTTTATCTGATTGAAATCACACACCACTGTTGCAATTTTTGCCCCAGATTCAATTGAAATTTGATTCAGCATCCTTCCACCTAGCCATTATCTCTTAATAACAACGCTGAAAATGGTCACAACGGGTTCTTTGAGCTCATGCCGTCAGTCAAAGGTCACTGAAACCTAATGACCGAACGCAGTCTGTTCCATGATTTTTAAAATCACATTGTCCAACTCATTCTTCACTATGGGACGGATGTCTTCCTATGAGTATGGAGTCAGAATGCGTTTAGTATCAAGTTAAATTAAATTACAACACTTAGACGTTTCAAACCTAGATCAAAAGACAAATTCATTTAAAGTTAATCCATCATTAAAATGACATAACAGTTAACAGCTTTTGTGGATTCTTGAAATCTAAGCAACCTGAATCCAACCAAAGCATTTCATGTCTTTTTTTCTTCCTTAAAGCCCATAAATACGACCTGGTCCTCTCTGACAAAGAAGGAATGCCTGAAGTATGGTGGAGAGTTGGTGGGGAACTCCTGCGACTTTGTGCCCGACATCACCCTCATGTCCTTCATCTTGTTTTTCGGGACCTACACCTGCTCCATGTGTCTGAAAAAGTTCAAGTTCAGTCCCTTTTTCCCCACCACGGTAAGCAACAGGTTAATGGACGTGACTCGGTCTTTTAACAGTTAGTTATTTTTATTTTATTAC
The DNA here is from genome assembly GCA_030522415.1 of Channallabes apus. NCBI lineage: Eukaryota > Metazoa > Chordata > Actinopteri > Siluriformes > Clariidae > Channallabes > Channallabes apus. The sequence goes on along the minus strand of CM060122.1, from coordinate 24,383,775 downwards.
TCTCAGTGTTCAGTCATTTTTTTAGTAGTATGTATATTGTAGTAGCATTTTCGTGATTAATTTTTAGGAACTTCAAATTTTTTGATTTTGATTAAATTTTAGGAAGTTCAACTAAAATTGTCTAGATTATATTTGTTTTCTAGGTGAGGAAACTAATCAGTGATTTCGCCATCATCATGGCCATCCTGATTTTCTGCTGTGTTGATGCTTTGGTAGGAGTTGATACACCAAAGCTAATTGTGCCAACCGAATTTAAGGTTTGTCTTTTTCTAAGCAATACACCAAAATTACATGTTGTTTAAATGGAAAGTTCAGATTTTCAAACATTCTGTCTTAAATCAAAATTGAGTTGTACATAGGGTTATGTTAGGGTAAAAAAAAACGCCGCTCCAGGAAGAACCCATAAGCCGTGATGTGCACGGGCTAGCCACTCATCTCCAGCATTCTCCTTAGGGTTAGGGTTACAGCAGGTACATTACAATAGGTCTCTGTTGTTCGGTTAAGACTCATGTAAAAAAAAAAAAAAGTTCAACTGAGACTCATGTAAAGATTCTGTTGTCTCCTTGTGCTAAATCTTTGAAATCTTTTGTATCTTTTAAAGTTATGGTGGATTTAGTAGAAAGATAAGTTCCATCTTTCCATGGAACTAAGTGTGTAGCTAGGGAACAAAATGTGTGTACTCAGTGCATCCCTGAACCACCTCAGTTTAGTGTCATATGAATCTCAGCTGATCTTGGAATGCATTTTGCATGGAATGAGGGCCTCCATTGCTTACATTACGCTTACATTTTGGGTGACAAACTTCACGGCCGGTGTACAGACCAGGGGAATTTATAATAACCAAGACTTACAGTAATGTACCTCAATTTTGATTTAAAACAGACTTGAAACAAATGCAAATTACAACACGGCTCTTTAATGTCAATCTACAATGAATTTCATCATTTTTTGCATTTTATAAAAACTCCCCCCTGTTAATAGCCTTCTATTACGCAACACCCGCGTAAATCGATTGAATGTTAGAAAGAAATCAAGGATTCGATATCTGGTCTTAAACTTAAAGGAAAAGCTTTATCCTTGTACCTGTGTCACTTGTTACTATAAATTAACAACAGGTGTTAAAACAATATTAATATTAACTAATTTAGATTTTTTTTTTACGCAAAAAACTAGCATAAAGCATTAGGAATTTGGATGTGCAGCAGTTTTAACAGAAAAAATATCTGTTGCCTTTGCTGTTGGTTCCAATAGTGGTGAGATAAACAGAAAATCACCACCTTTTGATGCATGTATAAAAAAATAATAATGGAATGACTATTGTTAGTCATGATTTCCGCTCTGATCTCCTCAACATCTTTCTCGTTCCTCAGCCAACAAGCCCACACCGTGGCTGGTTTGTGGCACCGTTTGGAGGCAACCCCTGGTGGGTTTACCTGGCATCAGCCCTTCCTGCCCTGCTGGTCACCATCCTGCTCTTCATGGACCAGCAGATCACAGCCGTCATCATCAACCGGAAGGAGCATAAACTGAAGGTAGAGCACGCTGAGAGATGGATTAGCACGCTCGCTTTGAACATCCTGGGAATCCAGGAAAGACCTCAAGCACAGCTACAGTAGGATTGCACTCTGTGCCAGTTCGGCTATATTTATCGCCTGTGGAGCTTTTATTTGGTCTCAGATCTATTTTTAGGATATAAAAAATAGCTTCCTTTGAGCAAGGCAGGTGAGTGAGTCAGAACTGATTGAATGCATGAAAAAAATTGCGGCATTTATTTGTGGCCCCAGATTTTCCATTGTGTGTTACTCTGATTTAGACATGACTGCTAAATTCAACATGACTTTTTTTTTTCCTCGGTTTACCACGACTCTTTATTTTTAGTCATCTTCTATGTGAATAGATTTTGTGAATCCCAACAAGGGAGCGACTGTGAAGTGGCTAAAAACAATCCATCCATTTACCTTTGGGCGAAGTAACATGATACTTGCCTCGTGACTGTGTTCTCTCTGTAGTGGCAAAGCTGAGGAAGTGGTTTTATTGCTGTTTTAAAAAAGAGTAGCAGATGTGCACTGTATCAGCTTACACAAGTGCAGTTTCAAGTGTGTTTTATTGTAACGAAACCCATTATTGCACCAGTAACTCTTTTCACAAACAAAACCATAAGCTGTTGACTGAAGGTCTTTAAAGTCTCTTAAATGGTATACTGGCCTGTATATGATTCAGCACGACGTTCAGAAAAAGTAGCTCTTACAACACGGTTCTTTGAAAACTCTTTTTTTTTAGAAAGGTGCAGGCTATCATTTGGACCTGTTCTGGGTGGCTGTATTGATGGCGCTGTGCTCTTTCATGGGTCTGCCTTGGTACGTGGCTGCTACCGTCATCTCCATCGCCCACATAGACAGCTTGAAAATGGAGACGGAGACCTCAGCCCCGGGGGAGCAACCCAAATTTCTGGGGGTCAGGTAAGTTTTAATGACTTAATCTTCTCATGGGAGTCAGACCACAGTAGCTCTGTTGCAGATTGCGTAGGGGTGCGTAGATTGATGTTCATGCTGTGGTTAAAAGTTCCATTTTAATTTACTACAGGATGCACTGCGCAATCAGTGTCTGCTCTCCGTGGACGGACGAAGCTGTGCTTGTTTACCATCAGTTTATTGTTGAAGTATATTTAGAGATATCATCAGGGTTTGCTGATTTTGTGCATTCTGGAGTTAAGCACAGTGGGATGCCTGTTTTGAGAGAGCGGCTTATTTAGTTAACTTCAGGAAGGCTGTGTTGATGCAGCTGTAAGCTGAACAAACAAATACTGTAGGTTTCTAGAAAATACAGCCTAAGAAACTACAGTATCAAAATTTGTTCAACAAGTTGAGTTGTATGATTCTTTTGCAGGGAGCAGCGGGTAACCGGGGTTTTCGTGTTCCTTCTCACTGGACTCTCTGTCTTCATGTCTCCCATTCTTAAGGTAATCTAGCTTTTCTAATGGGAACGGTAAACAAATACAGTTATGTATCACAAATAGCAAGAGTAATATTTAAGCATTTACAATCCATATTGTAGTCCACCTGAACTGGAGGCTCAGGATAGCTGCATAAGGGAACTAGTTATACAAGCTAGGTTGTGTGAATTCCAGTTGCCTACAGCTCCTGTCAGCCAGAGAACCACATACTGTAAGTCTAAGGCGACATTCACAGTACAAGCTTCTTTGAACAGTTTGAATTTCGGACCCAGACCATCTGTCTTTCCATCTCCCCACTTCATGCGAACATCGATTTCCTGTGCCGTTGTTTTACACCACTACTCCGTTTCAGTTCCTTTCAGTTTTGCTTTAAACTGATTCCCCTGATAATGTTAATTAAATCTCCAATGTCTCCATTTCGCCATCTCTGTTGGTGTTGGCCATGCTCCTGGCAGTGGATAATGACAATAACAGTTATATACACCGATTAGAAATAACATTAAAACCATTAACATTAACCAAAAAGCACCTAGGCTTTAGGTTTCCCCTTATGCCGACAAAACAGCTCTGACCCCTCGGGCATGACTCCAAGACCGCTGAAAGTATGCTGTGGTATCTGGCACCAGGATGTTGGCTGATCCTTTAAGTACTAGAAGTTTCAAGGTGGGGTCCATCATGGATCAGACTTGTTTGTTCAGCACATTCCATGGATGCTCAATCAGATTGAGATCTGGGGAATTTGGAGGGCAGATCAACAAGCTTGAACTCTTTCCCTGCTAAGCCTCATAAACAGCAGGCTGTGATGCACTGGGTGTTCTGATACCTTTCTATCACCTTTATCTTTTTTCATCAATTTGTGCTACGTTGGCTTTTCTGTGCTCCCCAAAGGCATAAATGAGCCTTGGGTGTCCTGTCGCCAGGATAAGGGGACATAAATAATAATCAGTGTAGTTCAATTGACCTGACAGTAGTATTAACATTTTGACTGACTGGTGTTTATATATATTTATAAAGCAACAATTTCTAATAAAGACCCAACAATTGTAGCTTGGCAGTGCTAAGATCTGAACTAACAACCTTTCAACTCAGCAGCCCAAGGCTGAGCCCACTGGACCATCATGTCCTCCTATTTATTACATATTGTATCCCTCTCTGCAGTTTATCCCCATGCCTGTCCTCTATGGAGTCTTCCTCTATATGGGTGTTGCCTCACTTAATGGCGTACAGGTGAGTCAGTCATGGGTTTTCTAATCTTCCTGGGAATTCCCACCATTCTTGTCTTAATGTTCCGAAATTCTGTTATAACAGAGCTTCCCATAATGCTTTATTTGTCTTTGTTGCTCATCCAGTTCATGGACCGCCTGAAGCTGCTTCTGATGCCTGCCAAACACCAGCCAGACCTGATCTACCTGCGGCATGTTCCACTGCGCAAGGTTCACCTCTTCACCTTTGTCCAGCTGCTGTGCCTGGCTCTGCTTTGGATCCTCAAGTCCACCGTGGCTGCCATCATCTTCCCTGTCATGGTGAGGTCATGGTTCATAGTTTTCTCCCTATGGTTGAGAATACAATTAGCTGATTTTCATTGCAAATACGCCAACTACTACTGTTTCCAACAATAGTGCAGGCTGAGGCTCATTCGCCTTTCGGAATGTGACTTCTTTTCATGAAGTGCAACAGATAGATTTGCACGAGATGATCTACAGTTTATACAGACTTGTGATATTCCATTTGTAATGATGATGAAAGAAAACATTGTATTGGTAAATCATTGCAACTTGTGATGTTTTGGTTGGTGGTAAGCAGTAATTTTCGGGTCGTAACACACGCAAAAGTAATCAGCATTTGTCTGACAATATAAAGTAGAAACAAAATGCACTATTAATATTTTAAGGCTGAAATGTGATATTTTAAAGGTTTAATTCTAGAGTTGTAGTGAACGCAATGTCTCTTTGTACGTTGTGATTGGCCAGATCCTCGCTTTGGTGGCTGTGAGGAAGGCTATGGACTACATGTTCTCTCAGCATGAACTCAGCTTCCTGGATGATGTTATACCAGAGAAGGACAAAAAGAAAAAGGAAGATGAGAAGAAAAAGAAGAAGAAGGCAAGAGACAGCATAGACAGCGACATAGATGAGGTAATATTATTATTATTATTATTATTATTGCCGTTATCATTCTGTATTGTTATGCACCGTACATGAAAGGCTTTAACATGTGTAGGTTGTGTTGTTGTTCACTGTTGAAATAGATTTCAGGTGTATCATATATAAGTATATATATATAAGTATAATATAAGCACACATAACTAATGCAGATACACACAAGGGCTGTACCATACAGTAAGTAATGCAAAAGTGGCCACAAGTGCTATATTAATGAATCGCACCACTTTAGAATCCTCATTGAAAAATCCTATTTGTCCCAGTTGATGGTCTCCCACTGTGACTCAGAACGTTTACTGAGATGACGCCATTGACAAAAGCAATGTGCATAGATGGATGAAGACCTGTACAGTCGGAGAAACCTGCACTGGAGGCAAACCACGCCTACTGTATATACATAAATGAGTTTTAACTAGCAGGACATTAACTCTCTGACAGGCTCTCGGATGAATAGCAATATCTAGAAACACATTTCTTTATACTTTGAAGAGTACTGTCTATGCAATTTCATTCATATACTATTCATGCTGCTGTAAATTTGACCCATAAACAGCCCAACGTATTTTACTCAGTGTTATAACTATAAATTATATACTGAATAGTGTTTGACTATGAATAACTGAACAATAATCTATAAGTTTAAAAGGTGACAATGATTCAAGCCAGCTTTGTTTTTCTATAACAGCTCCGCTGACAGCAATGCCAAATGCAAGCTACTGTAAATCATGGGTTTATATGTATGTGCTTGTTCTAATGGCGGCATGGTGGTGTACTGGTGAGCACTGTCGCCTTGCACCTCCAGGGTCTGGGTTCGATCCCTGCCTCGGGGTCTGCGTACATGAAGTTTGCACTCCGGTTTTCTCCCACAGCCCAAAGTCATGCGTGAATGTTGAGCGGAGTTAATGCCATGGTTGTTATATGGGATTTAAAACAGTGGTAATCACCATTGGCCTGTACAGTCCCTAGATGAATGGACGGATGGATGACTTCTAATATGTTGTTGCTTCTATAGTAACGACATATTGAGGGAGTCAAATTGCATATGGTCCAGACACCCAGATCATACTAATAAATAGGTTAAAGGCATGTTATTATTGTTCGTAAGATGGAAACCCTTGCACTTTGCAGTTTCTTTTATGGTTGTCTTCTTGTAAGTTGTACCGTAAGTAATAACAGAAACTACCTTGTTGTATGGACATTCCACAACATTGAATGTAATGTAATAGGATGAAGAGTATGTGTGATTCTCTAATAAATACGAATGTGCTACAAAAGGAATCAGACACATTAGAGAGTGTGATACCACGTCACATGATCACATGTTTTTCAAGGCATCCCTGGTATATTCCCCACCGTGAACACTCAGTGAACCCTTTTCCCTTCTTGCAGTCTGATTACCCTTTCAACGAGACTGTGCCCACCATTAAAATCCCCATGGATATGATGGAGCAGGAGCCTTTTTTAGGGGATAAGGCCTCTGACAGTGAGTAGGAGCAGAGCTTCTCAGAAACAGTCCACAGCCTCTTTAACGTTCATACCGTTCTTGTGCCTTCTTATTCTTTCGCTGCATGCTGTTACTAACACCTTATCTCTTATCAGCAATAACAATCATAATAACCTTTTCATAATCACAAGCTGAATCTCAGATCACTTTGTTTTGATGCACGTACTTTAATTCTGACGCTCTGTTCTAGTCGCATGCCTTTTCTTTTGAATGTTTTAGGTGTGTAGCAATACGAGTACATCAGATTTCGCTGTATGTTTCGGAGAGTGATTGACGGACTATTGCCGAGAGAAGATCGATGCAAAATTTTGCACTGGTGTTTGCATATGAATGTAAATGGCTCCAGGTTAATATGCATGTGTGTGAACTACTGGAAAGATTTTATAGATTTGATATTTCTTGCTTGCTGTGCAACTAATTAACGATGCACTTTGCATGCCTTCGATCAGTGTGCTTTTATTTCCGTTGTCTAATCTGCAGCCAGTAATAATGTTTCTCTCGGTGTCCTGTTCACGCTGTGAGGGAATTACCATAATTCTGTTTTCCTCCTGCAGGAGAAAAGCCGTTTCATGACCGATACTCGTCATGTTAAGAGAAGGCGCTACTGTGAGGACAGTCCGATATCAAGGTGAGTCAGAAGGTGTTCGCGGTCAGAGAGGAGTGTAGGGGAAGATCCATTTGAATATGGTACATTTAAATTCGTGGGTGTCGGTCTAGGTCTGGGTTGCTTATCACATGGTTCTAGCGGTAGTCAGTCATGCTTGAACAGTGGCTTTCCGGCCAGCCTGGGCCAAACTGAATGAGGGGCATTAATGGCGGATCAAAGGATCCTGTCTAGGTGTAATGGATACGCCAAGAATAATCATCACAGACATCAATGTCCAAGGACACACTTTATCACAGTAGACTTTTGTACGTAAATTATCATAAAAAAAAAAAAAGTTCACGAGAAGCTATAAAATATGTTAATTATTGACCAGAATGTCCTGATAAAATTGTAATCATTTTTCTTTTTGTTTTTTTTTCTTCTTTGTTTTAGTCCAGAGAGAATACCACTAAATGTGCCTCAAATTAGAATAGACTACGGTTCAGACAATGAAGACAGCGACTACTTCTGGAGGAGCCAAGGGTCCGAGGCGTAATTCTAGCTCCTCCCCCCTTTCAGCCTATTTAGCCAATAACAAACCTAAAACATTATGAATCTTCTCGGGTGGAAAGCTGTCCGATCAAGGGATTTATTTTGATTTTATTATTTTTTTTAATGAGGCATTTCCATCACGCCTACATTGCCTGGATGCGTTCCCCTACCAGAGTAGAACATCTGGACGCTTCATCTTCATGGATGCCATTTTAAACCTTCATTCTGTTTCACTCATCGTTCGCTTACTTCTTAAGAACACTGGCTGACATCGTAATTCCTACTACTATGCAATTCATTCATTCATTCATTCTTGTGTCGATCAACTGAAAATGCTGTACATGGTTTGTGACCACACAAGGAGAAAAAAAAACACTCCTTCATCCTTCTCTTGTTTTTTTATTTTATTTTATTCTTTCTTTTCTTTTGTATAAGGAATTACCATTTTCCTGTAGCAGGAAAAATAATATTTTGATTTGTTTTTATTTTGTAGCTCTACCTCTATAGATGGAAGGAATTGGTGTAAGAAAAAAATAATTGAAGTGTTGATTTTTTTTTTTCCAGCATGAGTTTTAATGTTATCATGCTTATTGTACTTTCCGAACACAATATTGAAATCGAAGGCTCACATTGTATTATTACAACAGAGAACATTAATGCCTACATGATGTTTTAAATTTTAATCGTGTTTATTTCTGATACGCTGTATGATATTCCACGTTATGACATTTTTTATCCCTTTAATAGTAATGAAATAATTTCAAGTACAGATTTATTCAAATTAAATCGACGCAAATCAATTAATAACCAAACAGTCTATTTTTTTTTTTCTTATTTGTACCTTGCACTAAGGTTGTATTATTCTGCAACCCCTCCTGGTAATGACAGCCAATAATGTCTTCCCGCTTTTCAACCTAATGACTTTCGAAAAGTGACTTAAAGAAATAATCAATTAATGTATGGCAAAGTGAACGCCAACACTTTCTGTGAAGGTCATATTAATATAAAAACACATTCATATCATATTACAATGCATTCCCCAGGCATTATACATAAGAATATCTTTTCTCGGCTCAGTGGTAAAGTGATCGCCCTGTCATCTGGTGATCGCGAGATCGATTCCCGGGTGTAACCTCTCGCAGCCGGAGGTCTAGAGAGAACTGATTGGCCGAGCTCTCTAAGAGGGGAGGGATGAAAGGTACTTAGTGCTCCGACATTAATCCCAATCAATCAACTCAGGCAAGCGCTGTCCTCCGAGTTTGTTACGTTGCCCCCAACGGTGCGTGAGCGAGCGGCCAGCTCCAAAAGATGCGGCCGGCTAGCGTCGCATGGTTCGGAGGAAACACGTGATAGAGTGGTAGTAGCCTTCAAGGACATGAATAAATTAGGGGGAAAATCCCAAAAAAAGAATTTTCTGACAAAAGACTGATCACTGATCAATTACTTGAAAAAAACAAAAATAAATTGAGGAATAAACATGACTTACATTAAATTGTTCATTTAAGCATTTTTTTTTAAAAACAACAATCGCAACTATAGTAAATTACAAAGTATACATATGATTTAAAAAATATATATATTTCCTGTTAAAGAAAATACAATTCCAATCCCCTTTTTTCCCAATACACACTGATCAGCCATTAACATTACAATGCAAAACATTATCCCCAGTATTGTGCCGGCCCCTTTGTGCCCCCTGGGTGGCTCTGGCCCCTCAGCGCCCCTCTGACTCTGGGGGTGTGCTGTAGTGTCTGGCACCTAGATGTTAGGAGGGGATCCTTGTGGTGCTGTTGGTTGCAGGTTGGCCTCCATGGATTGCACTTGTTTTTCCAGCACATCCCGTAGGTGCTTGATCGGATTGAAATCTGGAGGAATTTCGATTCCAGGTTCACGTTCTGACGTTCTGGTGCCTTAGTATTCTGGCTAGCATTGGCGTTTTCTGTTGATTCGTGCCGCGGGCATAAATAAGGCATAAATGAGCCAATTCACTGGTATATAATTGATAATCAATGTTAATGTTTTCTGGTATTAATGTGGTGTTATGGCTGATTGGTGTAATGTTTAATAAATTCAGATTGTAATGCATTCTGTGAGCAATAAATGAATGCATTATAACAGTTGCTATAGTATATGTCAAATTTAATTCTAACCATGTGTGTATTGATTAAGAATACAGTGTAGTGCAGTGGTAATGTGCTCGCCCTATCATTTAGAGATCGCTAGGTGATGCTGTAACTTCTCACAGCTGTGGCAGAGCTGATTGGCTGAAGGGATGGCAGGCGTTTCGTGGTTATGAGGAAACACGTGATAGTCTACGGCCCCCCCTGATTGGTAGTAGTAGCTGTGATGGGGTAATGCACCAATCACAGGTGGGAATTGGATCCGAAGAAAAATTTGGGGGGAAAAAAACATTTAATGCACTGTAATGTTATGAATATAAGTCGTTATACATATGGCCTTTACAGATTGGGTTACTGTCGCCTTCTGTGGAGCCTGTATTCATAAAGCTTCATGGAATTTTATAAGCTTATTTGAAAGTCTAGCATGTCCGTTGGGTTAAATAAATAAAATAAATGACCTTTGCAACCAAAACATTCCCAGAGCCATCAGTAGTCTTGCTGTTCTCAGAGCGACACTAGCCATCGTTGCCATCTGTGACCTCATGTATGTAAAAGATGGCCAATAGCAGTTTCGTTTAAGTGTCCTAACCTGAGCAGGAGGTTGAAAAAGATGTGGTTGGCTGGTTTCACGTGTCTCAGTCGCCTTTACCCTCCCTGGATGGAAGCAGACATATGATAGACGAGATCTTTCTGGTGGACTTCGTATGGTGTTATGACTGATTAGCATAGCATTAAGTGCTTTAAGTGAATCGAAATGACAAATATATTGTCTATTGTAGGTCCAAATTTTTTTTTCTTGTCCGATCTAAAGATCTGACACTATAAAGTTTTGTAAACTTCATTCTTCATGGGCGTCATGGATGTTCACAGCATCCGCACAAACATGTTCCTGTGATATCTTCCTCCAGACGTCTACTCAGGATAACATGTTAAACTTGCTTTTAAAAAGTCTCCAAAACAGTCGATTACAGAATACAGGCTGCATAGAAATCAAGCAATTTTTTTTTCTTCTAGAAACTGACTAAATTTAATATTGCGTTCTACTTACTTTCTATTTACACAGATTGATGATTTGTCTTGTAGATGTGAAATATCAATAATGTGATTCGCCACTTATGATGATTATGTCTGTGGTCAGTGAAAAATGTCAGTGTGTGTGTGTGTGTGTGTGTGTGTGTGTGTGTGTGTGTGTGTGTGTGTGTGTGTGTGTGTTTGATCCTTCAGCCTTGTTCGTGCATGTCCTCTACATTCCATGTAGTTTTTTTTTTCCACAAAAAAAAAGAATCTATAATTTTGTGTAAATTCTGTCGTACTGAATCACCATGTTTTAACACTGTACTGTACATCAAAGCATTTTTAACTTATATTTTTTGGGGGATTGTGTAACAGAAGAAAGTTGGGTAAATTACAGATCTTTTAAATCGAATCTTATTTGTTTTTCAACTACAATAACATTAAAATTTTTGATAACGTTTTAGAGCACACCGCAGAAGTGATTATTTTAGAATTTATATTTTTTAAAAGAAATGAATATTAAAAAATAAACTGAATTTAATAAATGACGCTGTCATGTTCTATATGTTCACATTATCATTTTATAGAGCTATTTTGTTCCTAGAGAATCAGCAGGTAGTGTATTAATACTCATCTAATATGTTTTCTTTAAAAAAAAAAATACCAAGCTAAAAACTAGGGGAAAAAAGATGCATTAAGCTTTTACACAATAACCACTAAATATAAAAGACATATGTTATTTGCTAGGCATCTTGTTAACAATGTCTATAAAACCTCAATTGATACTGTAATATGAATGAATACTGTAATATGAATTTATAGCATGTTATATACACCGATCAGCTACCTGTATAACATTACGACTCCCCGCCTAATATTTTTTGCCACTTTGTGTTCTGACACCTTTCTATGAAATGAGCATTAACCTTTTCAGGAATTTGAGCTACAGTTACCTCTTCTATTGAATCAGACTACACGGGCCAACCTTCACTCACCCATGTGCATAGTGGCCGCCCATGACCTTGTCACCCGTTCACCAGTTTTCCTTCCTTGGAGTACTTTTGGTATGTCCTGACCAGTGCAGACCACAAGACCTGCTGTTTTGCAGTTGCTCCAACCCAGGCGTCTAGCCATCACAATTTGGCTCATTGCCCATCTTTTCTGCTTTCGACTTCAGGTTCACCTGCTCTTTCATACTGTATATTCCAGCCACTTCCAGCTGCCACTGTAATGACACATTGTATCTGTAGCGATTGTGAGCATGACCAAACTGTAATGGCTAGACGACTGAGGCAGAGCAACTCCAACACTGCAGATCTTGTGAGATGTTCCCAGACTGCAGTGCTCAGGACGTGCCGTAAGTGATCCAAGGAAGGAAAAGCGGTAAAGCGGCGACAGGGTCGTCAGGGGTGGTCAAGGCTCACTGATGCACACGGGGAGTGAAGGCGTGCCTGCGTTGACTAGCTAAAGCTATTATTGATTTAAATTAGTGAAGCATAATATGGGTTATAGTTTTTACTCAATTTGTTGAACAGAAGAAGTGGAATTACAGGATTAGATTAGGTTCAGAGTGGTTCTGGACTTCTTGAAGCACTTTACAGTTGCAGGAAAAATAAGCTCCATTCCAGTGTTTTAATTTTTTGAAAGTAATAGAAGACAGAAATGTAATAAAAGTACAATCTACAATTTTATTATTATTATTATTATTATTATTATTATCATTATTAATAATAGCAATAATAATAATAATAATAATATTCTTTTTAGCTTCTCTCTAAGCTGAAGCCACAGAGAGTAGCTCTTAACTGGGTAAAATATAATCATTTAGGTTTTGCATATCTTCACCTATGCTTTAATAACTATGTGCATATGAGACTTGTACAGTAATTTGTCTTTTCATAACCATTGCTTTTACATTTCAAAATGATTCAATGGCGCCATCTAGTGTTAAAAGTTAAATCTTGCACAAATTCCTATTTACATTATTTTCTTATTAACCAGTTTGATACAATCCAGAAGAGATGATGATGTTGAAGAAACAAATAAATATCATGCTATGAATTGATTTTATTACAGAGAAAGTAATTCTTTGAGACCCGTCTCTGTGTGCATGGAGTTCTCCCCGTGCTTGGTGGGTTTCCTCCTGGTACTCCGGTTTCCTCCCACAGTCCAAAGATATGCAGGTTAGGCTAATTGGCGTTCCTAAATTGCCCGTAGTGTGTGATTGGGTGTGTGAGTGTGTGTGCCCTGCGATGGATTGGCACCCTGTCCAGGGTGTACCCCGCCTAGTGCCCGAAGTCTCCTGGGATAGGCTCCAGGTCCCCCCTGAACACAGGATTAAGCGGTATAGGATATGAATGAATGAATAATTCTTTGAGAAAGCTTTAAAAGAACAATTCAATAAAATACAAATTATATGGAGTTTGCATAAAACTTTAAGCTTCCCCATATTGCTCAAATACTGTATTCATCTTAAAGGTTTTTTTACCCAATGATTTTAATATTCTGTATGTATTTCCTAATCATTTCCTTTTTTTATTTTTAATTGTTATTTTTATATTATAACTATTCTCTGAGTAGTGTATAATTATTGACATATTTCCCTTTACTTTTACTCGCACAACTGTAAATGCTTATCTCTCAAACCTTGATTAAATATGATTATGTGCCCACACCCCTCCCAAACACACAAAATGATTACATAATTACCCTTAATTAAAGTAATTAATTGCTTCTTTATTATTGCTAAGTGCAGACTGAAATTAGTTAAACTTAAAAGCATGACAGTGTCTGATAAACTGGAAAATTAAGCCAGTATTACAGAAAATGTGTGACTTGCATGGAAATACCATTTTGCCTAATAAACTAAGTAAACTTTTACTGATCTAAATAGACAGGAAATCTACATTCACTCATTTTCTAAAAAAAAAACACAAGAATATATATTATTACATGATCATAAAGTGCTTTTGTACATAGACCTACTAATGTCAGACCTAAAGAGAATATGAATCACCATTAAATTACTTACAACACAGTGATATAAAGAGAAGCTATAAAGAGAAATAATACCAAGAACAATTTGTATATGTATATTTGTGCACTATTCTGTTTAGCTTTATTTGTTTAAATCATATGGTTGTTTCATAAATCTCGCATAATGCTCCGAAAATCTGAAACTTTTTTAATGAGAACAGGCAAAGCTCTCTGCCTCTTTGGCAACACAAACTCATGGTATTGATCTGTTTTGGTTGAGATCAAGTGTCACAACAACTGTTAAGCTCATATCATAAACCCTGTGGGAACATGACAAAGCGGAGTATAATTAAACGTTTCGTATTCATGATGTGCGTTCTCTTGAGTCCAGGATCTGTCGTGGAAACCCTGCTGTAAGTTTTCAAGCCGCAGCAACATCCTCATCCTTAATGACCGCCTCTGTCTGTGAAAGGCAACAAGAAAGGTAAATTAATGAACAGCAACATGTGACCTCAGCTATTATTTTTCTGACATTTCTCTAAGCGTCGCCGAAATGATGAGAAGCAGGAGCTAAGCCGACCTCACATGCAGTGCATCTAATAGGCATGCTTGTGGAATCCTGTACCAGCCATGCTTGTGGAAATCCTTTAATACCTGTACTTGTGGAAATCCTTTAATAGCTATGCATAGTCACTTTCCAATCTGGATCCTAGTTCACAGATTAATCAAAGTGCCACTCTGTGGCGTCGTATCCACTCACGCTCGGTAGATTGCAGTGCGCTCCGAAATTAAAAGCGATTCAACAAACAATATGTCTTCAATAATTTCTATTAAATATTTGATAAACACACCAAACTCAGTGTTTAACCTCTCCTCAATCAGTGACTAAATCCTACTTAAGCCCCCATTCAGATGGGGTTTAATTCCATCGCATCCGGGTGCTTTTTGATGGGATCATACAGGCATCCCGAAAGTCTCCATACATATGAGAAATTAACATAAGACATTTCATGCATAGCACCAGATGCAGCAACATGAATTTCTCATAGGTGTGAGAGACGAGCCTGCGATGATGTTTTGTAAGTTCCATCTTGCTAAAAAAGATAAATTCTTCTATTTGTGGTAGTCTATGTCAGTTTTTCTCCTCAGTAGAAAGTGAACTACTTTATTTTCACCATCTCTGCAGTTGACTGATAATTTAAGTCCCATCAGGACAGACTCGCCCATGATGCTGCATCTTGGATCGGAGAAATCTGGACCTGCTTCTAGTTTCTGTATTTAGCTTCCAAGCATGCATATCCACTTCCTGAACTGCAAAAATAAGAGGGACATTCAAGAATAACAGGACACAGTTATGAGAGTAAAAGCCCATTTTATTTCTCTATATAATCTACTGCCACCCTAATGCACTTAGTGTTTCACTAGCTAGAAAGTTTTCTCAGTCTGCTGGAGCCATGATCCTGATTCATGACTGAAACGCTGGCCTCCCAGGAACCCCTTTAAGTGGAAATGGCTTGAAGCGAGGTCAGGCCTGTATGGGTGATGTGGCGATAACTCCCAGATTAGTTCCTGTAATGTGCAAGTGGTATTTAAGAATGCTAGTGTGTACAGTTCCCACAGACAGACGCGTCTTTTTTGCAAAGTTGTGACAAGTTATCCATGGATCAGGTGTTCTACCTGCTGAATGTTCACAGAAACTATCAAAGCCTTCTTTAAATTGTTTGCAGCATTCAAATGTTTTTCCACGGCTAGGAGTCTCAGCATTGTACTGTGCTTGAAGTCTTCTGTAAATGTTTATCGTTTGAACACGAGTAATTTCATCACAAGTCCCAGTTTGACTTGAACATCTCTCATTCAAATGCTTTGAAAATTCTCTGAGCAATACATGAGTCTTTGGGAGGAGATGGGTGGAGGTCCTTATAACTTTATCTCCATACTGTCTACATTAGGAGCTTATTAACAGGAGACAGAACATTTAATTAATCAAAATTAAAGCACAATCCTGATTAAAAGGACAAAAAGGGGCAGGAACAATATCAACTACAAATATGGCTTAACATCATTCTTTAATATAATGCTCAATTATTTACTAATAAACAAATGAACAACAAATATAAAAATTGAGTGTTTTTTTGCTCCATTATTCATTTCGATGTCTGAACAGAAGAGGGTCCACCTGTTTTTGGCACATGTGTGTAGGTGAATGTTGGGAGCAGCAACTGGTGGTCAGATCCAACCACATCTGGCTCTTGGGCTCATCTCCCTGGAACTCGTGCTTGATCCTGGAAACACAAAAATATATAAAGTAGTAAAAGCTGTATGTAGAACCAGTCTACTCACATAGCGCTTTAGTTTGCCTAAACTTTTATTTATTACATTTACCGCGTTAACTTTAAACCTTAGCACATTTCTTAACATGTACAGAATGAAGCCTTTGTATAAAAACATGCACCAATTCAGTAAGCCCTGTAAAATATGTGCATGCTGATTTACTAGCACATCTTTCCTGGTTTGTGTAATTGCCTTATTACATGTGCAAGTGAAGGCGCTTCTTTCTAATTGTGAAAATAGATTACATTTTGCACCTGCATTGTGATTTAAAGTGCTAAGCCTGAAAGTTACTTTGGGAACAGTGATTGCACAAACAAATTATTATGATCAAAGGCATGTATTAAAATGTATTAAAATTTAGCAAAACCTCATTTATACCCATTGGAGATGAAATAAAAAGATTTTAAACCATTAAAAAGTGTTTTGACAATGTTCCTTCATTAAATATATGAATTTTTTTCTTTTTTGGCAATGGTTACACGTGGGCTGAAACAACAGAATCTGTAAAAACATATTGATTTACATAACCCTTTGAAAGCACATTCATTTCATCTTTAGTTTACATTTTGAACAGTTTTTTAATATGAGCTTGACGTAAATGGTTTCTCCCAGTTGGAAACTTTCGTCTCATCTCATCGTCTATACTGCTCCATCCAGGATACAGGATCGCGGGGGCCTGGAGCCTATACCAAGAGACTTAAGGCACAAGGTGGGGTACACCCTGGACAGGGTGCTGATTCATTACCTTCCACACACACTTACACACTCATTCACAAACTACAGGCAATTTGAGAACACCAGTTAGCCTAATCTGCATGTCTTTGGACTGTGGGAGGAAACCGGAGTACCTGGAGGAAACCCACCAAGCACAGGGAGAACTTGTAAATTCCATGCACACAGACCTGAGACAGGAATTAAACCTGGACCCTAGTGGTGCAAGGCGACAGTGCTTGGAAAGTGCCCAGCTGGAAAGGGATAATTAAAATAATTACCATACAGGTTGTCCCTTACTTATAAACGAGCTTCTTTCCAGAACTATGTTCATAAGTCAGATCTGTTCGTAAGTCGGACAACATGAGTCTAAGGTAGGTTTACGCCTTTAACACAAATATACAATATAAAGCATACAAATCCACTTGGCTAAATCTGTTACCTTTCCCAACACTGCCATCATGTGGCCAAAAACCATAGCCGCGCCTACGGAAATCACAGTGTCTCTGCGCCTTTAAATCACGAGGGGGAATCCCAAGTGCCATGTTGTCTATTTTTGTAGAATACACCTGAGCTACTTCTGCAATTTGTTCGCATCTACGAATGTTAGATGCGAATCATGGTAAGTTCGTATCTGTGGAAGCTTGAATGTTCGTAAGTCAGGGACTACCTGTATTTGTTATCAGTCGCATCAACATTTTGGTAGTTGCTTTAAAGAATTATAGCCAACAATCTCAGGATAAAGTTCTTGCAGTGCTAGCTACATATTTATTCATTTAAGGAATATGTTTCTTTAGTGTTAGTGGCTTATTTTCTACGACAACTGTAAAATTCTCATAGTGTCCAGAAAACATGACAATTGGCTGGTGGTAGGTGTATTTTTTATTTTCTTTAAAAAAATCAATAGATGTTATAAAACTATAACAGAGGAAATATGTCGTTGGAAGCAGACTTATCCATATTGCACAGCGCAGAGGTTACGAGATTTAAGTCTGACTTTGTTTTGAATGCAGGAAACTCCAGTTGAAAATACTGTGAACAGAAGTTGTCTATCCTTGACACTAGCATTGCTGCTTTCTCCAATTTACTGTCCTGCAAAACAAGAACGGTGAAAAGGACAGTGTGACATCCAGACTTTTGAAATGGCAGAAATAATAAGACTACATTTTAGAGACCTCAGTGCTGAATGCTGACACAGACTATACAGTTGGATATCACAGTTCTTGGCACTTTGTCATGAATTCATAATTAAAAGTGTACTTTCTGTAGGTGAAAAAAAAAACATTTTGGAGAAAAAAAGCATACTTGATGGACCTGCAAAAGCTCATAATATGCATGCAAATTATTCTTGTTGACCCTCTGGCACCAATATTCACATTTAATTAAATGCGTTCTAATGATTTCCAGTTGTGTTGTCACTCCGTCTGGCTTAAGTGCTCATAGGCGTAGTTGCAGAAAAAAGTAATGTGTAATCACAATAAATGTTATGACATTTAAGAAAGAGGTAAAGGTTCAGAAGCTGTGGTGCTTGTGCAAACTAGCCCCAACCATGCTAAACAGACCTGCCTTGTACATTGACATGTACATTACATTTTTTTGAATATTCATTAAGAGCTAATCACAGAGGTTGCTGAAGTCTGAAATTAAATTGGATTCTGTGTTTTGGTTCCACATCATACAGTACTCTCGTGGGACTGCACCTCCAAATCACGAGAGGAATTGATGCAGCGCGGTCAGCTGACCTCATTTAAATGGAGCATGGGAAGACGTTGACGGAAAGATAATGCTACATGGTGTTTACATGGCGTTTGAACGGAAGCCTTTTTGTCTCAGACCTGTATTTGACAGTGTAGTCCGAAATTAGGATTATTTACCATCGGCTTTACCCAGACTAATTCATTTCTCCCGCACCCCCTCACGCAAACATGCAAAATACCGGACATTTTATACATTCATTTACACACTGAAAATATAGTATATAATTGTAAATATTGGTATCTATTTCGCGATTTGTTCACATCTACGAATGTTCTGTAGAAAAACTGTAGATCCGCAGTTCGTTCGTGTCTGCAGAAATGCATAACTTGAATGTTCGTAAATTGGGGATTAACTGTATTAGCCTCATTTTAGCCACCATGTACCAATTCTGTCTGGATCAGTGGTGACTGATTTTGGTACTGTAGGCAGGATTCTGCAGTTTTTCTAACAGCAGCCCGGCTCTATTCATTCTACTCATTTGTCCATTTAGGGATTAACTGGAGTTTAGGCAGAGTCAGCTCCTGCCAAGATGGCAATTAGAAATTATTTGTTTTGTTTTGTTAAAAACTATGGGTAATGTCTAAAGGCTATGGACTCACTTCATGCAATAACACATACAAGGTCAAGTTTTCACCCTTGGACTGCTGGTCAGAGGTGCTGTCATGCAATTGCAACCTCTGCTAAAAAGGGATGAACAGTTTTCTCTTGTGGCACATGACAGCCTCTTAATTCACTGGCTATTTTCTTTCCTTTTCTTTTGCTATCACAAGCTAATCACATAATTTCTGTTTTTGAATGCTGTCTGTGTTCTTGTCATTGAGTCTAGAAGTGCTGCTGCTGCTGCTAATTCCTTCTTTAAACACATCAACAAGTTGATTGCTGGTTCCTACCTTTAAACATGATGTGGTGTCATTAGTGCCTGAACAGCAGGCTGCCACTGTGCTTCTCATCACATCCTGAATAGTTGTCAGTACAGGCAATGAAACTGACACATGCTTCACCCCAATCTGGAACAAATATCTAAAAACAGAGAGACAGACATACAGAGGTTATATATGCTCCAAACATGCAACAACTCACTCATCACTCACCTTCTATACTGCTTTATTCTGTATTCAGGGTCACGAGGACCTGGAATCTATCCCAGGAGGCTTAGGGCACAAGGCAGGGTACACCCTGAACAGGGTACCAATCCATCACAGGGCACACACACATACATGCACACACTACAGGCAATTTGGGAAGGACAATTAGCCTAACCTGCATGTCTTTGGACTGTGGGAGGAAACCGGAGGGAACCCACCCAGAGGGAACCCACCAAGCACGGGGAGAACATGCAAACTGCACATAGAGACCGGAATTGAGCCTGGCCGAGAATGGAACCCGGACCCTGGAGGTGCAAGGTGACAGTTCTAACCACTACACCACAACATGAAACAACATTGGCTGATATTTGCTTCAAATGCTTATAATTTTATTTATAAGTATAAGTTATTTACAGTAATTTTAGGCTATAAGTCCATGAAGACCAGTAGTGAAAGGAACCCTCCAGTAAGTCCATAAAAACACACTCTATAAATATATACACTCACCAGCCACTTCATTAGGTATGCCTGTTCAACTGCTTGATGAGGCAAACATCTAATCACCAAAACAAATGGCAGCAAGTAGACATTATTAAGATGAGCTGCTAAAGTTCAAACCGAGTATCATAATGGGGGAAAAAGTTGATTTAAGTGTCTTTTAATGTGACATGGTTGTTCGTGCCAGATGGGCTGGTCTGAGTATTTCTGAAACTAGCTAATCTACTGGGATCTTCACACACAACCATCTCTAGAGTTTATAGAGAATGGTCTGAAAAAGAAAAAATATCCAGTGTGCGGGTAAAAGAAAATGCCTTGTTGATGCCAGAGGTCAGATAAGAATGGCCAGACTGGTTTGAGCTGATAGAAAGACAATAGTAACTCAAATAACATCTTGTTAAACCTGAAGTATGCCAAAGAGCATCTCGGAACACACTTGTCGAACCTTGAAGCAGATGAGTTACAGCAGCAGCAGATCACACTAATGTCAGTTGATGACGGGAACATGAGGCTACAAATCACATAGGCTCACCAAAAAATGAAAATTATGGCCTGGTCTCAATTTTTCCTGTGACATTCAGAAGGTACGGTCAGAATTTGGCATAAACAACAGGAAAGCATGGATCCATCCTGTATTAGATCAATGGTTCAGGCTCTTCCTGGTATAATGGTGTGGGGGATTCTTTCTTGGTAGACTCTGAGTATTGTTGCAGACCACGTCCATGCCTTTATGACCAAGTTCTTAAGACAGTTCTTAAGGCAAATGGAGGTCCAACTCAGTACTTCTAATGCATACCTAATGAAGTGGAAGTGGCCAATATATATATATATATGTGTGTGTGTGTGTGTGTGTGTGTGTGTGTGTGTGTGTGTGTGTGTGTATAAGTTCAGCCTTCATTCATCATTATTGCACAGTTTATTCTTCAAATATCCCTTATCTTATTAGTAGACTGTGGTCAGAATAGGGTGAGCCATTATACAGCACCCCAGGAGCAGACAGGATTAAGGGCCTTGCTTAAGAACCCAACAGCAGCAACCTGGTTGAGCTGGAGCTTGAACCACAGATCTCCTGATCAGTAACTCAACACACTGAGCCACCCTTTATTTCTAGTTTAGAATGTGTCTCTCTGGAAATATGTCTCTGTGCGTGGTGGATACCGTCCAAACTGTCCAAAGATGGTCGGAAGGTACTGTCTAAATGATGGTATTTAAATGACATCAATACATACACCGATCTGTCATAAAATTTCACCCCAAAACATTATGCCCAATGCTGTGTAGGTTCCCCCTGTATGATTCCACAAGGCCTTGGAGTGTGAGGGGCTGTCTAGCACTAGAATGTTGGCACGAGATCTTTGGGTGCTGTGGGATGTCCAGTGAGATCTTCTTGTCCAGTAAGCTTAATCAGACTGAGATCTGAGGAATTTGGAGGCCAAATCAACAATCTTGATCTCTTTGCCTGCTAGACCCTACTTGGCAGTCTGTGATTCAAAGATATTTAGTTCACCTGGTGGAGGTGCTAGTGACATGCCTGAATTGTGTAGAGTGAATAAACAATCAATATTCCTGCTTTACACCCAGTGGTCCACCATGACCCTAACTGGGATAAAACACTTACTTAAAATGGACATATGAATGAATGACAGAATGAATGAATGCTCATTGTTGGCACCAAAGAATAAGGGCTCTCCCAAAATAATCTGATCCTAGCCTATAACCTAGATTGTAGTAATCTGAAAATCCTTTCAATCCTAACAACTATAAGTCAAACTAATATATTTACAATCATGATTACTTTTCAACACTATACAGTATTCGAGCTTGTCTAGGAACACTACATGACTCTAAATTTGCCTTGACACAATTAAGGGCTCAGGCTGTTTCTTCATTTCCACTATAGAAGGTAAGCCATATAGAGAGGAACACTTAATTACAGTCTAGAATAAATGAATCATCGGCTCTCTGGGAAGCTGACATCCTCTCGGCATGGCCTCTTCCTTTCTTGTCCACCCATGCACACGAGCTAATTTATCAGCTGTGTGCAGCACGTCATAGCCTACTGTGCATCTTTGTACTAAACACTGTGTGCCAGGCTAAGGTGCAAACCTGAGCAGAGACGTTCAGACACTGAAACAGAGATGAAAAGAGCACTGAATGGGGCTCGGTAAAGATAACTTTTGCTGATAATAATTTGAAAGTCCCTCTAAAACCTGGACTGATGAAAGAGTTCCAGTTAAAGGAATGTTTTTTAAAAATTTTTTTTATAAAGTTCTGGAGGGGAATTTGAATTGTGGTAAAAATGTGATCATATTTGGGTTCTTTCTTTTTTATGTTGAATACCATGCATAAAAAATAGAGCCATAACCTAGTCTTAAATAAGCAGAATTAAGTTACTTAAGCATCAAGGGTCATTTATGCATTCGTTAACATATTTTAGAAATATGTCATAAATAAATAAATAACATAACATATGCTGCAAATACCATTATAGATGGTAACACTTTACTTAAAAGGAGTGTTTACAGCATTACATGATACTTGCAGTAGCTTTCAAGTCAACTTACTGTAACTAAATGTACCAAAATAAAAGTCCCAAATAAAAGTTTGGATTTAAGTAAGCAAATGCGTAAGACTCTTTGATGGATAGTTCCTGCAGTGGTAAGGATTGTTTTAGGCTTGATTGACAAAGTGAGTAGATTTTCGTCAGAATACAGACCTTGTGGTCATGGAAAAGATGTTACTGTATTTCAGAAGGGTGAAAAATGGAAATGGCTGGAACTACAGTATGGAACTCATGTCAGGGTAAGAAAGGATGCTCAAGTAATGCAAGATCAGTACCATAGTGCCATCAGTGCATGCTTCTGGGGTCTGGGCTTGCTTCAGTTGGTTAGGTCTATAATACAGTACGTATGTGGCAATAAACTGAAGACAGCTGTCTACCTTAATGTTCTGTATGATCAGGTTATCCTATCAGTGGAAATTTCCAGGATAGCAATCTTCACCTTAGCCTGATTGAAAAACTTTATGAAGTGGTTTGACTCTTGACTACTTATGTCTTCAATCAATATCTAAGTCAGTTATTAATGCAAATATCAACAGGTTCTTAGTCAATTATTAATGCAGCTCTGGATGGAAATAATGCTGAAACAATGCCACAGTGAATTTACAGCAACATCAAAGATAATTCAGTCCAACAAAGTGTGCAACTGTATACAAGGCCAGTATATGGCACTGTTTTTTAGTAGTTTTTTTTACTACTACTACTATAATAATAATGAAAATGCTAATTATATGTAGATACATTATATATACATATTTTCCAACAACATTTGGCTGTCATAAGGACTGCTGCCACCAGTTTAATGTCAAGTTAACACAACACAATGACATATTGATGTTATTATACTTTGCTTCAACTTCCATCGATTCCCCTCTGGGCCATCTCCTGAATACTAACCCGGGGTCTTCATTCACATTCAGCTCATTTTATAACACAGTATATACGTATAAGCACACAAAGTAAAAAAAAAAAAAAACTTTGCAAAGAGTTCCAATCAATCTGTCTGTAAAGCTTGAGGATTATAATCAAGTCTGATTTTTAATTTTTGATTTGATCTTTTCTCAACAATTATGACTTGGCCTGCAATTCTGTCTATGCTTTTGACTCTTTGTGTACCTACTAAGCTATTCGCCAGATTTTGGAATATTACAGCGAACCTCACACAGATGGGTCCTAATTGTCCCTCTGAGTCTGCAGACATTTAAAACTGGGTCGAGTGAGGATAAAAAAAAAATGAAACAAAAATAGCTGAAAATGCTGAAGAGAAATCAACAGAGATAAACGTAGCTCTGGGTACGTTTGTGTGGCAAATGACATGAATAGAAAATAGAAATGACCTGTAGCCTTATGAGCATTTTTATGGCATGTGATATCACAAATACTCCCCAGAACAGTTAGGGTTTTGCTTGTAATTGTTTACATAAGTAATGCAATGCATTTTGATATGTCTTTGGACGTGAACCAGTATGGAGTGTGGCATGAGCCGGAATCGATCATCTTTCTTTCTTTCTTTCTTTCTTTCTTTTGCTATCTTTTTTTAAAGGAAACTCTAGAAAGCACTTGGGAAATGCATTCTTGCTCTGACAGCTCCTCAAGGTCAGTAATAGCATTAAAGTTCATAACTAGAGATATGCATGAGACTGTTATATTTTCTTTGCACATACACATGATGTTTTCTAACATACTAAGTTTGTTCTGTATTCTGAATTATATGAACCAAAATAAACATGGAATCCATCATGGCCCTGACCTATAAATTATTCACACATTCCTGCACACCTGTAGCTCACACACATGCAAGAACACACGCATTTATACAGCATACAGAGAGAAAGAGAGAGAGAGAAGATAATGAGTTTTCCTTCTAGCAGATGAAAAATGCATTGTAAAATAAATGTTGAAATGAACACCTCTCTGTGCTATCTGGTCGGGCTTCCTCGCAGAGCTGTGCCGAGTGGATCTGCAGATCTGAAGAGATGACAGGATGTTTTTTTTACACTATCCATGCAGGTGACAGCATCCAGAGGGTCTTTGTTACAGCATCTTTGCAGTTCTGTAGATACGTTGCCACCATCCTTACAGAGGACCTTTTGAAAGCTGATAAACTAACACAGGTTAATAATTAATAATTAAAAAAAAATAATAATAATTGCACTGTTATTGTATCTGGGAGTGTGACTGTACTCTTTGTCACCATGCCTCTTCAGTGATACATTGAGGTTGTGGTTGCAAACAGCATTTTGCAAGCCCAGACTGAAACTGCTTAGAAATAGCCAATGCTTCTTCGAATGGTACTCTTAAGAACCTTCCAAAATATGCAGTCAGTCTAAAATGATAGGACAAGTGATATGTTTTTCTTACAGTTCCAAGCCACTGGCTAAACCCTACCCGTTTATGAAGTCTACTACGTCCCCTGTATTCAGGGGTGATGGCTAACATGGGCTTCCTTCCTTCATGTGAAACCAGCCACTGATGATTCAGGCACTGACGCTCTTGCAACGTCATAGAGCAGCTAAATGCATTCCCGTCTACGTCTGTACACATACGCTCAGAGACAACCCCAAATTAGCTAGCAGCAATTAGATTAAAATGAAGGCCACACTCGACACTCAGATGTGTCAGATGCACTTTTGCATGATTCTGGTCACAGATGGTGTTACTTGTATTCAGACTTTTCAAATACTGGCTAAAAGGCGAGAAAATAAACGAGTGACATTTCCATAGATCTAGTAATTATCTACAGTGCCTTGCAAAAGTATACACACCCGTCAAATTTTTCCACATTTTGTCATGTTACAACCAAAAGTGTAAATGTATTTTATTGGGATTTTATTTGATAGACCAAACACAAATTGTCATATAATTGTGAAGTGGAAGGAAAATTATACAGTACATGCTTACATTTTTTATATTTTTTTTACAAATAAAAATATGACATGCATTTGTATTCAGTCCCCTGATTCAATATTTGTAGAACCACTTTTCTCTGCAATTACAGCTTCAAGTCTTTTGGTTTATGTTCCAGTTTTGTACATCTAGAGAGTGAAATTTTTGCCCATTCTTTTTTCAAATTTGCCAATTCTTTTTCTCAATATGATTGTATGGACAGCATTTG
Source organism: Channallabes apus (assembly GCA_030522415.1). Taxonomy (NCBI): domain Eukaryota; kingdom Metazoa; phylum Chordata; class Actinopteri; order Siluriformes; family Clariidae; genus Channallabes; species Channallabes apus. The sequence continues at coordinate 24,357,850 of CM060122.1, read as the reverse complement.
TGAACAGCTTTTTTACAAGTCCTGTCACAGATTCTCAACTGGATTTAGGGCTGGACTTTGACTAAACCATTCTTACACATAAATATGCTTTGATCTTAACCATTCCATTGGCTGTATGTTTAGGGTCATTGTCCTGTTGGAAGGTAAATGTCCACCTCAGTCTCAAGTCTTTTGCAGACTTTAACAGGTTTTCTGCCCTGTATTTCGCTCCATCCATCTTCCCTTAAACGAGACCAGCTTCCCTGCCCCTGCTTAAGTAAAGCATCCCTCCTACATGATGCTGCCGCCACCATGTTTCATGGTGGGGATATTGTGTTTAGGATGATATGTACAGTAGTGTTACAGTAGTTGCATTTACGACAAAGTTAAATATTGGTGTCATCTGACCAGAATACCTTCTTCCATAAGTTTGCTTGTTGAATTAACCTACATGGGCACCTATATGGCGTGTCACAAGCTGCAAACAGGATTTCTTATGGCTTTCTTTCAACAATGCTTTTCTTCTTGCCACTCTTCCATAAAGGCCAGATTTGTGGAGTGCACAATTAATAGTGAGCTGTGGATCTCTATTCTCAGCTTGTCCAGATTTCAGAGGTCTCCTGGCTGCTTCTCTGATTAATGCTCTTCTTGCCCAGCCTGTCAGTTTACAGTAGGTGGATGGTCATGTCTTGGTAGGTTTGCAATTATGCCATACTTTTTCTTTTTGGATGATGGATTGTGACCAGAAACCTTATGACGAATGTACAAATGAGAAAAATACAGTCGTCACCATTGCCCTGCATGGTCCCTAGATGAACTTGAGGTTCCATTATGAATGGATGATTTAACAATGCTATGTGAGTTGTTACAGCACGAGATATTTCTTTTTTTATAACCTACCACCCTTGATTTAAACTTGTCTGGTGTGTTCCTTGGGCTTTATAATGATGTTTGTTCAATCAAAACAGATCAAGAGTTATACCCCCATTCCTCGGGTGAAAGATGACAATGCTATTATACTCTATCATGTTTGGACAGATTTGTATAGACACAAACTATAGCGTCATTCTTTTAAAGACATTTGTAAAAATATTTTGACTAATGTAAAAAAAAAAATTGCGTTATGAATACATTTTCACCAATCAGCCATAACCTTAAAACCACTGCAAGATGAAGCGAATAACATTGATTATTTTGTTACAGTGGTACCTGTCAAGGAGTGGGCTATATTAGGCAACAAGTCAGGAACAGTCAGTTTTTGAAGTTGATGTTGTTGAAAGCAGAAAAATATGGGCAAGTGTAAGGAGGTTTGACAAGGGACAAATTGTGATGGCTAGACGTCTGAGTCAGAGCATCTCTCTATTATTAAGTAGTTTCACATAAACAGTAATACTAATAATAAAAAAACAGTCGTGTCCAAATGTTTGATTTCAAATTCTTTTTTAGGGGGACAACTCACCCAATTACATTACATTTATATAACATTTTGAATAGACAATTATATGAAGTGTTTTATGTTCATATATAAAATATATATAAAAGAAAGATTTGTAAAATGTAAATGATATCTTTTTGCTTCATATATCGAAGGACCCGAAACCAGTCTGAGAAAGATTTCTGTCTATATGTCTGTCTGTCTGTCTGTCTAGCCAGACTTTGTCACAGCATCACGCAAAACGGGCATTTAAGTATTTGCCTGAACTTAAACCTGTGCCTTAAATGAAATCAAAATGATGAGTAGAAGGGACGTTATGAGCAGATACTGTATGCCTACCAAAAGCCTCCGCTAAAGGTGAAATGTACTAAGGGAAATACAACCTTAAAAACACCATGTAACTTTTTTCACAGTGTCATTATTTATTTAACAAAAATATTAGACATAAAAAAAAGGCCAATACTAAGTACATCCTCAATGCTTTCACAGGATTTGAGCGGGTAAGTTGCAGTCAGGTATTGCTAATCATCAGCCCATAATTGATTATCCTATGAAAAAGTGGAGTTGTTTGGCCTTAATGCCCAGTGCCATGTTTGGCAAAAAACATTTCAGCAGAAACATGGGTATACCCACCATCACTTCCTACACCGGTGGAAGGGTGATGATTTGGGCTTGTTTTTGCAGCTCTGTTTGTAAGGCTCTGTTTATCCCTTGAATATTTTAGAGGCAAATGTGTCATGCATGAGGACAATCCAAGGATCCAAAGCACACCAGTTACTCTACATCAAAATGACTGAAAAATAAAATAATTAAGGTTCAGACCTCAACCCAATTGATATGCTTTGGCACGACTTTTAGAGAGTTGTGCATATTCATATGTCCAAAAACCTCAATGAACTGAATGTCTCTTACAAAAATGTAGGCGACTGAAAGTCACACAAGAAATACTTACTTCAAGTTATTGCTGCTAAAAATGGAAGAAGCTATTGAACCTTGTGGCTACTTACTTAGTATTGACCACATGAAGCCACATTGCTTCGTTTTTGTTAAATAAATAATGGCAACTTGTATGTTGTTCGCCCACTACAATAAGATGATTTTTATTATGTTTTCACACACACACACACACACACACACACACACACACACACACACACACACACACACACACACACACACACACACACAAATTAATAGCAGCCAGTAACTCTTAAGGTTAAGATGATGTGCTAGCGTGCAGTGCATTTTTCTCTAGTCTGTCTAGCTTTTCTTCTGGACTGTTTGTGCCTTGCATGCTTAAAGGAAATATTCTATTCATTGTATAAACATTGTTTATACCTCATTATGTTCTGTTTAGGTCTACTTACTCTTAGCACAATATATGGAGTAAACTGTAAAAAGTGTCAACCCTGGCGTGTCATTGTATAGTAGTGGCAAATAATCTACTGTACATGTCTCACAGGTCAGGCAAATCCTCACTGCAATAGAAATGCAGTGATTCTTATCATTTTTCTTTTTCTAACTTTCACTAAAAGTCGAGCAATTTTCCATTTCCATTCAATTTCCATTATTTTAAATGTTAATTTCCAACCAAAAATTTAACTAAAACAACCAAACTATTGCAATGGTTAGAACTATAAAAGACCACTGTAATGTACAGTATAAGCAATGACTTTTCCTGGATTCAACTGAAAGTTGGATTTACCCAGTTTTGTGAGACTTCAAATTGACTTCATTGTTACACATGTTGGAGAGAAACTTCAGGAAATTGGCTGTGCTCCTCTGTTGAAACCTCTGCAAATAAAGAAACATTGTTTCCAGTTATTTTTATTTCTCATTTAGAACTGTCACCATTATAATCAATATCATCACTATGGCATGTCTGTGCTAGAACCTGCATTAAACTCCTTATCTCCAGTCCCTAACTCCAGAATGCATCATAAATCCGTTGCTTGACCTTGTGCCTGTCTCTCAAACAAGTGCTTTAAATCTTTACTTTTTTGCCAATTTAAAAAAAAAAAAAAAAAGCATTAATTACAACTGTCCCCCTTTCTATCGCCATCTTGGACACCTGATTACACTGCTTTTTCCAAATCCTGGCTTAGGTAGAGTAAACTTTTTCTGTTTTAAACTACTTTTTCTGTTTTAAACTATACAAATAATTGCATGCATTGTGTCTATTATATTGCCTGTGGTTTTAGAAACAAGTCTAATATTTTAATAAATAACCTTGAAACCTTTTAAAAAAAAATTAAAATTAGCGATGTATTCATTAACAGATTTACAGATGCACAGGCCAACTTGTTATTATGGGCTGTGGACAAGAAGACGACCCAGCATATTCCATGCTTCCATATTCCATACAATAAGCTTAAGGTATTAAAATAAAAGCAATCAATCTAGTTACATAAACTTAGACGAATCATAAAGAGAGGCCTAAAACTTGCAATATTAGGAGCTTTGTCAAGTGCTCCTGATCAATTCCTCACCAAGCCACCAGATGGCACTCTTCTTGGGCATTTCTTCTTCTGTTGTTTAATTCCCAGTTCTGTCTGTTTTACACAAGCCTGGTATTGTAATCATCAACTTATTTAAGTCCAGCATTTTCAGTCATTTGCTTGGCATTTTGTTTTTAGGGGTTTGCTAATTCATGAAGAGCTTGTGTTGGTTGAGTTCTTGTCCTGCTGTCGGGTTCGCTTTGTTGATTCATCCCTATTCTGGTTTTGTGCTTTTTCTTATTTCTGCTTGTTTTCGTTTTTATTAATAAAGCTTCACATTTCTGCAACTTAATCTGTGTCCTGACATGGATTTATGTGACAGAATCCATCCATCTATCTTGATATCTCTGTAGTCTACCTATGGACCTGTAGTTCAACTTGGAGGCCGATGGTGAACATTGTATTTATTATGTCACCATATACTAAGCCAAAAAATGGATGCAGCAGAAATGTAGAACATTTAGGTCCAGAATAAGCTAATGTAGAAATATCCTCTATGTAGAGGTGGAAAGAGTAATACAATTTTGTACTTAAGTAAAAGTACTGTTACTTTAGTGAACATTTATTGAAGTACAAGTAGAAGTAAAAAGTAGCTAATTAAAAATTTACTCTTTTTTAATTTATTTTTTTAAACTTTTTTTTAACAGCGGGGGTGGGATGGGTGATGGAACACACTTGCATAATAAATCTGTTCCCGTTGTTGTGCTTGAAATTAAAGTGGTCGCTTAAATATGACAAGGGGTTTGCTTCATAAGAATTTGTTGGCGTTTCACTTTCAGCTGTGTCTGCATCACTGGCATCTGTTTTGTCCGTCTCCATCATTCTTGTGAATTTAGCGCGTTTGCTCTCCATCAATCAATCAGTGCAGTGGTTTCCGGCGTGCAATTTTTTTTCTTCCCCGTTGTATTATTTGTATTATTTTTCATTTTCATTCATTTATTTTTGACTCAGTAGTGAATATGATTTAAAATGTAGTGAAGTACAATACTTCAAACAAAACATACTTAAGTAAAAGCTAAATTACAGATTTTAAAATCTACTTTAAAAAGTTGAAGTACACAAAAAATCTACTCAATTACAATAATGCGAGGAAATCCACCACTGGAAATATCATAAGTAATTTGAGAAATTTAAATAAATAAATAAATAAATAAATAAATAATAATATAAAAAAATTTAATTGGGGAAAAGGCCAGGTCCAAATACAGGTTTAACAAGTTGGTGGAAGTGTCTATCAAGATGTACTCTAAAAAGCTTTGAAAACAATTCTTAGCCAATGACTCTGATTCTGTCTGGAGCGATCACAAGCCTAAAACCCCCACTCCATTAATAACTATTACGCATCTAGTCAATTACAGTACCTAAATGCATTCTACTATCATCTTGAAAGACAAAGACACGGTCCAACACATCCCTACTGATGACTGCCATTCACTCCAGTTCTCCAGTTTCCGCTCCTTCACCTTAGCTGAGGCCCAGGTCAATTTTCAACTGCTCAACTCACAGACCCCTCTCCTCCTCACACTGTAGCACAGCCACACATCAGGGACACCTTCAACAACAGGAAAATGGTCTTGGAGCTAATGCTGCTCACCTGTGGCCGAAGGCGTGCCCTAGCAGTTTCCGGTTCCCCATTGACAGTGGTTTGGTCACCGGGCAAGTTCCCGCGCATGCGCGATCGCGGCGCAAGGGAACCCGGAAGTGATGTGGGTCACATGATCCGGCATAAAGCCGGAACCGGCATAGAAGCCGACATGGAGAGATGAAGAGAGCGCTGCATATCGTTTGAGACTAAGAGCCTGTTTGAGGATTACCTTTTGTTAATTTCATTCAGTACCCAGCTCCTTCCGTTTCTCGATCTCCCAGACCTACCATCTTCATCTGGTGAGATCGATCCATCTCTCCAACTCAACCCATTCATAACTTTTGCCATATTTCAGACACTGGACTATCATACACACACACACACACACACACACCCGCATACATCACACACACACTTTTTTCTATTTGTATTATATTTGTATTATATTTGTATATATTGGTTTGTGGAGCACCGTGTTTGTTTATTTCTTTATTCCGTCTGTATAATACACTTGGTTTAATTTATTATAATTGTTTTGTGTCGCGTCGTGTTTTGTCCAGCTGCGGTTGCGCAATACCAGAAGTATTGTTTTCAAGCCCCTGTTTAGATTCCCGAATCCGTTTTCTTGTAACCAAGCGGTTTTATAAATCCAAGCATTACATAGTGGTGGCCCGTACGGGGAATCTGTATTTTGGGATATTTTCCGGTTTTGTGTAACAAGGCTGAACAAGATGGACGCTAATGCTAGAACTAAAGCTAATGCTAAGGCTAATGCTAGTAGTGCTGCTAAGGCCAACTCTGTAGTAGATAATAACATGCTGGCTGGTGTAGAGGATGCATTTTATACACGCCGTAACCCTACAACTGAATTAACTTCATTGATTAGTTCTTTATATATATCAGATAGCCATGATAATGACGATAATGATGATGATTTTATTGTTCATGGGACTGATATCGGGGTAGTGCACACACTACAAAAAGAACTGTATCAATGCAAGATGACTGTGGTGGCGCTTACTGATAAAGTGAGCTCCATGGAGCAGGATTATAGACAATCCCTGGACAGCAGTCTCAACCGGGAAATCAGTCTTCGTGACGCAGTGGACGCGAGCCTGGAAGGGCTGCAGCGCTACTGCCAGGAGGCTCTCGAAAAGATGGAGAGAGCCATCGTTGACTGTTTTCTGCGACGTGACGCCATCTGGGAAAACCGGATGAAGAGACTGCGTCCCACTTGTACGCCCACCGCCCACAGGTTACAGGCCTACACCCCTACACCCTCTCATACACAACATCATCCCAGCACTCCAACCTCTACAGCCAAGGTAAAGCTACCAAGCACTCACGCCATCTACGACGTTCCTCCTGGTGTTCCAGCACACTCCTCGGCTCTGCTCTCCTCCCCAATTTCTTCTTCTTCTTCTCTGCATGCTCATCCATCCATCTGTGTGGAGTTCCCAGCCTTCTGCGACACGTCAGAGAAAGCTGAGGTGAGGAACTTCATCGAACAAGCGGAGAAGTACCTGGAGATCAGACCCCTGACCCGCCCAGAGCTGCTGGGAACCCTCGGCATGGTTCTACGAGGGCCTGCTCTCAGTTGGTGGAAGACGGAAAGGGGCAAGGTGAAGGACTGGGAGTCTTTTAAGCAGGCGTTCACGGCGGCGTTTATACTGGATGACGACCTCGACGAAGAGGAAGACAACCCGAGGTCTCCGGTACAGCAGCCAGGGCAACGCCAGGGAGCCTACGCCGATGACCACCCCGCCCTCTGTCTCATGAGGAAACCTGATTGCTCTGAGGAAGATCCAGTGGGGCGAACCCAGGAGAACAGCAACACGAGAGTGGCGTTAAGAGGAGCGGCGAGCACCATGGAACAACAGGTGGAGAGTGGCGCTAGGGGAGAGAAAGATCGCGAGGACCGCTTTAATCCGGGTCCAGACGCCATACCCCGAGCACACCCGCCGCTGAAAGGAGCTGACACCCCACGTCTACCCACCATGTCCACTAAAGAGGCCTCCAGCTTCCCGAGCGACCTGAGCGAGATCATCAAAGCCCAACAGAATGACCCAACTATCACGAAGCTGCTCTCGAAAGATCACCCAAGAGGTACACCAGATCAGAGGGTCACCTTCTAATGTCATCAGGGCATGCTGTATCGCCGGGTACCAGTAAGGCACGGAGAGAAATTTCAGCTCGTTGTCCCCCAGTCTCTAATAAAGATTTTTCTTCAATATTACCACGACAATCCTCTGGGAGGACACTGGGGGCAACTGAAAACCCTGCTGAGGTTAGTAGAGGTGGCGTGGTGGCCGACGGTGCGGAAAGACGTCTGGCATTATACTAGATCTTGCAGCATGTGCCACCGACACAAGACAGGACATCCATCACCACCCCGACAAAGACCCATCATGGAGGAGGGCCAACAAAGAGCAGAACACCGCAGATCCAGACAAGCCAGATGTCACAATACCCGGGGGGAAGCAGCGCACTTTCAACCGGGAGATCTGGTTTGGGTCAAAACTCGACCTCTCTCCTCCACAGCCAAGAGAGATTCTGCAAGGCGAGCGCCCCAGTGGGAGGGTCCAGCAGAGGTAAAACACAGAAAAGGACCAATTAAATACACAAGGTCTTGGGGATACCCACAAAAAGCCGATCGGTACAGTGTGGCGAATTTAAAGTGCTGGTACGGACGTTCTCCTCAGACGCCGGAAGCTTGGGGGGGGGGGGTCTATGTAGCACAGCCACACATCAGGGACACCTTCAACAACAGGAAAATGGTCTTGGAGCTAATGCTGCTCACCTGTGGCCGAAGGCGTGCCCTAGCGGTTTCTGGTTCCCCATTGACAGTGGTTTGGTCACCGGGCAAGTTCCCGCGCATGCGCGATCGCGGCGCAAGGGAACCCGGAAGTGACGTGGGTCACATGATCCGGCATAAAGCCGGAACCGGCATAGAAGCCGACACGGAGAGATGAAGACAGCGCGCTGCATATCGTTTGAGACTGAGAGCCTGTTTGAGGATTACCTTTTGTTAATTTCATTCAGTACCCAGCTCCTTCCGTTTCTCGATCTCCCAGACCTACCATCTTCATCTGGTGAGATCGATCCATCTCTCCAACTCAACCCATTCATAACTTTTGCCATATTTCAGACACTGGACTATCATACACACACACACACACACACACACACCCGCATACATCACACACACACTTTTTTCTATTTGTATTATATTTGTATTATATTTGTATATATTGGTTTGTGGAGCACCGTGTTTGTTTATTTCTTTATTCCGTCTGTATAATACACTTGGTTTAATTTATTATAATTGTTTTGTGTCGCGTCGTGTTTTGTCCAGCTGCGATTGCGCAATACCGGAAGTATTGTTTTCAAGCCCCTGTTTAGATTCCCAAATCCGTTTTCTTGTAACCAAGCGGTTTTATAAATCCAAGCGTTACAACACATTCAATTAAATTTTATTTGCGCTTTTAACAATGGTCATTGACGCAAAGAAGTTTTACAGAATCAAAAGAAAATTATGCAAATGAGTATAAAATGTGTATGAATCAAAATATCCTGATCTCCCTGGCGAGCAAGCTGAGGGTGACAGAGGCAGGCAAAAACTCCCTGAGATGGGCAAGAGGAAACCTTAAGAGGAATCAGATTCAAAAGGAAACCCCCATGATAGTAGTCAGACTGTGTGTTACAGTTGCTGGCTGGAAGTTCAATATAATAGATGTGTTTAAGTTCATATGGGGTTCAGTTCGTTATTAGAGCCACATCAATACTTAACATAGGTCTTAATGGCTGCAGAACTGGACTCCATAAACTTTGCTTACAGAGACAACAGTTCTGAAGAAAATGCTGTAAACATGGCCCTCTCCTTCGTACTCCCAGCACCTAAACTCCTGGGAAGCTATGCAAGAATTCTCTTTGTGGATTTGAGTTTTGCTTTTAACACCATAATCCCAGCACTACTACAATATATGATCTCACAGCTGAACATGCCAGACATATGCAGGTGGATCATAAACTTCCTTACACTCAGGAAGCAGGTGGGAAACCATACCCCCCCCCCCCTTTCAATTAGCACTGGTTCTCCACAGAGCTGTTCTCCTCTTCTAGTGTGCCTGTAAACAAACAGCTGCACCTCAACTTATCGATTCATTAAGCTCTTGAAACTTGCAGATGGCACCACCCTGATTGGGTTTAATCAGTATTGTGGAGTCCTTCCTCTTCTGGGGCACTATCATCAAGGACCTCAAGTGGGAGATTAACATTGGCGCCCTAACCAAGTAGGTATAGCAGCTGATGTCCTTCAAGAGGCTCAAAAGGTTCTATCTGCCACAGTCAGTGATGGTACATTTCTACCCCTGAATCACTGAGTCCGTCCTCACCTGCTCCATCACTATCTGGAATTCTGTCTCGACTACCAAAGACAACCCTAATGAAAAAAAATACACTAGTGTATTACAAATATATTGAAATCCTCGATAGTACATTGCAAATATACTAACAAAAAGTTGTACCATCAGTTAATATATAAAAAGTATACTAACATCATGCTTTTACCAAATTTTGGAATTAAACTTTAAATATACTTCAAAATAATTGTATTATAGTACTGTACACTTTCCAAAAATATATTATTGGAAAATATACTTTAAGTGAAAGATTGGTCTAATTTCCAAAGTATACAGTGGCTTGCAAAAGTATTCGGCCCCCTTGAACTTTTCCACATTTTGTCACATTACAGCCACAAACATGAATCAATTTCATTGGAATTCCACGTGAAAGACCAATACAAAGTGGAGTACACGTGAGAAGGAACGAAAATCATACATGATTCCAAACATTTTTTACAAATAAATAACTGCAAAGTGGGATGTGCGTAATTATTCAGCCCCCTTTGGTCTGAGTGCAGTCAGTTGCCCATAGACATTGCCTGATGAGTGCTAATGACTAAATAGAGTGCACCTGTGTGTAATCTAATGTCAGTACAAATACAGCTGCTCTGTGACGGCCTCAGAGGTTGTCTAAGAGAATATTGGGTGCAACAACACCATGAAGTCCAAAGGACACACCAGACAGGTCAGGGATAAAGTTATTGAGAAATTTAAAGCAGGCTTAGGCTACAAAAAGATTTCCAAAGCCTTGAATATCCCACGGAGCACTGTTCAAGCGATCATTCCGAAATGGAAGGAGTATGGCACAACTGTAAACCTACCAAGACAAGGCCGTCCACCTAAACTCACAGGCTGAACATGGAGAGCGCTGATCAGAAATGCAGCCAAGAGGCCCATGGTGACTCTGGACGAGCTGCAGAGATCTACAGCTCAGGTGGGGGAATCTGTCCATAGGACAACTATTAGTCGTGCACTGCACAAAGCTGGCCTTTATGGAAGAGTGGCAAGAAGAAAGCCATTGTTAACAGAAAACCATAAGAAGTCCCGTTTGCAGTTTGCCACAAGCCATGTGGGGGGGACAGCAAACATGTGGAAGAAGGTGTTCTGGTCAGATGAGACCAAAATGGAACTTTTTGGCCAAAATGCAAAACGCTATGTGTGGCGGAAAACTAACACTGCACATCACTCTGAACACACCATCCCCACTGTCAAATATGGTTGTGGCAACATCATGCTCTGGGGGTGCTTCTCTTCAGCAGGGACAGGGAAGCTGGTCAGAGTTGATGGGAAGATGGATGGAGCCAAATACAGGGCAATCTTGGAAGAAAATCTCTTGGAGTCTGCAAAAGACTTGAGACTGGGGCAGAGGTTCACCTTCCAGCAGGACAACGACCCTAAACATAAAGCCAGGGCAACAATGGAATGGTTTAAAACAAAACATATCCATGTGTTAGAATGGCCCAGTCAAAGTCCAGATCTAAATCCAATCGAGAATCTGTGGCAAGATCTGAAAACTGCTGTTCACAAACGCTGTCCATCTAATCTGACTGAGCTGGAGCTGTTTTGCAAAGAAGAATGGGCAAGGACTTCAGTCTCTAGATGTGCAAAGCTGGTAGAGACATACCCTAAAAGACTGGCAGCTGTACAGTAATGTACTTATTAAAATGTACGTATATTTAGTGCACTACTCTCTCGTGTGTGCACGCGCTTTTAAACTCGTTTTTGCACGCTGAATCTCTCTCTCCCATGCGTGTGCGCCCTCAAACTCGTTTTTGCGCGCTGAAAATCACTTTTGCCCATTCAAGCTCATTCATGTTTGCACTCTCTCCCTCTCTTCTGTCCGCTCTTCTGTCATAAAGCGACACTTGCACAATCTGCAGCAGCGTTAGAACTCTAACCACACCAGCGCCACACCAGCCAATCAGAGACTGGAGGCAGGCAGATTCGGACTGTTTCCTGATTGGCTCCCCAGTCCTCCAATTCTAGTTAACGTCTGGAAGCTGCATCATTGTGTGCGTTAGTACGTATTGTTATTATTTTCAAAAATCTTCACTTTGGATGGATTTTTCCAAAAGCTCTGTTTTCAACGACCAAAACTGTTTGCATGTGGATGAAAGGCCAAAACCGCAGATAAAAATCTCCATTTTTAAAAATACCCAGTTTCATTATGGTGCTTGACGGATTTTGCAAATGCACTTGACAATACTGTTCTTGCAAGAACTATTACAGAAAGGCCGACCTCTGTGTCTTAAAATAACAACTAACTGTTGTTTTTGTTGTTGTTACATACTGTAATTACCTAATTCCATACAGTATATGTTACTTTATAGTTTTAGAATCCCCAGTATTGTTGTAGAATGTAGAAAATAAATTACTAAACAAAAACAAAGAAATTTGCAAGTGACCCCAAACTTTTGAACGGTAGTGTATATACTTAGGCAATGATCTCTTCTCTTAACTTTATGGACAGCTCATCTTTACTGATCATTTTATCGACAAGTCCAGGTATTTGATGTGTTCTAAATCAAGTGCACCTGAGGTATCTAATCTGTGCTTGAGGCAACACCTGATTTACATACTGTATTTGTGCTCTAATAGGGGATTTTATTCAGGGGGTTTGAATAATTGGGAGACTGCAGTAATCATTAAAAGGGGCCATTTGTGGTGAATTTGGAGAAACTACTATTAGTTGTGTTGAGCTTTTATTAATATTATTAATAACAGCTGTAGTATATACTTATACTATACTGTATATGTACAGTTTCTCTCTCTCTCTCTCTCATTTAAGTGAGCAGTCATTGTTGTGTAGTGCTCAAATTTTGATGATTTTTTTTCCAATATGCTGAAATAATAACATTTTCAAGTATACAGTATAATAAATATGCTAGTTACTGTACTGCACATGACACTGTATACTATATATGTGGGAGGATTTACACCCAAACATTGTTTAAAATAGCTTAAAATGTTACCGTAATCCCTTGAGCACGGTGACTACATGGATTAAACTTTCCCAAGGATGATTCCTGCACCATTTTAGCAACTCATTGTTATTTTTTTGGTAAGTACGTAAAAGTCCCAAATTAAAAGTAAATGAGTATTCATTCATTCATTCATCTTCTATACCACTTTTTCCTGTATTTAGGGTCGCGGGGACCTGGAGCCTATCCCAGGAGACTCAGGGCACACCCTGGACAGCGTGCCAATCCATCGCAGAGCACACACACACACACACACTCATTCACATCACACTATGGTCAATTTTTGGGAACGCCAATTAGCCTAATCTGCATGTCTTTGGACTGTGGGAGGAAACCGGAGTACCCAGAGGAAACCCACCAAGCACGGGGAGAAAATGCAAACTCCATGCACACAGAGACGGGAATCGAGCCTGGCCGGGAATCGAACCCGGACCCTAGAGGTGCAAGGCGACAGTGCTAACCATACGCCACCGTGCCGCAGTAAATGAGTAAAAAAATACAAATAAAAAAATTACCCAGTACTGGCCTATGGACAAAAAAAGGTATTTGTTTATTTAAATGCTGATGTTTAGATGGTTTTTTAAAGTTTTAAACTTTTGGACTTTGAGGGTCTAAATACTGTAAGCACATAACAAAAGGAAAGTCAAAACTGTTAATGAAAACGGGATCTTTTTCTTCCAGATAAAGAAACAAACCAAAAAAAAAATTATAAATTGGTCAAAATGTTTCCATTATTATATTACTATCTCAGTTCAACTTTAGGAAGAGTAAAAGATTTGGTCATGGGTTAACTGAGGCCAGAGAGTGAATTATGTTTTAAAAATGCTTTTTATTAGGACCGTTTTTGAATATCCTGAAACTAGGCAAAAAAGATGAGTAAAGCTTTTTTTAATTTTTTACATTTTTTTTACAGTACCTCTTTGAAAAAGCAGAGTTTTGATGCATTGGGCTTACAGCAATTCTCTGCCATCCTTACGTGATTTTGAGAGACATTTAGAACAAATCCTGCTGGGATATTCCTGTGTCTTCGGGAAAACTCGTAAACATACCTATCAAGCAGAGAGAAAGTGGAAATTAACTACAGCAAATGTGTACCGTAGCAGCATTTAAATGAGAAAAACAAATTGTACATTTAGTGCAGAGCCGTAGAGTAGTGCAATTTTTCTTTTCTCATATTTTGTGTTTATACCTTTATTTGATGCCAGCTAATGTTTTGAACAGAAGTGGATTAGGGCTGGCATATGCAATTTATTTGAGTTCAGACGTTAGTCTCAGAATGCTAACTTTTTTCTTAAAACCATCAAAGAATAACGTCAGAATTCAGAGATTAAAGTCAGAGAGTTCTGAGAATTCTGAGTAGACTATAACTAACAGTATTCTGAATTCCAAAGGGACTATTTCAAGGTCAACTGCACCACAGCCAATAAGCCAACACTATAAAATATTAATATACCGAATGTTGTAATCAAACGCAACCACGGGGGGTTGGAGGGGGGGGGGCAGGCAGGTTGGAATGGGTGGAGAAAAGTGTCAGGTGTGTTGTGCGATAAAAGAGTATCAGGGAGAGTGAAAGGAAAGGAGTACAAGACAGTGGTGAGACCAGCGATGCTCTACGGCTTAGAGACAGTGGCACTGAAGAAAAGACAGGAGGCAAAGTTGGAGGTAGCAGAACCGAAGATGTTGAGGTTCTCTTTGGGAGTGACAAGGATGGATAAGATCAAGAATGAGAGGGACAACCCTTCAATGTTACATGTTTTGGAAATAAAATCAGAGAGGCCAGATTGAGGTGGTTTGGACATGTTCAGAGGAGAGATATTTATCCTTCTACCGAATATATCCAAAGACCAAAGAGGAGATTTATGGATGTAATGAGAGAGGACATGAAGTTAGTTGGTGTAAGGGAAGAGGAAGCAAATGATAGGGTTAGATGGAGACAGATGATTCGCTGTGGCGACCCCTGGAAAGAAAGAAAAGACAAAGAGGAAGAAGAAGATTCTTTAACAATCAGAATTTTTACACTTTTGCATTTGATTTGGTACAAAAATGAATGCAGTGAGATTTAGCCAGTACTTAAATAATGTAAATCTTAGTTCATTAGCTCTTTGCCAGAAAATATATAATAATGTTTTGTGGAAGAGCTACGTGGCACAGCATGACTCACTGTATTGTGTGGGTTCAGGCCGTTTTGTATTCTGCATTCAGAGAGCTTTAAATATAATAATTTTAATCATACATATAGTGGAACCTCGGATTACGAGTAACGCGGTTTGCGAGTGTTCCACAAGACGAGCAAAGATTTTTAATAAATTTTGACTTGGAAAACGAACAAGTCTTGGTTTACAAGTACCGAGTATCATGTATCACGCATGCGCTTCTTGTTTTGACGCGGAGCGTCACGTGATCACAACTGAGGCAATGTTTGTTCTCTCTCATGCACTGCGGAATTGTGGGTAATCATCTCCTCTGCTGGGTCTTAGTGCGCGTCTCTCATATGCTATAATCAACATCTGTGCGCATGTGTACTGTTTACTATAACACTGTGAACATGTGTACGCATAAAACATTTTATTTTGTGTCTGTATGCGTGTGTGTACAGCATGCGCGTAAAGAAAAAGTAAGACTCATTAGAGAGGTTAAAAATCCGTTTTCTCTCTCTGCTTAAGGCTTAGCTTGTTCTTTGTGTCTGTGTGCGCGCGCGTCATTGTACACCGTGCCACACACACACACACACACACACACACACACACACACACACACACACAAACACACACACACACACACACACACACACACACACACACACACACACACACAGACCCCTCCTACTTTCGCCTTCACACACAGACACAAACACACTCTTTCTCTCTGCTCTACACAGAAACACTGCTCTGTCGCGATTCTTTTTAAAGGTAAAGTGCAGGTTAATTTGCTTTATTTTGCCTTTACAGCAGTGATTGCGTTAGTGTGTCGCTCAATTGAGTGTCATTAGAGAGATTTCTTGTTTATTTTTCAGATAAAACAGTTGTTTCCGTGTGTGTGAAAAGAGTGGAGGAAGGGTAACTGTGTAAGACAAGAAGGGGGAGAGGGGCTTCACACACACACATACACAGCGCCTGTGTGCACAAATGGAAACACTTATCTGTTGGGATTTATTTTCACTTTTTTTTAAGGTAAAGTGCAGGTTAATTTGTTTTATTTTTACTTTATATTTTGTGTTTATTATTTTTATGTATTTATTTTTTGGACTGTGGAATGAATAATTTGGATTTCCATTATTTCTTATGGGAAAGTTCGATTTGGTTTACGATTGTTTTGGAATACGAGTCTACTTCCGGAACGAATTATGCTCGTAATCCAAGGTTCTACTGTATTTAGAATTTAGTCAACATTACTCCAAACCAAACATGTTTTACATAATGCTTAATAATATGTCATTCATTTGATTCTGGATCACAAATCAAAATGATAAATACACAAATCACATTATTGTTTCTCGCTGACGTCCTGTTTCTTTTTTGACCTTAATAGAATTTGAACATTTCTGACCATCATTGAATTGATGTTGTGCCTATTATCTATATTCTGTAAATTTTTGTAATTGTCAACTGCCCTAGCAGTATGCACAACTTAAAATGCTTAATGCAAAATGCTGCCTAACTTTAACCTTGTTGTTGACCTAATGGTTATTTATTAAGCGTGTATATGTAGACATCTGATTGTTGTGTGTTTTTAAGTAAGTAATTCGGAGCAAAATGTACAAAACCAGCTCGTTCCATGAAGCAAATAGAAAAAGTATAGAAAGTATAGCTTGCTGTCTGGGCTACAGCTTTCTGGACTAAATTATCATTCTGGTTTGATTCCATTTACACATGATTGAGGTTCAATTTCGTAAATTTCATTCTCCTTTAAATAAAAATGTATTGTAAAATGTTAATATTCAGATTTTGTTTTCTTGTACTATTGTATGAATTAACGTTTTTGGATGTGAGACAAGTCATACACATTCAAGTCGAAGTGGGCATACTACATAATACTATATAGGATGTCAGAGCAATGAGGACCAGTGAGGTGCTGGCATATAGGACGGTGGTGTGCATCGTGTATACAGCCCATGTATTTAAGGATGCAACGTGCTGCCTTTATTGCCTTGCCCTCAATATTAAGGAAATGTCTAGAAAAATGTTGATTAGTAAAAAATCAATGAATGGCATCCATGCAAAACAACTGGATTAGATTGTAAACTTTAAATCAATAAATAAATGAGAAAAATCACTTGAATGACAAGGAACTCCTCTTTTAACTCATGTCATTATAAGAGACATGACTGACAAGACAAGACAAGAAACCTCTTTTAACCTCAATAGACATAACATTATGTACTGTAGAGTACAACAAAGAACACTATAAACATGGAGTAACCAGCAGCAGTCTAATGCAGTGTTGATGATGTGGAACTAATTTCATGGGGCATGATTTATTACATGTGTAATTTATATCATCTGATAAATTGTGTGCACATTTAGCAGGTGTGTTCTGGGTGATTTACAAATAATTATTGTAAATGATTTTGTCTGCGAAATGCGTGTACAGGGGAATCTATTTAATGAGATTTTTGTGTGTACTAATTGTTCTCAAAAGCCACACAGAGGATAGATTGTAAATAGATAGCTACAGCAGAAATATTTGTTTGTTCTTAATATATGCATTATTAATTTATTAGACCATAACTCTATGGAATGCACTATGTAGCACCGATTTTCTGTGATATGTACGGTATGTACTGTAATTGCATTAACAATAGAACTTATAATGCGTGATATAGAGTGGTGTGGTGGTGATAGAATACAATAGAACTTATAATGCGTGGTATAGAGTGGTGTCTCTATATAATTGCCTGCTGATGGTAAAGCAAGAACAAAACATGTTTGTTTGCATCTGGTAGACAAGATACATTTCTGCATATATTACTGTCAAATGTAAAGGAAATGTGTATAATTTTTTCCCCAATATGCTGAAATTATAACAATCCATTTTCAAGTATACAGTTTAATAAATATGCTAGTTACTGTACTGCACATGACACTGTATACTATACATGTGGGAGGATTTACACCCAAACATTGTTTAAAATAGCTTAAAATGTTACCGGAATCCCTTGAGCCCGGTGACTACATGGTTTAAACTTTCCCAAGGATGCTTCCTGCACCATTTTAGCAACTCATTGTTATTTTTTTTTGGAAATATTGTAAGTAGCAAGGTGGTACCAAGTAGCACTGTTGCCTTGCAC
The DNA here is from genome assembly GCA_030522415.1 of Channallabes apus. Taxonomy (NCBI): domain Eukaryota; kingdom Metazoa; phylum Chordata; class Actinopteri; order Siluriformes; family Clariidae; genus Channallabes; species Channallabes apus. The sequence continues at coordinate 24,339,682 of CM060122.1, read as the reverse complement.
CTCCTGGGTGCAGGTTCAATTCCCTCCTAGGGTCTTTGTGCATAGAGTTCGCATGTTCTCACCGTGCTTGGTGGGTTTCCTCCGGGTACACCGGTTTCCTTCCACAGTCCAAAGACATGCATATTAGGCTTATTGGCCTTCTCAAATTGTCCTGTAGTGTGTGAATGTGTGTGTGCCCTGCTATGAATTGGCACCCTGTCTACTGTAGGGTGTACCCTGCCTCCTGGGATAGGCTCCAGGGCCCCCCATGACTGTATGCAGGATAATGCGGTATAGAAGATGAATGAATTGTAATAGCAGGACTGTATTCATACAGAAAAAGTAATATTGTGTGGAAGGCGATGTTGGGTAATAAGCTGAAACCTTTAGATATCCTTTGGGAGTACCAGTATATTTAATAAAATAGAAATTTTGATTTGATTGAGATTGAGATTCTTTGACTGATGGCCTCATAATCATCACACTGAACTTTCATCTCAAACTGATAATAAAAAAAATAAATAAATCTAGAATGGATGGAAGTTTTTCATGAGTGATTTCGTTATTACTGTTAAATATGTCTCATTTCTCATTTCAAATCAGATTTGAAGGTTGATACAATGCCTGGTAAAAAAATATATATAAATAAACTATTTCAGAAGGGACATAAAGCTAAGAAAATGAAAGAAAATTGCTGAATTGGGTGAAGAACTGTTCAAAGCATTAATAAAACCTGGTGTGAGTTTGGGGAACTCTAAACTTCTCCAAAGAAATGTGCTCAACGAAGGAACCAGGCCGTCTGCTCTGCCTGGGTTCAGAGATGTCACCAGATGTCATCAACCTAGCAGATTTCATGATGGCACTGATAGAGACCCCTTTCTTTTTTTTCTCTCAAACATTGGAAGTCTCACACAGTATGATGCAGATCAATCCCTGCTATCTGTTTTCACCCAAGTGAGGATGGTTTCCTGTTGAGTCTGGTTCCTCTGAAGGTTTCTTCCTACTGCCATCTCAGGGAGTTTTTCCTTGCCACTGTCGCCATCACCCTCGGCTTGCTCATCAGGGACAATCTTATCGTTTTGATCCATACACATTCACATTTCATACAAACATAAATAATTATTTTGATTGTGTAAAGCTGCTTTGCGACAATGTCAATTGTTAAAAGCACTATACAAATAAAATTTTATTAAATAAAAATGATTGGACTTTGGAGCAATGGAATGAGTTCAGATTGACCCTACAGTATTTCAGAATGATGTGCGTGTCAGGGTAAGAAGGGAAGCACATGAAGCGATTCACCCATCATGTACAGTGTCCATAGTACAAGCCTCTGGGGGCACTGCTATCATCTGGGGTTGCTGCAGATGGTCAGGTCTAGACTCAGCAATGCCATGTGGCGTTCCAACCTCAGCATCCTTCTACCGATATATTCACAATCTCTCCTCTGAAGATGTCCAAACAACCTCAATCTGGCCTCTTTGACTTTATCTCCAAAACATCTAACATGGATTGTCCCTCTGATGAACTCGTTCTTGATCCTATCCATCCTTGTCACTCCCAAAGAGAACCTCAACATCTTCATTCATTCATTCATTCATCTTCTATACCGCTTTATCCTGTATTAGGGTCGTGGGGACCTGGAGCCCATCCCAGGAGACTCTGGGCATAAGGCAGGGTACACCCTGGATAGGGTGCCAATCCATCACAGGGCACACACACATACACACACTACGAGCAATTTGGGAACGCCAATTAGCCTAACCTGCATATCTTTGGACTGTGGGAGGAAACCGGAGTACCCGGAGGAAACCCACCAAGCACGGGGAGAACATGCAAACTCCATGCAAACAGAGACGGGAATCGAGCCTGGCCGGGAATCGAACCCGGACCCTGGAGGTGCAAGGCGACAGTACACCACCACAGTACGCGACCACTACACCACCGTGCCGCTGTCAACATCTTCAGCTCTCTGCTACCTCCAGCTGTGCCTCTTGTCTTTTCTTCAGTGCCACTGTCTCTAAGCCGTAGAGCGTCGCTGGTCTCACCACTGTCCTGTACACCTTTCCTTTCACACTCGCTTTTATCACATAACACATCTGACACTTTTCTCCACCCATTCCAACCTGCCTTCACCTCCTTTGAACATTCTCCGTTGCTCTGGACCGTTGAACCTAAGTACTTAAAGTCCTGCACCTTTTTTACCTCTGCCCCATAGCGTCACCGTTCCACTTGGGTCCCTCTCATGTTCACATGTATTCCGTCTTACTGCGGCTAACCTTCATTCCTCTGCTTTCCAGAGGAATGAAGCAGAGGAATGAAGGAACAGTACAAAGGAACAGTATTTTTTAAATATATTAAATAACCTCTAATATGCTATTTAACTGAAAAGTCATGAGGTCTCCAGTATGTACAGTAAATCCATATATTTTTATTTTGCGATAATATAAAATAACCAGTCATAAGCTTAACTTTTCCGAATTAAACGCCATTTAAATTAAAATTCATGTGGCTGTTGAAAGAAATTGAAATTTATTGCAAATAGCATTGCATGATGAAACTTTGGGCAAGACATAGACATGACATGAAGTCAGTGTAAAAACTCCCAGTGGAAAATAATAACAAATCACTTTCACCCTTGTCATTCTCTTTTCCAATTTACACAGTCACACTTGAACCACAGTAATGGATCTCAGGCTTTCTCCTCGTAATAAAAGCGAGGCGCGGGTTTAGTCCAGATCCAGGAAGAACTCAAAAAGTCATGCAGTGGAGCTATCAGCGAGTGGCATACTGTACATGCGGAGTGATGTTATGGACCACTAGAGAATTTACATTCTCCCACCTTAAGCCCTGCTCCTTACCCTATATTCCAGTAAACACCTAGCCGTGTGTCCGCGTGTCTGTGGTTCCACCCGTGCAAAAAGATTGAACCTGTTACATTGGTTAAAATGAACTAAAATTCAATTCATTACTTACGTATATTGCCTATATTGTGCTAAAAAAATTGTCACTCTATTCTGCCGAATCCTGAGCTCTATATACTGTCTGTTTCTACAGCAAAACAAATAACGGCTAAAATGTTCTGAGCTCCAAAGGCTACGAGTGGATTCCCACCTCATCCCATACTCATTGTTCCGTAGCATACATACTTGGATTTGTCCAATTTTTCTTGTGAGCTCAAGGCAACATTGTTACTTATGTCAACAAATTTCACTGTTGTAGATTTTTTTTTTTTGTGTCATAAACAAGGATTGAGTAGGAGGTCCTGCCTTCTTGAAACTTTTATTGAAAACTTGGCCTTGAGAAAGAGAGTTTCGCTCTTGATTTTGATTTAGTCTCATTTTTATTGATAATAATCCTAACTTTTTTTTTTTACATATAATCATTTTTTCAGCACAAAATAGGCAATATAATGAATTTAAGGGGTTTATCTCTATATAGGCTAGTCCTGGCATTGGAATTGTCAGCAGTGGTAAAGCCCTTATAAGGTTTACCTCCATTGTATGATTCACACAACACAAGCACTTATTTAAATGTATACCCTTATTCTATTTTAATTAGCTAGTTATCAAAATCTGTTAAGAGGACAAGAGAGGGAAATTGTCAAAGATCTAAGGTCAGCGGTTCAAGTCCCAGCTCCAATAAGCTGTCACTGCTGGGCCCTTGAGCAAAGTCCCTGTCTTGTAGTATCATGACTGTCCCTGTGCTCTGACCCCAGATTCCTAACATGCTGGGGTACAGTATGTGAAGACAAGAATTTCACTGTGCAGTAACGGATATGTGACAAAATACAGGCATCTTCTTCATCATTCTCGTTGAATCTAAAAGACTGATAAGCTCTGTCTGTCTTCTAGAAAATATAGTTAACACTGCAGAGCTGCTGCATTTCACACTTCTAAGAAAAACAAATGACACAAGAGTGATGAGCATTATTAGCACTCATCACATTATTATGAGTCAGCATACAGGAAAGAGGTGAAGCATCGTGGAGACTGGTGTAAAAGCAACAATCTGCCTTTTTAGATAAGCAAAAAAATTAATGGCACAGTGAAGAAATTCAAGTAGTCTTGGGCATAGAGATGTGGCATAATGCCACTGTCTGTATATGAATTCAGATTTGAAGTGATTGTGTCTTAACTCAAGTTTTATTATTATTATTATTATTATTATTATTATTATTATTATTATTATTAATAATAATAATAATAATAATAATAAATATGAACTCTGTCACTATATCCCACACTGTAAAAAAATTCTTGCTACTCCAACTAAAAAATTTCTAGTGACCTGTTGCATCTAAAATTTTTAGTTGGCTCAATTTAAGTTGTATAAACTATTTTGTTTTTGCTGTGCTGATTACCTCTAAATGTACACACAAATTGAAATAAAACATTCTGTCAACTAAATGTTCTATGCTGAATAAACATGCCTAGTTAGGCCAACAAGCAGTGTCAAATTGAAATATAATGTTGTGTCAATTAAATGTTCCAAGTTGACTGAAAGGTATATTTTGAATTGGAAATTATGCTTGCATAATTATAAAATTAACATCTTAAAGTTTACTTGAGTAGGTTATTCACTGTGGCCACATTTCAAATAACATGACACATTCCTCTAAATTTGAATATTTTTTTAATGTAAACTTTAAACACCTGTTAAAGACTATCAACATTGATTAAGTGCAATCCAGCTACTCTATTTCAACAAATAAACAACTGCTGCATTGTTATAACAAAATATGCAAATAACATTCCAAAATGCAAGAATTAAACTGTGCCCTTAAGATTCATGTTACAAAGCTTACTAATATCACACTCAGTCAAAACAGTATACTGGATAAATAGACTTCTGCCTTGTAGAACAAAACATACTGATATTTCTCAGTAAAAACGTGCAGTGGCTTATTTGAAAATAAAATATTTGCTTTAACTCAGAAATGGTTTAAGATATAAAAAAAAAATGTTGTGAAATAATTTTGCCAAGCTCCAAGATTGTTTGCAGATGCAGTAAGCAGTGTTTCCCAGATATTCTCCCTATAATACCTGAAATACAAAAAGAAAAATATATGAATAACTAATTAAGTAACCGTTTGTAGTTCAAAACCATTAAAAATCCTAGACAAAAAATGTCCGTTTAGCCATTATAACCGTTTTCAGACACTATAAGGTTAATGAATGATGAAGGAGTGAGAACATTAAGCTCCCTCAGTGCCGCACTAACTCGCTGTCTTTTTCAAATAGCCTTTGAAATTATCAGTCATTAAAATGAATAAAATTCATGTAACGTAATTAAACTTTAGCGGTTTCATAGATTAACATTAATATCAATGTACATACCATCTGAAAAAAAAAATGCGTTAGGAGCTGAAACGAGTGCATTGTCAGATAACTACTGTAACACTCCAAATTATATACATAAACACTCGAAAATATAATGTTCTAAAGCTTGCTGCTGGATAATATATATGTTATAAAGCTAAAATTGCTGATTATTTTGCAGGACAGTTAGTTTCCATGAAGTACTCACCATTTCAGGAGGAAATAGCGGGAAGTTCGAAAATTCTGGAAGAACGCTTTTGCGCATGCGCAGAGGTCCGTCTTGTTCGTCCAACATAAAATTGTTTGTGTGCAGTTAAATGTTTCATGAACACAGTTTTACTCGTTGCCTTGATGAAACTTTCTTAGTTGAGTAATGAAATTTATACAATCATTGAGAAAACATATTTTTCTTTTTTGACACCAGTATTATATTAGCCCAACATATATTTCTTTGTTCCAACAACTATTTTCAGGATTTATTTTTTACAGTGCAGGATACACTGGTAAAAAGAAACAGGACACAGCTGTCAAAGAAAAAGTAAATTTTAACATTTAACACATTATGTTTAATTCTTTAAAAATCCTACAATGTGATTTTCTCATAGTTGAGGTATACCTATGATGAAAATTACAGGCCTCTCTCATCTTTTTAAATGGGAGAATTTGCACAATTGGTGGCTGACTAAATACTTTTTTACACTATATATATATATATATATATATATATATATATATATATATATATATATATATATATATATATATATATATATATACAGTCTCTATAACTGTCTCAGGAACAATGTAAGGCGTGTATTCATGGTCACGCGTTTTGGTAATACAAGTGTAGATTGCAGTATTCTTTAGACATTTTGACATTTTTTAAAATGGGTTTTCAAAATTAATTTCATCATGATATTGGATGAAACACATCTTAACCTTTATCATTACTGTAAATGAAGGGCTTGATCCTTTTTGTGAGTTAATCCATTCATGACCTTTTTTTCCTGCAGCAATCATGGAAGGATTTCCAAAGAAACCAAGAAAACCCGTGTCTAATGAAATGCATGAATATTGTTTTAACCCAACTGAACAGCTCTCTAAAATTGACTACAGTATTAAAGCAGCAACAGACAATAAGGAATTTTTGACTCCATTCTCTGAGGTATACCAAAGTCAGCCATACAGTATGTATCTCTGAACATCATATCCTGATGATTTGGATGCAGATGCATATACGGGTAGAAAGGAGTAGAAAATTGGAAATGGCAGCAAAGATGAAAAATTGGAAACCTCAGTGGAACCTCAGATTGAGGGCATGAGCCCATAATGAAGTGCAAGTGCCACATGCATTGTGAAGACACTACAAAAAGAGGGAATATCTTCTCACGTCCACACATAGTCATTTGACAATTGATTTTCTTTTGGGTATCATTTTTATGACAACGCGTGACTGTTTATACGTATATTGTTCATTTCAATGATAATCGTAGCATTTGCAAATTCTATTTGAATTTAAGGGGGCATCATTAGGGTTGTGTGATCTTGAACTATCTTTTCCATCTCTCCTTGTCCTCTGTAATATGCCTACAAAACAGACTCTTCATTGCCCTTCCTCATACCTTCTCCTGTCTGTCTCCTAGTCTCCTTAAAACTTCCTTTGTTCTTGAGTCTGGTTTTGACGATGCCGTTGGAAAACACAGAAAACACAATTTATAAAGCAAATCGCAAGCTACTTATGAAATTTCTGCCAAACCGGGTTTTTAAAGCTCACTTGTAACCATATCACAATATTCATTCCTAGGTTTACTGGCAGAACAAGTAGTAAGCATCATTCACAAGACTCACCATTTAAACTATTATGTGAAGATTCAACCGTTATACGAAGATCCATTTTTAATCATGTGAAACTGATAGAAACCACCAAAATACTGTATGCTACTCGCCGGGGGGGGAAAAAAAACCCTTCATCCACTTTTCAAAATCTATGACAGGCATTTTCTTTTATGTGCGTTTTGTCTGTATTGTCAGATCTGATAAGAACACCCTTGAGGTAATATCTCTTTCTACTTTATGTTGAATATATGTTGAATAATATGTTGAACACAAACTCAGAAGTGGATTGTTTTCACCGACATAACAGCTAAAATAAAGCCTATGTTAAATAAACGGTATAATTTGGGTATAAGCAGAGGTGGAAAGAGTAATAAAATTTTGTACTCAAGTACAAGTACTGTTACTTCAGTGAAATTTTACTTAAGTACAAGTAAAGTTACCATTATAAAAATCTACTCAAGTAAAAGTAAAAAGTAGCTCATTAAAAAATTTACTCAGAGTAAAAGTTACCGAGTTACTTATTTATTTTTTTAACAGCGGGGGTGGGATGAGGCATTCTAGCGTAGTTCAAAAAAGATGAGCAGATATAAATCTCAAACTAGTTGTTTTTAACTGAAGGAACACCTTTGCATAATAAAGCTGTTGTCTTTCTTGTGCTTGAAAATCAAAGTGGTCACTTAAATATGGTGTTACGTCCCAGTCTAGGGTCATACAGCAAAAGAATGGTTCAGGGTTCTATTTATAATATATATAACTGTATGGAAATGGTGGTATATGGCAGAAAGAACTAGATCCAATCATTAACTGATGAAATAATGAGGTTTGTATACACACACACACACACACACACACACACACACACACACACACACACACACACACACACACACCAGGAGGAGGATCAGATTCAGGATGGACCCAGGCCAAAATAATAAACAAAATGGTATTTATATTTAGTAGCTAGATTACCTGCAAAAAAAACAACAACACACAAACAAAAATACAGGTACCTTCCCGGACTCCCTAAACCAAAAACAGTAAAATTATCTACAAATATATACAAAGACCAACCAAACCAAAGGGACAAATCAATAATCAAAGTCAATTGGAGGCAAAAAGTCAAAACCAGAATACACAACCAAATATCAAAACGCCAAAATCACAATCTCTTTCATCTTTCCCGCGTCTCTCTCCGGTTAATATATGGTCGCGCTAGTCGATGACGTCACTCAGGGTGGAAGCGACCATGTGGAAGGTCAGGTGATGCCGATGTCAGAAAACCTGGAGTGGAGTCTGGAGCGGCGCGCGACCAGGACATGATACACACACGCGGCGCAACGGAGCATTTATACAAAGCATAATATTTTTTATTATTTTATAATTTTCATTCATTTATTTTTCACTCAGTAGCGAATATGATTTAAAATGTAGCGAATTACAATACTTCAAACAAAACGTACTTAAGTAAAAGTAAAATTACAGATTTTTAAAACTACTTTAAAAAGTAGAAATACACAAAAAAGCTACTCAATTACAGTAACGCGAGTAAATGTAATTCGTTACTTTCCACCTCTGGGTATAAGTATTGTATGCTTCAGGCACGTGCACTCATAGGAGGCAGGTGAGGCAGTGCCTCACCTTGCCACCAGGGGCGTTAAAGGGCTCAACATGGTTTCCTCAGCTGTCACCATAAGTTGTTAAAAATGAATAATATAATAAAACAATATAATATCTGTCCTGTGGTCTATGCTTTTAATGCAATTTTGGTGTGTTTCCTATACATTTGGATCATTTTCATAGTCAAAATAGCTGTATTTCTTGTTCAAATAACAACGGGAGACGAGAATCATGGAGGCTGAGGCAGTGACAGGTAGTGCCTCTCAGCGCGTGCGTGTGAGAGTGTGCACCACTCACACACTGTACTGAGCGCGTGCAAACGGCGCGTGCTTGCAGTCAGCGGGAAAATACAGCCCTTGAGGCAGCCAGTACCTTTGCCTCAAAGATGGGGGCGATAGTGAGCCTGCGGCTAATAGTTCACGACACGAGTAAATGCGAGAGTAAATTAAGAAGAAAAAAAAGAAAAGAAAAACAACCAACAACATTCGGTGCTAACGCGTTGCTATTTGGCTTTATTTTCCCTGAAAATGGAGGATATAATCTCGAAGACAAGAAATTTTTCAAAACTTCATTTACAAGTAAAGGTAAGAATACTGCAGTGGTGTGTTTAAATGTACAGTGGTGTGTTTAAAATGTTATTAAATTTAATCAAGAATGGGATAACAACCATGTATGCTTGTAAATCTGACTTGTGAGTCAGTGCCTTAGCGTCATACAGTACGTTTGTAAATCTGACTCTGAGTCAGTGCCTCACCAACCCCAACCCTCACCGCACGTCACTGGTATGCTTGCTCAATGGGTTCCATTTCATGGGGACATAGCTGCATTAAAATGAACCACTGGTGTGTGGATAATGAGGCCAAGATATCTACAATAAGGACATCAGCAAGAATTGAATTGATTTTGAAAGATCTAACCAGAGACAAACAGATGTATCCTCTTTAAAAACCTGACCTGTATGCCATTTTTTATGGTCCAATTTGATTTGACATCTTTACACGAGATATTCCTGTGAAGTCACGCAAGCCTTTAATTATAAGGATACTCTTCTGATGAACAGAATCATCTACTGTATACAGTTTTGCTTCTGATGGTTAACATGGTACCAGACACAGCTGTTTACAGTACATCACTCACAGTGTTTTAGTGATTAGCACTGTCGCCTTATACCTCCAGGTCCTGGGTTCGATTCCTGCGTCTGGTCTGTCTGCATGGAGTTTGCATGTTCTCTGCGTGCTTGGTGGGTTTCCTCCTGGTCCTCCGGGTTTCCTTCCACGGTCAAAAACATGCAGAGTAGGCGAATTGCCATTTACAAATTGCCAATAGTGTATGAATAGTGTGTGAATGTTGATTGAAGGTACTACCACAGTTGTACAAATGGGAAATACAATGGTCTCAATTGGCCTCCATGGGCCCTAGTAGGACTACAGTGGTTCTTAGATGGATGGATGGATGGATGGATGATTGAGCAATAAGCTATATATTTTAGAGATCCACAGATGTTAGATATTCAGTTATTGGAGAGCATACAGTAACATGAATCTTGCATCAGTTAATGTCTGTTAAAAAGTCAATAATACACAGACCTCTGCGCACTTAAGGGCACTAGACAGCAGTTTGTACCAGCTGTGAGATTACAAGCAAGTAAATAAAATACATAAAACAAATTAAATCCTGAAAGATTTCAGAAACCTGAAACATGACCAGTAATATCATTTGTCATGTTGGCTTTGTGGTAAACAAATGTCTATGTGAAAGAACTTTGGTGATAGTACATTCCCTAGAAGAAAACCCACATGGACATAGGGAATAAATGGAAATCTCTACACAGAGAGTAACCTGAGCTATTGATTAACGCAGTGACTCCTGGGAAACCTAAAAAGCAGATAGTAGGTATTCCAACTCTCCCAACATTGATTGAGAGGCGTGATGAAGCCACCACACACTCACTCACTCACTCATCTTCTATATCGCTTTATCCTGTATTCAGGGTAGCGGGGAACCTGGAGCCTATCCCAGGAGCTTTAGGGAATGAGGCAGGGTACACCCTGGATAGGGTGCCAATCCATCGCAGGGCACACACACATACACACACTCATTCACACACTACGAGGAATTTGGGAACACCAATTAGCCTAATCTGCATGTCTTTGGACTGTGGGAGGAAACCGGAGTACCCGGAGGAAACCCACCAAGCACGGGGAGAACATGCAAACTCCATGCACACAGAGACAGGAATCGAGCCTGGCCGGGAATCGAACCCAGACCCTGGAGGTGCAAGGCGATATTGCTAACCACTACACCACCGTGCCGCCACCACCACACATACTTCATTCATTCATTCATTTTCTATACCGCTTAATCCTGTGTTCAGGGTCGCAGGGGACCTGGAGCCTATCCCAGGAGACTTCGGGCACTAGGCGGGGTACACCCTGGACAAGGTGCCAGTCCATCGCAGGGCACACACACATACACACACTCGCACACCCAATCACACACTACGGGCAATTTAGGAACGCCAATTAGCCTAACCTGCATATCTTTGGACTGTGGGAGGAAACCGGAGTACCCGGAGGAAACCCACCAAGCACGGGGAGAACATGCAAACTCCATGCACACAGAGACGGGAAGCGAGCCAGGCCGGGGAATCGAACCCAGACCCTGAAGGTGCAAGACGACAGTGCTCCACACATACTTTTACTAAAATATTCAGGGACAGTTCATCACCGCTGCATTGTTTACTGTCTATGGCTTCAGCACAAAAAAATGTCAGTAACATACCTACATGTTTAATTGTGTCATCTAGAAAAGAGGTGTTCCTCACTGATTTGTGTTCTTCCAAGCTCTTACAGGTCTTAAGTTTAATATTTCTTTGGATTATAATGAATAGGTCCATATCTTCCTCACATGTGATGAGAGCTGGCTACACATTACTGTACATATTCACATCAGCAACAAACGCCCCTTAAAATATGCATCATGTGTCATTATGCACTTTGTCCTACTTGCAGGACCATGCTCCATGTTCAGATTTTTTGACAACAGACTACAAAATGGCCCTGCTAGACCTACTTGTCTGTGTTACAAAGACACAGTGGTGATGGAAAACCTTTTGCTGAATGTCAGTCAGATAAATGTCCTGCTTAGAGAGTAGGGCCTAAAGCACTTTTAAAGATAAGTGCATATGAATAAAGAGCTAAAAGTTTTTTGGTTGGAAATATTTTATCAAGAACTTGCTGATTGTGATAAGGATGGCACAAGACATGACTGCTAAAGTAGTATCTTAAGCTTGGCATAATGTTGGTGGGGCTTTCTCAAGTCTACAGGCTCTCACACAGGAAGATGAATGGAGTGTGTAAGTTTGAGGTAATACTTTTTTTTAATAATGTTGCATTCCACAACACCTTGCATAGCCAGCAAAAACAAGTCAATAATTACTTCCCATTAGCAAACTGCTCAAAGCAAAACAAAAAGTAGAGTACATTTGCGACAAACCTGATGTATGATTTAGTTTGCTGTATGGGCTTATAGGCCTGTATGGGTCACAAACACATCAGGTATAAATCAAATAGCCATCAAACCCTTATTAATAACAATCTCAGACATAAATGTATTTAATTTATAAATTGGAATTTTTTTTTTTTTCGTTTTTGGTAATTTTATTTATATGTGATACTCTCATATATTCTAGATTCATTATACATAACTGAAATATCTCAAAATACTATGTTTCATTTTAAGTTTGAGTAAATTACAGACAGTATGAATGCAATGTACCATCTTGGTTGAGTTTACTATACAGTCGACCCCCGAAATTTGCAGGGGTTACATTCCTAAAGCACCTGCGAATTGTGAAAGACCACAATGGTGGTTTAAACCCTAAATATGACTCCAAATATATATATAATAAAATCCTTTGAATACACTACCCTTAAAAAAGAATGTGAAGGTAAACCTGTATACTGTATAGTACTGTACTGCTGTGTCTCCAGCAGTTCTAGAATGTAAAATACAGATGTTACCTCTATATCTACTGTAATTCATGCAAGCGTGTTTTCTTTGGCGTAATAATTCACCATCACAAGCTGTGTTTTCCTCTATGGTTGCTTTATGTTCTTTATGCTTTATGTTCTCTCTACAGTTCCAGGAAAATGTATACAGTATTATACTATGGAAATTTAGTAATATAATAATTTAACTTTAATATTTGCTACAAAATTATTAAAATATATTATTCTTAATAGTTTTGCATTAAAATGCATTGAAAATTATATATTGCCACAAAAAAAGCATAAAACATTGTGGGGGATATTTGCGGTTTCTGCATCAATAATAGTGAGGTTCTAAGGAAAAATATGCGAATGACTGAGGCCGCGAATTCTGGACTGAGATTTCCCGGGGGTCGAGTGTATGCGTGACTTGACAGTTCCCCAGAAGATGATCATCAACAACATTCACAAGGAGAATAAACCACATAAGGTGCTTTATTAAAGCATTTTCATGGAAAGTTGTTTGGAAGTGAAAGGTGTGGTAGGAAAAGGTCTGCAAGCAACAGAAATAACCGCAACCTTAAGATGATTGTCAAGTAAAGCTGATGCAGGAACTTTACGAAGCATCACAAGGAGTGGAGTGAGGCTGGAGTTAGTGCATCAAGAGCCTTCATACACAAATGTATTCAAGAAATTGGCTACAACTGTTGCATTCCTGTTATTAAGCCACTCTTGACCTCCAGAACAAACATCAGAAGCCCCCCCCCCTTTTTTTTTAATGGAAGTAAATTTTGCATTTCATTTGAAAGTACCAGAGTCTGACACAGAGTCAGGCACAGAATCCAAGTTGCTTGAAGTCCAGTATGAAGTTTTCACAGACAGTGAGGATTTGGTTGTTCCACTGTGTTTTTATCAAGTTCAGTCAAAGCAGCTGTCTTTTAGAGCTCCTCCTGATTCTGTCTGCTGACAAGCTTTATGGAAATGTTGATTTTTTTTTTCCCAGCAGGACTGATCACCTGCACAGTGGCAAAACTACCACTAACTGATTTGCTGACCATGATATTACTGTGCTTGGGCTTCAGTAAAGTCTCACCAGTGCCACAGGCTTTATGTGATCGTCTTTATACTATGCTATGCAGCATTGATGCACGAATTTGAAGAAATTTTGCTAAATTTCTTTTTTTTTATTTTATCTTAGCAAATATTCTAGTATATTGAGGTGCTGGATCCCCTCCCACACCCCCCACCCCCCCCCCCCCACACACACACACAGACACCGCCAAACCATTTTTATGAGATGTACGCTGTAAGCATCAAAATAAAATTAAAAAAGCCTTTAAATATTTAAATACGGTTAATTTACCTGTAATTTATCTAGAATATATGAGAGTTTCACTTTTTAAATTAAATTATAAGTAAATTAGCTGTTTCAGGATATAAAATCTTTTTGAAATGCACTGTAGATATATGTTTATCTACTTTGTACAGCATTAAAGAACTTGGGTCTTGATGTCTGTCTGTGTCTGGGTGAAAACATTTAACATGATGATGTATTACAACATGACAGATTCTGTCCAGTGACATTTTGTATTATAGCACTAGTAGATAAGAGATCCCATGTATTATTACTGTACATGCTGCCCTCATCAACACTGCAGTTTTAATGCAAATTAATACAGTGCAGTAAAGTCCATTTACCAAACTTTGTAGATTTACTGTACAACATGGAAATGCAAGTAGTTGAGATTATATCACTGATGTTTACATGTACATATTTAATGTTACATGGTCTCAATTTGTTAAAGAATATTCCTAAACATACAGCATCATGAAGACGTAGGAGGTATCAAAGCAATCTGGGAAATGGAGCTGGACACACCTACGCATGTTCTACACATTCCACATTATACATTTTTTCCCCAAGAGTAATGAGCCATATAAAGTTTAGTTGAATAGAATAAGGTCTTCTAGTCTCTTAAGACCAAAATGGAATGTTTTGTAGTCTTATCAGAGACTCCTCATCACCCTAAAGAACAGCATCCGCTTAGTGATTCATGGTACTGGGAGCATCAGTCTGAGGTTACTCATGGCATTTTTGTTGATTTTCTGACTCATGTGCTAAAGTCTATTTAAATCCCAGGTTGTAATATAAAAGAACTGAAAGGGGGAACATGGAGCTTGCCACATCAGTGCACAAATAAAATGCCTCAGCACTGCTCGATATGATAACCTGCTCATTTATATTAGCCATGTCACTTATTTAAGTTTACTTCCTACAGTATAGAAATAAGAATTTCCTAATTTTCTGCATAAATTGGTTAGGAAATGTTATCGGAGTTACAAATATAAACAAAAACAATACAGTATTTTTAAGCTGATAAACACAATCATGATCTTTTGTGTCTTTCCTGAACAAACCCACCAGGTGATGGCGGGAAAAGTAAGTGAAACGGTGTTTTAATATTTGGTTAAAACATTTTGGCAAAAATAACCTCAAGCAAGCAATTGCTTTCGTTGACTCTGTTGAAAATCAGATCATATTTCATAACCACAATTTATGCAGAAAGCCAGAAAATTACCAATGGTTCATTGTTTTTTATGCCACTGTATTACTGTATGTCAATCTGTATTTTGCCTCGAGCAATCAGAAAGGGTCTAATGATCCTAAGGAATTCACTCTGGACGCAGTAGCTTTGATCGATTTGTAGAGGAAATAAGCGACTATCTTATTTTGTTATGCTGAGCCAAACTGAGTACGTTTCTCACATCCTACCTCAGAGAATAGTTGCTGGGGTCCTGAGTATACTGTGTACAGATCTCTTCAGGTGTGGACTCCAGGAGAGAGGGGAGTTCTTCTGCTAAATAACGCAGCATGGCCAGGCACAGTTTCCTCTCATCACCTTGGACCTTGCAGCACTGATCGATGCCTGGGTGTTTGGGAAACGGTGAATCCTTCCCACAAGACTTTTCTGAGATCTCTGTTGCCTTAAAGAGATGGACATATTTAATAATAATATAGCGTCCTATGACTTTGGATAATGACAATTATAGGAATATCTGTGCCAGTAAAATGTCAAAAACAAAAATGCTAAGTAAAAACTAATATTTTTATTTTATTTTATAAGCACTTTCAATCATTATTAGATTCCCAAGTGAAAAAAAATACACTTTAGTGTATTACAAATATATTGAAATCCTGGATAATACACTGCAAATATACTAACAAAAAGTTGTACCATCAGTTAATATATAAAAAGTATACTAACATCATGCTTTTACCAAATTTTGGAATTAAACTTTAAATATACTTAAAAATTATTGTATTATAATACTTTAAATGAAAGGTTGGTCTAATTTCCAAAGTATACTTATTTAAACTTGTTTTTCAATATATTTTTGGTATATTTTTTTTTAATATGCTCGAAATAATCATTATACAAATGTACAGAAAGTATATATTAGAATACAAATTTTAATATATGGTAGTCTCAGTATATTATCAGTTAAATGTAAATTTACTTATATTGAGTGCACTACTCTCTCATGCGCGCGCTTTTAGACTCGTTTTTGCACGCTGAATCTCTCCCTCGCGTTCCTGCGCGCTCAAAATCACTTTTGCCGTTCAAGATAATTTATATTTTTACTCTCTCACTCTTCTGTCCGCTCACTGTCATAAAGCGACACACAAACTGCAGCAGGGGGGTAAACTTTGCGACTTTTCCAGCCAACCGGAGACTAGACAGCGCCCCACCAGCCAATCAGAGCTAGAGGCGGGCAGATTCGTACTGTCCGTTCTCTGATTGGCTCCCCAGTTCTCCACTTCTAGTTTGAATTAACGGCTGAAGCTGTATCATCGCGTGCGTTAGTTCGTATCGTTATTATTTTATTTTCATCGGCATAAGGTAAATTTAACGGTTTTAAATTAAGTACATACTTTTATCTATAGTTTATATTGTCTAGTGTGTTGTTGTTAATGTGTTATGTACTTTGCTTGTGGTATAATGGCTCTGTAGCTCTCGGCCTGTTTTCAGTCTCTGTGTAATAGAATCAACACACCAGGTTTAAACTAATACTGTACCTGTAGATTCTAATACTAATGTCTGTCTGTGTTCACACACCAGATTTACATTTTAGTTTGTCTGTTTGTATGACAACCTGATGTTTTGTTGAGCACAAATAAACTATAGTAGTGCTTTTTTGTAACCTTGTGCAAATTAAATCTGTTGAACTCATGAATAAAATCTGCCTCATAATTACTGATGTAATGTGTTTCAAAAACATGTTATAGTGTAGAAAATGCATTTAGCATTTGTAAATTATCCTAAACACTTAATGTACTGGTAATACATTTGCAATACAGTATTGTGGGCGGGGCTGTGGTTTGCGACCGTCATGCCTTGCGGGAGGTGTTCTTTTTCTGTTCACCCTGTTTGGGACGTGTGTTTAGGTTAGTGGCTTCGGCTAAGTTTGAGTATGTGAACATGTGTGTATGTGCTGCATTCTGCTACCGTTCTCCAGTTCCAGCTAATAGCTGAATAGGTGTGTCATTACATTGTGTAGCCAGAAAACTCACTCGTCCTCCAACTTCCCTGCTAGCGTCGAAAAACGCTACAGTATTATAGAAGGTTGTGTGTACTGTATGATACAATAAAGTCTATTTGTATTAACCACAAAGTGTACTTTTTTTAGTATTTGTAATTGGCTAGAAGTATAACAGCATGCCACTGCTGCAATAAGAATATACTCATAGTACATTAATCATGTATTTGTAATACAATACAAATAGCTGTAATGTACTTATAATACATTAAATATATACTTAAATTGTAATAATTACTGTCAGGTATGTAGGTTAGTACACACACAGCCATATACTTTAAGTGTACTAAAGTATACTTAAAGTTGTTCCACTTTAGCACACAAAAGTATACTTAATACACTTAAAATTGTGCTTTTGTACAATTTAATTACAACTTAAATACACTTAGTACAAAATTAGTTGTTCCAAAATAGCAAACTTCAAGTATACTAGTCATTAGTCTGGCTGCAAGTACATTTAAGTACGCTTTAGGACGCTAGGATTTAATATACTTAGCATACTTTTTTTTTACTTGGGTTGTCAGTCCAATTATTTAAAAAAATGTGTCCTTTCAATTTTCTATTCGATTCAATAGCTTTAATGTTCACTGTCTGTTATTCCTGCTGATTTTCTGCTCCACACTCCAGTCCATTAGGTGGTTATGATGCACCAAATGCCATGAACTCAAAAGAAGAATAAAAATATGTGACACTTTTTCTGAATAATTCTCTTGTTCGTTTCACAAGAACTTTTGCAGAACATGGAAGTGGTTGAAGCTGTGGAATTTCTTTTCAAAAGATCCATACATTTTATACCATTTAACATTTATTTAAATAAGTAAAAAAATGTGACTCAATTCTGAAACCAGAACTGAACCGTTCGAACTGACTAATAAAAGATTGATTAAATTGCATAATCAATTTAACCACACATCCCTTGTGTATGTTGCAGGAAAGTGAGGAACTGCAAGTAATACCTGTTATAGTGATAAACTATGTATTATAGACACATTTGTTTTGTCCAATGGCTCTTCTGCAGGATTGTGGGTCTCCCATGCTTAGTCTCAGTGTGGGTGCATCACTCATGTAGTGAACATCTGTGCACATGTGTACTGTATACTATAATATTGTGACCACGTGTGTGTGCGTGCCATGTACAGTAAAGCATATTTATTTTATTTTTTTGTCCAAATGTAGTTATTGTTCTTTAGTAACTGTACTGAAATAATGGCCCCTGTAAAAAAAAAAAAAACATTAAAAAGGCTGTAGCAGTGCGGGAGATGAATCTGTGCAATGAAAATGAAATGTCACATTTTCACGAAATTCTCCAAAAGGACAAAAGCAAGTGCCATTAGAGAGGTTCCTTGTTAAAGAAGTTTGCCGACAGAGACTGCCGTCAGAAATCAGTGATTCCATTAGTGTGTGTGTCTGTGTGTGCGTGTGTAAAAGTCGTCCTACACAGTAGACCCACTCCTCCTCCTCCTCTCCTCTCTCATCTTACTCCAGCCACGATAAGTGCAGGTTAATTTGTTTTACTTTTACTTTATATTTTTAATTCATTAAATTTATATGAATATTTTTAGGTTGTGGAACAAATCATCTGAGTTTCCATTACTTCTTATGGGGAAATTCACTTTGATATACGAGTGTTTATGTACAAACACGCTTCCGGAACGAATTATGCTCACAATCCAAGATTTTACTGTGTATATACAGTACTGTGCAAAAGTCTTAGGCACCATATTATATGCTGTACCAATTTTGTTACATATGTTTATCAATTCTGCATAATTATACAAAATCATTCAGTATTTTAATATATAACTTAAGAATTAATAAATAAATAACATTACAGGAGAATATATGCATGGCTGTAAATAAAAAAATATATAGTACAAGACAGACCAGTTTTCAGATGGAAACTAAAAATCTAATGTGTGCTCCTGGGATTTGCATAAAAATAGAAAGGAGTGAGTGTGACAAAGTTACCAGAAGAACTCATATTCTCCAGGCTGCTCAGTAAAACCTAACAGCTGTTTTACTTATAGTACTGTGCAAAAGTGTTGAGCATATACAAGTGTTGAGCATATACAAAAATATTGCATAAGCAAAAGATGCTTTTGAAAACATTTCTGCATAAAAGAAACTTCTATAAAGAGCAATAAAATAAACAGTCAATATTTGGAGTGAAAACTCATTGCCTAAAATCAGGAGTTTTAGACACAGATTTGTGGAGTTTTATAAGAAGTTTCTAAGTTTCCATACATAGAAAAAATTATATTTTTTATAAGAAAACGTTTATTCATATAACATTCTCTACATGATTACCATTGGTTTGAAAACACATCGTAATACCTTTCAGTCACTGTTGATGAACACGCGTTATCACTCAATATGATATCTGGAGATTATGATCCTATATATTCACTCGTTGAAGTGAATGCTCAAAACCTTTAATGCGTCATGGGCCTGTAAAGAGATTTGTAATGAAAATTGTCTGTTTGTCTTGTTTGTGTCAGTTTGAATAGTGGACAGAGTGTGATTCATTGCACAAGTGCTTGAAGCAAAAGCCACACAGTAATAAGCAAGGCCATGTTTTTCTATTGTGGGTTTTTCTATACAGGGTTCATTATTAACTGCTACCTCAGATATATCATGCTTTTTTTGCCATCCTGCAATACTTAGAATTGACTTGCAAGCACTGTGTAAGAAACAAATGCAACTTATTATTATACGTTGTAGCTAGTAACAAAAGAGTCATCGTAATTTCCACATTTCAAAGTGAAATGATTTCTCTGTTTCTCAGTTTTGCTTCTAAGCTCCCAGAAATAGAATTTTAATATGGTACTTTTTCCCCGCTGAACGCCAAACTGTACATTCATTCATCTTCTATACCGCTTTATCCTGTATTTAGGGTCGCGGGGACCTGGAGCCTATCCCAGGAGACTCTGGGTACGAGGCAGGGTACACCCTGGACAGCGTGCCAATCCATCGCAGAGCACACACACACACTATGGTCAATTTGGGAAAGCCAATTAGCCTAATCTGCATATCATTTGGACTCCCGGAGGAAACCCACCAAGCACAGGGAGAACATGTGAACTCCATGCACACAGAGACGGGAATCAAGCCTGGCCGGGAATCGAACCCGGACCCTGGAGGTGCAAGGCGACAGTGCTAACCACTACACCACCGCACCCCCTGCCAAACTGTACAGAAATGAGCAATAGTGTAGTTACATTACAACAGGCATTAATATGCATCAACCATTACAGTGCCCTTTTTGGCACAAATAATAAGTGTCTAGTGCAGCAGCTTTCTCTCAATCTGTTGTTGGTTGCTTTATTTACCAATGAAACAGAAATTGGCTGTTCAGTACAGTATGTTCTCTTCCCTAAAGTAAATGATTGCTTCAGCCTGACCACATATGCAGCAACAGTCTCACCTTGTTGCTGTGCCCTCTAATGAAATTTTGCATGCAAGAGAACAATACTGTACCTTTTTAAAAAATATGTGACAAGCTGCTTTATCATTCTAGGAGAGTCAAGAACTTTGTTTCTCTCTGACAGTCGAAAAAAAAAAACAAGCTGTTCTTATATTCTTAGTCTATAAAAAATGTCTGTGTTTATACTTCTTAACTCTGTAGCTAATATTAAAGTGGCTTTAAAGTGCATCTCATATCGTCCATGAAAGCTCAGAATTCCACAAGAACAAAAGAACAATCGACAGAAACATCAATTAAAAATTCAATAAAAAAAACAACGATAACATGCTGTGAAAAGGGAATCTGTGAAGTAATTCACTAAGCTCAATTAATACTGTACGTTAATCAATTAATATTAAATCTAGCAATACATAATGATATTTGCATGTCTTAACCTATAACGTTTTGTTTGTCATACTCCATGATTTTGACACTGCAAGTAAATCATATAGTGGCTATTTATAATTTTTTTTTCTTGTCAATCAAGACTGACAGAAATGACATAATAAGTAAGCCTTTGAAACCTCCTGACATTTCAACACATACATTTTCTATCCCAGGATTTGGTCATAAGGTGGGTTTGTATGAGGTGGGTTCTGTGTCTTTTTAATGCAATTACTTAATGCAGATCACATTTGCAAGAGATAATGTGAACAGAAAATAAAAATGGATAGTTGCTATGTTGTTCATTTTGACTGCAAATTTGATCAGATGCTTGAGAATAAAAAAAAACATTGCTTGTAAATCAAAAACCTTCGTTTGCTAATGCAACAACTTGCATGTACAGTACTTTAAGAAAAATGGCTTAAACAAAGATTATATTAAAATTTGCAGGGGTGTATATAGAGATAAAAATGGAAGTTGCTCTGGATACAGTAGGGATGTGTGCCAAATGCCATGATGTACATTTGGATAATTAAGTTTCTTAATTATGTTGAAAATTGCCCAACTACATCTGACATCTCACGCAGAGAGTATGAGAGATTTACACTTTATACTGACATTTGAGATCAGACTATGGTTGGATTACATTGGTGTAATGTATTTGAAACTGTATATACTGTATACTGTATTGTACTGAAACTGTACAGTATGTTCAGCTTGTCTTGGTTGTTTCACGGCTGTTCAAGTAAAATGATGAGTTTTCTGCCAAGAAACAGTATGAATATGTACTGTTAATAAAATAAGTCATTTTATTTCCTCTACATTTTCTCCTACAAAGTAATATATTTGAGTTCAGTGGAATGACTGGGTTTTAAAGAGAGAAAAACAAAAAACAAAAAATGATGTACTGTAACTGGCAGCTTACCCCTTTGTCATAGCAGTCAAGACTAGCATCATCTCGGCAGCACTGTTCTGCTAGCTTCGCCATTTCATCAGCCACGCAGTTTACTTCTTCAAATGTTCCATTTGGGAACTTTTGGCTGTATATGGCTGTCACTCTGAAACATAACAAATACTTTTATTAAAGCTGAAAAATGCAAAAAAACAAACAAACAATCAAAACATTTATTTAATCACTGATTTATCTGTATTGCAAATGTAACACAAAAGATCACACATTGTCTGGACGGGTTAAAGAATGTGGATCAATCTATGGTACAGTAAGTATGGTAAAGTTGCTAATTAAATAATATTGAGTTGATGTTACTTCATCATTCATTTTTATTGACATTTAGGCATTTGGCAGATGCTCTTATCCAGAGCGACTTACATTTTTATCTCATTACACATCTGAGCAGTTGAGGGTTAAGGGCCTTGCTAAAGGGCCCAACAGTGGCAACTTGGTGGTTGTGGGGTTTGAACCTGGGATCTTCCGAACTGTAGTCCAATGCCTTAACCACTGAGCTACCCCTAGCCCTTATTAACCCAGTATCCTGTACAGGGTTTGGGGGCCGGGCGCAGGGATGGGAAGGTTGGGACTGGAACCTATCCCAGGAGACTTTGGGCACAAGGCTCCAGTCAGAGTGCCAATCCAAGCACAAGGAAAACATGCACATGGAACTGAACCCTCGACCCTGGAGGTGCAAGGCCACAGTGCTAACCACTACAGCACCATACTGTACCTCCAGCTGTGGTTATTTAATGAGTAATAACCACTCATTGTGCCTTGCCATGAAGACCTTTTTTTTCTATAGCCTGCAATGTGGCTTTCAGTGTTCATTATTTCTGCTAAACTCAATTCACTTGTTTTAATTCCTATTGCTTCCTACACATTTGAATAGATAGAATAGGCCTTTATCAATTGCTGTTTTTATTAGTTCTCCATGTTCTGGTCACTTACTTCTTCCATAGATAAGAGATTTAACTGTCTGGATCACATCTGCATATACAGTCATTTTGATAGCGCAGTCAAATTCCTCAATCCATTTCTGGAGAATGATTCAAATGTGACAAAGCATTATGTACATAGCTGGTAAATTTACCATGAATGGGTGTACTTGGTGTGCATTATTTAGGTACGTGTGGTTTATGACATCCACATGAATGCCAAGCACACGTTTCTGACTGAACTTTGCACACAGCATCTCATTGACTCTGCTGGCTTGCATTCATCCCATGTTGCATCCAAGCATCTCATGATACAATTGAAAATGCGATTTATCAAATCAGACCACCATCTACCACTGCTCCAATGACCGGTTCTGGTGATTACAAAAGCTAAAGCAGCTCTTTTGTGGGATCAGGCCAGAAAGCTAGGCTTCACTCCTTATGCACGCCAGTGAGCCTTGGATTCTTTCCTTGGATAATTTTTCCGAGGTACTTACCTCTACCAATAACACCCTGTAAGACCTGCCCTTCTGCAGAGGCTCTGACCCAGTCATGTACAGTGGTGTGAAAAACTATTTGCCCCCTTCCTGATTTCTTATTCTTTTGCATGTTTGTCACACTTAAATGTTTCTGCTCGTCAAAAACCGTTAACTATTAGTCAAAGATAACATAATTGAACACAAAATGCAGTTTTTAAATGAAGGTTTACGCTATTAAGGGAGAAAAAAAACTCCAAATCTACAGTACATGGCCCTGTGTGAAAAAGTGATTGCCCCCCTTGTTAAAAAATAACTTAACTGTGGTTTATCACACCTGAGTTCAATTTCTATAGTAACCCCCAGGCCTGATTACTGCCACACCTGTTTCAATCAAGAAATCACTTAAATAGGAGCTACCTGACACAGAGAAGTAGACCAAAAGCACCTCAAAAGCTAGACATCATGCCAAGATCCAAAGAAATTCAGGAACAAATGAGAACAAAAGTAATTGAGATCTATCAGTCTGGTAAAGGTTATAAAGCCATTTCTAAAGCTTTGGGACTCCAGCGAACCACAGTGAGAGCCATTATCCACAAATGGCAAAAACATGGAACAGTGGTGAACATTCCCAGGAGTGGCCGGCCGACCAAAATTACCCCAAGAGCGCAGAGACGACTCATCCGAGAGGTCACAAAGGACCCCAGGACAACATCTAAAGAACTGCAGGCCTCACTTGCCTCAATTAAGGTCAGTGTTCACGACTCCACCATAAGAAAGAGACTGGGCAAAAACGGCCTGCATGGCAGATTTCCAAGGCGCAAACCACTTTTAAGCAAAAAGAACATTAAGGCTCATCTCAATTTTGCTAAAAAACATCTCAATGATTGCCAAGACTTTTGGGAAAATACCTTGTGGACCGACGAGACAAAAGTTAAACTTTTTGGAAGGTGCGTGTCCCGTTACATCTGGCGTAAAAGTAACACAGCATTTCAGAAAAAGAACATCATACCAACAGTAAAATATGGTGGTGGTAGTGTGATGGTCTGGGGTTGTTTTGCTGCTTCAGGACCTGGAAGGCTTGCTGTGATAGATGGAACCATGAATTCTACTGTCTACCAAAAAATCCTGAAGGAGAATGTCCGGCCATCTGTTCGTCAACTCAAGCTGAAGCGATCTTGGGTGCTGCAGCAGGACAATGACCCAAAACACACCAGCAAATCCACCTCTGAATGGCTGAAGAAAAACAAAATGAAGACTTTGGAGTGGCCTAGTCAAAGTCCTGACCTGAATCCTATTGAGATGTTGTGGCATGACCTTAAAAAGGCAGTTCATGCTAGAAATCCCTCAAATAAAGCTGAATTACAACAATTCTGCAAAGATGAGTGGGCCAAAATTCCTCCAGAGCGCTGTAAAAGACTCGTTGCAAGTTATCGCAAACGCTTGATTGCAGTTATTGCTGCTAAGGGTGGCCCAACCAGTTATTAGGTTCAGGGGGCAATTACTTTTTCACACAGGGCCACGTAGGTTTGGATTTTTTTTTCTCCCTAAATAATAAAACCCCTCATTTACAAACTGCATTTTGTGTTTACTTGTGTTATCTTTGACTAATAGTTAAATGTGTTTGATGATCAGAAACATTTTGTGTGACAAACATGCAAAAGAATAAGAAATCAGGAGGGGGGCAAATAGTTTTTCACACCACTGTACATGACTGGGTCAGAGCCTCTGCAGAAGGGCAGGTCTTACAGGGTGTTATTGGTAGAGGTAAGTACCTCGGAAAAATTAGCAATGGCAATTAGCCAACAATTCTTTAAAAAATGACAGCTTACTTGGCCTAATACAGCTCACCCCTTGCCAATGTAAAGTTTCGTTTATTTTTTTAGAGCCTCTATTATTTTAGCCTCATTATTCATCTAATGACAAAAGCATAATTAAAATCTCCATTACCAGTGACTCTTTGGCACAAAAATAACAATTCTCACACTATGTGTCAAGTCGATTAAGATCCTTCCTGGAGTGTTCCCTCATCTGCAGGGAAAAGAAAATGATCAAATTGTTTCTATCAGATAGAATCGAGTAATCAATAGCAATTTCCTCTGTGTGGTAGAGACATTAAGCCTGATTTTACTTTCTTTCAAAAGATTAAATTACTGTTTTGGGGAAAGATTGTTTTTGATACAGTTTTGGGCGAACTATCATTTCAAAAAAAGAAGCAGAAAATAGAAATATGTAATTGAATTTTTTATTGCTCAATAAATTGATAAGCTGTTTGCCATTTCATCAAAATTGTATGGCTTTGACAAAGGCATAAGTGTGGTGGCTAGACGACTTGGTCAGAGAATCTACAAATCGACAGGTCTTGGTTATTACCTAGAAAAAATGGTCCAAGGTCATGGAGCTTGGGAAGCAAAGACTGGTGCAATCCCACAGAAGTGCTGGAAAAGTTCATGCTGAGGAAAATAATAATGTGTCAGTTCACACAGTACATCACAGCTACAGACCGGTGAGCTGACCCATGTCCGTCAACAAAAGAGTCTACAATGACCAAGTGAGCATCAAAAGAGGACCATGAGAAAATGGTAGGAGGCAGCCTGGTCTGATAAAACACATTTTCTTTTAAATCATTCGTACAGCAGGATGTGTGTTACTTACTGTAGCTGGGGACGAAGGCAAGCCAATGGTGGAGATATGCTATAGGCAATGTTCTGCTGGGAAACCTTTGGTCCTGGCATTCATGTGGATATTACCGTGACATGTACCACCAGCATGATTTTGAATACCAAGTACACCCCTTCTTTGCATTTAGCAGAAAAATGCCATAAGTTGTCCAGGAGTGGTCTGAGGAATGTGACAAAGGGTTTAAGGATGTGACCTAGTCTCCAGATTTACTCCAGTTGCATCTGTAGGATGTGCTGGACAAATAAGTCTAAACTATGGTGGCTCCATCTTGCGAATTACAGAACTTAAATGATCTCCTGCTAATAAGCTTATACCAAGCATCAGTTCATGAGCTTTTTTGGTGATCTCTGTAATTTTACAATGGCATTGGTTACTGGTTTGAGCATGTCAAAACCACTAATCTGGCACTTCACACACAGTGTCCAACAGTTTCTAGAGTTAATAACCAAATGGTGCACAAAAGTGAGCAACAGTTCTGAGGAAGCTGAGGCTCACACAAACTGGACAGTTGAGGTTTGGAAGAAAACAGTGTCTTTTTTTCATTTGTTAACTGTTTTCAGAGTCTGTGCCCATGATAGGCTCAGATGTGTAGTGCATGCTCAGATGCTTTCTTCTTTGCCTGTGTTGCAAAGTGAGTAATTGAACTACTGTACTATATCATTTATGGTTCCTCAAATCAGTCTGAGTATTTTTCTCTGATCTATTCAGTGAAGGAGGCATCACCATCTGAGAGTGGGTTCAAATAAACCCAACCTGCACGCATTGGAAGCAGTTTCTTGCCTTAAATAATTCTTATGCATTAAGATATAAAGTACCAAGCATTACAGTACATAATCTAGCCAGGTTTTATGCAAAATTGGGATGAAAATTATGGCATGAAAATGTAACATTTCAGTATAGATAACAAGGATATTAAAGTTAATTTATACAAAATAGCTAAAGATGAAACAAAATTCTGTACATTGATACATATCATATACAGTAAGATTTGATTGCATCATATATGGACATACATTATTTTGAAGTTTTTTGATCCAATGACTCAGAGCTCTTCACACACTTTTTCATTTTCATAATGTTTTTCTGCAAAGAATGGATAAAAAGACAATTTTACAGTACTTGGCAAAACCAACTATACTGTTATCATTGAAGATCCATTTAATTGTCAACTACCATAAAGCATAGTGTATATTGGGACTTTTTTGCCAATAACAATAATGACAATGTGACAAGATATTTTTAAGAAAAAGAAGAAAAAAAATCTAATTTAGAAAATGTTTCACACCATTTATTTACTTTGTAGAACCACATTTGACAGCAATTACAGTGTTTTTTAGTAAATCCCTTGAAATTATGCATTTCCTGTATTAAGACAATTCCTCTTATTTTTTTCTTGCAGATCCTCTTAAGGTGAAACAGAATGGACAGAAAGTATATGTGCATTGTCATCTTGAGGTTTCTCCACAGACATTCTATGAGCTGTAAGTACAGTATGAGCTTTTGCTGAGCCACTCGAGGATATTATGAGACATGACTCAAAGTTACTCTAGTGTTGTCTTGACGATATACATTAAACGTTTCAAAAGATTCAAAAGTTTGGACACACTAACTTCATGGCCTTTCAGATTATATTTCTTTCTACTCTGTAAAACAATGCTTAAGGCATGCAAAATATGCAACTACTTCTGCTCTGTAAAGCCTTCATAACGGCTCTAATCTGATGTGCTGTTAATTGGTGATTTCTGAGGCTGGTAACTCTAAATGAACTAAATTAACTTAGGTTTTAGTCTTGCTTTCCTGGGATGGTCTTCATGAGGGCCAGTTTCATCATGGTGCTTGATGTGTTTTGCAAATGCACTTGACAATACTGTTCTTGCAGAACAGCTGACCTTCATGTCTTCATTACTTAATTCCATATGTGTTATTCCATAGTTTTGAAAAAAATCTAATATTGAATTAGAACATATAAATTCAAACGTTTGACTTGTACTGCTCTCTGTGTTGCGTTGTGCTGAAAGATAAAACTTCGTCTCAGTCAGAAATCACATGCAATCCCACATGCATGAACATATCCTTGTCAATGCACCATGATGCTACCACCACCTGTCACGTTTCCTTCCCTTACTGAGTCTGTGTCGGGTGCGCTTTCGTGGCATGAATGCGGAGGTGAGCTGACGGTTAACAATGTTCTTTTTATTTTCACCAAACATAAACATAAATAAAATACTCCAACACAAACTAAACGATACTGAGCAGTTGCTAGACGCCTGACTGGAGTCCAGCCAGGCTAATTATAATTAAACACAATCATCAAATTAACTTCCCTCGGTTCAGGTGAGCTTCTACGTCACCTGACCAAGGTGCAAACTGGGAAATGAAGTGAAACTCAACATAAACCAAACTACAACATAAAACATACACGGGCGTTAGGCGCCCTCTAGGGGTTAACCGTTACATTACCCCTCCTCCAAAAAATGCTCCTCCGGAGCATCACCGGAGGCCCCGGACACCCACCCCAATGTTCTACCTTTCGCCTCCCTTCCAGGAGGCTGGGTGACGGGGCTGGAGGCGTGCTCGGCGGCTGCCGACGCGCTGGAGACGTGCTCGGCGGCTGCCGACGCGCTGGAGACGTGCTCGGCGGCTGCCGACGCGCTGGAGACGTGCTCGGCGGCTGCCGACGCGCTGGAGACGTGCTCGGCGGCTGCAGAGCTGGAGATGGCCTTGAGTTTGATGGCGGCGACGGAGCTGGCTCTGAGCTCGACGGCGGCGACGGAGCTGGCTCTCTGTCCTCGCAGCCGGGGGGCGCCGGAAGAACGGGAGCGTCGGTCAGCTGCTGCTGACACGCTGGTTCGCTGTCCTCGAAGCCGGGAGGCGGCGGCAGAACGGGTGCGTCGGACAGCGGCTGCTGACACGCTGGCTCGCTGTCCTCGAAGCCGGGAGGCGGCGGCAGAACGGGTGCGTCGGACAGCGGCTGCTGACACGTTAGCGCGCTGTCCTCGAAGCCGGGAGGCGGCGGTAGAGCGGATGCGTGGCACAGCGGAGGCGGAAGGATGACGCTTTCCGGCAGCGGCGCGTACTCCTCCGCGCCGATCCCAGGCAGTGGCCGAATGGGGAGCATGTCATCCGGGTCCGAGAGAGGGAGGACCTCCGGGACTACAGCCTGGCTCTCCCGAACCTGGACGAACAACTGTTGGAGCCGCACCACCTGCTCCTGCAGGTCTCGGATGCGCTCCTCGTTGTGCTCCGCCCACTGCCTGTAGCACTCTCCCGTGTCTCCCTCAGCTGTCACACCCCTCCAGGGCGTGCGCCAGATGGCGAACCCGCTGCCTTTCCAGCCATGTCCCGCCATCCTCTCACTCTCCGTCATGTTCACCTCCTCCATCTCCGCCCCCTCGGCGTACCTGGAATTATCCCGGCCTTACCAGAATTCCGTCTCGCCGTGCTCCTCGCTGTCCTCCAGCAGCCCCTCCTGGTCCACCAGCAAGCTGTATTCCCAGCTGCGGTACATCTCTTCCTCGTCGTCCTCCAGCCCGCTGTAACTCCAGCCGCCAAACATCTCTTCCTCACTGTCTTTCCGCCATTCCGCCAGCTCGGGCGAGATCATACCAGCGCCCCCCCAAAAATTATCCAGGGGGAAATCCTCCGCCATGCCACTTGGTTGGTCTAGCAATCTGTCACGTTTCCTTCCCTTACTGAGTCTGTGTCGGGTGCGCTTTCGTGGCATGAATGCGGAGGCGAGCTGACGGTTAACAATGTTCTTTTTATTTTCTCCAAACATAAACATAAATAAAATACTCCAACACAAACTAAACGATACTGAGCAGTTGCTAGACGCCTGACTGGAGTCCAGCCAGGCTATTTATAATTAAACACAAACAATCATCAAATTAACTTCCCTCGGTTCAGGTGAGCTTCTACGTCACCTGACCGAGGTGCAAACTGGGAAATGAAGTGAAACTCAACATAAACCAAACTACAACATAAAACATACACGGGCGTTAGGCGCCCTCTAGGGGTTAACCGTTACACCACCATGATCCCTGTAGCAATGGTTTAAGCCAGTGAAACAATACCTGAGTTTTGCCACATGTATGGTAGCACTTGAAGTTTAGATTTTACATTTACATTTTTGTCTCATCATAAAATCTCTTTCCACATGCTCTCAAAAGTCCTTTAAGTGCCCGTCATAAGGATAAAATATTTTTCCTCAGTCCCTAGTCCTGTAAATTCCATATAACTTTCACTGAGCAGAGACTGCTGACCATAAGGGTCTGATTGCTGATGCATTTCTAAGATAACTGTCCTTCTGGCAGGTGCTCCCATCAAAGCAGAGGACTTCTGAGCAGTGGCTGCTGCGGTCTTGGCCACCTCCGTGACCAAAACCTTTCTAGCTCAGTTACTGAGTTTGACCCAGATGAACCGCTGTAATAAGAATACAGGTGGTTCTAATCTTCTTCCATTCTGCAATGATGGAGCACACTGTGCTTCTGGGGACATTCGAAGCTTTTAAAATTGTTTGATTTGTCTTTGACAAGCGCTGTGAATTGTGAGACCAGCTGAGTGCCTTTTTAAATCTTGTCGAATCAGTTGAATTTGCCGCAGACTCTCCAGTCAAGTTCTAGGTTCTACAGTCAACACCTCAATCTCAAAGCAATCATAGTAAACCAGATGCAATTTGAAGTGCTTTTAGCCAAATGTCTGAATGCTGATTTTAATGAGATATTGATTTTAATCAAAGTTTGTATTTTGCTATTTTGGATTAAGGTGTATATATTTATAGTAAAAAAGGAAATCTAAATCATTTACATTGATGGTGTGCAATAAACTATGCCAATAAGTGAATGGGTGATGGCTATCATGATACTGTACATTATAGTATTCTACTTTACACTACCTATAAACAGTAGATCCCTCACAAGTGTCTCTTTTGTTTTCTTGAGGATATTGACACAGCTTGATGTATAACTGAGACACCAGAACATGTAAAATACCCTGTCCTGGAGACACTCCTGTGAAAAATTGTGGTTAGATTTTTATAATGTGCTGACACTAAACACTCTTTAAATAAATGACAAATCCTTACAGAAAACATCACAATGTCAATAATTGTAGGATTTTCTTTGTTAAAGAACTGCATGTCCCTTAATCTAATTTTCTTACTCAAAATTTGCATGGTCCATTACAGTACCATACAAGTCCATGTGACTCCATTAGTATAAACCTATTCTTAATGTTATAGCCAAACTACTATCACATCCTCAGTAATATATAAAAATGGTGCACCGTTTTGATTTGAGATTTTAACTGTCGAATAAGGAGTGAAAGCCAATTAAACAAAATGTAAATTTCCATACCTTTGCCTTTGTCTGCTGTTATACTTGGAACAACAATGGCAAAAACAAAAATGAAGATTAGTATGTGAGCCCTCATAACTCTTATTATTTTGCTCAGGCAGTGTTTAATGAAATTTTGAATTAGTCAGTCATTGAACTGCTAGTGTAATGCGAGGCACAGAAGTTACACATGTTGTTAAGAATTAATTCAATAAATGCTTTAGTGCAAACAGAACTTGGGGACAGGCAAATATTTTCAGATCTAAGGTTGGTAAACAAATGGAATTTGTACTGCATTGCTAATCAAAACGGAATTATCCATGTATCACTCCTTACCCAAAAGTTTAATTTTCATGCGTTTTAGATAAAACCTTTAAGCTAAGCTACACTACAGGTATACACTACCGTTCAAAAGTTTTAGATCACTTTCTAACTCCATGATGGTTCCTGATTTTTATTTCTTTCTACATTGTAAAGGAATGCTGAAAGCGTCCCAAAAAATGCATGAATCTCCTTTGAACAGTTGCTATTGAGATGTTTCTGCTACTTCTGCTCTGTAAAGACTTCATAACGTCTCTAATCTGAGGTGCTGTTAATTGGTCATTTTTCAGGCTGATAACTCTAAATGAACTTCTCGTCTGCAGCAGAGGTAGGTTTTGGTCTCGCCCTCCTGGGACGGCCTTCATGAGAGCCAGTTTCATTATGGTGCTTGACGGATTTTGCAAATGCACTTGACAATACTGTTCTTGCAAGAACTATTACAGAAAGGCCGACCTCTGTGTCTTAAAATAACAACTAACTGTTGTTTTTGTTATGTTGATTACCTAATCCCACATGTGTTATTTTATAGTTTTGAAATCCCCAGTATTGTTGTAGAATTAATTCATTCATTCATCTTCTATACCGCTTTATCCTGTATTTAGGGTCGCGGGGACCTGGAGCCTATCCCAGGAGACTCAGGGCACAAGGCAGGGTACACCCTCTGCCAATCCATCGCAGAGCACACACACACTATGGTCAATTTTTGGGAATGAAATTAGCATAATTTGCATATCTTTGGACTGTGGGAGGAACCCGGAGTACCCGGAGGAAACCCACCAAGCACGGGGAGAACATGCAAACTCCATGCACACAGAGACGGGAATCAAGCCTGGCAGGGAATCGAACCCGGCCCTGGAGGTGCAAGGCGACAGTGCTAACCACTACACCACCGTGCCGCCGTTGTTGTAGAATGTAGAAAATAAATCACTAAACAAAAACAAAGAAATTTGCAAGTGATCTAAAACTTTTGAACGGTAGTGTATCTGAAACTGAATATGTACACATATTGAGGCTGGAAAAAAAACTTATTTATGCCCAGTTTGCTTTTATAAATGTTGCAAACCAATTAAATAATTGAGACACCTGTTTGGATCCCAGTAAGACTGGGAATGAGGCATGACTACACCAAGATTCTGAAATGATCTTCTGGATGAGTGAAGGATTTAATTTAATTTAATTACATTTAACAGTGGTCATTGTCTTAAAGCAGTTTCCAAAATTAAAAGAAAATTACGAAAAAGTGGATGAGTAAGAAACGTGTATAAATCATCATGCTTAGATTGTCCTTGATGAGCAAGCTGAGGATAGCGGCAATGGTGATGAGGAAAAATTCCCTGAGATAGCAATAGGAAGAAACCTTGAGAGGAACCAGACTCAACAGGGAACTTCAATATAACAGAATTTATGCCATTGACTGGCCATCTAACTCCCCTGACCTACATTTACAGTATAGTTAAAAAAAAAAAAAAAAAAAAAAGGAAATCTAAATCATTTACATTGATGGTGTGCAATAAACTATGCCAATAAGTGAATGGGTGATGGCTATCATGATAGATTATAGTATTCTACTTTACAAAACAGTAGATCGGTCACAAGTGTCTCTTTTGTTTTCTTGAGGATATTGACACAGCTTGATGTATAACTGAGACACAAGAACATGTAAAATACCCTGTCCTGGAGACACTCCTGTGAAAAATTGTGGCTTGATTCTTTTAATGTGCTGACACTAAACACTCTTTAAATAAATGACAAATCCTTACAGAAAACATCACAATGTCAATAATTATAGGATTTTCTTTGTTAAAGAACTGCATGTCCCTTAATCTAAATTTCTTACTCAAAATTTGCATGGTCCATTTACAGTACCATACAAGTCCATGTGACTCCATTAGTATAAACCTATTCTTAATGTTATAGCCAAACTACTATCACATCCTCAGTAATATATAAAAATGGTGCACCGTTTTGATTTGAGATTTTAACTGTCGAATAAGGAGTGAAAGCCAATTAAACAAAATGTAAATTTCCATACCTTTGCCTTTGTCTGCTGTTATACTTGGAACAACAATGGCAAAAACAAAAATGAAGATTAGTATGTGAGCCCTCATAACTCTTATTATTTTGCTCAGGCAGTGTTTAATGAAATTTTGAATTAGTCAGTCATTGAACTGCTAGTGTAATGCGAGGCACAGAAGTTACACATGTTGTTAAGAATTAATTCAATAAATGCTTTAGTGCAAACAGAACTTGGGGACAGGCAAATATTTTCAGATCTAAGGTTGGTAAACAAATGGAATTTGTACTGCATTGCTAATCAAAACGGAATTATCCATGTATCACTCCTTACCCAAAAGTTTAATTTTCATGCGTTTTAGATAAAACCTTTAAGCTAAGCTACACTACAGGTATACACTACCGTTCAAAAGTTTTAGATCACTTTCTAACTCCATGATGGTTCCTGATTAGATCCCTCACAAGTGTCTCTTTTGTTTTCTTGAAGATATTGACACAGCTTGATGTATAACTGAGACACCAGAACATGTAAAATACCCTGTCCTGGAGACACTCCTGTGAAAAATTGTGGTTAGATTTTTATAATGTGCTGACACTAAACACTCTTTAAATAAATGACAAATCCTTACAGAAAACATCACAATGTCAATAATTATAGGATTTTCTTTGTTAAAGAACTGCATGTCCCTTAATCTAATTTTCTATATAATGTTTTGTCAAAATTTATACAGTGTATGGTCCATTTAGTGTACCATACAAGTCCATGTGACTCCATTATTATAAACCTATTCTTTTTTATTTATTTAATTAATATAATTTTTATTTTATATATATATATATATATATATATATATATATATATATATATATATATATATATATATATATATATAGTATAATACTTGCACAATATTAATACTACTGTATTATCCATATGCATATTTATTCTTATAATTGTACACCACTTTTGCTTATGTAGCATGCACATAAGAATTTCCCTCACATGTACTGTACCAGTGTACCAGTAATGTTATGTGACAATAAAAGTGATTTGATTTGATTTTAATGTTATAGCCAAACTATCACATCCTCAGTAATATATAAAATTGGTGCACCATTTTGATTTGAGATTTTAACTGTCGGATAAGGAGTGAAAGCCTTTTAAAAAAAGAAATTAATTTCCATACCTTTGCCTTTGTCTGCTGTTATACTTGGAACAACAATGGCAGAAACAAAAATGAAGATTAGTATGTGAGCCCTCATAACTCTTATTATTTTGCTCAGGCAGTGTATAATGAAATTTTTAGTATGTCAGTCATTGAACTGTAGTGTACTGCCAGGCACAGAAGTTACACATGTTATTAAGATTTAACCCAAGACAAAGCTCAATAAATGCTTTAATGCAAACGGAACTCTGGCACAGGCAAATATCTGCAGATCTAAGGTTGGTAAAAAATGGAATTTGTACTGCATTACTAATCAGAGTGTTCATTTACAATGCATACTAGATAATAATAATATAATCGATTGTAATAGTATAATAGTATAAGAGATTGGTCCAAATTAGTTCCTACATCCAACAGTCCTAGCAGCTAGACAATCCAGTGTAAAGTAGTAATTGCAATTTAAATAAAGGAGTAATTGTTTTAAAATTACCTCACCTGTGGAATTGTTTTATTTGTTTTCATCATATTCACCATTTGATGTGAGCAGAATCAATAAGAAGCCAAATTATAAAAATAGGCAATTCCTGTCTGATAAATATCTACACTTTTCTCCACAAAATTGAACGATCTACTTTTACAGCCTCTTCAATTTCATCTAAATCACTCCTAAATGTATCCGTGCTACTTGGTCGTAGAAGTTTGTTTTTGTAAAATGATATAAATTTAAGGTCTCAGCATGCTATGGGCTGCATCTACAATAACAATCATCAGCATTGTGCCATTTCAGAATGCTTTAGCTTTTAAATAGAGAAGCCATCAGATATATTTTGTTCATGATTTGAACCGAGTCATTTATTCTCCCACAAACAAAAGGATTTTTCCAATCAAAGAAAAAGATCCTCATCTGGCAAACATCCCCATTCAAATGACTTTTTGAGGCTTTCGATAACTTGGTGGAAAAACGCATTCTGCATGAGCCCATTATTTTGCCATTTCTTACTGGCCCAGTGTGCATCAAGGCATTTCACAGAATAACTGATTTTTGTCAGGTCACCTTGAATTACCCCAGAAACCTTAACCATTTACTGTATCTATTGAATGCTAAAATAAACTGATCAGTTTCGCTGTGGCTGACTGGAGCCATTGCTAAACTGTGTGAGACTCTAAATTGCTTTACTTTCACTATTGTCTAGTGAAAGTCTGAGATGTCTGAGATTTCTACTGTCAATTTTGTGTGATGCAAGTTCCCCAAGCTTCACCAAGTGATTTCATTAATGCCTTTTTTACAACCACATTTCTTTCACAAAGTTGACACTTCAGCAATTACCATCCAGGTTTTATTAATGTGTTGGGCATTTTGTACTCAATTTTCATAACTTAAATGGTCCAGCAATAGTCCAATTGCCAATAATTTGACCTTTATGGAATAGTCTTTTTTTTTTTTTTGTCACAACCAATATCTCGAACAACAAATGTTGAGTTTCCTCCCTTGAGATGCAATGCAAGGCCCTTCAGTTGCAGTATGTTGGTCTACATGTCATCAGTGTTGTCTTGTTTAAGTGAAAAGCATGCTCAATTGGTTTAAGGTCAGATAATTTGCTATGTGCTGTGGGTTATTATGCATTCGTCATGTGAAGCATCGCCCTGTCCGTTTTGCAGCATTTTACTGAATCTGATTAGCCTTCCTCCTACTACTTTTGTCCTCCCTTTCTCTTTCCTGTTCTGTACTCTTAGTGTCCTACCATACTGGTACAAGATGGTTTCATCTGTCCATATAATCTATTTTCAATAATCTAATAATCTTTATTTGCTAACCAGAAGATTAACACCTCTCCACTGCACACATATGGCCTGGGTTCAATTCCCAGGGCCGGTCCTATGAGGCAATAAAAATGAGAGAGTTGCGTCAGGAAGGGCATCCAGCATAAAACCTGTGCCAGATTAAACATGCAGATAGGATGTTCTGTTCTGGCAACGCCTTAACAGGAGCAGCAGGAACAGGCCACCAACAACATTACTGACCCAAATTTGGGACCCAAAAATGGCAATTCCAATAAGACTTAATATGATGGATGTCCTTAAAGTGAAGGTACAGTATGAGTTTACAGAGGTGCATTGTGTATGATGTTTGATCTTATTATATTTTTGGATAAAACCATCGTCCTGGTTTAGATCGGCTCAGTTTTATTATGCTGAAGGAAGTTTGCACTGATGTACAAATAAAAATCAGTTGGCAGGAATGCCCATCTCTCACCTCAGTTCAACTGAAGAGGTTCACAGATAGATTTTCAAACCAGCCCCTCTGCAAGCAACATCCATGCCACAATTAACATCACATATTCTAGTACACCTGAACAAATGCTAGAGTTGATTGTGGTCTGGGGAATTTAAAGGCAAGGTCAACACTTCAAACTCTTCCATATTCCATTTTAAAAATTTGTGAAGTGGTACAGTACGTTTCACCTATTCAGATGGTTTGTTTTAACATTTCCCAGCAGAACCTTGCCTAGAGGATCATACTGTCTCTATGGAAGTATATTAGTGCCAAAATTCTTGAAAGCAAAATAGCAGGTTGAATTATATGAACTGAAAAAAACGTGTTGAAATAAAAATGTTAGAATTTTTCTGCATTGCAATTTATTGTGGTTGTATATTTCAAGTGAAAATGTAATTCAAGCATTTAAAATTCAATGCAAAAATATTCAAGTTAATAATTTGCTGTTCAAAAATATTTTCAGGTCTTAAAAATACAATCTTTATTATCTTTCAATCTTATAAATTCAGGTCTACAAAAATACAGGTAACAAAATTCAGGTTGCAAAAATTCAGTTTGCAAAAATTCAGGTAATAAAATTCAGGTCGCTAAAATTCAGGTAATAAAATTCAAGTCGCTAAAATTCAGGTTGCAAAAATTCAGGTAATAAAATTCAAGTCGCTAAAATTCAGGTAATAAAATTCAGGTAATAAAATTCAAGTCGCTAAAATTCAGGTTGCAAAAATCCAGGTAATAAAATTCAGGTAATAAAATTCAAGTCGCTAAAATTCAAGTCGCAAAAATTCAGGTAATAAAATTCAGTCTTCACATCCGGGATATCACAGGAAGAGCAGTGGAGTGCCGCGTGCTGCTGTCCGTGCTGCAGTGCTCCCTGTGCAGTCTACTTCCCAGAAACTACTTACCGATCGGAACACAGCACTCTTAACTAACAGGCTGGCTATCAAACAGATGAGTTTGTTTTAAGCCGAAAAAGGGATGGAGTGAATTTTAAGAAATTAGTAGTTTCAGTTAGCAGATGCTCTTATCTAGAGCGACTTACATTTTTATCTCATTATACATCTGAGGGTTAAGGGCCTTGCTCAAGGGCCCAACAGTGGCAACTTGGTGGTTGAACCTGGGATCTTCTGAACTGTAGTCCTATGCCTTAACCACTGAGCTACACCTGGCCAGTTAGTACACAATGTAGTTGTGCCTACTTGTTTCTTAAAAAACAAACTCATAATGATTAGTTAGATGTACTTTTTTAGGAAGGTATAACTAACTTAAAACAGTAGTTTCAATTAACTTTTTAAAATGATTTGGCACAACTTCAACCACTGAAGTTGAGGTGAACTCAAAATTGCTTTGCAACCGGTTGTCTTAACTTTTTAAGTTAAGGCAACTTTTTATTTTTTACAGTGCAGGATGTGAAACCATTGAATAAAGAAATCAAAATATTAAGTTTCCTCAACTTGATTGTTTATATTTGTTGGACAAAATAGTAGTAAAACCCAGTTAAATAGATTTTATAAATAAATTCAACACTGTGCTCAAAAATATGTCCACCTAACTTGGAATTTTAAATTGAGTTAACAATTTGCAAGTTGGATTTTTTACAGTGCACATGTACTGTACAAATATACACTGCAGTGTGCCAGATACCAATATTTACAATAATACCAATTATAACTAAATGTATAAAATGTCCAAAGTCTGGTAGATTGTATGTGTGTGCGTGTGGTGGTGTGGGATTCAACACTCTAAAAAATGCTGGGTTGTTTTTTCTATCCAAACACTGGGTTGCCGTTGTTGGGTCATTTTTCTGGGTTATTTACAGAGAGTTGGGTAGTTTTTCTGTAACCCAGCTGCTGGGTTGAAGTTTGCTCGGCCCCTCCCCCAAAGTTCACCGGTGGATTCAGCGGCTGTGACTCAGCTTCGTGTCTCTTGAGCTCCCACACCGCTGATGACGGTTCATCCTCCTCGGACATTTAAGGGAAAATGGCGTTAAATACAAGGTCTGTATACACATGTTCACTCACCTAATTCACATATGACTGAAAAATTATTACTATATGTAACATTTATTACTGTTACCGTGTTAAGGTTACACACAAACTTTCCGGCTGGTCTGAGGTACTGGATGATAATTTAGCTGAGAATAGCTGCTAGCCACCCCACCTGTGTATGAAAGAAACGGCTAAGATGTCTGAGCTTTTTAGCTTTCTCTGTAGAATGTTTGCAGGGTTACGAAGATGGTGAAGTGATGAATGAATGCTAAACTGTTAACTGTAGCAGGCATGTTAAATGACGCAGGCATTTAGTTAGTTTGCTAGCGTTAGCAACCACTTTAAAACTTTATTAATCTCACTGCTTGAGACAATAAAATGCTGGTGTGGTACAAAACACTGACCCTCTCACAAATATGCAGACCTGCTAACCGTCCCGTTTTTCACCAGCTAGTAATTTACTCTGCGATCAAATTTCTCCTGCGTTTCTCCCGAGTTATAGCAATATTTTACACCTTTCCCCCTTTGGCAAGTATGCAAATGTATCACCAGTAATTGTATGTAAGCTAACCAGGTAGCTCTCTTTAACCAAAGTTAAATTAACTATCAGTCAGCGCGCCAACTACAGGAAAAAGTACCACAGCTGTACAGATAACTACTAGATGGAAGTGGTAATATTTTGGTGATTGTAATGTACCAGTATGACACCAGCTATGACATTTTTTCGGTAATTAGCTTAAAATCAATGCAGACTACAATATCAACTAGTCTGACATAAAGAGCTGTATCCTAAAAGCCATGCTTATTTTGCTGTTTTATTTTTGTTATTTTCATGTTTTTGTTTTAGGTTACCTATACCCTATCTTAATGGGCAGCTTTGTAATTTTTTTAGTATCAATCCAATTTCACACTAAATTAATAGTCTTATTCAGTTTAATCTTTGCTATTCAGCAAAATTTTAACTTTTTCATTTCTTTCTTTCTAAGGTTGGAACCAACATTGTGGCTGAAGTGTCAAGGCCGTACCCCTACATCCTGACGTTGGGAGATAATGACCAGCGCTGCTCTCAGTAATGTTGTAATGTTGCTATGAAATAGCGAGGCCTACCTGAAAAGTCATAGACAGTGTTTGTATGTTAAAATGAGACCAGGGCTGGATAGTTTTGTTCTGCAGAAAAGATATCTTAAGTCTCAGAGAGATCCTGCTCTGTAGAAGCTGCCTCAGTCTATTTGTGCAATTACGCCATTCTGCCCTTATCAGTAATAGTATAGTAATGATGTCACTGTTGATTATCTGTTCTTGTGCTTTTGAAAAATAAATGTTTTTTCTAAGAACCTGTAATAGGATGTTGTTTATTGCATATATGTATGTTTTTTTGTAATAGACCAGTATATCAAAATAATTTAATTGTTTAATAGACATGGGTGTTTTTTATTTTTTTTAATTTTTTACAGATTCACTGTAAAACATGAAAATAATAATAACCTATTTGTGAGGTAGAATTAACCCAACATTCCAGTTAAATGAACCAACAAACCCCAAACATATGGGTAGAACATTTGGCCAATTTATGTGGTAGAATTAACCCAGCATTATAGTTAAATATGACGTAGCATTTGGATTGAATATTTAACCCATCTTGTTGGGTTAAACAAATAACCCATCTTTCTGGGTTAAATTAACCCAGCATTTAGTTAGTCCTATATTTACCCAGCAGCTGGGTTAAAAACAACCCAGACTGGGTTGTTTTTAACCCAGCATTTTTTAGGGTGAATGAATCAGCCCAAAAATGATAGAAAATGGCTGTTCAACGAGTTCCATACTATTTAAGCTGATTGCATTAGGTTTTTAGTGGAATTGTCCATCTGTTGCAGAGGTTATAGCTTTTACATAGCAAAATCCGTGAAAATGTTCAAATAAAGTGCTGAAGAGCATTAAGGATAAATGATTCTTTTTCAGTGGTACTCTAAGCCAATTGGGGCTCCACATAAAAATATTTAAGATAGTCGATCTGTTTAATTTCCGTTTTAGAAAGACACATTTATCTGATCTGCTGGATTGTTCTTTTAACTGCAATCTCATAGCAAAATCAGGTCTGGAAAGAT
The DNA here is from genome assembly GCA_030522415.1 of Channallabes apus. Classification (NCBI taxonomy): domain Eukaryota; kingdom Metazoa; phylum Chordata; class Actinopteri; order Siluriformes; family Clariidae; genus Channallabes; species Channallabes apus. The sequence goes on along the minus strand of CM060122.1, from coordinate 24,298,251 downwards.
ATGAGTACCGTGTTTTAGAGATTGTGGGGAACAATATCTTACAATATTCTTACATAAGCACCATTAATAAACAACCCTACCAGTGAAACTATGAAATGCTGAATGAAAAACTGAATTTTGCAGGGACAGAAGCCAGAGAGGTACTGTAAGGGGAAACAAAATCCTTTCAAAGCAATTTCTTACCATTTTGGTACAACTTAATCTGTCCACACTCATATCCACCCAGCCTTTCTCACAGGGAAGTGTAAATGAGTGGGGGGTTTCTATTATCCGTCAAACAGTAATTCTGTAAAGTCAAAATGTCAACCCATCAGGCTTTGGCGTCAAGACTAAAGTAGTGCACTAAAGACTATGAATGAGAACAGTCTGGCCATTATATAGTAGAGAATCTAGTCTGTTTCCTTGTCTAGAAGACAATGCTTACAAGAACCAATTTGTAAGGATGTTTAATGGGTGAGTGCCCACCAAAAGTAGTGTCATTTTGTAAAAACGGGGACGTGAGATGGAGTGTCTACAGGGGACATTTTATATAGAGATTTATGGTCAGACTAAGCAGCTACTGTACAGTATGTGCTGTGAAGATAGAGAATTTAAAAGGTGAGCTGATTGAAAAATGCACTTGCTTTCAGCCTTTCAGCGTACTTTGGACTACAAATTACACAGATTGTTCCAGCTAATATTTATATTAGATGCTTTAGTGAAGTGAAGCATGTTCACCGCATACGTGCGGTGACGGCATAGTGTGATATCCATCAGTCGCTGGAATGTGACAGGTGCTCCATGCAGCCCAAACAGGAGTACTTGGTATTGCCAGTGTCCTAGGCTGGTACTGAACTCACTGCCTAGGCAGTGAGAGCCACCTGTTAGTATCATTTGTCAGGTCAAGTGTTGAAATGAAGCGTGCTTTTCCCAGATGTTCGATGAGGTCGTCCACTCATGGTAGTAGGTAGGCGTGGAACTCAGAGACTTGGTTCAGCTGTCTGAAGTCATTACACAGATGGATTATTCCGTTGGGTTTCAGCACCGTCACAATGGGGCTAGACCAGGGGCTAGTGCACTCTTCGATGATGCCATTCTGTATCATGCTATTTACCTACGTCTATGGCACGGCGGCGTGTGGCGGACATTAACGCCAGTTGACGTTTTTTAATATTGTGCCAAATCAGGTGGTTGAGTCCCAGTTCAGTGGAGAACATGTTGCTGAACTTATCTACCACTTCATTCCCGCACCGCAAACATTATGTAGTGGCTGATCCCAGTTTCAGCCTCTCTTATCTATAGTGCGGGAAACATCCTCTTTAGCATCTGTTTAAAGCGCTCTATCAGGCTGTCAGTCTGGGGATGGTAGATGGAGGATCTGCTTGATTGCATACAATAAAATTCCATTAAATCTATCTATCTATCTATAGGGTTCAAGCTTTGTCGTCAGTAGGTTGCCACGCCCCATACTACCCAGTCACTGCACACAGTGCCGGTCCCATTCAAGAGATTTAAAATTTTTATATGTATTAAGTATTAATGTTTGAGATATTATTATAATGTTTGAGATATTATAAGATATTATATTACTCAACACTGCCCACAATTATCTTAAATGCATCAATCATTTAGAGTTGAGGACAAATTTATAGTAATTAGCTATTAATAACTAATAACTAATAAACATGAGTTAGTCTGAGAGATAAAACCATTTGTCATTTGGCTTTCCCTATTCACTTGAGGATAACCTGTCTATAAAACAGACATTTAATAGATACTATTATCATGAAATGAATTTTCATGTTATCTGTGAATCACTATACCAACCTAGAAACTCAATACTGTAACCTTTAAAAAATAAATAACTTGGCAGCTTTCCAACTCGCTCACCACTTTAAGAATTTCAATGCTCACTGCTCAGGAAGATAGAAAAACAGAAGCCATAAATACATGAGGGAAAAACACTATCACACGTACCCCTGTACTTCACCTCCCAAACTCACATCATACTTCACGCAACAACTTAACCACCCTCTAATGGCTACTGAATATGTTCTTATTGCTACGATTATTCGTAATCCTACTATTATTCGTAATTGACCACTGTAAACTTAAAATGATTGATATATGCATCTTTGTTGTGCATACACCTGTGTTTGATAAAGGTTGAGTTTTGGTCATATTTTAATTACATTATATGCCATTGTTTGATCCTCAGGCAATGCTGTTTATCTAGTGCACAAGTAGTCCTTGGTCAATATAAACGTAAATCAACAATCAAAAGCATAAAACAAATCCACTGGTTGCAGGTTGTAGAATGTTTTTTACATTTCCAGTTTTAATTTCACGGATATGATTTAAATGTGCATTTACACTTTTAATTTTTACATTATAACTTTTTTTGTGTGAAATTAGGGTAATTAAGCTGACCCCAATTTCATGCCATAACCTAGCTACTGCATACTAATATGTAATACTAACCAGTGACTAATGATCCAGTGACTGAATGAGCACAAATCCCCACAGCCACATTACAAAAATGTTGTGGGAAGCCTTCCAAGGAAAGTGGAGGTTAGTACAGTATACTGTAAAAGCAATGGGGTGTATAAAGAATATATACACCAGAATAGGGTGTTAGAGCTACAGTATGGATACTGCCTCAGGCAGATTAGCAGGCAACTGCAATTACAGTTAATCTGTAACGCAACCGTGCAAGCAATGAGGCCAAATGTGCTGCACCTGGCCGCGCCTCTTTATAAGCTACCCTGATGCTTCACACTGTGTGCAGACATTGGTTTTACACCAGGAATGAAAGCGACTTCACACACTCCAGTGTAAAACAAGTGAAATGAGAGAAGTTAAAATGAGTGAGTATATAGTGATAGAAATGGGTCGATAAAGGTGAGAACTGAAAAGAGTGGAAAGTACAGATAGGAAAAAGTCATCCTTAGTTGTGGTTTCCTGCAGCGTTGCTAAAGATTTTGAGTTTGCTTTTGATCACACATTTGTACACACAAGTACTCCACAGTCCCCACTTACAGACCAGACATGTTACACTGGCAGCACGGTACTCGTAACATCAAGATGTGTGGTTTGAACACCGTTCACAACCAAACTCGTTCGCCATGCAGTGTATGGCAAGGGGTAGCGCAGTGGTTAAGGCATTGGACTACGGTTTGGAAGATCCCAGGTTCAAACCCCACAACCACCAAGTTGCCACTGTTGGGCCCTTGAGCAAGGCCCTTAACCCTCAACTGCTCAGATGTATAATGAGATAAAAATGTAAGTCGCTCTGGATAAGAGCGTCTGCCAAATGCCTAAATGTAAATGTATGATATGAGGGGGTATCAAAAAATTTTGAGATCAGCTCTGTTTACAAGCTCTATTATGTTCTCCATCAGACGCCCTAAAACCTGGCAGTAGAATTTGCTGTTGACGTGTCCATACGACACACCAACAAGTGCGACAATGTGATGGATTGTTCTCTGTCCATTATTATGCAAATGTTGACGAATGGTTGCAACATTTTCAGGGGTTGAGCTCATTGAAGGTCTTCCTGATGTGTCATCATCTTCCAGTGATGTTCTTCTGCTCTTGAAGCATGCGTGCCATTCAAAAAACACCTCGAATGACTTGCAGCATTGCCGTAAACTTGAAGAATAATGTCAGACGTCTCTGTAACAGATTTGCCCAGTTTCACACAGAGTTTCACATTCGGCAGCAGACATGGTAACAAACGTGATCAGAATAGCACCAATTGCACAGCTCCTGATGTACACATGTTTTTTGGCACACTGACTTATGAATGTTGGTGCTCCCTGTGCACAAGACCTTGTACTGCCAGCTGTTAGCGTGTTACAAAACTACTGTAATCTTGAACCTTTTTGATACCTTGTATCATGTTTTCTTATACGGTACATACAGTATCTTACCATCAGTTGATCAAGATGACTTTACCGTGCTGAGCTACAATAATACTTGTCAAGGGCTTAAACATGCTTTTTGTATATTGGAGTTTAAAGATACTCAAATGAAGTAAAACCCTGACAATCACATGCCTTTGATTCCTACTTTTGATATTCAAGGTTTGTTAGGCTATATGTTCAATTGTGAATCTACTTTGGGATTTTGGCTTTAATTGGCTGGAAGTGGCTGGAATTTACAGTATTAACAAATGAATCCAAAGCAATTTTAAAAACACTGTTACCAGACAGCTCAGGGTCAATATTCCAAACAGCAGAAGGCAGGGCAAGGGCAAGGCCATATTCAAAATATCTATTCAATAAGCTCAGATTCCACAAGATTGGCAGGCAAACTATAAAGTTATGCAGAGAAGTCCAAGAAGAGAAGAATTTGTGGAAGGGTGTCATCTGGTGGTTTGGAGGGAAAGTGCTATTTGTGCTATACATTTCCATCTATGCACACCAGACACATATTTTAGAACAGTTAAATGGAAACTTTTAGTTTGTTTGTTTACTTTAATGTATTCTGTTAAGACTGCATTGAATCAAATGTTCACGTCCATCTAGTCGACTAGAAATAATAAATTAACGTACTGTAATGCCTTTTAGAAGTCATTTTGAGTTAATTATTAATGCACATTGGACCGTTGAAGATCCAAAATTTAGAAGATCCTTCTTGATTTTGATACTATAGGAAACTTTAAGCAATTTCCAGCAAGCAAAAGTACGCTGATATCTGTACAAAGAATTGAATGTAATTATAAAAATTAGACAAAACAGATGGAGGCATTGGGAAACAAAGTAAAAAAAAAATTCATATGGTCAACAGTAAGTGGACACCTGATCATTACACCCACGAAATTCACAGAATTTGTTTTTTAAACACCTCATTCCACCTTTGACCCATTCACCTTTACTATACTAAACAAATACTGCATGTGCTTTCAAATTTGTCACAGCAGTGTAGAGAAGGCACATACACGGACATGACAAGCTGTTGTTATTTTAAGTACGTTTTTGTACTTTTTAAACCGTTGCTGGAAAATCACAGTGCTGGTGTCATTCTAATGTAGTTAGAATATTCCTATGCAATTTTGTTTCTCTAGCAGTGAACACATTTTGAAAGGCTATAACTTGGCGGTTGGAGCACTTGCACAAGTCAAATATAATCTCATGAGAGCCTGTAGTTATTGTTTAAAAAAAAAAATCACCACACTCAGGTTTTATTTTTTAAGTCTTACACTGGCGGCGCGGTGGTGTAGTGGTTAGCACCTCCAGGGTCTGGGTTCGATTCCCCGGCCAGGCTCGATTCCCGTCTCTGTGTGCATGGAGTTTGCATGTTCTCCCCATGCTTGGTGGGTTTCCTCCGGGTACTCCGGTTTCCTCCCACAGTCCAAAGACATGCAGGTTAGGCTAATTGGTGTTCCTAAATTGCCCGTAGTGTGTGAGTGTGTGTATGTATGTATGTATGTGTGTGTGCCCTGCGATGGATTGACAGGTGTACCCCGCCTAGTGCCCGAAGTCCAGAGGTGGAAAGAGTAATAAAATTTTGTACTCAAGTACTGTTACTTCAGTGAAATTTTACTTAAGTACAAGTAAAGTTACCATTATAAAAATCTACTCAAGTAAAAGTAAAAAGTAGCTCATTAAAAAATTTACTCAGAGTAAAAGTTACCGAGTTACTTATTTATTTTTTTAACAGCGGGGGTGGGATGAGGCATTCTAGCGTAGTTAAAAAAAGATGAGCAGATATAAATCTCAAACTAGTTGTTTTTAACTGAAGGAACACCTTCGCATAATAAAGCTGTTGTCTTTCTTGTGCTTGAAAATCAAAGTGGTCACTTAAATATGGTGTTACGTCCCAGTCTAGGGTCATAGAGCAAAAGAATGGTTCAGGGTTCCATTTTAAACTGTATGGAAATGGTGGCATATGGCAGAAAGAACTAGATCCAATCATTAACTGATGAAATAATGAGGTTTGTATACACACACACACACACACACACACACACACACACACACACAAACACACCAGGAGGAGGATCAGATTCAGGATGGACCCAGGCCAAAATAATAAACAAAATGGTATTTATATTTAGTAGCTACGTAGATTACCTGCAAAAAAAAAAAAAAAACACACAAACAAAAATACAGGTACCTTCCCGGACTCCCTAAACCAAAAACAGTAAAATTATCTACAAATATATACAAAGACCAACCAAACCAAAGGGACAAAGCAATAATCAAAGTCAACTGGAGGCAAAAAGTCAAACCGGAATACACAACCAAATATCAAAACGCCAAAATCACAACCTCTTTCATCTTTCCCGCGTCTCTCTCTGGTTAATATATGGTCGCGCTAGTCGATGACATCACTCTCAAGGCAGAAGCGACCGTGTGGAAGGTCAGGAAGATGCCGATGTCAGAAAACCCGGAGTGGAGTTTGGAGCGGCACGCGACCAGGACATGATACACACACGCGGCGCAACGGAGCATTTATACAAAGCATAATATTTTTTATTATTTTATCATTTTCATTCATTTATTTTTTACTCAGTAGCGAATATGATTTAAAATGTAGCGAATTACAATACTTCAAACAAAACGTACTTAAGTAAAAGTAAAATTACAGATTTTTAAAACAACTTTAAAAAGTAGAAATACACAAAAAAGCTACTCAATTACAGTAACGCGAGTAAATGTAATTCGTTACTTTCCACCTCTGCCGAAGTCTCCTGGGATAGGCTCCAGGTCCCCCGCGACCCTGAACACAGGATTAAGCGGTATAGAAAATGAATGAATGAATGAAATTTACTGAATATTTGTTATACTGTAGGCCCTATCCTAGACCCAAAGGAACAGTGTGGCTGCATGCTTTTATTCCAGCAGAATCTGTAACATATTGATTGAAGCCGTACTGATTACACAAGTGGAAGCAGGTGTGACTTCTGTGTGGTTGGAATGAAAGTCAGCAGCCAGACCGACTGTTTGAGAATAAGATAAGATAACCTTCCACCCCACTGCAGGCTAATGTTCTGGGGGGTGGGGAAAAAAAAAATGTATATATATATTCATTCATTCATTCATTCATTTTCTATACCGCGGGGGACCTGGAGCCTATCCCAGGAGACTTCGGGTGCCAATCCATCGCAGGGCACACACACATACACACACTCACACACCCAATCACACACTACGGGCAATTTAGGAAATATATATATATATATATATATATATATATATATATATATATATATATATATATATAATTTTTGCATAATTTTGCATTTAATGTATCTAGAGCAGGTCAAAAATTACAAAATTACTTAGCACTAATAAATAATCCAATGCAATTTTGCATAATTAAAAGTATATTTTTTCATATGAAAATGTAAAATATTGTTTTTTGTGGTGATGTGATTTTTGTATGCAACTGATGGCTGTAAAATTCTATACTGCGACTGAGAAATGAACAATGAAACATGTGCATGGATATTTTGATGACCTACAGTAAGTACAGTACGCCACTGTGCCTACTTGCACATCTGTTTAGACTCATTATTGAGTAAAGATGTGAGCATATTGACTGATCCTTAACAGGTTATGCTAATTGTTCACCAATAAATGAGAGCATGAACATATCAATATGAAAAGGTGTGGGCACAAAATCCCCTGTTTACTATTAAAAATGAGTTACAGTAGAAGGATCTTTAATGGTTTATACTGTGTAAAACATAAATACATTTAAATGAGAAAAAGGACAGAACGGATGCATTAAATGCATTAATTAGACATTTACACTTCACACTGATTATGATGTAATTAATCACACATTTGTCAGATATTTTACGTTTTGGGAAATTTACTTTAAAACTGAGTGACATAATCAAAAGCAGGTATCATCTACAGTAGGAACCTTTGTAGTCCAACTAGGGAGAGTGGAGGCCAATAGTAAACCATCTGCATGTCTTTGGAAACAGGAGAACCCAGAGGAAACCCACCAGGTGCGTTGAAGACCCGACATGGTAATTGAGCAAGATCTTCGTCCCTAAAATAAAATCGTTCATCGAGCTGGCCAGTTGGCATGGAAATGGACCTTTTCACCCCTTTCTTTACATCACAGTATGATTGTGAGATTCATGTTACTGTATGTCCTCTTTTCATGGACAGAATACTCCAACTGTGGCACAGGAATACAATGGAATCATTTGTCATAATCAAGTGACAAATGAAGCAAAATAATTTGCTTTGGAACTGGCTTATAGCTTTTCTTACAATTGAATTTATATTGCATAAGATCCTATGAGATTGCTAGCACTGGCACGTCACAGCTCTAGGGTCCATGTTTCAATCAAATGCTCAATCAGGAATTTAATGTCTATGCAGTTTTGCAGTAAGTGGATTTGATGTGCTAAATTACCCCTGAGTGTGAATGAGTGTTTAAGTACATGGGCTATACAGTACATAAGACTTCACATAGAAACCAACTCTCTAATTCTGCCCTACTTACCTTATTATTGCCTTATGATTAACTAGTGTAAGTGCCATTGTTGATGGTTAAAGAGAGTATAGAAATAGTCAAAAGGTGAAAGCTAAAAATAATATGATCAGCTTTAATGTAACCAGTGATATTATTACTATTTCAGGTTAAAGTCCTCGTCCATATCTGACTGTCTTTCTGTAAAGAATTCTCTGCCTAACTTATTAATACAAAAAAATAAAATTTTGTAAGGTTTTGTATCTTGCGCTTTCTTTTCATTAAGCTCTTTCGTCGTCAGCCATATACTGTACATTCCCTGTTCGGTAATCAGAGAGTGAATCACAGATGAGAAATTCAAAAAGTAGAGTCTGCACCCAGTCTGCGCTGGTTCCCTCCAAGTCATCATCCTAATTCATTAGATCAGTTCATAATGTGCGTTAAAGCGAGTTTCAGTACAGAGCTTGTTTATTGCTTTTGTTTTCTACTCTGTATTTTTCAAGATTTGTGTAATTAAATGAAATCATTTTAAATTAATCTTTTTGGACAAGCATGATGTATGGTCCAGGTGAGGGCACCTTTTAGGACTGTAGTGTAGTGGTGTAGTGGTTAGCACTGTCGCCTTGCACCTCCAGGGTCCAGGGTTCGATTCCCCGGCCAGGCTCGATTCCCGTCTCTGTGTGCATGGAGTTTGCATGTTCTCCCCGTGCTTGGTGGGTTTCCTCCGGGTACTCCGGTTTCCTCCCACAGTCCAAAGATATGCAGGTTAGGCTAATTGGCGTTCCTAAATTGCCTGTAGTGTGTGATTGGGTGTGTGAGTGTGTGTGTGTGCGCCCTGCGATGGATTGGCACCCTGTCCAGGGTGTACCCCGCCTAGTGCCCGAAGTCTCCTGGGATAGGCTCCAGGTCCCCCGCGACCCTGAACACAGGATTAAGTGGTATAGAAAATAAATGAATGAATATTGTTAAATGCATTGGGCTGCAATCCAAATAATACAAATATTGTATTTGGAAATGAAATGAACCCTATGGTTTGTAACATGATCCAGCTTGTTCTCAATCCTTTTTAAAAATGGGTGCAAAGAAAAAATTACCCCAAAAAAAAGCTTTTTAGCCACTGAGCTGCTTAAACAGATTAGAAGATAAAATGTATATTTATTTATATTTGATGCACATCTGTCAAAATTACATAGATTTTTTTTTCCTTTTACTATTCTCCCCCCAAGTTTAAAATGTAAAAAAGACACACTATGAACTCAAAGCTCACATACTGTACACATACAGCAGTACCTGTAGCTACAAACTGCCTTTCCTCAAAAACAGATTTTCACTGACATTTTCAATCTCTTTCTCACTCCATATATTCTCCAGCATTTCTGTCTGTTCCCAAATGTAGCAAGGTAACATCTCGATGTCTGAGAACATCTCTTGGCATTTGCCTTTATAATTCACTCGATGCAATCTTTAGACTGACCCGTATGGTAATTAAAACCACCCACTCCTAAGACTTTTTTTGGGTTCGGGCCCCAATCTCAACACACACCTTTCATTTGAACGACCCATTACGGGAGTTGGGATTCTTCCATCTACTGTAGATTCTTTACACCAGATGGTGCAATAGGGAGTTTGGAGGATTATCTATGACCTTTGTCACCTGAACCACAGTCTGTTAACGTTTCTGTCTTCTGACAGCTTGGAACATACGTACATAAGTAGGCTCAGAGACAGTTTCTTCCTATAAGGGTTGTTGGGCGCTGCTTGGAGACTGCACCGTATAAAATGTACAGTATACAGGCTGTAAATAACGGAATGACTAATACAGGATTATCAGAGATTTATATATGAACCTCTGATAATGACAAAATATACCGTATACAGTATGTACATATATATATTTTATTTTATTTTATTTATTTATTTATTTTTTGTCCATAACCCCATTTTCCCTACGGATGGTAAGAGATGTGCATAATATTATTCCCCCACTTTTTGCACCAGAATTGGAAAAATATTTGTATTAGTTAGTAAACTATCAATAGTTTCCTGTTAACAAAGAAAATGATTCAGGATTATTACTGTAGGTTAACCATAAGCTGAGAATGATTTCCAATTGATGAAGGTTAGAATTAAGACAAAAAGGAGATAAGAAGGTACCGTTGCTAAGTTATTTGAATGTATACCCTTACAAGAATTTTTTTTTTTTATTGTGAAAATGGTCACTTAAGACTCACTCACTCACTCACTCATACTCTATACCGCTTTATCCTGTATATACTGGGTAGCAGGGGTCCTTCCCTAGGAGACTTGGAGTACACTTTGGATGGGGTGCCATCGCAGGGCACACACAAATACACACTCATTCACTCACTATGGGCAATTTGATAACACTTATTAGCCTAATCTGCATGTTTTTGTACTGTGGGAGGAAACCGGAGTAACTGGAGGAAAACCACCAAGCACAGGGAGAACATGCAAACTCCATGCACACAGAGGCGGGAATTGAACCCTGAACCTTTTTGAGATTTAAAGCAAAATATTTTATTTACCACAGCTGATGAAAGGGACCCATTATAGAAAAAATACAGTACATTTTGTCTATCGACGTCTAACGTCCTTAAACATTTATTTGGATCTGGAAAAAATGAATAGTCAATATTTGTTAAATTATTAAATGCATGTTAATTACATCATGTTCACAAATGTGCTGTGCTTAGCTTAGTGTAGAGCCCTCAGCGTTAACACTTGAGAGGAATGATATTTACTGTAATGATATTTAAAGAATGTAGCAGCAAATTTGAATGTAATATACACTCTAAAAAAATTATTCTGTGGCCTTGTAAATTTCACAGTAATAAACAGGTTATGCTACCTTAATAAAATCTCTAAAAGTCACATACATGATTGTTTGAGTTAGACAAATCAAAATAAATGCCTAAAAAAACTACTGTTCTGTTTGTCTTAAATTTACACTATAATTTAAGTTTATTTCACAAATGGAAATTAGTATTTGAGCAACTGAATTATATTTTTAACAGGCACTTAATATTTTTGATACATTTCAATCAAAATATTTGGTAATGGAGTAATTAATGCTGATTAGTTTCAAGAACTACAATTATCACTCATTCCAACTCAATATTCTTTATGTTTAACAAGAAAAACTTAAATAATTGAGTAAATTGCCCTGCGCAAGTGCTCATGGGAAATCTGGTGTAACATCAGATACAAGAAGGCTGTGAGGATGTGAGAATGGACAAGAAGCTCCTGGAACATTCTGGAACATTCCTTATAAATTCTGGTGAGTAAACAGCTAACACAAGTTACTGAAATAATGACTCTGTCTCTCTGTATACACAACTTTATAGTGTGTAAGTTACTCTTCTGAATCCTGTCACAGCCGAGCTACAGAGCTAACGATAGCTACTGTAGCAACAGGTCAGTCCTGGTGTTCAGTGTCATTTTACTTGTTTGTTCCAACCACCAAACTGCTCAGGTAAAGCGGCGTTAATACAGACACTTAAAATCTTGTTGTAAAAGGAGAGATTTAACACCGAGCCGCGTGCGCGTGCATGTCCGGGTTTCTCGGTGTAACCGACCGCGGTTGTGCCACAATATTTGAATTTCTCCCGCCGAATGCGGTGATTTTGCGCAGCCAACCGTCACTGTGGCGAGGATATAAAACTAGCGTGTTCAAATAATTACCGCGTGTGTACCGGGTCCACCTCACACACTGAACCGCGAGTCTGCTCGGTTCACTCCGACACTTTAAGGAGGAAACGCAGAACAAAGCAGATTTAAACAGCAGAAATGAGGTGCAGTGTCCGGACTCTGGCACTGTTTATACTGTAGACACCTGGCAGTGTTTTATCCGTTACTGTATGTGAGTATTTATAACATGATTAAACACTGAGCACACTGCGGTAGGAAACGTAAATGCATCAGCCGTGAGTCCAGCAGCAGTAACACTGCAGAGAGCAACAGCTCTGTCCAGTCCAGCCCCGAGTCCAGTACAGCTCTGAGTTCAGTCTCAGTCTCATGATTTACAGCACTACAGACAGGCAGTTTGATTAGCAGTATAATGGTGTATAGCTTTGTTTAAAACAATAGAACTTCAAACCTTTTGCTCAAGTTAAAGTCATAAGTACATGCCGTTCTAAACTTCTAATGTATTTGAAGTACAAAAGTACTACAAGTACTTCACAAACATAACCGTGTACTTAAACATTATTAAAATGGCTTTTGATGAAATAAATGTTCTAAGTAAAAGTACAACATTTCTCTCAGAATTATAAATGGGAGAAATAATATAAAATTAAAATATTGAAGTGAAATATGTTATGTATGTTGTGATACTGTATGTAAGTATTTTTAAATCATTTTCGTGAAACGTTATATATTTTCAATATCTCTTTCACAGCACCAACACCACTAAAGAAGAGAAGTTGAATGGAGATAAAACATGAGGTAAATGTCAACTTTTTAAATGTTTCAGAAGTGTTAAATGTGTAAGCATTGAATCCAAGATAGAAATTGAAACAAGGCTGGAAATATTTCACTTTACCTATTTTTAATCCAGAATATATCGAATCCACTAGAATATACAAGATTTTCCAGTAACTAAAGTAAAAAAATTATATAGTTGATTAAATAATTTATACAAGGGACATTCAAGTCAAAGCGGGACTTTTAATTGTGCGGGCCAAGGGTAGCTCAGTGGTTAAGGCATTGGACTACAGTTCGGAAGATCCCAGGTTCAAACCCCACAACCACCAAGTTGCCACTGTTGGGCAAGGTCCGTAACCCTCAACTGCTCAGATGTGTAATGAGATAAAAATGTAAGTCGCCAAATGCCTAAATGTAACAGAACACACTTATTAGAGTAAAAGCTCCCTTTATTTCTGTCTCTATATACTGTATGAGGTTGTGCATTGTTCTGAAAGAGCAAAACGCCTTTGGTTATCAAAGCAGTCTGTTTTTTGTAAAAGCATTCCACTGAAATGTTCACCGGAATTTTACCAGCAATGGGCTCTGTAAAATTCCCACTTTGACTTGAACACCACTCATAGATCAATGTGATGATGTATATAATAACAGTCACACTTGTACTTACTTGTATACTATCATTCCTTTTTTAGGTGCCAGCTTATGGGATGGCGGTGTAAGCTCTGCACATGTGTCGCATCATCAAAAGGAATTTCGATCATTATCGAGTGAAGCATGGTACTGTTGATCAATGATATTCAGTGTCCTGTCTTCATTTAGACTGTCATTGCTTCTTTAAGACCTGAGAATGTCTGCACACACATTTGTATGGATCCCACAGTTTGCAGGAAACTGAAGTGTGAAGGTCTGCAATCTTTCAGATGTAAAATGTGACTGTGATTCTATTCTAATACAAAAGTCTAGTTTCCACATATTAACTGTATAATATTTGTGGCAGAAGTATTGTTTGTGAGACTGTTTAATAATGAGATCAATTCAGCTCATTGTTTATGATCTTGTTACATGTCATTTGCAAAGTAAACCAGATTGAGTTTAGACATCATGTCTTGTCAAATTTGGCAAATAAATGTTTAATTAAAATGGTAATGTGTGTATTGTGTCTTTGTTTATAATTAGTTATGTCATTAGATACATTAACCTAAATTGAAAAAAAAAAACTTGATTAAAAGCTAAATATACAGTATTTAAAAAATAGTGTAAGGTATTAATTCTGTGATAGACCAGTATGAATTAAATTAATTTAAAATAAGTAAATGTAGCACATTTGTTTGTTAAATAATAGTCTAATTTTCAGTTTCTTCTACCTTCCATTTCAATCATATCTACTCAATTATTTTACTCATTTCCACTTAGGAAATGCATTAACTTATGATTTTCATTACATTTACTCAATTTTGTACATTATTGTACTAAAAAAACGTTATTCAGGTCTACTTAATTTTTTTACTGACTTGTACTCAATTCATGAAGTATATTTTACACGATTTTTTTAATTTTTAGATTGATATTGATATTTTTAAGTGTAAAAATGTTTCACCAAAAAAATTGAGTACAGCACAGTTTTATTTTTTAGAGTGGTAGGCTTCTGTTAGCACATTTCTTGTTTTTCTCTTACAGTATGTATTCTATTTCCTTTCCCACTGAGCATTCATAACAAAGCAGAACATAAATACAGACCCACTAATAAAAACCAATTAACACAGAGATATAAATACAAAATAGTATTCCCCAAGATGGAAAAAGACAAAAATGCATTATGATTTTTTTTTTTTGAGGGTCAAAATTAGAAAGAGATCTCATGGGTGTGGGAGCTTTAGGGTAAAGTCTCTGGCAGAATAAAATGGGGTACCTGAAGGTCAATTTTCACCCCATCATGGTTGGTAAGAAAGTCATACCATGTTTTTGTACAGCTGCAGGGAAAGTGTAATTGAAGTGCTCTTCAAGTGCTTGTAATTGAAGTGCTTCCAAGTACTGTACTACACGACATTCCTTAATTATGATTATATAGTATACTGTATATGTGACCCTGTAACTAAGTATAATATGCTTCAGTTCAATTAAATTCAATTGTAGTTGTAGAGCGCTTGTAACAATGGTCACTGTTGCAAAGCAGCTTTATGGAATTACTGTAAGAAATTATGGAAATTAATTATGAAAATGTAAGAAATTTAAAGAAAGAAATTTAAAAGAAATATATTAATTATATTATAAAAAAATTATAATTATAATCAGTTTGTACCTGATGAGCAAGTCATGGGCAACAGTCGCAAGGAAAACTCCCTGAGCTAGAAAGAAACCACCACAGTCCACAGTGTCCAGACTCAACATTTAGAAGTCCTTTCTTTTGTTGGAAAACTGTTTGTACAAATTTCAGTCTTATACTATTTAGCAACTATAGTCTAAAACTGCCTGCATCACCCAAGGTCATTTTCATGGTCGTTGAGTGGAACCCGTCCTCAGTCTCACAAAATCATACTGCCCTCTACACCACTTGCACATTACAGGAACTCGGCTGGTAGTCGTTGCCCCATCCCCACTACAATCCTCATCTTGCTTTAAGCGACTTCCACATTTTTGGGTTGTTAAAGGAGTTCCTGGGGGACCAGCATTTCAGAAGTGAAGCGGGCAATCCTATCATGCTCCAGCATACAGAAAAAGCTTTCAACCTTCATCATATGCATGCACTAGTGAAACAGTGGGATAAGTGCACTGGTGTAGCAGGGGATTATATAAAGAAATAAGGATAAAGATATATTATATACACTACCACCAAAAGTTTGAGCACATTTCTTTGTTTTCCAAAGAACAACATATTTTCATGCAATTCACAAACAATTTTATCCATTTCACAAGTAATTAAAGTTAGCCGGAATTCTGACTGTAATGGAGCAATCAGAACAGTCTCCAGATCTGAACCCTGTTGAGCTGTCATGGGAGCAGCTTGACCGTATGGTACGGAGAAAGAATCCATCAAGCCAATTCATTTTATGGGAGATACTCCAGAAAGCATGGGGTGAAATCTCATCAGATTTTCTTGAACAGATAGAATGCCCATAATTTGTCAGGCTGTAAAGTTTTTGTTTGTTTTTTTTTAATTTATGATGGAAATGTTTGAAGAACACATTCATCATTTCCATCAAAACCATTATTCCTAACTCTGACAATGTCAGAATGCCTTGTTCTTTTGCTATATTTTCTATTCAGATTAATTTCGTGTTTGTTTCCTTGTAAAACAATAAAATTTCTTTGTGATCCCAAAAGTCATACCAAACTTTTAAGTGGTAGTGTAGATATGAAAATAATGAAGAAAGCAGCCTGCATAATTCATAAATAAAAATAAGTAATTAGGTAGGTTTTATATAATTACACTTAGAATGAACTTCTGCTGTACGGTAAAAGGCAGATGGGCTCAGGCAGTTTGTTGACCATATTTTCACTTTTACAGCTATTGCACTGTTCTTTTATTAAAATTCAGTCAAGTGAGTCACAATAACTTGCACTTTTTCATCTATGAAAATACATTTTTGTTACTCATCATTTCATCTGGGTGGGTTTTTGCCTTTTATTGAGTTCTTGGAGTGTTAACAAATGCAAATCAGTTGGTAATTTATGGCTGATTTGCATTCATTAAAATACACATGTGAGTACAAAGAATATTGGCATTTGCAAAACCTTTGTAGATACAGTTTTTTTTTCTTTTTTTTTCAATTTTAGCTTACACAAACATTCACAAATAACTTTACTAAAAGATTGATAATTGAGGCCCAGGGTTAGTACACCACATCCTAAAAACACATTTATGACCAGTGATCAATCAATCTAACATACATGTATTTTTGTATCTATTTTGTATACATGTATTTTAAGTATTTTCTTAAATTTCTTAAATTTCATATGGCTTTGATCAAATATATTCAAATAGTCATACACAGTACTATATGTAGTGAAATGCTTAATTCTTCGCATATCCCAGCTTCTTGTTAGTAGGCAGGGATCAGAGCGCATGCAGGGTCAGCCATTTTACAGCGCCCCTGGAGCTGACAGGGTTAAGGGCCTTGCTGAAGGGCCCCACAGTGGCAACCTGGCAGAGCCGGGGCTCGAACCGCCAATCTTCCGCTCCGTAACTCAGAGCCTTAACACTCTGAGCCACCACTGCCCCAATTGACTATGTAGCCTCAGCATTAACAGAGGATAGCAATAACTCAGCAATAACTGTTGCCATGTCAAAAAAAAAAAAGTGTACCCATAGAAAGCATATATACCGTATATACACATATAAAAACAGTGGGCCTAAAAGAGAACCTTGCAGAACACTTGTCAATTACTTCTTATTCTAAAACCCGTCAATCAATTAAGACCAGAGTTACAGTAGGAGCAGGTTGTACAGTACATGCTTTAAACTCCTACAACTTTTTCTAATCTATCAAAGAGAATAGTGTGATCCACTGTGTCAAAAGTTGCATTAAGATCAAGCAGTACAAGTAAGGAGACACAACCCTTATTAGAGGTCAGTAGGAGGTCATTTACCACTTTAACATATACTGTCGCTGTGCTATAACGAGGCCTTAATCATTACCAAATTTAGACCCAAGGGGTGCTTAAGCATCCCTAATTTTAATTGGAATAAATACCAATAATTACAGGTTTAGCTAATGATTTAATGTCCAGTATTCTTGTTGGTGTGAGGTAATACTGTGATATAGTGGGTAGCCAAATTCACACAGCAAGTTCAGGTAGACAGCTATATACAGTAAAGGTAGAGTCCAGTTCCAATAAACAGACTAAAAAGTTTGATATCTGGCAGCCATAAATATACAGTACAAAATCCATGTAGCCAAGGAATTTAGCCAGGAGAAACAGACAGAAAGATATGTAAGGTTACCTTCAAGGAGCAGACTGAGAGCAGGTCCAGATTCAGAGACCGAATAAAACACAAATAATAACGGATCGAGTGAATTTTAAAAACCAGAGAGATGTTGGGCTGTCAGTGATAAGAATTCACAGACCTTCTTTTTTTTCTCCTGTGTCTTCCAGGAGTGTATGGTATCATATAAGATAAAGATAAAACAAATGTCATAGACAAGTGCAAGTAACTGCTGTGCAGCAAGCATATCTTTTTTGGGCAAAAAATTCAACATAAAAAAAATAAATAAATAAATAAATAAAAAAAGTAAACAGTAATTAATGGAACGAAGTCAATAACTGATGCGATGACATATTGCTTAAGGGACAATTTGTGCAGTTTTATAATTAAATTAGCTGCTTACTGTAGTTTTAATAAATGTTCTTCAGATATATACTCAGCAAAAAAAGAAACGTCCTCTGACTTTCAACTGTTTTTACTTTCAGTAAACTTAATGTGTAAATATTTGTATGAACACTAAAAGAGTCAACACCATAAGAAATAAACTAAAAATGTTTCACAATGTGTCCCTGAATGAAGGGAGGCTCAAAATCAGTCAGTACCAGTCAGTATCTGGTGGCCACCAGCTGCTTGAAGTACTGCAGTGCATCTCCTCCTCATGGACTGGACCAGATTTGTCAGTTCTTGCTGTGAGATGGAGGGATTGTGTGTTCCTGGTGTGACTCGGGCAGTTGTTGTGGCCATCCTGTAACTGTCACGCAGGTGTGATATTCGGATGTACCCATCCTGTGCAGGTGTTGTTACACGTGGCCTTCCACTGCGAGGATGATCAGCTGTCCTTCCTGTCTCCCTGTAGCGCTGTCTTAGGCGTCTCACAGTGCGGACATGGCGATTTATTGCCCTAGCCACATCAGCAGTCCTCATGCCTCCCTGCAGCATGCCTAATGCACGTTCACGCAGATGAGCAGGGACCCTGGGCATCTTTCTTTGGGTGTTTTTCACAGTTGTAGACAAGTCTCTTTAGTGTCCTGCGTTTTTAGAACTGTGACCTTAAATGCCTACTTTCTGTAAGCTGTTAAGGTCTTAACGACCATTCCACAGGTGCATGTTAATTAATTGATTATGGTTAATTGAACATGCATGGAAAACATTGTTTAAACCCTTTACAATGAAGATCTGTAAAGTTATTTGGATTTGTACAACATTATTGTTGAAATACACAGTCCTGAAAAAGGGGCGTTTCTTTTTTTGATGAGCATATATATATAACATGCCTGTGTTTTTAAAATGGTATTTTTGTATCTGCAGTGTCAAACTTAATACTAAATAAGCAACTTAAAAAATCTTTTTCAGTAGCATTGCATTAAAAAAATTTAAACTAAGACTTACCCTTCCATATTTGCATAGATCTTGGCCAAATAATGGCATATAATTACTGAACACACATCATAATTTACTGGACACAATTTTGGACCTAATTATTGTTTATCACCTATAGCCTTTATGCTTAAACATGACCAAGTAGAGAAAACTACTTTGCTATTGCAGTTCCCATTTCCACTTACCGAATGGCATCAGGGAACAAAACACCCTTAAACTAGAATCAGAATAATTGAAGGAAATCTAAGTGCCCGGAGCTTTGATCAAACAAATTACACTCAGACAGGCCACTTAGTTTCATTTCCAACCCTGATTTGGAAATAAAGAAAAGTGAAGCAGTTCCTTCTTCTATGTCAAAGAACGTTTCAGTCTTAGAAACTCTTTTTTTTCTAACAGTGTGCAGGACAAAATGTCTACAAAAATGTGTCTTTTGTAAAGTAGGATGCTTGTAAGTAGATATATCATCAAGATTGTATTTCTGTCTGTTCGGTGTGCTGTTTTATTTGTCTATGTGTGCGCTTAGGTGTCTAATTTTCTAGCCTATTGCCCTGAGACTGTTCCCACACTATACTCCTGATTGTCTGATTCCTTCTTCCAGGTTCTATTTGATGATACACCTACTATGTATCAGTCCAATTTTAGTGCATACTGCTGTAGAGGAAACGATATTTATCCGGCTTCGCGTGACCACTGTTCCTTCTGAAATCTGTGCACCTTGGGCTATTTTTTCTGCAGTTCTCACTTTGTTTGCTTTTCCAATTTGTTTCACTTGGGTATTTTTTGTGCATGGCATGCAACCGTATTGTAGGCACCATAACAAACTGTCCTTCTTTTCCTTTTGCGTTATCACGGCTATCACACTCCACATGATTTATCACTTCACCTGCTTCCTGTAGTTGCCCACATCGCGTTAATTAACATCAGCGTTTTTGTAAGAATCTCTGGATAAGACTGTACATGTAAACTACATAGCTTGTTGGTTTAGATTACAGAATGCATTTCCCATGCCATAATGACAGACTTATCCAATATCACAACATTTATTTATATCCAGAGTTGCATTTCATTTTTATCTGAGATCTTGTATTGATTCTTAATTCTCCCTGGACCATGCTTTCATAATTTGAGCTTGATAAATATTGGCATTGTTGTTCTTTAATATGCCCATGCCATAAGGGAAGAAAAATCAATTGATGGGATAAGAGGCTTGTACAGAGGGCATGAGGCTTGATAGGTGTATTGCTTCATGCGCTTCCCTTCCCTTCACCCTGACGCGCCCATTACTCTGGAATATAGTCAATTTGGACTCATCATACCACATGGCATTTTTCATTGATCCAAAGTCCAACCTTTATGTTCCCCAGCAAACTGAAGCCATTTTTCCTAATAGGCTCACAAATGAGGTGCATGTGGAAATGTGTTTGTGGTAATGCTCTTAATTTCACTATTAAACATTGCTATCTTTACCAATTCTTACCAATTCACTCCAAAATGTTTACCCTACTAATATACAGCATCTTTTCCATGACTACAGGATACACATTATAATATTGCTGTATCATAAATGAGAAGCTACAGTACTTACTAAATCAGTTAAAGTGAAAAGACTTGTTGTCATATTAATCACTGCAGTAATTATCCAGTCAAAGGCTCTTAAACACTTGCTTCTTCAAATAAAAACCTTTTTATATTGTTTACCAGACAATGTATTTCTGTAGCAAAAAAGCAGGAAGTTGAGGCAATTACTGTTTTTTTTTTTTTACAAATATTATAGTATAAGACATATTTGCGATACGGAGGCGGCACAGTGCCTTAGTGGTTATCACTGTTGCCTTCCACCTCCAGGTTCTGGGATCGATTCCTGCCTCATGTGCATGGAATCTACATGTTCGCCCCATGCTTGGTGGATTTCCTTTGGGTAGTCCCATTTCCTCCAACAGTCCAAAGACAGGCAAATTAGATCTTTTCCATAACTACAGGATAGACATTATGATATTGTGGTATAATAAATAAGAAGCTACAGTACTTACACTACTAAATCAGTTAAAGTGAAAAGACTTTTTGTCAGCCGAACCATATTAAAATTGCCGTTCCCAAAGAGTGTGAATGAGCATGTGTGTGTGCCCTACGATGGCTGGGCACCCTGTCCATGTTGTACCCCACCTTATACCCTAAGTCTCCTGGGATGGGTTCCAGACCCATCGCGACCATGTACAGTATATAGGATAAAGCGGATATAGATGATGAGTGAGAGTGAGAAAAGGTGAAAAAAGCAATATAAACAAATGCTATAGGGGTCTTGTCACCAATTAATATTTTTTGCATGTAGTTCATGATGATTATGACATCATACTGGAGAACTGCACACTTTGACTCTAGAACAACAAATGAACAAATATTAATTCTGAGTCAAATGCAATGCTGTCAAAATCTGTGGCAAGTTTTAATAGGCTTTCAGAAATGATCTGCGTATTTATATAAATTAGTATATCACATCTCTGTTGACTGTCACTGTTGAATATTAATGAGCATGGGTCAATAAAAAAATTCTCCTTTTGCACTGGGCCAAATGCTGCAGAAAGTATTCATGATTTTGCATTCATGTACACTTGAGGGGGAAAATCCTGCTGTGCTGATCTCCCAAAACGATGTTGAAATGACATTATTTCTTCTGGTAGAGTTGGTAACAGCTTCCTGAGTGCAATTTTGGTACATCATTTAGACAATGACCAAAAGTGTTCAGTTAAATATCAATTAGCCCCATGTGATAGGATGTCATTTTACATTACTGATGCAGTTTTCCTGAGATGATAAATGTGCTATGTAGCAGGCTTTTAAATCAGTGATGCTAATCGATCACCCCCATTTACAGGGGTCAGGGTTAGCTCAGTGGTCAAGGCATTGGCCTACAGTCCAGAAGGTCTCTGGTTCAAACAACCACCATTGCCCCTGTTGGGCCCTTAGCCCTCAACTGCTCAGATATACTTTATAGAATGAGATATAAATGTATAAATGTCGCTCTGGATATGGGCATCTGACAAATGCTAAAATGTAAGTGATAAGTATTGTATAATAAACAGTATTTATCACCTTATCCCATGATTGCTAAACATAATTGCAAAGTTTTACATCTGGGGATTTTGTTAGAAATTCATCAATTAGTTAATTGCAGCCTCTGGTTTACATTTAGCCCATTGGGTATTCCATCCATTCATCCATACATCTAGGAACTTCTATAGTCCATCTCGGGACTGTGGAGGCCAATAATGATATTTATTCCCATATTTACAATTGTGGTAGGAACTCTGTTAGTCATTCACACCAGAGTACCCAGAGGAAACCCACCAAGCACAGGTAGAACATCCAAACTCCATGCATACAGACCTACAGTAAGGCGGGAATCAAAGTCACATACTGGAGGTGCAAGGCCACTCTGCTAATCAATAAGGCACCGTGCCACCTAATTAGGTAATGAGCTTCACAAGAGGAAAGCACTTATTTTACCTTACCTTGTGCATGTGCACAAAATTCACAGAAGTACCAAACAGTTAAAGGCAGGTCCTCTGTCAATGCAGCATAAGCAAACTAAAAGACAGATGACTAACAACTGTACATCTAATTAGCTTTCAAAACAATGATGATACTGTATATGAAGAAGAATCTTCTTAGGCTTTACTAAGCATTACATTATAATGTCGTTTAAACGGTAATGATACTGTTCATTTTTAAGAGACAGAGTTGACAGGAAAAGGTCTTATGGCAAATTGCTTTCTACTAATCGTGGCTTTTTCTTATTAGAGAAATACATCATTGTGGCTTCCCTAAAGCTGAAATTGCATTGATATTGATTCACAATTAAGAGTGGTATGGATTTAGTCCAGGGCTATTTAAATCCGAAATCACAAAACCAATCAGAAAACAAATCACATTAATTCTTATAAAGTGCAAGACAATTTATATTGTATATTGTACAATATAAAAACATTTGATGGACTTTTGACCATCACATCCATCTGTAGGTTTTCCCCAAACTGTTGCTCCACAGCTGGAAACACACAACTATATAGAATGTTTTGTATGCTGTAGAATTAGTTGTCCTGTACACGTGGCATGGAATACCTTGTGTGGCCTGTACAGAGCCCTGACCTTTGGGAGAAACTGAAATGCCAACTGATCCCAATAATCTCTTTTGCCCAGCAACAGTATCAGATGCGCTCATGCTCTTGCAATATGGGTTATTTCCCATAACCATGCTCTAAAATCCAGTACACCTCTAGTAAACCTTCCTGGAATAACAGAGGCTATTAGAAAAGATAAGAGCAAACATTTAAACAAGCTATTAAGCAAGCTATTAAACAAGATAAAGAGCTACATCTGCAATGACATGTCCAAAAAGCACTTGTGATGAGTGTGATGGCCAGGTGTTCATAAACCTTTCAACGTATAGTATTTAATTCTGGCAGAAAACAAGAATTACTGTATATGCAAAAACAGTACATTTAGAAGGAGAAGTATTATTGTGTTTCTGATCCCAGAATATGCTGAAGTATGAAAATACTTTTTGGGTAAATTATTTGAAATATCCCTTTTGCAAAAAATTTATTCATCATACAGTTGGTTTAAAGAGAAAAATTTTTATTTTGTTAGTAACTAAATTTTTGCCATTAAATAAAGATGCGAGAAATACTGTATTATCCCCCGATTTGTTCAAATGTTTTAATGAAAAACACTTTAACCTCTGTAAGTACAGTATGCGGTCCTGAAATGAACTCTCGTACACAGTATTATTTTTTACTTCAATTTTTTTTTAATTCCAGTATCAGAGCAAGGTCTATTGTGTTTGCTCAAGACCCATGCCCCTCTACTGATTGAAGTCTTTGTTTCTTGCTCATGCTCATTATTTTAACCATTATTCGGTATCATTATATTCTTACCTCTGATGGTTCTTACCTCCGTGTTACTGTATGTAGGTAGTTTTGTTCAAAATTTTAAAATATGATTGTTCTTTAAGTGGTGCCTGTCATCATTCCTCTTAACACAAATTGACCTTGTTCCTCTTCCGGGCAAAATGAATGCACATTTTTCACTCCACACGAGAGGTTTTCACTGACAACTTCATTTTTTATGTACTAGCCAATTTTAAAAACAACATTTATGAACATGATATTATTCCCCTGTTGCGGATTAGCCAAATGGCCTGTGACGAAGCAGCATGAGTTTGTAAATTATAAGCCCATTTTATGGTACTTGTGCCTGTTGTCATAGAAACTATTTTACAGGTTGGTGATGGGAAGTTGGAAAGGAGAGTCCACAAAGTTTTGCGCAAAGTGTTAGAAGAGTATTCATTTATTTATTTCCACTCATACTCCATATTAAAAATGCATTTACTTTAGGTCAAGACCTGGACCTGAGTCTGCCTACTGAGCCCCACTGACTTAAACAGCTGGTTTTGTGAAATATGGATGAGTTTATTCCAGACACAAGGGCTTACGGCATCGCTCACTTACTGTACTTACTCATTGTCTACACCGTTTTCTCTTGTATGGTGGGCTGGATCCTATCCTAGGAGACTCAGAGGCAGGGTACACCAGACATCTACTAATCCATCACAGGCAACCACTGCATGCTTTTCAGTTGTTCATGGATATGTAGTAGAATAATCTATTTGATTACACAGCTGCAGGGTCCCTGGTTTGAAGGCGCATCTTCCAATGTGTATCTTAATTTGTGAGGACGTAAGTAAGTAAGCAGTACAGTGCCTTAGTGGCTTAACACCGCTGATTCCTTGCACCTCCAGAGTTGGGGTTCGATTTCCCCCTTGGGTCTGTGTGTGTAGAGTTTGCACATTCGCCCCATGCTTGGTGTGTTTCCTCCATACCTGAGACATGCAGATTAGGCTACTTGACGTTCCCAAATTGCCCGTAGTGTGTAAATGCTATTGACCTCTAAAGCAGTGAATGGTCTCGTGCCACAGTACCTGAGTGATTCACCATGCCTACTTCGATCAAAGAATGCAGGCCGCTTGTCAGTACTGCCTATTATGAAAACTACAGCAGGGACAGAGCTTTTTTTTATTTTATTTTTTTTACAAAGCCCCAAGTTTTTGGAACAGCCTTCTAATTAATGTTCGCTATTTAGTGTATAAATATTGAAAGGCTGAAAGCCTATTTATTTAAAAAAAAGTTTTTTGTAAATAGAATGGCCGTAGGTACTGTAAATGAGCAGATCAGGGGGACCCATGGATGTAGAGTATTACGGTAAATTGTTGTGTCTGGATGTTGTCTGGCTCTCCCTTTCAGTTATGCGGTCATTGTTTGTCCGTTCAGAATCCCTGGAAGCACTCTGTGCTAAATAAGCATTCACCTTATACATTATGTGACTGTGACCATCAGAGGTGGAAAGTAATGAATGACATTTTCTCGCATTGCTGTAATTGAGTAGATTTTTTGTGTTCTTCTACTTTTTAAAGTAGTTTTTAAAATCTGTAATTTTACTTTTACTTAAGTACGTTTTGTTTGAAGTATTGTACTTCACTACATTTTAAATCATATTCACTACTGAGTAAAAAATAAATGAATGAAAATGAAAAATACAAATAATACAACGGGGAAGGAAAAAAATTGCACCCCGGAAACCACTGCACTGACTGATTGATGGAGAACAAACGTGCTAAATTCACAAGAATAATGGAGACGGACAAAACAGATGCCAGTGATGCAGACACAGCTGAAAGTGAAATGGCAACAAATTCTTATGAAGCAAACCCCTGGTCATATTTAAGCGATCACTTTGATTTCAAGCACAACAAAGGGAACAGATTTATTATGCAAGGTTGTTCCACCCCCATCCCACCCGCGCTGTTAAAAAAAAAATAACTCAGCAACTTTTACTCTGAGTAAATTTTTAATGAGCTACTTTTTACTTTTACTTGAGTAGATTTTTATAAGGGTAACTTTACTTGTACTTCAGTAAAAGTTCACTAAAGTAACAGTACTTTTACTTAAGTACAACATTTTATTACTCTTTCCACCTCTGGTGAAAAAAACTGTTCCCTCTCTTTCTCTTCTCTGTCGAGCTACACATGCTGTTCCTGAGCTTCCAGTGATCCACACCCCCTCTGCCCTCTGGACATGTTTGACTCATCCTGGTGCCCCAGTTCTGGTTGGAGATCTCATCGCATGGAGGTCCCATGTGGTCTGCTTGGGATGCGGGTGGTGACTGGAGACAGTTCCATTTGACCACAAAGACAGTCCCGGCCTCAGCTGATGCAGACAGCTGTTCTCCAAGGACTTGTGACAGCAGGTGCTTAAGAGTTCAGAACTGGAATGCCATACAGTTTTGTACCTGAGCCTCTAATAATAAACTTGACTTCATATTAACTTAAACACATCTTAAACACAAATCAATCCCTGCTATCCAATATCCCCCAAATTAGGGTGGGTTCCCTGTTGAATCTGGTTCCTCTCAAGGATTCTTCCTATTGCCAACTCAGGGAGTTTTTCCTTGCCACTGTTGTCCTCAGCCTGCCCATCAGGAACAATTTGATTGTTTTAATTCATACATATTTTCTCACATATTTCATATTTCCATAATTTCCTTTCGATTCTGTAAAGCTGCTTTGCGACAATGACCCTTGTTAAACGTGCTATACAATTTAAGAATTGTATTTAACTTAGGGGTTAGCACTGTCGTCTTGCAACTCCAGGGTCCGGGTTCGATTCCCAGCCGGGCTCGATTTCCGCTTCTGTGTACTCTGTTCTCCCGTGCTTGGTGGGTTTTTTCCCACAAACCAAATACATATAGGCTAAGCTAAGTGGCGTTCCCAAATTGCCTGTGGTGTGTGAATGAATGTGTGTGTGCTGTATTGCCTCTTTTCCACTGCATAGAACGGTTTGCGCTTCCACTGCAGTGTAGTAACGCTTTAGCATGGGCGGGATTACTCACGTGTCGTTTAGTCGCGGCGCCGCTACTGCCGTGAAGTCATCGTAAACGCGCCACAAACAAACACGCAACAATGGAGCATATCGACGGCATGGTGTTCTTCATTCTCGGCATGTGGATGTTTTTAACAGCGAGACGAAGGAGTTTGTTTCAAAAGAGGCCGACGGTTAATACAAAAAGGTGCATGCGATCCTCTGGCTGTTTCTAAATATAGCGGTTCTGTTGTGTCTCGTGTCGCAAGTTCGGTGACGCAGTAATGACGATTTTCTCCGGCTAATCAGTGACCAGCAGAGTTTACACGTCACGTTTTGGTAACGGTTCGGCGCGC
This sequence comes from Channallabes apus, assembly GCA_030522415.1. Classification (NCBI taxonomy): domain Eukaryota; kingdom Metazoa; phylum Chordata; class Actinopteri; order Siluriformes; family Clariidae; genus Channallabes; species Channallabes apus. The sequence goes on along the minus strand of CM060122.1, from coordinate 24,270,817 downwards.
TTGGAACCTCGGTTGAGGTGGTACTAAAAAAAGAACCAGGTACCATGTACTGTTCCCAGTGGAAAACCCCCCAAAAGTGAGTAGAACTGAACCGTGTCGTGCTGTACTATGCAGTGGAAAAGCACCATATGTGTGTGTGCCCTGCCATGTATTGGCACCCTATCCAGGGTGTACCCGTGCCCTAAGTCTCCAGGGATAGGCTCCAGTCCCCCCCCCCCACCTACCCGCAATCCTGAATACAGGGTTAAGCAGTATAGACGATGAGTGAACAAGTGAGTGAATGCATGTGTGAATGTTGACCTTTATACAGGTGAATGAATACAATCACCATTGTCCTCCAGGTAAAAGGTTCCTGGATGGAAGTGAGTGTAATCTGATTGTCAATTTAATCAATTTAGTAAAAAATATATATTATTCCTTGAATACTTCATTCTGAACCGGCAATATGACTAGAAAGACAGATGTACAGTCGTTACCTGACGTAGGTAACCTGTGGCAGGAGTACCTACAGTACAGTACCTGTGGACACGCGCTTGTAACGGAAGCAACAGGAGTCGCGCGGACACACGCGCGCGCACAAGTGACGCGCGCTCGCATAGTGACGCTGTTCATCAGCACGACTCTCTCTCTCTCTCTCTCGGTGTGTGTGTGTGTGTGTGTGTGTGTTCTTCTCTCTCTCTCTCACTTGAAAAGAGCAGGTCCTCTTACAGCGCTGCTTCTCTCGGTGAGAGAAAGTTTCTAGCAGCTCGACAGACAGAATGATGTTGGATGGAATAATGTTCCAGCTTTATTTCGGAGCGCATGTCGGACTGACGCCGCGCAGCCTGGGGCTATGTCATGATAACGCGAATCGTTTATTCTTCGTTCGATAATAATTTTATTGTATTGACTCGTTTGGGTTTTTAATTAAGGAACAGCATCTACACCGGTTTATTCCGATAAAAAAAAAGAGGTAAGAGCTGACCCTGTGTCAGGATCACTGTGCGCTTTACTGTATCTAACCTGAGAAATGTAACAATACAAGCAAAAGTCTGTGATTAAAACTTATGCTAGACATATTTTTTTGTGATCTTTCTACTAACAATGTTCCTAGCATTTCTTTAGAATTGTACTTCAAAGTCATTCTTTTGTTTACTTTGGAAATGTTTTCTTTTTATACTTTTATCTCTGATTGGTGATTCATCTTTGCAAATGATACTTTGTATTCTTTCATCATCTCTGATTGGAAATTGATCTCACCTTGTGCGCTTGGCACACTGGTACAGTAGTTCCCTGGCACTCCTTGATTGTCAACACTGTCCTACACATCATTACACATCTATGGTACTACGATTCAGGAAAGCCTGCCAGGTAGATAACTCATTAGAGTAACTCATTAGATACAGAGTATAAGCAGGGAAACATTCAAATGTGCACGAATAAGGGGAATCCAGGGTCACAGTAATTATGTGCTTCAGCAAGTGTTAAAATCTGTGTGGTTAAAATATAACTAGAATGTATTTAGTGTTTACATTTCTAAACCTTCATCTTCAAATCAGGGATGATTTTTCTTCTTCTTCTTCTAAAGAGCACCTCAAAAGATTCATTCTCATTGCTTCTTTTTCATTGTGGGCTAGAAAGATTAGATAGGTGATGATTGCAGTGTGAAGACAAACTAGATTGCCTTTGCAATCCCAGTTACAGTTGGTCTATTATGGCTTTGTGATCAGCTTCCATATCTTATCAGTGGTGATTCACAAGAACATCCAATCACAGCTCGTACCAGTTATGAATAAAAATATAATGCATGTGTGTGTGTTTTGGAACAATTCAGCCAATAACAACATAACCTCCTGTTTTTTAGATTTAAAAAATGGACAGAGAGCTGAACATCACCCTTGTGGGTGATGAGAACTGGACATTGCCCACAGAATACACCATACGCCGGAGCAACATAACATATGTTGGATTTTACCTGCACCAGCCATCAGTAGCTGCTATCTTCATAGTGTTTTACTTACTCATTTTTTTGGTCTGCATGGTTGGCAATGGAGTTGTTTGCTTCATTGTCTTAAGGAGCAAGAATATGCGTACTGTCACTAATCTGTTTATTCTCAACCTGGCTGTTAGTGACCTTCTCGTTGGGATTTTTTGCATGCCAACAACTCTTCTTGACAACATCATTACAGGTTAGTGCAATTTATATTGTGTGGTGTTATTTAGACTCGTAATTTCTTCTTCTTTTTTTTCAAAATTACATGTAATGTTTTGGCGGCGCGGTGGTGTAGTGGTTAGCACTGTCGCCTTGCACCTCCAGGGTCCAGGGTTCGATTCCCGTCTCTGTGTGCATGGAGTTTGCATGTTCTCCCCGTGCTTGGTGGGTTTCCTCCGGGTACTCTGATTTCCTCCCACAGTCCAAAGACATGCAGATTAGGCTAATTGGCATCCTCAAATTGCCCAGAGTGTGTGCATGTGCCCTGCGATGGATTGGCACCCTGTCCAGGGTGTACCTGCCTTGCGCCCGAAGTCTCCTAAGACTCCATGCCCCCTGTAACCCTGTACAGGGTAAAGTGATATAGATGATGAGAGTGAGTGAGATGAGTTTTGCAAAGTTCTTAGACATTTGATAATTAGCATGCTCAGTTACATTCAATTTTAAATAAATAGAACTACAATATAATGGAATGTACATAAGGTTTTTTGTAACATCAAACAAAGGCAAAGCTGTATCTAAAGTTCTATGTTATGTTTCAAGATGTAAGGGAAGATAATTAACTGTATTTTCTGATCCTAATTACTAAGTCTGAAACCTCTATCACTGTGATGACCATACACATTTGCTTTAAAAGGCAGTGATTTTTTTTCTTATGAAGCCTAATAAGATGATAAATTAGAATATGCTGCCATGTCTCTTCATTGGTGATATACAAAACTCAAGCAGAAGTAAAATTCTGGGATAAGTGTGTTAGTGTAACAGTTCTGTTATTCTGCATAATCAAAAGTCACAGTTGAACTATAACATCAATAGGCATAGTTTAATTAAAACCATGTGAGTCTGAGTTTGTCAAGGTTTCAATATATCCCTGAAGTAGTTCTGCTTTAGTTGCTATGTTGCAGCACCCACACGGCATCACTTTAAATAATCCTATTCATCTCCGTCATCCCTCGTTGTGGTCACAATATATAGGTAACTCGGCTTTGCAACAGGTGAGAGGTGACAAGACAGGTGAAAAGACTAAGCGCTCTGCAAAAGAGTCACTGCTAATCAAGTTCTACTGACTGATCATCTTTATCCATTGATGAAACATTGTTATTCAGATAGGAGTGCTGTATTCCAGAAAGGTCCTGCCCTAATCACAAGGCATGAAAGTTTATGGAATAGATTCATGAGTATAAAATTAATGTAAATCACTTGACATGACCTTCACAGTCACCATACAACCCAGTTGAACCCAGTGTTAAACAGCAAAAGAAAAATCTTCTTTTAAAATTTTTTAAAGTGTTCGGTCCTCCAGTACAATTCTAATTTAATCTCATTAAATTATTGTTGATATATAATAATGTGAAGATGAAAAAGGTTAAAATGCCTTGTACTTGGTGGGTTTCCTCAGGATACTCTGGTTTCCTCCCACAGTCCAAAAACAGGCAAATTGAGTTAATTGGTGTTCCCAATAATTGCTCATAGTGTATGTGTGCCCTGAAATGGATTGGCACCCTATCCAAGGTGTACCTTGCCTCGTCTCCTGAGATCCAGGCCCCTGTGACCCTGTACACAGGATAAGTGGTATAGAAAATAAATGAATGGATGACTTGAGGTGTTTGAAGATGTTATGGTAGTTGGGCAAAACAGTGCTGGCTCATTAAGTGTGAAGACTCATTACTAATGTATGCATGATCAGAATATTTTCTAGGCAAATTGGGATTTTTATTCAGTTTCTGACTGTCGTTAGGATGTTACTTGGTTAATAGCGTCCCGAAGAAGTATGTACATTTATTATATGAGGGAAGGTGAGACGTGCTGGTGTGAATGCGAAGGTTTAGTAAACCATCACCAAGAGGGGGTGCTGTCTTACAACACTGATTGAAATAATGCAATAAAAAATAATAATAATAATAGATGGATGGAAAAAGCAGACTATCACAAAACTGTTAGGAATGACATCTTTTAAAAATTTTAAGTTTCTTTAATATGTGAATGGATAGGTTTGCAAACACTCTATAAAAATATTGCTGAGGAAAATAAAAGCAGGCTCTCTAGCAATTAGCAATTAGTATTAGCTAATTAGTTTTTTTTTAAGGGTAGAGAAGTGTCACTTTGTGATTGACACAATGCAGAATACACAATAAATTCTTGTCTACCATATCTATATCCTTGGAATTTGTTTATGAGGGCTTGGTGTAAATTAAAACACACTTAAAGCAATTAAAACATCAAAAAAAAAAAAGAACATGCAGAACAACTCAATAAGGTGTATTTAAAAAGTGTGCAATAAAGGACAGAGGGTAATAAAAAAGTAATAATAAGAAAAGCATGTTTATTTATTTATTTATTTATTTATTTTACTAATTATTTAAATTTTCAATGTATTTATTTGTTATTTGAGCTACTCTAGGGCACAATAATGGTCTTTTAGATTTGAATACTTTTTCATGCTCTAAAAACTTTACCATATTAATAATTGGGTGCACATCTTTCCAGTGTTAATTATTTTAAAGTTGTCTAGATATCTTTATTTTTTGTTACCTTTCATATTCAGCATGAAATTGTGATTTATTCTTTTTTTGCTTAAAGAATGCTAAACATGCCATTTTATTTGATTAGTGGGCAATAATATTCACATATCGACATTTATATACAGTTCATACTGTACCTTCATGCCAGATTAGTGTTACATGGAGGTTTGCACATGTGGATTACATTCCATAATTTAGTTCAGAGTCTAATAGCGTTCAGATCCAAAGATTACGCTTTGTGGCCAAGCATTGCTAATCAGTGAGGAAAAAGAGGTTTGGTATTGAAAAGCGGAGACACATCTGTTTAATTTAGGTTTAAATAAGATGATCTCAGTCCCAAATCGAGTGTAAAACATGTCAAGCAGCAGGGTTCTTTTAAATTAAACCTAGTATTAGGAGTAGAAAGGGAATTGCCTTCCAGTCTTAAATGCAATCCAGAGAAACCGGTCTATTTTTATCTTGTTACGTTCGACTTGTTACGTTTTCTGACACTGGATCTCAAATGTGGTGCTTTCCAAAAAAATACAAATAAATAAATAAAAATAAAAAACCGCTGTTGCACTTTTGAGGTTCAGGAAAATTTAGGAACTCAACTGTAGGTTTGAGTTAATACACATACATACACAGACACACAAAGATCTCAGTAACTCTGCACAGGTGCAAGATATTAAATATATTAATAATATTACCTGCTGGTTCACCGGTTCAACGAAGGCGTGTAACTGTCATTTACGGAAGACTTCAATCAACGTCTGGGGAAACATTCATTCTCTTGAGCATTGGGTCAGTAAAGGAGTTCCAGGAAGGCCAGTGTTTCAGACATAAAGTCAGATCATGGCTTCAGCCTTACTTTCATCCCTAATGGTATCCAAGCTTTAATGAAATGCTGGAATACAGTAGCATGGGATTATATAGAGAAATAACTTTAGCTTTTACTCTCTGTATTCTGTTATACTGCAGAATTGAAAGGCATGGTTTCATGCCAGTGGTTTTTGCTATAGACAAGAGTAAGTTGTGCCAACCTGGCAATTCCAGCTGTAATTCCATTGGCAACTAGTGAAGTCCAGTGCATTCCTGGAGGCTTTATTCATGCAAGCGTTCCAAATCGCTTGCTGCTATGAAAGTGCATCTGATCATGAAACTCAAATGTGGTTTTAATCTTGGACAAATCTCAAGAATTCCTTATTTGTTTGTTTGTTTGTTTTTGGGTTCACAAACTTTTAACTGTTTCTATCAGTTTTATTATGGGCTCAATTGCAGTCAATGCAGTTTAGCTGCTTATGATATTAATTTCTTTATGTACATTACATACATTTTGGCCCGACACAGTGGTGTAGTGGTTAGCACACTCGCCCTGCACCTCCGGGGTCCAGGTTCAATTCCCGTCTATGTGTGCATAAGGTTTGTATGTTCACCACGTGCTTGGTGGGTTTCCTCCGGATACTCCGGTTTCCTCCCACAGTCCAAAGACATGCAGATTAGGCTAATTGGTGTTCAAAAATTGCCCGTAGTATGTGAATGAACATGTTAGTGTGTATATACTGTACTGTATGTGTGTGCCCTGTGATGGATTGGTACTCTATTCTGCTCTAAGTCTCCTGGGATATATGCTCCAGGCCACCCTTGACCCTGTACACAGGATTAAGCTGTACAGACGAAGATGATTATGACATACATTTTGGTATTTCTAGTTGGGACCCTGGTCACACTGGATAATCAATGTATGTTGATTCTTTTTAAAGAATGCTTTTTAATGTTATGTATATTGTATACGCTGTCCCAGCAGAAGTTTCACTGCAGCAGGCAGAGCATGAATCTTGTGTAAGCATTTTAGATTATGAGTAAGAAATGTGCTATATCACTCATTATGACATACTTGGCATAAGCAAAATCTAAATGTGAATTGCATATAGATGTACTGTAGCCTAGGAGCAGTCATAAGAAAAAAGGTTTTGACTGTGCCACCTACGCCTTACACCTTGACATAAATACTGTAGAAATATTTCATGAAGAATGAACGCGCATTCTATCATAGGAAAATAAGCATTTTAAATATATATTCTGATACACTGTAGTCGACTTGGTAGGACTTGTAGGTATTATTGAATTTGCCAGTGAGTACAATTTGTTATTAACTACAATCAATTCTAAAAGTTAATTTAGAGTAGCATCATGAATCATTTATAGCAACTTTGAGCATTGGTTCCCCTAAGAACCTTTTATTAATAAGACAACTTGACATGTTACAAAATAAAAATGCACAGTCATAAAGATTCTGAAGACTCCTTCCATAAATGATTAAAAAGTTAAAGACATTTTCTGAACAGTTGTTGACTTCAGTGAGAAAATCCCTTAACAGATATCACAAGCAGTGTTGTAAAACCCTTAATTGACTTTCATCTCTACTAATTGTATCATCAAAGTCTGCCATCATCCCATATTTGAACACATGCACAACATTGAAGGTGATTTAGCTAGACAGCATGTATCTGTTATTAGAGAGCGGAAACACATCAGGCTTCGTGTGCAAGGTTTTACCTGGACCCAAAAGGAATACAACTGTAGGACAACTCACTCACTCATTGTATTGTAAGTCTATACCGCTTTATGCTGTATGCGATGTCACGGGGGGGCCTGGAGGCCATGCCAGGGGACTTAGGGCATGAGTCAGGGTACACCCTGGGCATCCGTTGCAGAGCACACACACACAAACACACTACGGCCAAGAACGTGAATTAGTCTAATCTGCAAGTCTTTGGGAGGAAACCAACCATGCACAGGAAGAACATACAAACTCCATGCACACAGACCTGAGTCGGGAATCAAACCCAGATCCTGGAGGTGCAAGCCGACAGTGCTAACCACTAAGCCACTGTACCTCCTTATATGACAGTCATAAAATAGATAAATAGAGTAATTTAAGTAACTGGGTAATACGTAATAAATCAATTTCACAAGACAGACAAACCTGGGTTGAGTGTTTTAAGTTGAAAAAGGCCATTAATGATCATGAAACTGCCTAGGAAAAGTTATTAGACATCACATTTCTGCTTGTACTGTATAGTATAGAGTGTAGTTTTTTTTCCTTTTACAAAAGTTTGTTAGTCAACATTAAATAACAAGCCAAAGGATCTTTCGAGGCAGCATGGTGGCTTAGTGGTTAGCACTGTCTTCTTTCACCTGCATGGTCCAGGTTTGATTCCCTGAAGGTCTGTGTGCATGGAGTTTGCATGTTCTTCCTGTAAAGCTTAGGCTAATTGGCATCCCCAAATTGCCTGTAGTGTGTAAGTGTGTCACCCACCACATGCCCTAAGTCCCCTGGGATAGGCTCCAGGCCCCCTGCATCCATGTATACAGGATAAAGTGATTGAGTGAGGATCTTATGACAGAAAAGGCATTATGGGTAAATAATTAATGCTGCATGTTTTGAGGTGAAATGAAATATTTCTTGAAGGATTTTTAAAACTGTTCAATCTAACCCAGAGGCTGGCAACCAGCAGCTAGCGAGCAGCTCCTGAGCCATACACAGCTCTTCATCTCATCATTAGTGGCTCCCAGCCTTGTCACAAAAAGCTGAAAGTGAAAAACATTTTATATTTTGCTGTTATTATTATTGTAAGCCTATAAAGTCGTCCTGAATGAATGAAAGAAAGTGAGCAGTAGTAGAATTGATGCAAAAAGCAGAGCAGAAGCGAATGTAGATTTTAGAAATGAATAAAAAACTCCATTACTGCTGTCAGTTTTGAGGCCACTCAGGAGATACTGTACAGTAGTAAGGCATGAAAAGCCATTCACAAACTGTGAATCCAGAAAAGGATTACTCATTACACTATCAAGTAGCTATTCTGAGACTTCAAATCTAAATGTAATCTAGATCAGAAAGTTAAAGATACAGTATCCTTCTCTTTGAACTGACTGTTAATAGAGAAGGCAACAAACCTTAACAGCCATAAAATCAAGGACATGGTCTCTGTTCCAACATACTGTTGCTTATAATAAGATCATGCAACAATCCGGGTATGTGAACACTAACGAGTCAGTTCAAGAAATCGTTGAGTTGATTGTGATAAAGGGGAAGGGTATTGGAGAGGCTGTTGTGAACTGTTTTAATGATTTGATTACAGATGGGGCACATAGTATGAGAGCGACACAAAAATGGATTGAGATTCAACTACAGAAATCATTGGATTGAAAGCTCCTCATGTTTCACTGCATCTTGCATTAAGCTGCACTGTGCACACAAACTTTCCGTCCCAAGTGCACTGAAGTGATGAACCTGATCTTCCTCATGGTGAACAAAATAATAGCAGAAGGCTTAAACCACTGACCGTTCCGTACATTTCTAGATGAGGTTGATGGCACATATCAATAGCTCGTGCTCTGTATCTGGTGCCTATCAACAGGTTTGCCATTTGAGCAAAACATGTGAAATACTTCCTGTAGGAAGTATACTTCCAAAGGTCAAGGATCTCAATAGGTTGGAATTTTTGTTGCGCTTCATGTTGGTTATTCTGCAACAAGACATATGAACATGCTGAATAAAAGTCTTAATGAAAAAGAGAGCTCTGTCTAGCAGCTGTTTGAATATTTTCTTGTCGACAGTGTTGGCGAGAGATGTACAGAGAGGCATGCTTTCTCACTTTTGTGCACTCTCAGAGAGAATTCTAATGAAGCATTGTACACTGGTGCACAGTCATGTTGGAATTTGTGTGTGGTTGTTTTTCAGGAGTCGGGCTCGACCCCTTAGAATGGGGATGAACTTAGAATGAAAGGAACTCTTAATGCTTCAGCATAGCAAGACATTTTGGACAATGTCATGCTCCCAACTTTGTGGGAACAGTTTGGTGATGGCCCCCTTCCTGTTCCAACATGACCGTGCACCAGTGCACAAAGCAAGGTGTATAAAACCCTACGGATTAAGAAATGGATGTTACTCAGGTTCATATGCATGTGAAGGCAATATAGTGTACAGTAGCTACTCCATTTCTAAGTAAGCATAGACTCGAATTCTTAGAATGTACAAACTTGTTATGAAGACTGCACACCAAATCCCCCCCAGAGAAAATCCATTTTCTCTGTTTTCTCCACAGGTTGGCCATTTGGAAGCATGGTTTGCAAAATGAGTGGTATGGTCCAGGGCATATCTGTCTCTGCCTCTGTCTTTACTCTGGTTGCTATTGCCGTTGACAGGTAATTGATTTTCCATCTTATATGTTTGTATGTTTTTTCTTTCTTACTTACTTTGGCCATCAATCTAGACACTATAACCAACATAAAGTGGGGATGAAAGAAGAAAGAAGAAGGCAAATTAGGCCTTTAGTAGATGGCAGATGGGGTTGATGAAAGGTAGCCCTAACAGAAGGGCATCCCACTTGGAGTCTACAGTAAGTATACTGTAGGTTTTGTCAAATCATAATACAAAATTGAACTCTTGGGGCTTAAATCTATTAACTAAATTGAACAGAATACCTATAATTAGCTAGCTAAAAGCATCAGTACAGTAGCAGAGTTCTTCTAAGCAAGATCAGGGTCAGAATTGTGTACAGGATTAATGCATCCAATACCATATTTGTTTAGTTCACCCGGACTGAGAATAGCACTGAATAATAATAATAATAATAATAATAATAATAATAATAAACAATGTTGAGCTGCTTCAGGATAAGCCCAAACTTGAGACTATCTGCAAAGTGAACTTTGGGTGGAGGTTTAGGGTTAGGGTTAGAAACACATCTTCCAAAGTGGGCTTTACATGGTTTAAGGCAGTCCTCTTAAAGTCTAAGTACTTTATATGTTTTGTAAAATGAACGCTTGGGGCTTAAATCTAGGAATACATTAGACAGAATATATATAATTAGCTAGTTAAAAGCATCACTACAGTAGCAGAGTCCTACCTAAGCAAGGTCAGGGTCAGAATTGTGGACGGATTAATACATCCAATGAACTGTATATTTGTTTAGTTCAACCAAATTGGTTAGTTATTTTAGTATAAAAATGAATAAATTAAGAATGTACCATGTACCAATTTTTGAAATTAACCTGCAGTTGTCCAGATGATGCAGCATGGAAGTTCATGTCCATCAACAGAGTCCTTCTTGTGATGGCTACAGTATGTTTAAAATAGGGTTGATGAGATTTCTCCAAATTGATAATGAGTTTGCAAAGCATCCGATAATGAGTCTAGATAAGCTACTTTCAGCTTCCATGCACTTCTCAAAACTAGCTGATTGAGAGTGAAGTGATGTTCAACTCATGGCGCACTGATTAAGACAGAATTCACTACACCAAATTGCGTGGATTGCATGGACAAAAATAACTGCACGAGTGGGTGCAAGTTGTCAGAATTCCTTTGTGAATGGAAGGGATGGGATTTCAAAGTTATATTAACAGCTAAAATGCTGCTTAATAATGCCTGAACAATATACCATTATTGCTGTGAGTTTTTCACAGAAAAAAGCAACAAATCACAGAATCAAATCAGCTGTAAGTCTACAGTATACTGTACATTTAATCAAACCCAACCACGTGACTTCAAGTCGAGTCAAGTCAAGTAGGCTTTTATTGGTATTTCAACCATATACAGTTCAGTACACAGTGAAACGAAACAATGTTCCTCCAGGACCAAGGTGCTACAATACATACAACATAAATTAAGAAAAGCTAACTTCGAACCTATTTAGCTGACTAGCTGAGATAAGACCTTTAAAGGTAACAGAAAAAGTTTTATACAAAAGGCACAACATAAAGTGTATGTGTAAATATGCAAACTTAATGTTAAATGAAGTTAAATAATAATAATCATTTAACTATAATGCGGTCTGGGGTAGCTCAGTGATTAAGGTATTGGACTATGGTTCAGAAGAGCTCAGGTTCAAACCCCACCACCACCAGGTTGCTACTGTCGGGCCCTTGATCAAGGCCGTTAACCCTCAACATCTCAGATATATAATGAGAGAAAAATGTAAGTCGCTCTGGATAAGGGCGTTTGCCAAATGCATAAATGTAATAAAAAAATACATACATTTATATCATGTGGCACTGGTTCCATCATGGTGCTTGTTGGGTGTTTGCAAATGCACTTGACAATATTGAACCGTTTCAGAATAGCTTCATGTCTGACTTTTATTGTTGTTGTTTGCTGTTACTATTGAATTATTCCCTTTAGTTACTTAATTCCATATACTGTACCTAAATCCAGTAATCCAGACCATTTTTGCCATTTTTTGGGTATAATTTTTTTTATCATATAACATGTTTTATATATTACAGTATTCATAATAAATACCACTACCAGGTAGGTTTCATGTGGAAGGTCCATGTTTATTTCCTATCCAATGCCCAAGTTGTGTGCAGACTGGATGGGTCACTGTGGCGGCCCCTCGACATGAGCAGGCAAAAAACAACAACAGCATCATAAATTCCACTACCAGAATAAAACTCCAATAGCGGATATCTAGTTGAGCATTCTGTGCAACACATATGTCAACAAACTCGCTGGACAGTGCCTAGAGAATACTGTCTGTCTCATCACATCTTCCTCTGTGGACTCATTTTCCTGTCTAATTTTGCTGTCCTTGGAATGCAGATGCTGTATTCACTACTTTGTGCACTGGAAGGAATGAGTATTAGAAACCTGCATGTATTGAGCCACACCTGGAGCTGTGCATCACATAATTGTCTCTCATCTGTCTCTTATTGTAATCGTGCTTTTCCTTTCACCTTATGCGGTGATTTCAGCAAAGTCTAAATTGTGGGTATTTGTTCAATCTCCTTAAAAATCAACAGGAAACTAAAAATCAGTTCTTGAATTGCTGTACATTTTGCAACATATCGCTATGTCTGGATTAATTTATAGGTGGGATTAGGGATATAGGATTAACTTCATCTGGATTATTTTATAGGTGTCAGATTTACCACGCTGTGGGTTTTTATATGCCTGTAAAAAATTTTTTATCTCTCATTCTTTTCACATCTTGAACAGACCTCTATAAATTTTTATGGTGTTACCATTTGAGAAAACCCCTCTCTCTCTCTCTCTCTCTCTCTCTCTCTCTCTCTCTCTGTGTGTGTGTTTAGTATTGCTTCCTCGTTTGCTTCCGCTAGACTGTGGATCATGATATCATGTGCTAATCTCATAATTGCATTCTGCATATCGACCTCCCATCTGAATCATTTTCATTTACATCGTCTGTTAAAGTTTGTATCTTTCCAAGGTGAGATTTTAATATGATTTTGGCTATAAAATGCGATAAACAAAATTTGTTTTGGATTTGCTCTTATTCCGTCAAATGATTTTTCTCATGCGCACAAGGTTGTCCTTGTGTGTCTCACGATAAGGTTCCAACGAATCTTACATTTGAAAAGCACTTCGTTTCCTTCTTTTAGACGCTTTAAGCTTCAGGCAAAACCCAACCACTGAATGCCTGAATTTTGATAGCGAAACACATCCATAAAGCGTCAATCACATTGCTTCTTTCTGTGGTCCAGTGGTGATGATGGTGATGTCTGGGCTGCCAGATGGGACGAAAGAGTATTTCCGTGGCATCAATAACCGCAAAATGAGGAGAGTGCCACAAATTAGGACACTGCTCACTTGTCTGGTGCAGCAGCTGCATTTTATATCATGCCACCATGTGCAGGAGAGCAGATAATCATCTCTCTCTCTCTCTCCAGCCATTTTGCACGCTTTTGTTGCCAAGTTTGGCATCATACAGTACAGCAGAGGTGGAAAGAGTAATAAAATTTTGTACTCAAGTACAAGTACTGTTACTTCAGTGAAATTTTACTTAAGTACAAGTAAAGTTACCATTATAAAAATCTACTCATGTAAAAGTAAAAAGTAGCTCATTAAAAAATTTACTCAGAGTAAAAGTTACCGAGTTACTTTTTTATTTTTATTTTTTTAACAGTGGGGGTGGGATGAGGCATTCTAGCGTAGTTCAAAAAAGATGAGCAGATATAAATCTCAAACTAGTTGTTTTTTAACTGAAGGAACACCTTTGCATAATAAAGCTGTTGTCTTTGTTGTGCTTGAAAATCAAAGTGGTCACTTAAATATGGTGTTACGTCCCAGTCTAGGGTCATACAGCAAAAGACTGGTTCAGGGTTCTATTTTAAACTGTATGGAAATGGTGGTATATGGCAGAAAGAACTAGATCCAATCATTAACTGATGAAATAATGAGGTTTGTATATACAAAAAAATACACACAACAGGAGGAGGAGGATCAGATTCAGGATGGACCCAGGCCAAAATAATAAACAAAATGGTATTTATATTTAGTAGCTAGATTACCTGCAAAAAAAAAAAAAAACACACACAAAAAAAAATACAGGTACCTTCCCGGACTACCTAAACCAAAAACAATGAAATTATCTACAAATATATACAAAGATCAACCAAACCAAAGGGACAAAGCAATAATCAAAGTCAATGGGAGGCAAAAAGTCAAACCAGAATACACAACCAAATATCAAAACGCCAAAATCACAACCTCTTTCACCTTTCCCGCGTCTCTCTGGTTAATATATGTTCGCGCTAATCGATGACGTCACTCTCAAGGCGGAAGCGACCGTGTGGAAGGTCAGGAAGATGCCGATGTCAGAAAACCTGGAGTGGAGTCTGGAGCGGCGCGCGACCAGGACATGATACACACACGCGCGCAACGGAGCATTTATACAAAGCATAATATTTTTATTATTTTATCATTTCCATTCATTTATTTTTTACTCAGTAGCGAATATGATTTAAAATGTAGCGAATTACAATACTTCAAACAAAACGTACTTAAGTAAAAGTAAAATTACAGATTTTTAAAACTACTTTAAAAAGTAGAAATACACAAAAAAGCTACTCAATAGTAACGCGAGTAAATGTAATTCGTTACTTTCCACCTCTGCAGTACAGTATATGCCTACATACATGTAGATCATTTTGGATGGTGCAATGTATATACAGTAATAGAAGGAAGCAGTTACCATGACAACTAAAAGTATCTGGCATTCCTTAAAAGTATTGAAACACGTATAGAAGGAGAAAACCTGCAGTTGATCCATGTGGTGCAGAAAAAATTTAGACAAAAAAAAGGAAAGTCTCTGCTGGCTGATGAGACGCCACAAAGTGTAAAAAAATAAAATAATTGATTTTATTTAAGCAGGCTGCAGGTGAGGATGAGGAGAGTGGCGAAGAGGGAGAAACATCAAAGAGGTGTGAGCAGGTGCTGTATTGTGCTTACCTGCTATGTGCTGCGCACCAGCTAAATAAACTTACTAAAGAACAAAATGTTTTCATTAACCTTGTGGTTTCAAAGATTAGATTCCAGCTGTCAGTGCACAAATGTTTAGAAAAGCTATGTTTCTTAATTTTTTTCTTTCTTTTTTTTTTTATAGGAATTAACCTCGACAGTAAACATGCAAAATAAACACAGTCATTTTATTACTTTCTTCTTTTTGTAGAAGAACTCAGAGTTGGTAAATACTTATTCAACCGTCCACGCCGTATCAGCCATAACATTATGACCACCCACATAATATTGAGTTGGTCCCCTTTTTGCAACCATAACAGTGATGCACTGTATATTCTGACATCTTTCTATCACAACCTTCTCCTGAATTTGATCTACACTAGCGCTTCTGTTGGATCGGACTACACGGGACAGACTTCGCTCCCTGTCGCTCAAATTGAGGAAAAGGTTATTGCTGGTTCCAATAGAAAGGTGTCAGAACACACAATGCGTTACTGTTTTGGTGGTTATAATGTTATGGCTGATCAGTGTACCGTACAAAAAGTGCACTTTGTATGAAAGGGAAAGGCCAGTCTGGCCATGCTCAACATCACTATCTACAAAACGAGAAACATGCAGCATGAGAGACACAATCAGGCCACTGTTGAGGTGACAGCCTTTTATAATGCAAAAGTGTAGATGATTATTTCTCTTTCACTCCACTGCAATTCTCAGCTCTGACCTGCAAACATATGCTTCCTGGCTATACACAACAATGGTCCATCTATCTATCGATCCATCTACATATCGATCAATCCGTATACAATCCAACACATGCAATGCAATCAGTTTCTCCCTGGCATTACATTGTTTTTCTGCTCATTTTGACCTGATTTTAAACTATAATCTCAATGCATCTCCTGAAGTCATGCTTAATACTTAATGTCATCTAGAGAAAGTGCTATGTGATAATATCATATACAGCACCCTATTGTGATGACTGTATGCAGTTCTTAAAGAGGGGGTGGAATGTTTCTTTTTAAAAAGCAAAATTTCTCACTTTTCTAAATAAGGAACAACACCAAGACCTACTGTACTCTCAGATAAACGGCCAAGAAGAAAAAAGGAAAACAAGTAAGGAGTTGACCACACTGCACAAATACTGTATAAACAATAGATGTAATCTTTAATTTCCTTTTTTCCAATTTCCAGAATCACCCATTTTAGTGCAAAAGAAAACAACAACAAACCCCACTTCAGTAGCATCTACTAAATCTGAAATCTCACAAACTACTCATTCAAAACGACTATATTTCACCTCTAAGGCTTCCTCTTTAAGAGATAAGTATTAAGGCAGGTCATAGATGCAGACTGGATTAAGAAGTAAACCAGTAAAGGAGAAACTATTGTAATCAACAGAAGAATATCCAAAGCAAATAAAACAAATGGAAGAAAATACTTATTCAAAATACACAGTTTATACAGAACACCTAATCAAAGAGTTTTTTTTTTGTGATCCAAGTGAAAAATTAATTTATGATTGACAGGATAATAGTGACCAAAAAACGAAGAAGGGTGTTGTTGTGCAGCACAGTGGCGTAGTGGTTAGCACAGTCACCGGCATCGCCAAGGTCCGGGTTTGATTCCCAGCTTGTGGTCTGTGTGCATGGAGTTTTCATGTTCTCCCCGTGCTTGGTGGGTTTCCTCACAGTACTCCGGTTTCCTCCCACAGTCCAAAGACAGACAGATTAAGCTAAGCACAAGTTGATAAGCTGAATGGAGTGTAGAAATCAGCTCTAGCTGTGGAGCTAATTTGACTGTACAGTATATTGCTGTTTCTTACATAGCTGGTGTTCCTCCCACGCTTGGGAACACAAACCTCATTGAGCACCATACAAAACTCCCACTGGTGTAGCTGCGCTCAGTCAGATCCATAGCTTAGCTCAACACAAAAGAAAAGTGATTCAACACGCTAGAGATCGGGGTAATTGCAGTAACTGGAACAGGGAACAGTCTATGTATGGGTGGGCGTGTCTGAAGCAGTGACAAAAGTTCTTCCACAGTTGATATAAAAGGCTCCTGTCAAACTTTTGCTGTACACTATATTTAACATATGTAATCAAATTAGTGCCTTCAACCTATTTCCTGGGGATTTTAAATCTTTTTGTTTGTTTGTTTGTTTTTTATGTTTTTTTTAGGAATGACTAATTTCCCTGGACAAACCAGGAACTGCTCAGTGCTGACAACCTCAATTATCCAAAATGCTTTTACTCGAGAGATATTTACGCATAATTACTTGCTAAAAATGAAGCCCATAAAACTCCTACCAACTTAAAGCAGGTTTGTCAAAGAAAAAACTTGTTGGCTTAGAAATAAAGTGGTATTCTCTGGAACAACAGTACATTTATGGCATTTGGCAGACACTCTTACTCAGAGCAGCTTAAACATACAGTATAAGCAGTTGAGGGTTAAGGGCCTTGCTCAAGGGCCCAGCAGTGGCAGCTTGCCGGTGCTTGAACCTGGGACCTTCTGATGAGTAGTTCAATACCTTAACCACTGAGCTACCCATGCCCATGAAGTAATGCTGTATACTGCAATACTGGTTATTGCTGTTATATAGCACTGGCATGCCATTGAGCAAAATAGCTCCATGATAACTTTTTAAATTTAATTTGTTAAGATATGATTTGTACATTACCTAACAGCGTTCTTGTGCTATTTTGCGACTGTAAACAGGTGGTTAGTTACATTTAAATAGTAAATATTACTTATAGTTTACACTAGCATTAGTACTCATCATTGACGAGTAAAAAATTTGTAGAATTATTTAAAAGGTTACTGTAAAGCTGAAAATTAGATGGTCAGCTGCTGGCACATAACTGCTCTTCCCGATTAGAATTTTTTTATTAGAATTATGGTGCAATGTTTAGTTTTCATAGTGTATGTACCATTTTTTTAGAGTAAGTCATTCATAGCGTTCGTTCCTGTATCTTGCACATATTCTGTGTAAACGTTGATTGACTCTATTGTGTGAGACGTATAGTGCTAAATTCTTCCAAAAAAAGTCAGATGCGGTTATGTAATCCAGTACAAAACTGCTCATAACATCTCTTCTCTTCTACTCAACGTTTTGATATAATTATTGGCACAGGTTTAAATTCAGGCAAATACCTAAGTACTGGCAATATTGCATTAAATTCTGTTCAACAAGTTTAGCGTGATGCTGTGACACAATCTGGCCGGACAGACATACAAACATACAGATATTTTTCTGAGATCGGTTTTGAGTCCTCGAATGTATGATACAAAACCTTCGATGTACAGACAAAACCTTTCTTTTATTGATCTGGATTAGAAACGTTCAGTAATTCAATAAAATTTTATTTCATTAGCTTACAGTGGAACCTTGGATAATAATTCGTTCTGGAAGCGGGCTTGTATTTCAAAACACTCGTAAATCAAAGTGAATTTCCCCATTTAAAATAAAGGAAACTAAAATTATTCGTTCCTTGGCCCAAAAAAATAAATACCTAAAAAAAATTAATACAAAATATAAAGTAAAAATAAAACAAATTAACCTGCACTTTACCTTTAAAAAAAGCAAAAATAAATCCTGACAGATAAGTGTTTTGCAGGCGCTGTGTGTATGTGTGTGTGTGTGTGTGTGTGTGTGTGTGTGTGTGTGTGTGTGTGTGTGTGTGTGTGTGTGTGTGTGTGTGTGTGAAGGTAAAGTAAGAAGAGAGGAGTAATCAGAACCCTCCTCCCTCTTCTCGTCTTATGCGGTAACCCCTCCTCCTCTCTTATTTACGTTTCACACACACACACACACACACACACACACACACACACACACACACACATTAATGGAAAGACTGTTATATCAGAAAAATTAACAAGGAACATCGCTAATGAGTGTGTGTGTGTGTGTGTGTGTGTGTGTGTGTATGTTTGCGAGAAGGAGAGAAGGAGGTGTGTGTGTGTGTGTGTAAGGGCAAGAGGAGGATGGGTGTGTGTGTGAAGGGAAACCGTGTCCAATGTTGAGCGCACACACATAACGACAGCCTGATACAGAGAGATAAAGAGAGAGAAAATGGATCTTTAACTTATCCAATGAGACTTTCTTTTGCTTTACACACATGCACACGTGATATAATAAACAGTACACGTGCGCTGTACATACAAGCATACAGACACAAAACAAAATGTTTTACACACACATAAGTGGTCACAGTGTTATAGTAAACAGTACACGCATGCACGGATGTTGATTATACCAGTAAGAGACGAGCACTAAGACCCAGCATGGGAGATGATTACCCGCAATTCTGCAGCACAAGAGAGAGAAAAACCATTGGCTCAGTTGTGATCACGTGACACTCGGCGTCAAAGCAAGATGTGCATGCGTGGTACATGATACTCGGTATCGTTTATATAGATAATCATTTTTCAAGTCAAAATTTTGTAAAAATCTTTGCTCGTCTTGCGAAACACTCGCAAACCGCGCTACTCGCAATCCAAGGATCCACTGTATAGTAAATTAAACGTAAACAAGTATCCATTCATCTTGTTCGAATTACTTAAAGTGAATATAATCAGTTCACAATGTATTAATTATACTAACATACTAACACATTGTATTAATTATTGTATTAAAATAAGTCTGAGTTGTTGGTGCTGATAGAAGGAAATAACTACAGTATAGGATTAAATCAACTTGACTAAGTAACACATGTGGCATGATAACACAGTAGTGGCAGGCTTTGTCCTGAACTGAATTTAAATCCATGGATTTGAAAATACAGGATCATATATACAGTGTATATAAATAAAATTAAACAATGTAAATAATATAAATAAGCAATTAACCTTAAAGACATCATGCCACAACAGTATGCCTAAGTTGAATACTGGCATTCTGGAAATGAATTTTACCTGCTCCTCCATGCTGAAACATTGCTACAAGAAATGTCTTCTTCTGAGTTCTTTAGACTTGCAATGTTTTAGTCTCAGATATTGGAATCTCAAGTTTTTTAAACATTTTGTGTAAAATGAGATGCTTTTCTGTTCACTTTAGTTGCAAAAAGTAGTTATTTGAGTTACCAATAGCCTGCAGGTACCCTCACACCAGTCTATCCATTTTCTTCTGTCATCTGTCATCAATAAAGAACTGTTGGTTGCTGTTATTTTTCATACCATTCTATAGAAGTATTTTGTGTGTGAAAATCTCATGATACCAGCAGATTCTGAAATACTCAAACCATCCTGTCTGACATCAGCAACCACACCACAGCTGTCTTCTGATTCTCAGAAATCACATTTGTCTCACTATGAATTTGACTTCTGCAAAATTGCATCCCATTTTATGACCTCTTCAGTGTAGTCACATTCCAATCCCTACACAATAATACAGTATGTAGATGCTTATGATAGGCTAGTTTCAATGTGATTGACAGAGGAAAAAATTTAAAATGCCATCCCTCTTCCCACCCAGGTAACATGACCAGTTCTTCCTCCCATAGCTGCTAGCCATAGGATGGCAATGGCGTCACCAAAAATTAAATTTGCAATCATAACAAAATAGCACAGGAACCCTAACGTTGAATGACGTTGACGTACTGTATAGTTGTTATTAGGTCACAATATCATCCACCCGAAATATAAAAATAATGGGACAATATTATTTATGACATTTAGAATTACTTTGATACAACACAACCCCAGCAACATAATATTAACCTTTACTTACAGCATTACGGTATCTCTCTTTCATTTTTTTTATTTTTATTTTTTTTTTTATGATTATAACCTTTGAGTGCAACATGGCTGCTAAAAGCAGCAACATCAGTGCTGGTGCTTGCAGCAGCAATGAGAAATGGAGAAGTATTGATATGGGAGTGAAACAGAAGGGTCTTCCTTTAAACAACATGAAGCAACATGATATTGCTCATGATTTAGGCATGTCACACTCATACACTTTATATACACAACAATAACTCATTTAACTTTGCTAATTATCTCCATTACTCCTAATTACTGTACATCCAAACAGTTTCATAGAACGGATCACAGCCGTTAAGCAGTTTTTCCTCTTTAGGTAGCTCCCTAATTTAATGTTTCTGTAAATTTCAGGTGTCTATTATGGTTATTCTTTTACCTGAAGGAGATATTTATGGCACTTGTTGTTTGACAAAGCAGCATACAGAATGTGCAAATACGTAGTGCATGGTCCCTCGCATGGAACCAGTGGCTAGCATTCAGTGCTGTCACTATTAACACAGACGTTCAAGTCCCGCTTGGGACATTAGCTTACTTGTTTAAAGAAAGGAAGAAAAAAAAAATCAGTTGTGTGATTGTAGCTCCACAATGGATGTATTCAATGGATCTATTCCAGTTCAAATCAAATAATTGATATTATTACAAGTATTATAAGTATTGTTTCAATGGCGAAGTTGCAACACGGTATTGGGGTCATTTGTTCAACATTATCCCATGGTCAAATTACTGTTTGACAATCAAAAATGCATGAAAACTTTTTGCCTTTTTTTCCATAGAAGGTAATGAACAATTATTTTTAACCAGTAGGGGACACGAAAAGACGTGAGAAAGGTCATTAGTGCAATAATTATAACTTTTCTATTGCAATTAAACTTCCCTTGTGTCAGTAGTAGTGCATCTGTTTATAGAGACAAAGGTTCATAATGACCTCAGGCTCTTCCCTGAATTAAAAGCTTTCCATATGTTTTTCTTAATCCCAATATACACCTTTAACATGCAAATAATACTAGTTGTGCTTTTGCATGAAATATTCATACATTGCTTTGCCAAAATAATTTAAAAAAGTTACACACACTAATATTTCCATCAAAATTTTTCTTTTAGCTTTGACTATACAGTATGTCACACATTCGCCCAAACATTGTTTTGAACAAAGGATTGTAACATCACATTAGTTACACATGGGTACATAACTCCATAATTTTTTGCCAAGATCTTATAAGAGGTGAACCACTTCTCATGTTGGGCTAAGCCTTTATTTAACACATATATTTCACTGCACAGTGAAATTCTTTCCTCGCTCTGATCCCCATAGCTGATAAGAGCCTTGCTCAAGCGCCAAACAATGGCAATCTGGTGGAGCTGTGTCTCGAACTAACGACCTTACCATCAGTAACTCATTGCCTTACCCCTTCACGTCACCACGGCCCCTTAAAGCCATCTCAAGTACATCCCAAAGACTTTAAGTGGGATTATGCTCATGACTTTGTGGTGGGGTACATAAGGTGTGTGTGTGGCAGGTATCTCCTGATCCAGATCAGCACTATGTGCTAATGTGTTTGCCAGTTTTAGTAATTACACTAAACACCAGTACAATGTGTAAAAAAAAAAAAACAACAACCATAATTCAGCCGATTCTGTATATTTATTAGCATGGGATGTGCAAACATTAACTTGATATTGAGCTTACATAATTAATATACAGTTCTTTGATGTGATAAAGTATATTACAAATATATTGATCAGTAATATATTAAAATCTTTCTTTCTTTCTTCCTTTCTTCAGATTTAGATGCATTGTTTATCCCTTCAAGCAAAAACTGACATTATCGACTGCCACACTCATCATTATAATCATCTGGGTCTTGGCCATATCAATCATGTGCCCCTCTGGAGTCATGCTTCAAGTGACCAAAGAGCAAACCATCCGGGTCTTTCTTGGGGATGGCAACAGGACCAGTCCATTTTACTGGTGTCGGGAAAACTGGCCGAATCAAGAGATGAGAAAGATATATACCACTGTTTTATTTGCCAACATATATCTGGCGCCTTTATCCCTAATAGTGATCATGTACGCAAGGATTGGGATCACTTTGTTCAAAACTGCTGTGCCGACTGGTGGAAAACCTGGCCATGATAACCGCCACACGGTATCCAAGAAGAAACAGAGAGTCATCAAAATGCTTCTTATTGTGGCCTTCCTCTTCATTTTGTCCTGGTTGCCTTTGTGGACACTGATGATGCTTACCGATTATGCCAGACTTACTGCAAACCAGTACAGGCTGATTAATATCTACATCTATCCTTTTGCCCACTGGCTAGCCTTCTTCAACAGCAGTGTCAACCCGATCATTTATGGTTTCTTCAACGAGAATTTCCGCCGTGGATTTCAAGCAATTTTTAAATTCAACCTGTGCTCAGTGGGTGGTCATCGACGAAGGACCTACTCACATAGAATGCAGAGTAACTCTGTGTTGCCGGCAAACCCTCATCCCTCTACTGAGCCTATCTCATTGAACAGTGTGGACAACCCCAGGGTCAACCATGTGAACGAGCAGGACCTAGTCATGGAGGACCTGGAAAAAGTATCTGAAAGCAGTTTGGCGGGAGCTTCTCTCTAAAAGAGGCCCACTGGGGGGGAGGTGGTTGCCTTCAGATTTTATTGTAAACACATTGTTGTACTGTATAATGTAAAATGTCCCGTGATTTTGTATGTACAGTATACTGCTCTGTAAAGGGTAAAATGTTTGTGAGTAAACAGTAAATTGTGTAGTATAGTGAGCTCCTCCAAATTCAAAAGCCAGGAAGTAACAGTTTTTCATATTTTTTATGATTCTTTAAGCAATCTGCATCATGAGTACTGTGATCAGTGCTAACTTATTGGCTTGACATTTTGTGCCAGGAACTACATTTTATACAGTATGTTTGTGGTATATCTTATATACACACACACACACACACACACACACACTTTGATGTACAGTACAGTATGTATGTTTAAAGCATCCTCTTAAAAGGCCAAACCGACAGGTAAATACATATAAAGGTCTCCCATAATACTTGGTTGCAATTGCATTTACTGTATAAAAAATCTTCTTAAAATCATATGGTACTTTATGTCACAATGTCATAAGACTCATGTAATCTGATATTGCTTTTTAAGCCTCCATAAAAAAACACATCTTGGATCTAATTATTTAATTAAAGGATAGACTTTCCACTTAATTTAAGCAAAAAGTAAACAAATACTGTAGTATGTTTGTTAAATTCTTCTTTTTAAATTAAGTAAAATATGTACATTTATTATACAGTATTATATTTTAATATAACTTTTTTATTTCCAGTTACTTTCAGCACAGCAATCCGAGTCAAGAGACATTCCACAAGTGCTGATAATAGAAGGTAACAGCACTGGGATGTCTAACTATATGTATCACTCTGCATATTAGAACACGTGTTCTAACATTTGTTAATTACACCGACTATTGGTCAGTGAAAATAGGTCGCTAGAAAACACATCAATAACATCATCACCTAAAAAACCACTTTGCTTTCTTTGTAATTGCTTCTAAATATGTTCAAATAGCCTCTGTATCATTCGTGTTAATGTTTTTTTGTATAATTCCAAATCACTCTCCAACCCTTGGTCAAGGCCAGTACTTGGTGTGTGTAACAGTGACCCTACTTAGCATATTAGCTTTCCATTTAACACTATTTCGGATTCAGCCCCGGAATCAGGATGTTAACGGAGCTGATATTCTAAATCGGAATAAGTGGAAATATACAGTAAAGAGAAACTTATGGGTTTTGCAGTAGTGATGAGAAGTTTGGATCATTTTAGTGACTCGGTTCTTTGAATATCATTCATCAAAATGAACAAATCCTTTTTTAAACCATTTAGTTCATTTCGTTGTTTTGTAAATAAAATGTTAAATTTTCAATAAAAGGACCCCCAATACGTCTACATACATGAATTTTGGTTATAGTTCCAGTAGTGAAAATATTACAATGCACATATTATAATAAACAGAATGAGCCGCTCACCGTCGTATCTTCTGGTCCGAGTCGTTCGTTCTTTTGAATCTATTCCACTGCATAGCGGTTATGTGAGTCACGTGAAAAAAGAACGATCGATTCGGACGAAAAGACTCAAAGGTAACTACTCATTTCTGTTTTCTGTACTTAACCAACAGAGGTTTTGCGATGCTTTGCGCATGCGCACCCAGTAGAAAATGAACGAATCACTCTCCGAGACTACTTTAAGTACTCCTCTGAGTCACATTAAAGACTCGTTAAAAAACAATGAATTATTCATGAACGACCCATCACTACACTACACTACTTCCATAGTTTATTTTCCTCACAGTTTTTGCTACATACTGCCAGCTCTGCCAGTCTCAACTGGTTAGTTCCGGCCAGGCACCTAAGGATATGTCTTAACGAAACAGAATAACTAGTTAAACAAATCTCTTGATAATAAATGGTGTTTGTGGCAATGTTATGTAGTAATAATAATAATAATAATAATAATAATAATAATAATTACTTATTAAAGACAATTGATGACGTTATAATATGAGTATCACAGGTATTTAGTATTTTTGGGAATTCCGTTCTGTTTTTTTTTTTTTTTTTTTTTTTAATAAAATATAATTTAGCTTTTTAGGCACTTAACTATCAAGCTATAAGGACTAATCTGTTTGCTGTATATCATCCTGTGTTGTGAACTAGCAATCCAACTAGTTATTCAAGAACTATAATGTAAATTCAACATTCCTCCATTTGATGTTTACCCACAAGGAAATACAATGTGGAAGGATATGTTTAATTTATGGAGCTCCTTTCTCATTACGTTAGAGGATGAACAGATTCTGGGTTTAAAAACACAACATATTAAGAAAAACACCTCTGGATAATTTAAAATTGGAAGGCTCTATATAACCTCACTGTGCACGTGGAGTTTACAAAAAATAAAGTTAACCGTAGTGGTTTATCCTTTCTCTATGGATGAAAATGCCAAGTGAGGTTTGCATATATTATTCTAAACATGCTGAACGTTTTAGCTGGATTTGGATGATGGAAGTCATCAGCATGGTTTTGTGTCCAAAAGTTGTTTTGATTTGAATGTTCTAATTTAAAGCCCAAATGCCTGAAAACTTGGAAAAGAGTTCTCAGTTAAGCCAAAGTTACACACCACAGGGAATGGTTGGATAATCACCCAATCAATGATAATGACACAGTCTAGACAGCTAGAAATTAAGGATTTGGTCTAATTTTTTTGTGCTGCTAGTAAATCAGGTCTGTTAGTGAGATGCAGCTGTGAAACAGATGGAATTGCCTTTGCAACATATGAAGCTTGTTGTATAGTGTGTGGTGTACTAGGTGTCCTTTACTTGTATGTGTACAAGCATTTAAGGATGTGTTGAGAGCTAGGAAACATATATAATGTATATTTTTAAAAAAGTATATATATATATATATATATATATATATATATATATATATATATATAATGAAATAATGAAATAATGAAACTGGCTCTCATGAAGGCCGTCCCAGGAGGGCGAGACCAAAACCGACATCTGTTGCAGACGAGAAGTTCATTTAGAGTTATCAGCCTGAAAAATGACCAATTAACAGCAGCTCAGATTAGAGGCGTTATGAAGTCTTTACAGAGCAGAAGTAGCAGAAACATCTCAATATCAACTGTTCAAAGGAGATTAATGCATTTTTTATATATATAAACCCATAGGAAATCATATGGGGATACAAGTGCTTTTTTAAATTTTTGCATTCTATCTTTCCTGTTCACTTGTGACTTTAGAGAGACTGTGGTCTGTAAACATCCTTAGACAGCGAGCAAGATGATGGTGTTCCTTGATCATTATGCTGGGAAAAATAGCAAAACAACAACATTACAACAACAATAATAATAATAATAATAATAACAATTATTATTATTATTATTATTATTATATTTAAATATTTATATTATTATTCATATTATTATATGCTTTAGCACATTCGTGCAAATTATTTATTATGTACAACTGTCTGCTGTTTATTAAACTAATCGTTTGCTTATGTCATGATCAAAACATAAATGTTCTCTGTCGAGTAGTCCAACCCCAAAACATCGACACATCAAGAAATTGCGTAAGGCATTACATTCAAAATGGTTAAACCGGTGTCATCATTCGTCAAGAATAACTTCTTTACATTTCTATTAAATCCTTTCTGTAAATCGATGAATTGTTCCCAGCTGAATCCTGAATTTCACAGGGAATGTTTGAAGCATTAGATCAGCCAATGATCACTGACTTCTCTGAAATAGCTGGCTGCCATGGATACAACATACTGTATGAGCATATCTCGGCAGATGTGGAGATGTGGATGAGAATCTGTGTCCCAACAGACAGGAGCTGCAGAAAGATTGCACTGTAATTCCCCATACAGCCTTTTCCCCATTTTCAGTCATCGTCTTGATCCTAGAATACCTGATTATATTGACAACACATCTAAGCATTTTAATCATCCTGTTTGTAACTACTGACACAAAGACTTGTCGTGCTAATGGCACTGACGTGTTCACTGACAGATATTGACTTTTGAGAGATTTTGAACTAAGAATTTTGTAAAAGATACAGGTTTGTGTGGTGTTACTTACATTTTGTTTTGAAAAATACATTTTTAGTTCTGAGTTTGTAGGATAAAAAGGCCTTGTTTGGGATGATTCAATGATTCACACTTGAGAAAAATGGTAAGCACAGCACTGACACGACCACAATATTAAATATTAAAGTATTAAATGCATAAATATGACTATTATTTAAATAATTATTTCACTCAATTTTTGGTTGGACTTTGGAGGAGACAGTGTATGATTTTTCCAACATGTGTTAATTTTGATGTGGTTGATTTATTTTTTAACATTTTGTATGTTAAAAAAGAGGGGGGAGGGGCATAAACATAGCAGATAATAGCTGTCAGCTTGTCCTTTAAATCATGTTTTCAAAAATTCTCATATGAGACTGCAAATAACTTTTTGTTTTGTTTCATTTGGATTGTACCTGGTGCATCCCATGGGTGCTTGATTGGATTGGGATCTGCCAAGACCCGTGTACGGCGGTCTGTGATGCACTGGGTGTTCTAGTGCCTTTCTATCAGGGCCAGCGTTAATTCTTTTTGGCAATTTTTGCTGCATTGACTTTTCTAGGGGTCTTGACTGGACGGGCCGGCATTTGGTCCCCACGGGCATGAGTGAGTCTTTGATGCCCATGATCCCATCACCAGTTTACTGGTATACAATTGATAATCAGTGTTAATGTGTTAATGCTACGTGGTGTTAATATCATGGCTGATCATTGTGAATATACAGTATATGAGAAATGTATTTATAAATACTAATTATTTCCATCGTGTCATTTATTTCATTTTAAACTTAATTTAACAGCAAGAAATATTTTTCTTCAATCCTCAATTTCTTTTCCAATGTTTTAACTTAAAAGTAAGAGCTTGTGTTTAAAGTCAGTAGTCTAGATGCTACTGAAAGTCTCAGAGTTTTCTGATAACCTCAGCTACGGAACTCCAGTCACAAATTCTGCATACATTCCTTACTGACTGATTGTACATTTTTAGTTTTATGTATCAAGGCACTACCAATGTACAGTGCTGTATATTATATTGTCTAGGTGCACTGGGTTCCACTACCTCAAATCCCTAAACTGATTAACATGCAGTGTAAATAAATAAATAAATAAATAAATAACACTTCAAAGAGCTAATTTGTAAATTATTTTATTCAGTAATGCACTCAGATCAGTATGAGTAAGTTCAAGCAGTGCTTGTCCCAGCAACCTGATTCTGGAAAATAATATAGCCTCTTAAGCTGTCAATCATACAGTATAGCCTACAGCCAAGTGCTATAGTGTACGTTTTAACATAGACAAGTACGATTCTTAAAATTACTGTGAGTCACCATGACATGCCAATCAAAGAAAATTATAAAGTCCATTTTTGTGACACATGCATAAAAAGAATGTGAATAAAGGGCTTCATGGGGTTTTTATCACAGGCCTGCCATGTTCAAATGAATGCAGAGTGATTTGAGACCTTGGATTGGTTTTTATTTATTTATTTATTTTTTTTTTTTAAATTGTGAAATAAGATGTATTTTGTTGCTACTACAATCAAATGTAAAAATGCTATCTTTGTTGTCCCTCATCCAAAGGATTCACCAGAATTCGTTACCTGTATTTACAAGTTGGTATCCAATTTACGTGACTTCATAGCATGGGCTCTCAAGATTTCAATTTAGAGTCAAGATGTTAAAGTTGTGTTTGTTACCATGTGTACAGAAATACAGTACTTGGAAAATGATATGAAGTAAATAAAACCAAAATGAAATCCATAAGCAGTACCTACAGTAGACTCTCACCATTTTTTTTTTTATTAACGATATCTTAAAATACGTACATCAGGAAGCACATGCTAATATTTCCTTTATACAGTGGGTTGCAAAAGTATTCGGCCCCCTTGAATTTTTCCACATTTTGTCACATTACAGCCACAAACATGAATCAATTTTAGTGGAATTCCACGTGAAAGACCAATACAAAGTGGTGTACACGTGAGAAGTGGAATGAAAATCATACATGATTCCAAACTTTTTTTTACAAATAAATAACTGCAAAGTGGGGTGTTCGTAATTATTCAGCCCCCTGAGTCAATACTTTGTAGAATCGCCTTTTGCTGCAATTACAGCTGCCAGTCTTTTAGGGTATGTCTCTACCAGCTTTGCACATCTAGAGACTGAAATCCTCGCCCATTCTTCTTTGCAAAACAGCTCCAGCTCAGTCAGATTAGATGGACAGCGTTTGTGAACAGCAGTTTTCTTCCAAGATTGCCCTGTATTTGGCTCCATCCATCTTCCCATTAACTCTGACCAGCTTCCCTGTCCCTGCTGAAGAGAAGCACCCCCAGACCATGATGCTGCCACCACCATATTTGACAGTGGGGATGGTGTGTTCAGAGTGATGTGCAGTGTTAGTTTTCCACCACACATAGCGTTTTGCATTTTGGCCAAAAAGTTCAATTTTTGCCCCCGTCCCTGAGCACCTTCTTCCACATGTTTGCTGTGTCCCCCACATGGCTTGTGGCAAACTGCAAACGGGACTTCTTATGGTTTTCTGTTAACAATGGCTTTCTTCTTGCCACTCTTCCATAAAGGCCAACTTTGTGCAGTGCACAACTAATAGTTGTCCTATGGACAGATTCCCACACCTGAGCTGTAGATCTCTGCAGCTCGTCCAGAGTCACCATGGGCCTCTTGGCTGCATTTCTGATCAGATCAAAAACTATACTCCCTGGCCAAAGAAATGTAAAATTTTCATGTTAAATTTTCATTGGATATACTGTAGTATTTGATTGCAGCACGCAATTGCCATGACATTGATTTACAACATGTATTTCCATCCACAGTTGCTTAAATTTTTTTTTGGCTAAGATATTATACTGATGATGGCGAGCCAAACCACTCCATAAAATCTTCCCCAGCACATTCCAAAAACCTTCAATGGGATTGAGGTTAAGACTCTGCGCTTGGGTGTTCATGTGTGAAAATGACTCCTCTTGCTCACAGAACCACTCTTTGTGCTTTGTGCTTTATGAATCTTGGTCATCATTGTGGTCCAGGAATATGGCCGCACCATCAGGGGGAAAAAACCTCAATGGAATAAAGAATTAATCAACATTTAGTTGATTAGCTGACTTAATTTAATTGACACTGGTACTCTTGCTGGACCTATACCTGACCAGGAGAAGCAACACCAGCCTCCAGAGACTTGTACAGTGGCACCAATGCATGATCACTTCATGAGCTTCCCTTCTTATCCTGACACACCGTTTAAGTTATTATCTACATAAGTAGATGATAATAATAAGAGTTTCAAATGACAGATTGAATCTACAAACTGATAACTGAAACGATCAGTCAAATAGGATTTCCAATTTCCCATTCCACAACCATGGTAGGACCTCAGGCCAACGTTCACGCACATTTCCACACTATGAACAGTTTTTGAACACCAATTAGCCTAATCTGCATGTCTGCATTTACTGAAATGCTGTGCTCCCAGTTGAGTTTCTGTAATGTGCAAGTGGTGTTTGTCAACGATTGTTTGTACAGATGTACCTTCATTCAGTAGAAATGTCATCACAAGTACCGGTTTGACTTGAACATACCTCAACAGAAACCTATAAAACACAGACCTACAGTACAGTAGGGTGTCATTTATCAAGAGTTTTTTTTTTTTTTTTACACATAAACCTTGTGTACAAAAGTTTGTATGCATCAAATAGAATTTAGAATAGAAAAGTTGTTCATGCTTTGTCAAGATGAGTGATGACGCGTCTCAGCAGCACAAAAGAGCAAAAATGTAATGCTTACTTCATTACAAAGTTTATAAAAGCAACTGGAGAAACAAAGTACAGAATGTTTGAATATACGATATGTACAAGAAGCTGGTATAGGATGCAATTTACATAAATATGCATGAGCAATTTGTGTACAAAAGACATGAGATGCATGCACTGTGTGACGCAGGCTAATGTTCTGTACTGTACTGTACATGCTGTGTGCATTTGAAGTATTTGCTTTGTCTGGTTCTGTCCAATAATACTGTAATGTTATAAATAGACACTTTATTGATCCTTTCTGTGTCTTACCCTCTTGCTTGAGGGTGTCAATGATGGCCTTCTGGACAGCAGTCAGGTCGGCAGTCTTACCCATGATTGCGGTTTTGAGTAATGAACCAGGCTGGGAGTTTTTAAAAGCCTCAGGAATCTTTTGCAGGTGTTTAGAGTTAATTAGTTGATTCAGATGATTAGGTTAATAGCTCGTTTAGAGAACCTTTTCATGATATGCTAATTTTTTGAGATAGGGATTTTGGGTTTTCATGAGCTGTATGCCACAATCATCAATATTAAAACAATAAAAGGCTTGAACTACTACAATATGCTAATTTTTTGAGAAGGACCTGTAGAGCTGGTCCTCTCCTTGTTGCTCTAATAGACAACACTCTAAGGCTTTCCACTAGATTTTGGTTCATGGCTGTGGGAATTTGTTCCCATTTAGCCACAATGTTACATTATAGAACTAAATGGTTTTACTGTGGGCGCTGATGTTGGGCGATAAAGCCCCAAATTGCAGTCTGTGGTCTATGTAATCCCAAGGAATGGAGGTGAGATCAGGGGAGATCAGGAAGATCGGGTTCCTCCACAGCAAATCCATTTTTATGGACCTTGGTGCCACATTGCATACTGAACCAGGAAACTGCGGTATGCAGAAAGGCTTTTTTGGGAAGCCTTTTTCATTGTCATTTTATGACACTGTAGAGAGATACATTAATACTTGTGCCCATTTAGTACAGTACAGTATATCTCATTGGTCATTGTAGACGTTTTAGTTACATAATATTGCATTAACATACATCACACATTATACAGGTGCAAGAAAAAGGTCATTGAACCTGGATTTATGCATAACATTCATTCATTCATTCTCTATACCGCTTAATCCTGTGTTCAGGGTCGCGGGGGACCTGGAGCATATCCCAGGAGACTTCAGGCACTAGGCGGGGTACACCCTGGACAGGGTGCCAATCCATCGCAGGGCACACACACACACACTCACATACCCAATCACACACTACGGGCAATTTAGGAACGCCAATTAGCCTAACCTGTATATCTTTGGACTGTGGGAGGAAACCAGAGTACCCGGAGGAAACCCACCAAGCACGGGGAGAACATGCAAACTCCATGCACACAGAGACGGGAATCGAGCCTGGCCGGGAATCGAACCCAGACCCTGGAGGTGCAAGGCGACAGTGCTAACCACTACACCACCGCGCCACCTATGCATAACATATTCATCATAATTTTGACATCCTGCCCACATGGATAACACAGAAACAAACGTAAAGTTTAAAATTTTTTGGCTCAACCTTAAAAAACGAAAAAAGAAATCTTGTCTAAATACATTAGATAACTCATATTTCCAGCTGGAAAAAATCTGAACCTCCAGCATAAATAATAACCATACTGCTCAGACTCAGTGAGGATAATTCATAGACCATTACCCTAACTGTTATATTTTATTATTATAACATCCAAATCATGGTGCTCCTACCATAATGTTTTCTGATTTTTATTTGTATTTTTTAAGTCAAACTGGGACTTTTGATTGTGCAGAATAACGGAACACAGTTATAAGAATTAAAAACTACCTTTATTTCTCTATATTTCTCCTGCTACACTAATGCACTCATCCCAGTGTTTCACTAATGATTGGATACCATCAAGATAGAACGTTTCAGAGTCATGATCTGATGCCCTGCTTCCCATCTGAAATGCTGTGCTCCCAGTTGAGTTTCTGTAATGTGCAAGTGGTGTTCGTGAACGATCTTTTGTACAGATGAATTTCTTATGCAGGTTGACTACAAGTTATCCGTTGATTTTCAAGGATCAGGCGCTCCACTTGCTGAATGTCCACGGGAACGACAGGGCCTTCTTTAAAATCTAAATGGTTCATCACTTCATCTGTGCTTTCTCACATTCGTTCAGTAGAAATGTCATCACAAGTACCGGTTGACTTGAACACACCTCGACAAAAACCTGTAAAACACAGCCCTATAGTACAGTAGGGTGTCATTTATCAATCTTTTTTTTTTTTTTTTTTTTTTGCATAAACCTTGTGTACAAAAGTTTGTATGCATCAAATAGAATTTAGAATAGAAAAGTTGTTCATGCTTTGTCAAGATGAGTGATGACACGTCTCAGAAGCACAAAAGAGCAAAAATGTAATGCTTACTTCATTACAAAGTTTACATATAAAAGCAACTGGAGAAACAAAGTACAGAATGTTTGAATATACGATATGTACAAGAAGCTGGTATAGGAAGCAATTTACATAAATATGCATGAGCAATTTGTGTACAAAAGACATGAGATGCATGCACTGTGTGACGCAGGCTAATGTTCTGTACTGTACTGTACATGCTGTGTACATTTGACACTTTATTGATCCTGAAATTTTTTTTTTAATTCCACCAAAAAGGGGCACCTTAAGTGTCTGGGTTCGGTTTCTGTTATTATTAAAAATTCAACCAATACATTATTGATACTAAATTGATATAATTAAATGACCACAAACACTGTGGGAGGTGGAAAATCACACAAAAATCACATTTTCTCAACCAATTTACACAAAATATTTCTGCATTTTTGCTTTTTTACACCCTTGTGACTCAAAGAAAATGTTCACAATATTCTCTAGCAGTGTGCAATACTGTACCTAAAAAAACATTTTGCTGTCAAAATTTACATATATTATATATGCAATGTTGTGTGTGTGTGCTCTGTATATACAGGTCCTTCTAAAAAAAAATTTGCATATTGTGATAAAGTTCATTATTTTCTGTAATGTACTGATAAACATTAGACTTTCATATATTTTAGATTCATTACACACAAACTGAAGTAGTTCAAGCCTTTTATTGTTTTAATATTGATGTTTGTGGCATACAGCTCATGAAAACCCAAAATCCCTATCTCAAAAAATTAGCATATTTCATCCGACCAATAAAAGAAAAAAGTGTTTTGAATACAAAAAATGTCAACCTTCAAATAATTATGTTCAGTTATGCACTCAATACTTGGTCGGGAATCCTTTTGCAGATTCTTGTGTCTCTCAACTTTCTCTTCACAATATCCCACAGATTCTCTATGGGGTTCAGGTCAGGAGAGTTGGCAGGCCAATTGAGCACAGTAATACCATGGTCAGTAAACCATTTACCAGTGGTTTTGGCTCTGTGAGCAGGTGCGAGGTCGTGCTGGAAAATTAAATCTTCATCTCCATAAAGCTTTTCAGCAGATGGAAGCATGAAGTGCTCCAAAATCTCCTGATAGCTAGCTGCATTGACCCTGCCCTTGATAAAACACAGTGGACCAACACCAGCAGCTGACATGGCACCCCAGACCATCACTGACTGTGGGTACTTGACACTGGACTTCAGGCATTTTGGCATTTCCCTCTCCCCAGTCTTCCTCCAGACTCTGGCACCTTGATTTCCGAATGATATGCAAAATTTGCAACCTGTAGCCCATTTCCTGCACACGCCTGTACACGGTGGCTCTGGATGTTTCTACTCCAGACTCAGTCCACTGCTTCCGCAGGTCCCCCAAGGTCTGGAATCAGTCCTTCTCCACAATCTTCCTCAGGGCCCGGTCACCTCTTCTCGTTGTGCAGCGTTTTCTGCCACACTTTTTCCTTCCCACAGACTTCCCACTGAGGTGCCTTGATACAGCACTCTGGGAACAGCCTATTCGTTCAGAAATTTCTTTCTGTGTCTTACCCTCTTGCTTGAGGGTGTCAATGATGGCCTTCTGGACAGCAGTCAGGTCGGCAGTCTTACCAATGATTGCGGTTTTGAGTAATGAACCAGGCTGGGAGTTTTTAAAAGCCTCAGGAATCTTTTGCAGGTGTTTAGAGTTAATTAGTTGATTCAGATGATTAGGTTAATAGCTCGTTTAGAGAACCTTATCATGATATGCTAATTTTTTGAGATAGGGATTTTGGGTTTTCATGAGCTGTATGCCACAATCATCAATATTAAAACAATAAAAGGCTTGAACTACTTCAGTTGTGTGTGATGAATCTAAATATATGAAAGTCTAATGTTTATCAGTACATTACAGAAAATAATGAACTTTATCACAATATGCTAATTTTTTGAGAAGGACCTGTATATGGGTATTTACTTGCAGCAGTGTGCAAGGTCATGAGCGTAAGACCCTTTTTGCTTTTACTGTATATAGGCTTAGTGATATAATCACTGGGAGATTGGGTACTTGAGACTGTAGTAGACTCTTACCATCATTATACTGGTGCAAAATTGGCGTGCATTACCTACTGTACTGTACAGTATGTCTGCTGTCACAACTTATTATCATGTGACTAATATATCTTTAAAAAAAACGAGGAGTTTAGTCACTGAATCGTATTAAATGTACTGTATGTACATTGTTCCTTAAACATATTGTGACGATGTGTACTTGATAACATATTTATGGTGCAACTGCATTCTAGGTTGCTGTCGAGGGCATAGACACTGATTTAAAATTGTATAGATTTTGCCGGCTGACGCCTGCATGCATTCAATTGTTCTTACTTCGGGGCTCATTTATAAATCGTTAAATGGAGTGTAAATGTTTCCAATGCCAAACCAAACTAAAAAAATCCTGCCAATTGACCAAAAGCTTCTGTAGTTTTCTTTGTATTTGTGAATACTGCTGGTGGATGCCAATCATCTGTAAATTATTAAGTGTATTCACAGCTCAGATAATTTAGTAACATGGACAAAAACAACAAAATCACAAGTGAATAGTAAAAAGCATCCTAAAAGAGATGCTCATAAAAATCTTACAGTAATACAGATCAAACACTTGAGAATGCCAACCGCCACAAAGGAATTTAAGTGCAAATGAAACATGTATGTTATTTTACCATAAATCTGTCGTCGTAATCTCTATAGACTGTGGCATTGCTGTAACTCAAACCAATGAAACAAGAAAAATCCCCAAATTAAAATTTCATATTAATCAGTCCCCTAGTACACACATTCTTAAGCACTGATTGGGTGGATTTAAAGAATCATTTAAACCTATCAGCCAATTTTTGCTCTTCATCCATCTTTATTTGAAGATTACATTTCTGATTTATGTGTTTAATACTGGAAAAATACAGCACTACTTCGGCATAAGAATCCTGGTCTGGAGGAGAGGTTCTTAAGGCGAAAAGTCATATTGCGAAACACAGTGTTCCATTAGAAAATAATGCACAGTAAATGTGGATAAGCCGTTCCAGCCACCCAAAAATATTAGCAATTTGCAACACTACAATATTTAATGTACTGTATGTACTTCACTATATACTCTTATTGTTACTGTATACACACATGCAAATTATTCTACACTGTGAAAATGCACTTCTGGTTAGATGCTAACTGTATTTTTTGTTGCTTTGTACCTACGTACAGTATTTGTGCAGTGACAATAACATTTTATCTGATCTAATTAGTCTAATCTAATATTTTTGCATATTAAAAACAATCAAATATTTTAGAAAGGAGTTAACACTGTCGCCTTGCACCTCCAGGGTCCAGGTTCAATTCTCGGCCAGGTTCGAATCCCATTTCTGTGTGCATGTTCTCCCTGTGCTTGGTGGGTTTCCTACCACATGTACTGTAGATTAGGGTAATTGGCATTCCCAAATTGCCCATAGTGTGTGAATGAATGTTTGTGTGCCCTGTGAGGGATTGGCACCCTGTCCAGGTTGTACCCTGCCTTGTGCCCTAAGTCTCCTGGGATAGGCTCCAGGTCCCCATGACCCTGAATACAGGATAAAACGGTATAGAAGATGAGTGAGTGAGTGAGTGAGTGAGTGGAGTGAGTGAGTAAACCTCTAATCTTGGCGCCGGCTGCTTTAAAAAACAAATCTCAAAGCCATTTTCTTCTTGCTACTGACCTTGATAACATTCTTGGGATCGTCACTACAGTAACTCTTGTACAAAATGCAAACAAAAAAATCAACAAAATATGTATACTTAATCGCTTGGCTTTACACTGACACAAATAAGTTTGGAACGGCTACCAAGTTTTGGTATGCTGAAAATGCTTTTTATGGTGAGAACTGACATTATAAAATGTCAGTTTTCAAGGCAAAGATTTTGTGAGGCTGGCCGTTCTGTACTTGTTTTAAAGGAAACTTATATATTATATAATATAAAAAATATATAATATAATATAATATCAAATATGCAAATTTGACAGCCTGGACAAAGATATTATTTATAATAGGATACAGACATGTCCTACTCTGGGATGAGGCCAGTCCTTCTTATTTTGTACCAATGACAAAATAACAAAGATCTCAGTCACAACCTCATAAATCTGTGTTTTCATTGTCTTGGGAAAGCAGGGTGATGTCTTTTCTATTAATGAAATTCAAATAAAGCTCTTTGAATTGGTTGTTAAAAACTGAGCTTTTTCTTCCAAAAAATTAAGAAACGTCTGCAGCGGGCCTGTCACAATTACAGTCAGCAGAAGCTCCCTCCATCTAAAAAGTGACAGGGGCTTTGCAAAGCGAAGAAAATTTAATGTCAACACAAAACCCTGTTGACTATAACATTTAATTAATGAGAAAAAGACATCAATGAAACCAAATTTTAGTCTAGCATCGGATCCCTGCGGCCATTATGTCCCAGGAAAATGAAAAAGGTTTTTCGACCTTGCATGTCAGGTTATACTGTTTGTGACAGCAGATTTTTGAAATACATATGAAAACAAGGCTTTGTCGCAGTCAGAATCTGCTGCTGGTGCCAAAAAAAAAAAAAAAAAAAAACAAGATGTCTATGGGTTGTGGAAAACAAAATGGGATTTAGTCTGCTTTTTTTACTTATCATTTTTACTTACTTTTTTTCCACTCCTTTTAAAAACTACCAGTGACACCAAGATATTTTGGCTCTCAAAAATCAATGAAATTCGCTTTCATTTTCACAATGTCATTTTTAGACATTGAGATGGGATTCCAGTGTGCTTTTACATGCTAAAAACAAACGAGAAAATATAGTTGCAAGCAACAATGAGCGGGGCCAAGCACCCTGCACCATCGCCACCATGGTGCTCCAGAAACACAATGGGCACAACGGGAACATGCATTTAAAGGGGACATACCAATAACATTATGACAATTTTAGAAAAGGAGGGAAATTTCTGTTTAGATCTCCAGTTGCCTCCAAGTGACGCAGTGGTAAAGTGCTCGCCCTATCATCCAGGAACATCGCTGGTTCGAACTCCGAGTGATGCTGTTACCTCTCTCAGC
Organism: Channallabes apus; assembly: GCA_030522415.1. Taxonomy (NCBI): domain Eukaryota; kingdom Metazoa; phylum Chordata; class Actinopteri; order Siluriformes; family Clariidae; genus Channallabes; species Channallabes apus. The sequence goes on along the minus strand of CM060122.1, from coordinate 24,232,166 downwards.
CGGAGGCCTAGAGAGAGCTGATTGGCCGAGCTCTCTCAGGGGGGTGGGATGAGAGGTACTCAGTGCTCCCACATTAATGACGTCTCTACAAACCAATCAGGGGCGTCTGTGAGCTCACACAGGCGGAGGGAGTCGATAGCACTGTTCCTCCAAGTGTGTTACGCCGCCCCTAACGGTGCGTAAGCGAGCAGTTCGAAAAGATGGTCGGTGACTTCCCGTGGATCGGAGGATAGACGTGGGTCGGTCTGCGGCCCTCCCGACTAAGTGGCAGTAGAAGCTTAATGTGGGAGCCTCCAACGACTGGGATGAATTGGACACGACTAAATTAGGGGAGAAAATCGGAAAAAAGAGGGAAAAAAAAATAATAGATCTCCAGAAAGCCCCAAATGTTGGAAAAAATGCATCACACTATGATGTCACTAAAATATAATGCCTCACAGAAAGTTATTAACCACTTTACAGAACAAGTTTGAGGCATAGTCACAGCTGACCCATTTGAAATATCAAAAATTCCTCAGCAATTTGGCGTCCACAATGTCTTTAAATCACAGAGGCCCGGTTTGGTGGCGATCGTATAAATTCCCTAGGAGGAGTATACTGTATCAAACTCGTGTTTTGGCAAACAACCCAAAATAACTGACTTCCTGCTGAGTTGAGCCCAGGATATGCAATGTGAAAGTTGTTCAGCTGAATGAGCTCTAAATGTCTACCAGGTTTTGCGTGCATACATGCAAGTATGTACTGTACTGTATGAGCTATGCAGCAAAGTCTCATGGGAGGGCCCCAAGCCATGCCCGGGGCCAGATTCTCAAGCTCCTGCCAATATTCATGAGTTTTTAAGCATGTTAACCCCAAAAAACCCAAAACGGTGGGAAAATAAGAATATTTAGGAAAGCAATAGGGCCGACTTCACACACTATGACGCCATACTGTAGGGCTGAAAACATAAATTTTTCCCCTTTTTTTCTATTTGTGTCATCAGGACTTGTGTCATAAGCCAATTTGATTTACCCCCTAATGTTACTGTAAGATAATACCGTCCCCCAGCATAGTGCTCATCTCTATTTAGCAGTGCTTCTCTCTGTTAGCGTGTGACTCAGCAGTAGCTCATTCCCACAGACACTGAACCAGCATGTTTGGAAAAGGAGGGAAGTGAAAGGAGGGAGGTTTGATGTTTCAGCTGAAACCTTAACAGGCACAATCCTAGACAAAAACAAACTTGTTTTTGAAAAATGGCAAAATATGGGACCTTTAAAAAGCTGCATTGTATTACAGTATGATGTTATTGGTCTGGTGCTCTTTGAGCAAACTTTTTACTTTCCTTTTGGATCAACAGTGACACTAATGTGACTAATGTGATTCTACAAAAAATTTTTTCCTTGTGACCATAAAAGTTTCCCAGGAGAGCTTGCATTTTCATAACAACACTGGATTTTAAATGCCAGTCTGCTGGAATGGCAAACAATTTGGGTACAGTATATACTCATAACACATTACTCCTCCTTTGCTTTGTGTCTCCAGAGAGCAGTGGGTGCAAGCTGACTGTGATGGCTAACTCTCATAGTCTTATTTCTACAACAAAGTAATTAAAATAAAAAAGTTTACACATTGCTAATAATAAAATCCTGCAAACAGCCTTGAGACAGAATTTTGTTGCATTTTCTTTAAGATATGTAGCACTTACGGCATCACTCTGTGTGGGTTTACTGTATATAAAGTATGTCTGGTTGTCAGTTAAGATCGGCCGTCATATTACGCTAATGTTGCACATGATCTTTAGAACAGGTTGTTATTAAATGTGTGAATGTGGAGGTGGTACAAGATTACAGATATCTGAAATGCAAACACAGTGAGAAGGACCAGCTGTTATGTGGTTGTAACTTCACTTCGTGTAAAAGGTTGCTGCAAAAACTACTAGAAATCATGGGCAAAGCCTCTCACCCACTATGCAGAAAATTACACGTACAGTAGTATAGAAAGTACCTTCAGTGGGAGACTGAGACCACAAAGGTGCTCCACAAAAACGCTGCAGGAAGTCTTTTCTCTGCACCAAGTCAGACTCTATTCCATTTTCTCTTTTCCCAAAAGCAATCTTTCTAACTCACCGCCTGTGTGACTGACAGATTGACTGGGGAACTACTTTACTGAATGATGAACACTCTTATGGACAGACTCACTGATCGATGGACGTTAAAATGCATACATCTGGAACATCTACAGTGTACAGTATACGTACTTAGTGGCAATATACAGTTAAAACATGGACCAGTAGTCTTGGGAATTGCTTACTGACAGGTTTTCTTACTAGACCTACTGACTAACATAATGTCTGATTGAATAATTCTTTTTTTTACATTTACAGCATTTGGCAGATACCCTTGTCTAGAGCAATATATACTGTATATACTGTACAGTGGTGTTCAAAATAATAGCAGTGTGTTGAAGAAAGTGAGTAAAGCTCCATATCCATATAATAACTTTTATTTTAAATCACATAAATGCATTGGACACCCTGCATATTCTATTCTGAATCGCAACATGAAGAAAAATGTGCTAAATGTATTATTAGTTTAATGTACAGTACTGTAAGTGAAGAAAAACAAATATTAGCCTGTTCAACAAAAAAAAATTGCAGTGTCATCATTCATCTTTACAAAGTGATGAATTTACTGTTTAAACAAAAATGCTTGAAGTTTAATCTTTCTTGTGCATATTTGAACTAATATTTAGTTGTACAGTATAACCATGGTTTCTGAGAACTGCTTCACGTCTGTGACAATTGTACTCCATGCCACAGTTCAGCATTCCTTGACTTTGCCTCAGAAACAGCATTTTTAATGTCAGCCCACAAATTTTCTATTGGCTTAAGGTCTGGGGATTGGGCTGGCCACTCCATAACGTCAATCTTGTTGGTCTGGAACCAAGATGCTGCTTGCTTACTAGTGTGTTTGGGGTCGTTGTCTTGTTGAAACACCCATTTCAAGGGCATTTCCTCTTCGGCATAAGGCAACATGACCTCTTTAAGTATTCTGATGTACTCAAATTGATCCCTGATCCCTGACGTGATAAATCGGCCCAACACCATAGTACGAGAAGCATCCCCATATCATGATGCTTGTGCTTCCATGCTTCACTGTCTTCACAGTGTACTGTGGCTTGAATTCAGTGTTTGGGGGTCGCCTGACAAAATGTCTGCGGCCTCTAGACCCAAAAAGAACAATGCTTTCATCAGTTCACAAAATATTGCACTATTTCTCTTTAGGCCAGTCAATGTGTTCTTTGGCGGACTGTAACCTCTTCAGCACGTCTTTGCGGTGGCTTCTTGCTGATGGCTTGACTTCACATAGCCATCTTCTAATAGTAACAGTACTAACGGGTAACTTTAGATGTTCTTTGAGTAAATTTTGTTATTCTTCGATGCATTTGAATGGTAGTTCCCTTTCAAAGGCTACACTCGATGCTGCGTGAAAACGCTATGGGACATCTTGTCATGTTGCTGGTTGTGAAGCATGTGTGTATCAAACACAGCTTATTTTGGCTTATATAACCTCGGTCAGGTGACGTCATCTGATTAGACGCATCTGGAGGTTATAAAAGGAGTGAACCGGAAACACTCCTCAGATTCTTGTCTTCACTTGACCTCGTTGTGTTGAGCGTGTTTGTGTTTAAACCAGCAAAATAAGAAGTGTTTAACTCACCGATATTCGAAGTTTTAAAACGAGATGTCCCTCCATGTGATAATCCATATTGGAGGGCGATCTCTACACTTTACTGCTTCGATTAAAGTGATCGCGCGCATCGCATTCCTTGAGAAGTTTCGAGCCGCGGAGCATTTCGGGGGCTTAAAACCATAAAAAAAAAAAAAAAAGGGAAATCCTTCTGTCCGTTCTCAAAGCGCGCTCCGCGTTCTTTTTGTGAATGGGCAAGGTTAAATATCTCTCTTGCTTCCGCAGAGATGGAAATAGCCTCCATACTAAGCACTGGGAAAACATTAAAAAAAAAACGGCAGTTTCTGTCAGGTAGCGGAGCTTCATGACGCTCTCTCTCTCTCTCTTCCCCACTTAGTTCTCTCCATATGAGTTAACCCTTTCGTGGAGTAAGCTGTATTATCCCGTGTTTTCCTGACATCGACTTATTTATTCTCTTAAATATAATTGATGTGGAAGCACGGAGTTATATGATGATGCCCAGATAGAAGAGACGCTTTACATGCTCTCTCTCTCCTGGGGCATCATCCTTCCTGAAAAACAAATACTTCCTTTTAGCTGTGTAGACTTTGATCTTCCCTGGAAGGAAAAGCTTTTCAGGCAGCAGGTCAGGTAGCTGCTCCATTGCACACCATGGCGGTCTTCCAGGCTACCATGCTGACCGGCTGAGAAACTTCAGCACTGGCAGGGCTCTTCAGATATGGCGTATTGGAATTACACCGCATCAGCCAGTGGCGTAGGTCAGAACAGCCTTTACATGTTTTTGGGGCTGCGGGGGCGGCCGCCACTACACTGGGTGAGAGATGCTATTGCCCTCTCCTATGAGGCGCGTGGGCTCACTTCGCGTCTAGGAATCAGTGCTCATTCAACCAGGGGTTCGCCTCATTTATTGCACTAGCAAAAGGTATCCCCCTGCAGCAAGTGTGTGCTAAGCAGATAGACCCAGGCCCCTGCCGTATTGTTTCAGTGCTGGAGCTTCTGCAGGAAAATTGTCCTCGGGCTTATGCCCTAGTACTCTCAGGACGTACTTAACTGCATCCTCACTGAACTGTCTTCCGAAAGTTCCATAAACCCAACATTCACCCTATTGTTTTTGAAGCCTTCTGTCCTCCGACTTACAGCTTCGGAGCAGGAGAAACTTCACTTACTGTGTCCAGTACGTGCTCGTCAGATTTACGTCCACCGCATCAGCCAGTGGCGTAGGTCAGAGCAGCCTTTACATGTTTTGGGGCCGCGGGGGCGGCCCTCACTACACTGGGTGAGAGATGTTATTGCCCTCTCCTATGAGGCGCGTGGGCTCACTTCGCCTCTATGAATCAGAGGGATCGCCTCATTTTGCACTAGCAAGAGGTATTCCCCTGCAGCAAATGTGTGATGCGGAGGGTTGGCCCTCTCTGCACAAATTTGTTACATTCATAATCTGGATGTTTATGCTACTCCGGGCTCACGGGTCCCCGAGGTAGCTGCCCAGGCATAGTTCTGAGACCTTCTCGGCCTTGTGCGCATACGCTACACAAACTTGGGGTCCAGACACTTGCAGTGCGGCGGCGTTGGTATTCTCGTTCTCGAGTGTAGCCTTTGAAAGGGAACGTCTCGGGTTACTTTGCTGTTACCTTTGTTGTTACCTTCTCGTCTGATTGGTCCTTCGGAGGTGATGCTATATTAATGATTGACAGAGTCCTTATCCAACCGGAGGACCTGTGAATTAATAATGAAAAAAGAGCAAGAGAAAAGGAGAAAAACCTTCCCAAAACGATACGGGACGTAACACCTTGTTCCCTGAAAAGGTGGGAACGAGATGCTACGTCCCAATGCCGCACTGCCTACGTGACCGGACGTCCGTTCAGACAAATCAATCTGAGGAGTGTTTCCGGTTCACTCCTTTTATAACCTCCAGATGCGTCTAATCAGATGACGTCACCTGACCGAGGTTATATAAGCCAAAATTTGGTGTGTTTGATACACACATGCTTCACAACCGGTAACATGACAAGATGTCCCATAGCGTTTTCATGCAGCATTTCGTTCCCGCCTTTTCAGGGAACAGGGTTACAGCAAAGTAACCCGAGACGTTTTCCGTTTTCTTCCACGTGTTTCTGGTTTTGGTCTCCAATTTGAAGCTTTAAAATGATTTGGTATTATTTTAGCAGAGCAGCCCATCATTTTCTGCACTTCTTTGCATGTTTTCCCATCTCTAATCAACTTTTGAATCAACTTCACGCTGTTCTTCTGAACAATGTCTGGACAACCCATTTTACTCTGATGAACTGTTCAGAGAGAAATGCACAGGACAACCTTTTCTGCATTTGTCCTTAAATAAGGGGAATTTGTTTGTCACCTGTTTTTCACAGAATAATTTACCTCTCTAATTGAACTCCACACTGCAATTTTTTTTAACAGGCTAATATTTGTTTTTCTTCACTCACATTAAACTAATAATACATTTAGCACATTTTTCTTCAGGTTGTGATTCAGAATAGAATGTGCAGGGTCCAATGCATTTATGTGAATTCAATTAAAAATTATTATATGGATATGGAGCTTTACTCACTGTTTTCAACACACTGCTATTATTTTGAACACCACTGTATATACTGTATACAGTATATGGTGTTAGATGGGTTCCCTGTTGAGTTCGGTTCCTCTCAAGGAGTTTTCTGTCAGGGTCTATCTGACCATTTTGATTCACACACATTCACATTCCATACAACCTTAAATAATTATTTTGATTGTGTAAAGCTGCTTTGCGACAATGACAATTGTTAAAAGCGCTATACAAATAAAATTTAATTGAATTGGCTATTGTATAGGGCGACTTACACACACACACACACACACACACACACACACACACACATATGGAATCTTTTTCTTTTTGTATGACTTTCTCAAGAAGCCTTCTTTTGCTTCCTTTTGAGGCCTTCATGTAAATGTGATGTTGCCATTAAACAGATTGATCTCTCACACTGGAGCCGTTGTTAGTAAGCACAGTTAGTAAAGAACAGTCATTACGCTTGGACACAAAATTTATAAAATGCTTTATGCACGCACACACGTAGGCACGATGTTATAGTAAACAGTACATGCGCACACGGATATTGACCATACGAGACTGAGCATGAAAGAAGATTACCCACAATCCCGCAGCGCAAGAGAGAGAGAGAGAGGGAAGAACCATTGGCTCAGCTGTGATCACGTGACATTTGGCAGGAAAAGCACATGCGTACTACTCGTATTTCATGACCTCGCTCGTGTAAATAGTTCAAATCTATTTTTTTTAATTTGCTTATTTAGCAAAACACTCGCAGATGAAGTTACTCGCAATCCAAGGTTTTACTGCCGTGAGTAACTAATCCATAAATAAAAACTTAATTTTTGTTTGGCCTGGTGCCGTTGGCTGGTGTTTGGATGACCGGTGTATCAAGTGGTGCCGCCCCCTTAAAATTAGGCAGACAAGATTGCTACGTTAACATGTAATTATTACCATAATAAATGTTTAGTTTAATAAAGTCATTTAGTCACAATATTCCACTGTATTTCTTAATATAATTTATTTATAAAAACTAAACTGTATTATGTTCATTTGTGTTCGTGTATGTGTAAATGTAATAAAAGCATGTGATTTGAGGCTGAGCTCTAATTGGATTTTGTAACATCGCCGTCACCACAGCCCGGGAGAATAAGGTCAAGGTCACCGGATTACTGAGCCGACACCTTGTCGCCCCCTAGTGTGTCTGCGTGTAAATGTTTGCCTGTAGTGTCATCAGCACGAAATCACCGCCACCTGTCTACCCTTGTGTGTCTCGTTATATAAGCCATGCTGAACCAGTAGTCCTTTGTCTGTTCACTGTTGTGCACCTTTTCCATATCCCCTGATCTTATGTGTCTTTACCCTTCCCTCAGAACTGATCAAAGTCTGCAGAGCGGGTTACAGTGTCTACCTTCGAGGATTAAGTCTAGTTTCCGGCTGAAAGGGATTCAGCCCAGTGTGAGTGACTGAGACAAATCAACCGTGTGTTTGTTTGTATTTTTTCAAGGAGAGTTTCGCCCGAGTGTTTCGAGAACCCGCCTGCAGACCCAGCTCATTGAAGAGTCTTTTTTTTGGTGTTTATTTTCGTTGGAAATAAAAAAGAAAGAACTTTGAACTTTAAACCTGCGTCTGCGTCCATATTTTCAGGGGAAAAGAATGACAGATGAACAGACCATGCCGGACGCAGCAGGAATCCCCCTGCCTGACGACGAGACCCCACGCTGGGCTATATTATTCGACAGCAGGGGCAAATCGACGGCTTGGCCCGAGCCGTTAACAACATGGCCGCCAGCCTGGAACGGATGGTGTTTCGGTGGACACAGTCCGAGTCTGCCGCTCCTCAGCCGCATGTCGCCGCACCGCCCCACGCCGCCCCCCTGGTACGCTACTCAGGGGATCCAGAGGGATATAAGCGCTTTCTCCTAGCCTGTGAGCTGTATCTCGCGGACTTCCCAGATCTCGAGGAGAAGAAGAAGGTCAGTTTTGTGATCCAGCAGCTCACAGGCCCGGCGATGGACTGGGCGGCGGCCGTATGGAGCAGCGGAGGGGACGTGCTCCACAATTTCGACCAGTTCCTCAGGGACTTCCGCGCGGTGTTTGATCACCCTGACCACGGCAGGTCCGGGGAGCAACAACTGCTGAGGCTGAAGCAGGGGACTCAAACCGCCGCCGACTTTGCAGTGCGGTTCCAAGTCCCCGCCACGAACCCATGGAGATCGGCACGTCGCGTCTGTCGGCTCAGGACCGGCAGCGAAGAATGACATCCGGGCTGTGTCTATACTGGGGGGGGGGGGTCAGGGTGGGGGGGGGCACATAAGATCAGCACCTGTCCTCTCCTGAATGTAATCTCCCACACACATCCCCGCACACACTATCCTTTTTGTTTAAGAGCCAAACTCACTTTTAATGATGTTACTGTGTCTGTTTTTCCCCTTATAGATTCTGGTTCGGCTGGCAATTTCATCTCCTCCGCGCTTCTTTCCTCGCTACGAGCTCCTATGTCAAAACTTCCATACCCGACCTCAATTAAAGCACTAGATGGCCAGAAACTGAAACAATCGCCAGTTGAATTTCTTTCCGTGCCCCTACGGTTAACTTTCCCCGGTCACACTGAGGAACTAAAATTCTTTGTTCTTCCTCAGGCGGACCAAATCGTCGTGCTCGGCCTCCCATGGCTCTGCTCTCATAACCCGAATTTCAATTGGGCATACTCACGCATCACGTCATGGGCACCTCGATGCGCTAAAGAATGTAAACCACCCACGTTGGTGGTCCAAACCACCACGATTGAAAGTCCCAGCGCCCTAGTATCACTCACTGTGCCATCTGAGTACCAGACATTTCAAGATGTGTTTAGTGTTAGGGCTGCTGCACGACTTCCCCCTCACCGGCCGTGGGACTGTGCGATTGAGCTCATGCCGGGGAAAACACCACCGTGCTCGCGCGTTTATCCATTGTCCATGGCAGAGACACAGGCAATGGAGGAATACGTGAGTGAGGCTCTCCGGCAGGGGCTCATCAGCAGGTCCACTTCACCCACCTCAGCAGGGTTTTTTTTTATAGTCTTAGGCCCTGTATTGATTACAGAGGTCTAAATCAAATCACAATAAAGTACAAGCACCCGCTGCCCCTGGTACCGGCCGCTATCGATCAACTTCAAGGCGCCTCTATCTTTACTAAACTCGACCTCCGCAGCGCCTATAATTTAGTGCGGATTCGCACAGGCGACGAATGGAAGACTGCGTTTAGCACCACATCCGGACATTACCAATACAACGTGATGGCGTATGGGCTGGTGAACGCACCTGCGGTGTTTCAGGGGTTCATGAACGATGTGTTTCGGCATATGTTGAACCGTTATGTTATAGTATATCTAGATGATATCTTGGTATACTCGCGGTCATATGGGGAGCATGTTGGGCATGTAACCGCCGTCCTTCGTCGGTTGCGTGAACACAGGTTGTATGCGAAGGTGGAGAAATGTGATTTTCATCAATGGGAGATTTCATTTCTCGGCTATCGCATAGGACCCCAGGGGGTCAAGATGGAGGCGACCAAGGTCACGGCGGTACAACAATGGCCGGAACCCAAGACACTTAAGGCGCTACAGAGCTTTCTTGGGTTTGCCAATTTTTATAGACGTTTTATTCGGGGCTTCAGTTCAGTGGCAGCACCACTCACAAGTTTATTAAGAGGGAAACCACAGCGCTTATGCAAGTTCACGCCGGAAGCACGCGAGGCGTTTCCGCAACTAAAACTAGCTTTCACTTCTGCGCCTATTCTAACACTACCGGACCCTGATAAGCCCTTCATAGTCGAGGTCGATGCGTCGGAGGTGGGGCTGGGAGCGGTGCTGTCACAACGTCATGGCAACCCAGGAAAACTCCACCCCTGCTCTTTTTTTTCTAGGAAACTAAATCAGGTAGAGCGCAACTATGATATTGGTAATAGAGAACTGCTTGCAGTAAAAGCGGCGTTAGAGGAGTGGCGGCATTGGTTGGAGGGAGCTAAATATCCGTTTACTGTACTCACCGACCATCGGAACTTAGAGTACATACAGCAAGCCAAAAGACTAAACTCTCGTCAAGCCCGATGGGCGCTGTTCTTCACGCGCTTCCACTTTTTGATTATGTATCGCACCGGCTCACGCAATAAAAAAGCAGATGCATTATCCCGCTACTAGGTTAAAACAACAACCCGAAAACCATCTTGCCATCAGCATTCGTGGTGGCCCCGATCGTATGGGACATCGATTCGGAGATAGCCCAGATGGCACGGTCCCACCCCGCGCCAAGGGAGTGCCCTCCGAATCGAACATACGTTCCGGAGCCACTACGCGAACGAGTGACGATCGCGGCTCATACGAGCCTTGCATCTGGTCATCCCGGCGTGTCACGTACCATCCACCTCATAGAACCAAAGTTCTGGTGGCCAAGTTGCGGGAATCCGTGAGAACAGTTGTTTTGTCTTGTGCAACGTGTGCTGCAACCAAAAGTCCCCGTAGGTTGCCAGCTGGTAAATTAATGCCCCTTCCCACACCCAACAGACCGTGGTCCCATATCGCCGTGGACTTTGTGACGGATCTGCCAGTGTCTAAAGGGTACATGACTATCCTAGTTGTAGTGGACCGGTTTTTGAAGGGAAGTAGCTCTCTCCCATCAGCCCTCCAGGTGGCAGAAACCCTGTTCGAATCGGTGTTTCGTTACTACGGTATACCCGAGGATATTGTTTCCGATCGTGGTCCCCAATTCATCGCTAGGATCTGGAAAGCTTTTTTCCAGAAATTCGGAACCACAGTTAGCCTAACGTCGGGCTACCACCCCGAGTCTAATGGGCAGGCAGAGCGGACTGTCCAGGAACTCGGAAGGTTCCTTCGAGTATACTGTAGTAGTCGACAACACGAATGGGCAGGCTGTTTAATCTGGGCGGAATATGCCCAAAACTCGTTACGCCACTCCGCGACCGGCATGACTCCGTTTCAGTGTGTGCTAGGGCATCAGCCACCGCTCTGTCCCTGGGATGCCACTCCCACCGATATCCCTATGGTGGGTCAGTGGTTTCAAAGAGCGGAAAAAGTATGGGAGGAAGCACACACCAAGATCTCCCAAGCAGTTCTAAGGTTTAAGAAAACTGCCGATAGAAGGCGGGGGGAAAGTCCGCCGCTCCAGGTAGGAGATCGAGTATGGCTCTCGACACGGGACCTCCACCTAAACCTCCCTTGCAAAAAGCTGACACCCAGATACATCGGACCCTTCCCCATTCTTGCACAAGTAAACCCCGTCACGTACAAGCTCCAACTCCCACGACACATGAAAATTCACCCTGTCTTTCACGTTTCCCTTCTCAGGCCAGCGATCTCGGGTCCCCTGGACGAGGGCACCACTGAACCTTTGAACCCCGGTGCTGTGGAGATAGCGGGCGCCCCCGCATACAAAGTAAAAGAGTTACTAGACTCCCGGAGGCGGCGTGGCTCCATCCAGTACTTAGTGGATTGGGAGGGGTACGGCCCGGAGGAAAGGAGCTGGGTCCCGGCCCGAGACATAGTGAGTAAACAACTCATAGACGAATTCCATCTGGCTCCCACGACCTCCGGGTCGACCCGCCCGCCGGCAAATCCATCAGGCCGGTGGGTTCCCACGCCCCCCGGTCATGCTGGGCGCGCGCTCGCACCCCCCCTCGGTTTGCCGGTCCTGGGGGCGGGGGTACTGTAACATCGCCGTCACCACGGCCCGGGAGAATAAGGTCAAGGTCACCGGATTACTGAGCCGACACCTTGTCGCCCCCTAGTGTGCGTGTAAATGTTCCCCTGTAGTGTCATCAGCACGAAATCACCGCCACCTGTGTACCCTTGTATGTCTCTTTATATAAGCCATGCTGAACCAGTAGTCCTTTGTCTGTTCACTGTTGTGCACCTTTTCCATATCCCCTGATCTTATGTGTCTTTACCCTTCCCTCAGAACTGATCAAAGTCTGCAGAGCGGGTTACAGTGTCTACCTTCGAGGATTACGTCTAGTTTCCGGCTGAAAGGGATTCAGTCCAGTGTGAGTGACTGAGACAAATCAACCGTGTGTTTGTTTGTATTTTTTCAAGGAGAGTTTCGCCCGAGTGTTTCGAGAACCCGCCTGCAGACCCAGCTCATCGAAGAGTCTTTTTTTTTGGTGTTTATTTTCATTGGAAATAAAAAAGAAAGAACTTTGAACTCTAAACCTGCGTCTGCGTCCATATTTTCAGGGGGAAAAAATTACAGATTTTTTCAAATCATCCTTGGGGCGCAGCACTGTGCGCTCCGAACCCTCCCACTTTTGTTCTTAGCGAATCAATATTGTTTTTAAATATTTGGGCTCATATGATTGGACCATTCTCAACAAGTCTTATTAACGGTCAAAAGATTGTTAAGTAATGTGTTGAATAGTGACTCATGTGGAAGCCAGCTAAATATGAGAGAAAATTCTGTAATTTCCTTGCTAAAAGGAGATCTAATTAAGATCTAATTTTAATTAAGCAGCAGTCAAGTGCGGCTGAGCTTAGACTTTTCCAGCACTTCTTATGGCAAGCGGAGCTGGCTGACTGGATGCGATGTAAGTCATGCCTTTATTTTATACAAGTAGTAATGATGGTTAATCACTTGATAAATGGCTATTTACAGGCGATTATTAAAAGTTTGATTGTAATTTTTTATTCGCCCCCCCCCACCCGCCCCCATCTGCAGAAATATTGGAGCAGCAATTCATTCACAGGTAATGAATGATACAGTAGCACGTGGGTGTCAGGATCTGCATGTGGCACACAATTGGAATCGCAGGTACTCTATGGAGTTTTTCTTCCCTGATGTCACAGGCATATTCCAGGACTCAGATTGGGAAAGAGTGGTTCTGTAGAGTACCTGTGGCTCCAACTGTGTGCCGCCCACATGCTATCATTATTGCATCAAGATCTGCATGCGGCACAAGGATGGAACGGCACATACTTTCTAGAATATACTACAACTAGAAAGTACATTCAGATCCTGATGCCAGTGTGCTACCATTGCCATATGCAAATAGAGTGTGCAGTCACATCGCTGCTCCTCCTCATGCTGCTCCAATATTTCACAGTGTGACATAAAAAGTGATGATGACCCTGTCCCTTGTTACATTCATCGCCTACAGTGTTTGATGCCCCTTCACCCGGCCACCCACTAACATGTCTGCTACATAGAGTAAATCTGAACTGCTGTTAAATGGTGATTTCTGGGGGAGTTGGTACATTTGGTAAGACTGATTTGTACCGTGCCCAGGAAATATATATATATATATATATATATATATATATATATATATATATATATATATATATATCATATCAATATATCAGGAAATATATATCAATTGGCCTGCCAACTCTCCTGACCTGAACCCCATAGAGAATCTGTGGGATATTGTGAAGAGAAAGTTGAGAGACACAAGACCCAACACTCTGGATGAGCTTAAGGCCGCTATCGAAGCATCCTGGGCCTCCATAACACCTCAGCAGTGCCACAGTCTGATTGCCTCCATGCCACGCCGCATTGAAGCAGTCATTTCTGCAAAAGGATTGAGTGCATAACTGAACATAATTATTTGAAGGTTGACGTTTTTTGTATTAAAAACACTTTTCTTTTATTGGTCGGATGAAATATCCTAATTTTTTGAGATAGGGATTTTGGGTTTTCATGAGCTGTATGCCACAATCATCAATATTAAAACAATAAAAGGCTTGAACTACTTCAGTTGTGTGTAATGAATCTAAAATATATGAAAGTCTAATGTTTATCAGTACATTACAGAAAATAATGAACTTTATCACAATATGCTAATTTTTTGAGAAGGACCTGTATATATATATATATATATATATATATATATATATATATATATATATATATATATATATATATATATATATAAAACTGAAAGGCTGAAAGCTGTAAATAAAATAAAATTTGAAATAAAATAAAAAATGGAAAAATGATACAGAGATTGCCGTCTTAATTGTCAGTAAGAACAATAGCTTCAGGGAGAAGAGCTGCATGGTATCTCTGCCTGTCAAAAATGTTGTGTGTAACAGAAAGCCTATCAGTATGCTCAGTAATCTACTTGTCATGCACATTAAAACATGCAATTATACCCTGCAGTGATAAGACATTCACTCCTATGCTTGCTATCAAAACTGTCTGAACTTTTTCAGGCATGGCAGAGAGCAACGCCTGTGACACATGTATGCTATAAGGCAGTCCCATCCATCAGTATTTGGATGTCTGAAGATGTCACCAATCTCTGAAAGAATGGAAGAAAGAAAATATGGCTTTGAATTACACAAGTTGAGATATTAAGAAAGGACAAGTCATTAGCTTACTATAGTCATACTAGGGTTGTGATGTTCTTGGTAATAGACTCATATGCGTAGGTGCGCATAAAGTGATCACTCGTATTTTTATTTAAATAAATTTTTTTTTTTTTATTAGCCAGGAAAAAAATCTAATCAGATTCCTTTTATATTGCCTATCTGATCCAGGCGCGCTGTATTCTGGCTGACCCTGCGCTCTGACCCCTGTTTCCTAACTGGGATATGTGAAAAGTACAATTTCCCTTTGGCATTATTGAAGTAATATTAATTCGTTTGTTTGTTTATTTATTTAAAAAGTAAAGCTTTTAATTTATTTTATTGTAACTTTTAATTTTTAGTGTAAGATATTGAAGAAAATTTAGGAAAGAAAAATTAAATAAGGAAAAAATAAAACAGATTGTTGTGTTGGGGACATTTTTAAGGGGACAAAAAATGTTTAATCCTATATACTGTAACTATACTTGAGACACTTCATGTAATGGAGGATAGTGGATTAACACTCTTAAGGGCATGATGGCTGAGACATTTTATGATGTCATAGATAAACACACAGATGACACACACACAAAAGCTAGCATTAACACAAGTTTTTTTTAAGATGGGGTGAACCAATTCCATTTCCATTATCTGTCTGTGTGTAATTTTTACACATTTAACGCAGCTAATAAGATGATTGAGAAAACATCAAGTGAGCTGAATGCCAAGTTTCATTATAAAAACCATTATAAAAAAAATCATTATAAAAATGTTGTGTGCTCAAGCTACCTTTAAGGGAAATTATTTTTACAAGAAAACATTAAATGTACAGTATGATGTGGAAGTGGTGGCTCAGGTGGCTAGGGCTCTAGATTGTTAATGTTTCTATCTAAGGTTCTGGGTTCAAGCCCGCGTGCAGGTCCGATTCCATTTGAGAGATTTAAATATAACATTTGTTAAATGTTAATGGTTGAAACTGCATAGTGTTTCCTCTTACCAGTTTGTCATGCATTTCTTGATTCCAGCACTGCATGTTTATAATACAAGTAAATCTGAGTCTTTTAAAATTGTGATTAATTGCGATTAATCAACCAACGCTGAGCAGGTGGTGCAATATACACAAGTACACACGACTCACCAGGTAGAAGCGGAGAGACCCAGATAGACTTTGTGTTGGGCGAAGTTGGCGTGCCTTGATGATCTTCTAGCCCATGTGAGTTACATTGGCCCGCCCCCTTGTTAAGCACATGGCGCTTGTGAAAAAGAACTTGAACAACCAATGGCAATCTATGCTTTCTGAAGAAGGTGCTGTGCCAGTTTAGGCAAATTGCCCTTAATGGTTGAGGAGAAGTTGCGGATAGAAAATTAAATCTTTCTCTTTTTTTTAATAGGCCTTCCTAATAAAGCTTCTGTGAATGTTTACTCGAACCTGCTTAAATCCCTATGCATTGCTTATGTTTCACAGGCCTCACGAAAAGAACTTATTCTTTAAAAAGGACCGTCAGCTTGGTAATAACATACATACTGTACTGTGTCAAAGCACTCTTTCATAAACACCTATGTTTATAACCAGACTTATGCAGACAGATATATATATATATATATATATATATATATATATATATATATATATATATATATATATATATATATATACATACAGAAAGTCTAGAAACAAATACAAATCGTGGAGAAACTAGCGCATACTGTATGTAGATCAAAAAACATTGATCATTAAAAAAACATTGTGTTTAAAGCACTCTATACATTTCAGATCTTATCTGGTGTTCTGTTGCATTTTTCCAATAAACATGTATTTTTGTGGTGACCACCTGCTTTCATTTGAATCCTGTTCGACAGGGTGTCAAATTAGCTAGCACAGAAGTGACACATGAAAAAAAAAAACACTTCTATTTTACTGCTTATCTCTACTGCCATAAATAAAGAGCATTCCCTTTGTGGATTTGTACCAAGTGTACTATTTTATTTCATATAATATACTGTATATGTGTGAAGGACTGGAAAACCCTTCACATTATAAAATGTAAAAGACTGGAAAAACTTAAATCTTTTTTTTCTCGTTAACATGAATAAGAAATCTATAATAATTTGACTAGGCTTATGTTAATTATGCTGCAGCACAACAATCCAGAGATTAAAGTGTGACACTCATTGTGAGAGGAAATACAGTAACAGTTTCCTAGCAATGATTGCAATACACAGCCTACAGTATGTACAATTTAAGTAAACACAGTATCTCACAAAAGTAAGAACCCCATCACATTTTAGCAACCATTTTATTATATGTTCTCAAGGGACAATACTATACAAGTGAAAATTAGATATACAGAGTAGTCAGTGTGAAACTTATATAGAAGTACAGATTTACTGTCCTCTAACAATAACTCAACATGCAGACTTTATTGTCTAAATAACTGGCAACGAAAATGAGTACACCCTAAGTGAACATGTCAAAACTGTGTCCAAATTTTTTTGTGAGTACCATTGTTATGTAGCACGGCCAAAATCCTCCTGGCCATGGATCCTCTTCCACTCCTCCATAATGATATCGCAGAGCCTTCCGGTTGAGGATGCCCCACAGCTGTTCAGTAATTTTCAAAGGGCAGTCAATCTATACTGTTATGCAAGCTAGACATTGACTACTCTAAACTATATCCAAGTTTAATTTCTATAGTATTGTCCTTTAGAGAAGATATACAGTATAACCTCAGATTACGAATAACTTGGTTTACGAGTGTTCCGCAAGACAAGCAAAGCATTGTCTTGGCTTACAAGCACCGACTATCATGTATCACGCATCACGTCATCACAACTGAGCCAACGGTTTTTCACTCACTTGCACTGCAGAATTGTGGGTAATCGTCTCTCCTGCTGGGTCTTAGTGCTCGTCTCTTACTGGTATAATCAACATCCGTGCACGCGTGTACTGTTTACTATAACACTGTGACCCCGTATGTGTGTAAAACATTTTTTTTTGCGTTCGGATGCGCGTGTGTACAGTACGTGTACTGTTTCTTATAACACACGTGTGTGTGCGCGAGTAAAGCAAAAGAAATTCTCAATACAGAGGTTAAAAATCCATTTTCTTCCTCATCGCGGTGTGTGTGTCTGTGCGTGAGCATAATTTGACACTGTGCCGGCTGTGTGCGTGCAGTCACCTTCAGAAACAAACACACAGACACGCGCGAGAGACACACACTCTTCTCTCCGAAGAAACTCGGCTCTGTCACAAATCTTTTCAGAGGTAAAGTGCGGTTCATTTGTTTGTTTGTTTTACTTTACAGCAGTGATTCTGTTAATTTGCGCTCCCACGAGCGTCATTAGTGATGTTTATTTCTAACTTTCAGATAAAACAGTGTTGCGGGAGAGAGAGGTTGATTTATGGCCGCTGTTTACGGAAGTGTAGTCCAGTGCGGGAGAAGCATTGTTGGTAATGCAGGCCGGTGTGTGTGAACGCGAATGCGAGATGTAAGCTAGGATATAGAGCCTGAGTTTTGTTCTTCAGTAGTTGGATTTAAGTGCAGGATCCACCCGAAAGTTTGTACCATAGCCCGAAAATGCAGCAAATAAAAGAATGGGCATCGACCAGTTTGTCCATCTCATCATTACACGAGCATGAATTAATGGGCTGTTACGTTGTCACGAGCAACATTAAAATAAATCGGAGAAGTTTTAATAATTTAGGACTGAAAAACAGTCTTTCCGTTAATGTGTGTGTGTATTTAATTCAGATGAAAGAAGAAAGTTTTACTGTGTAAGATGAGAAGGGGGAGACAGGAGGGGCTGAAAGAAAGAGTCTCCACTTACGCTAGCCTCACACACACACATACTGCACGCGCACACACACATACTGCCTGCACGAACAAACGGAAAAACTTATCTGTCAAATTTGTTTTTTACTTTTTTGAAACGTAAAGTGCAGGTTAATTTGTTTTATTTTTACTTTATATTTTGTATAAATTATTTTTATGTATTTATTTTTTTGAGCTGTAGAACGAATAATTTAAGATTCCATTATTTCTTATGGGAAAATTAAATTTGGTTTACGAGTGTTTTGGAATACGAGCCCACTTCCGGAACGAATTATGCTCGTAATACGAGGTTCCATTGTACTAAAATGTTGTCCGATATTCGTGGGGTGTACTTACTTTTGTGAGTGGGTGTATCTGCATTTACTTACCCATAACAATTATTCTCAGAGTGTTCCAAAACTCAAGTGTTTTTTCTTTGTGATCCATCACATCTAATCAGAATATATTAAGTTGTATTTTGGGTCATTTGAGTTATGCATAATTTTAGATTCTTCGTTCAATAAGCTTTATTTTGAGACCAAATTTATTACTGTATCATGTTGAGTTGCTGAGCTATGGCCAGTGTGAGGACTTTATACCTGACTTTATAAGACCATGTTGGAAACCTACAGTACCATTATCCAAATTATTATGCTCATTTTATGTATAATGTCAAATGGATTTTAATTACTGTTTTAATAAATCTAAGTTTCCTGGGACGCAAGTTTAACAGAAATCTTAATACCTTTAACAGTTCACTCTCTGACTATAATAAAACATTTTAAAACCTCCCAACATATAGTAAACCCTCTTAAGGCCCTAACTGTTTTTTTTACATGCATTTTTTATTTCTCTTTGCTATTTGGGCTTATTGTAACCTAATTAGAATAAAACCTAAGTATCATCTTTTGATATGATGTACTTTTAGAGAAGAATTATGTCCACATATGTGTATTCATGGTCCGAATTTCCGTAAAACACAATAAAGTCACCTTTATTTCTGCCTTGAACACAATAACGGCTGCGACAGTGGATGCTTGTGCATCATCCCATACACTGCCACCTATTGGCCAGTCATGGTAAGTGCATTTTTTTCAAACCCAAATCCAAGATGTCCACCAGAAATGTAGAACATGCCAGGAATATCTTGTAAATCCTTCTATAGCAGGATACCCCTTCCAGATAAAATATAAATATATATATATATATATGCTAGCCTCAAGTAACATCTAAGGATTAATATACTTGTTAATTTTTAATTTTTTTTTTTTAAAGAAAAAATAAAAACATAAAAATTTTGAGTCCATGGTCAAGTCCCCAGAATTTGATCTCATTGTGAACTTTGGTCAATCGCCAAATAGGCAGGTGAACAAATAAAATCCTACAAGTTCTAACAATCTTTAAGCGTAATGTGATGCCATCAGACAGAACGTGGCCCAGGAGTTGATAGACAGCAAGCCGGGATGAATTGCAGAGGTGTTGAAAAGGAAGTCAACACTGCAATATTGAGTCTTTGCATAAACTTAATGTAATTGTCAATAAAAGCCTTTGAAACTTAGGCCTTGTTCACACGGGCGTTAAATTTTCGGATAAATGAACGCGCTCTGAACGTCCTAGACGTTTATGTTGTGTTTTGTAGTGGCGCTTGATTGACTTCTACACTGTCGTTCTTTTCTAACGCCAGCCTGCAGCCCAAATTGTAGTTTTTGTGTTAACCTATGGAGGCAGTGTCGGGAACTGGGTATGAAAGCCCGTGTCATTTTATTTGAGGTGTCTCCTTTTAATATGGACCATTTAGCTATTTTATACATTAATCTTATTGTTTTTAAAATTCTCGTAAAACGGCGACTTACTGTAGGCAGAGAAAAAAATCGCTGCCGCTACTGTGTTCACCCTCTGACTGCACAACGTCGGATTAAAGGAAGTTTTATTGTGGTTTATGAAGAAATGCGAAAATATCCGCGGACGTTTTTCAATTACTGTCGGATGTCAGTTTCCACTTTTGATTGTCTGCTGCAGCTGGTGCAATGCTTTTTTTCCCGCATTTCCCTATGTATACCCTGTAGGATCATGGGATATATCCGGTCCCCCGAAGCGTAAAATGAACGTGAAGAAAACGCACTTGAAGCGTTTTCCTTGCGTTCGTTGGGATTTGAACGCCAAGAAAAAGCTGCATGCAATGATGTTTTGACGCCGTATAAACGCAGCAGCCGGACAAAAGCACGTCACCAAAGCCCGTGTGAACTCTCTCATTGACTCCTATGTGTAGAAAACCCTCGGCGCTTCATCCGCACTCACCGGACGCTACGAACGACAAAAAAACGCTCTATTTAATGTCCGTGTGAACAAGGCCTTACTGTACAGCAGTGGTTCTCAAAGTGTGGGGCGCGCCTCACTAGTGGGGAACACAGACATGACAGGTGGGGCGCAATGAACGGGAGGAAATTAGTGGAAAATAATAGGAAATTACCTATTCTAATTCATGCTTTTCTGTATTGATAATGAAGAGTGTACCCTCAAAACTAAACATCCACCCACAAATAAATGGATCATCAATACAAGTAAATTTAAAATAACATCAGTTGTGGGCCAGGGAGAAAAAGTGGAACCATAGTGCAACAATAATGGTTTAATGTCGGACCAACTTGAGCAACTTGCGTGACTCTGACAGAAATAAACCGCGCCGACCATCAAAATACATTTTACCCCGCAGGGATGCGCACGTACAAACCAGACATGGCAAGGCGGAAACAATATTAAACAGTCCTGACATTTTAAATACATTGTTTTTAAATAAAACACACTGAGTCGCGCAGGTTTCTGATTCGAGCGGCGCTGCGCGATCCACCGGGCTGCGCAAATAAACCAGATCATCACTGCACTATCCAGATAGTCGCACTGCGCTGTGTTTGCGCAGATATTTGGTTCAATCAGGTGCCACGGTTTCGTCTCACTTTTGATGTGTTTGGCTTCACATAAACTTCAACAATGGAAGAAGACGGTGCAGCAGCAGTGAGTTTACTTACATGTGACGAAACCAACAACGAGGAGATTGTAAAGAAAAAAGCTGCATCGTCTGTGGTGTGGAATTGGTTTGGGTAGAAGAAAAGTGATAAGAATGAGACGAACGTGATTTGGAAGGTACGCAAGTGCACTGTTTTAACAAGTGGTGGAAACACATCAAACCTTTTCTATCATCTGAAATCCAATCGAATATGGCCAAAGTAAAAAAATGCGACAAACCTCAGCAATTCACAGTTTAAATAAAATTACATGATGTAAAACAGTTTCTTTGTGTTTGAATTTTTATTTATGCATTTTCAGATACAAATTGCTATATTGTGATATATATCGTTATTGAGGTAGAAAATTGCTTCTCCTGTGATAGAAGATTTTGGTTATATCGGCCACCCCTAATGAAGCCTATCTTGAGCTTGGATTCATGGTGGGGATGGTGGGGGCAGGAGAGAGGCTCGTGTGTGCTTTGTGTCTTAAACCGCTGGCAGCAGACCGCATGAGACCCAACAAATTAGGAAGACACTTAGAGACAACACACTCCAGTCACGTTAATAAGCCACTAGACTTCTTTCAAAGAAAGCTGGCAGAATACAGACAGCAGGAGAATCACATGGTAACATCTGAATCAGTGGACAGCAAAGCACAAATGGCTTCATTCAAAGTTACATACAGAATTGGCCAGTGCAAAACAAACTACAAACGATTGCTGAGCAGCTAATAAACATGGGGTCAATTATGCAAAGTTAAGTGACAACGTAAGCCTTTTATAACAATTGCACGTGTTTTTTATCTGTTTTTAACTTATTGGTTTAGAAATTGATATTTCAATAAACAGTAAACTTGGCTGATTTCGTTATTATTTTGTTGACAAGTGGGGCTTGAAAATTCGCTCACCCCCTTAAGTGGGGAATGACAGTAAATGTTTGAGAACCACTGCTGTACAGTATGAAATGCTTGTAATTATACTTCAGTACACCATAGTAACATCTGACAAAAAGATCTAAGTTGTGAAAATGAATATTTGTGTAATTCTCAAAACATTAGGCCACCACTGTACAATATTTGTTCTTAATCTAGGATTGAGGTATGTAACTAACTTCCTACAACTGTAGGTAAGGCAAGGTAAAGTGCTTTACATAAAAGAAAAGAGAATCATAAAATGAAATAGAAAATAATAGCAATAAAACTTCTTGAAGAAATTTTTTAAAAATTTGATGTAAAATAAAAATAAAAACACTTTGCAACGAAACTTTTAAACAAATTTAAATTTTATTTAAAATAAAAATAGAAAACTTGTTAAAACAAATTAAACTTTAATTTAAAATATCAATAAATCAGTTTAAAATATTAGGTAAACATAAAATAATGCAGTCAGTTCGGACATAGCACAGTGCTCATTCAATAAATGCACAGCTAAACAGATGAATTTTAAGTCTAGATTTAAATGTGACTAATGTTTTAGCACATCTGATCTCTTCTGGAAGCTGGTTCCAACTGCGGGCAGCATAATAGCTAAAAGCTGACCCCTTGTTTTGTGTGAACCCTTGGCATTTCTAACTGACTCGATCCTAACAATCTGAGTGGTCTGTTAGGTTTATATTCAATGAGCTTATCTGTAATATCTGTAATGATGATGATGATGTAGGTGATGATGTCGGACAAACACCATGTCAGGAAAGGGGAAAAAATAATAAACTATAGTTGTATTAGGCTGTAATTATGTAAGAAGATGTTTAGACATGACTATATTTCCCTTTCTCTCTCTCTCTCTCTCTGTGGCTCATTAAATTTGCATATGTGGCAACTCACATGTACAAATTAGACAGGCTCCAATATGCAGGCAACCCAGGAGCACATTGAACCTCTTCGTCTGAATTTCAGCAATGAGAAGAGTTCATTCAAATGCAGCAAAATTATAGTTATGGAAGAAGACATTGCCTGCACTTGTTACTTGCATCTTGTATCTACTGTACATTTAAATTCATTAGGATTCGATCTAAAACATATAGTCTGTCTGCTCATTATAATAGCAGGAATACTTCAGATTCAGACTTAATGACAGCAGTAGAGTTACAGAACTTGTACCCAGTGGACAAACAGCTTTGATCCGGTTTTGATCTTGCTTTGACATGAATGTCTAGAAAAGACCAATTTTTAACAGACTCATGCCAACTTTTCATTTCACTTCTAACTACTTTCTCTGCTTTTGGATAAGGAAAATGCCACACACTGCCAACGGTTCCTCGAGTCCCATGACTTTGCACATGTTTCTCCAGGATAATTATTTTGCTGTCGTTTTCACACTACGGGACTGTCGCCATGGCGAATAATCCATGCGTCCTGGTAGTTCAGTGTTCATACAAACTTGTACCTTTAGATGTGGCTGGCTTGCTGGCACCGTGGCATTCTGTGTTTGAAACTATTTAAAGCATCTGCCTATTGTTTTTTTCATGCATTCCTGCAGAGAAACAAGGTTTCACAGGCAATTACTGGTTTGTTTTCTTCAGTTTATTCTCAGTCATGCACAAACAATTCAGTACACAGCCAAACAGTGAAAAACACCATGAAAGTAATTTGGCAATGTGACATGAGATGTTTCGGAACAAATTCGTATAATTGCAAGTTATTTGGAACAAAACAGCAGATGTATCATTTTTGTGTTTAAAAGTTACGAGGAAGTTGTGAACATGTTTGTGGATGCCTGCTTATTTACCCCTGTTAGTTTGTGTTGCGATTCCCCAGTGTTCAGCTTCAGAAATGTTCTGAGCTGTAGGTATCTTCCAGCTCGTGATCCCCAATGTTCTCATGTTACAAGAACATTTCTCATGCCTCCATTTGTTTGAGCTAAGCACTATTTCTGGATGTTACTATTCCCTTATTACACATCTAAACATCTCACTAACTATAATAGCAATTGTCCTGCTAAGAGCCACAATATCAAAATTCATTCATTCATTCATTCATTTTCTATACCGCTTAATCCTGTGTTCAGGGTCGCAGGGGACCTGGAGCCTATCCCAGGAGACTTCGGGCACTAGGCAGGGTACACCCTGGATAGGGTGCCAATCCATCGCAGGGCACACACACATACACACACTCACATACCCAATCACACACTATGGGCAATTTAGGAACGCCAATTAGCCTAACCTGCATATCTTTGGACTGTGGGAGGAAACCGGAGTACCCAGAGGAAACCAATATCAAAATGAAAGTAAAAAAAGAAACATTAAAGAAATAAGTCCTTAATGGTCCATGTGGAATTGAGTAACTTTCAACTTCCTTAATGAGTAACTGTTCTTCTTCCAGAGAAGGATCACAGCAGTAATTTTACAACACCACTGTGACTAAAACCTTTACTTGCATCTCCACTGCCTGGTCTGGGGAAATGCTTTTAATGATATGGATTTCGCAATCCTAAAAGATCTGTGGCGTCATACACTTAATGGATCATACACTTAACAAATATTCCAGATGAGAAATCATAGACTAATAGACTAATGGAAGAAGAAGAAGAAGAAGAAGAAACAAACAGACATGGATGGAAGACAGGCAGCAGCAGTTTGTATATGTGCCACCATCTATTTAAGCAATATCACACGAGAGAGAGTGCTCTTACACTCAATATCAGCATGGCTGTGATGCAGTTATAGGCGCGATGGTGCAGCCTAAGTGCGGAAAATATTACAGCTGTCCTGGTATTCAGTGCAACAGCATGATCACAGTTCCACAAACACCATTTATTAATAACAGATTACATTTTTCTTGTTTGCCATGGTGGTTAGCACTGTCATCTTGCGCCTTCACGGTCTGGGTTCGATTCCCGGCCAGGCTCGATTCCCGTCTCTGTGTGCATGGAGTTTGCATGTTCTCCCTGTGCTCAGTGGGTTTCCTCTGGGTACTCTGGTTTCCTCCCACAGTCCAAAGACATTTTTATTGGCATCCCAAAGTTGCCCGTAGTATGTGTGTGTGCCCTGCAATGGACTGACACCCTGTCCAGAGTGTTCCCTCCCTCGTGCCCTTAGTTTCCTGGGATAGGCTCCAGGCCCAACGCGAACCTAAATACAGGAGAAAGCGGTATCCTGTAGATGACGATTTATTTCTATATTTTCCCTTTTCCACTTTAAAATATCATCTCACCTCTTGGTTCTGGTGTTGAATCCCAAATGGCGTTAAATGGCAGCAAATTCTAACTTTATTTGTCACAAACAGTGAAATGCTTGCCCGTGGCCATAAAAATAAAAAAGATTATTAATAGGAAATAAATATGAAATAAAATAAATAAAATAAAAATATATCTATAGAAGATAAGGCCAAATATAAAATATAAGAATCCCTTGTTCTGCAAACCAATCAAGCATTAGAGAGGGATTTGGGATTCAGCCTTGTGTTAGGAGCTGTTTAAAGCTATTCTTAGCTGTGAACGATTTTTTTATTTTATTTTTTTGCATTATAATTAAAGACGATGGACTTTAAGAGGTCATTACTCTCATTGTCAGATGATTGTTAGGTTTGGTCAGAAATAAAAAACTGAATAATGTAAATATGATTCTTGGATATATATTTTTTTTATTAAAGCCCAGTGCAGCCTGTAAATCTGGCCATTCAGGATTCAATTTCCCAGCACCACAGACTGCTAATCACACAAACACACTGAAAGTGATTGCGCCCAAATACAGTATTGTGTTTGCAGTCATGTGCCATTCAACCACATCGCCGGTTCAGCTACGCCATCTTTCTACTATCACTGTAGTGAAGGCAGGTTCCCTATCCTTGCTGTAATTTGAATATTAATTGACATGAATAACATTAATTAGCAGCAGGCTGGCAGATTAATTCCATTACCTAGACACTGGAGGAAAAGTGGTCATTTTCCATCGTCAATATCAGGACATGCATTTAATTAAAATATACAGTAAGAGCCAGTTTAAAATCTTCCTACTGCATTAAATGTTCAGAGAATTAAAATGTGAGACTAGAAAAAACTCATTTGCTACTTCCCTCCCTCAGATGCTCACTTTCCACTCAGATGTCAGCATGTCCAGGAGACATCTTATCTTTGTGGGCAGCTCATCATCTCAGCAAAAGTTGTTCAACCCAGATGATTCAACAGGATTTATCCATTTCAATCCACACGGACCACTCAATTGCATGTTGCACAATTGCACTCAATTGTCATTTGAAGACTGGACTACTGCAACTTGCTACTTGTAGGTCTCTCTGCTCCTGTGTTCTGTTTGACATTCACACCTGATTCAGAAATGCAGCTGTGTGACTTGTTTTTAGCCTTCCTAAGTTCTTATGGCAGCTACAGTACCTGCTGCCTGCAATTTAAAACACTGATGTTTATCTACAGTACAAAACTAAAATGGACCAGCATTCATTTACCACAATGCACGCCCCACGCTCCCACTGATCCTCTAGCACGGCTCAGTGCTCAAAGTCCTTCACCTACTGAACCAGCATCAGGATACATTTATTAATAAAGACTTCAAAGCACTTCTATAAGTCGATCTGGATGAGAGTCTCTCACAAGCAGAGGACCCTATGCGATATGAACACACACTGTACCTCTGGGGTGAGATGAACGGAATTGTAGGAAAAACTTCTCCGTTTCAATTTCACTGTTTTGTATTTGAAAGAGAATTACAGAACACAGCAGGGAGGAAAGGGTTGGCACGGAAAGTGTAGCACAGACCGAGGTGAGTTAGAAACTACAACATCTGTCGTCAGCTTCAAGTTAACAATTAACCATCATCTCAGAAACCTCCAGAAGGTTCTTGTCAATGTTTTTTTTTGAGTAAGAAGCAATGTATATTGCTTTTGCCTGAAATAAAACACTTATTAACACACATACAGGTATAGATATATTAAAAATGGTCAGAGAAAAAACACCTACACCATGGTACAAGTCATACTGTACATACACCCTCAAGAAAGCAACCCATAACCTCGAGCGAAAGTGGAGAAATTTAGGAAATCTAAATTAGATAATGTTTTTACAGTAGAATTGCATATACTGTAATTGATAGCAAGAAACCAAAACAATCCAAGATTCATATTGAGTACAGTGGCTAGACTAACAAAACAAAAAGATATCTGCAGAGAGTATTCAATCGACACTATAGATCATAGTACTGGATTCTCATAGATCACTTATAAAATCACATTATTCTTACCTTGAAGAACTCACAATGGTCACAAACATCAGGTATCATTAACTCAAATCCTTTTATTCTCCAACTCTTTAACAGTGATTTATATCTTTACACATCACACATAAATGGAATACAAATGTTCCCATTGAGGGGTCGCCACAGCGGACCATCCGATCCACACAACAGCTTGGCACAGGTTTTTACGCCGGATGCCTTTCGTGACACAACCCTCCCATTTTATCCGGGCTTGGAACCGGCACTGCATCCAGTTAAATTAAATTCTTTATTTCTCCAAAGGCAATGCAAACACACTTCAAAACTCTATCTGGCGGTCGAAACCCGCAGTCCTCAGCTCTGGTACTGTATGTCACTTGTGAATATCAGTAAAAATTCAGGTATGCAAATGAATCATTATAGAGTTAAACCATAAGATTTCATTGAGTTTTGACAGGCAAAGGACTACTCTTGATGTGTATGTGCCTGCAATATGAAAGTAGCGTTTAAGGTTACCACTGCACAGACTGTTTAGTTAATATTGCCTTCAAATTAATATTTCCATCACCTCAGAATGTAAAGAGATTATTTAAAAAATTTGGCAAAGCCAAATAAAGTGCATGAGTACATAGCAGACTAACAAGCACAGAAAACATAGAAATGACTGACTTTTGTTTATCTCTTTTTATTTGGCTCATTAAAATATGGAGCATATGGAGGACCTCAAATTCACAAATTAAACAGGATGCCACTTCATGTCAACCAACACAGGAGCATATTGAAACTCTTCACCCATATTTCAGTAATGAAAAGAGTTCTTTCACATGCAGAGAAGTCCTAGTGATGGATGAGGACTGACATTTCTAAAACATTGTCTGCACTTGTTACAGTAGCATCATGCATTCACATACAGTATAAATCCTATCAGGATTCAAGCTGTCATTCTAATGCACAGAATCTCTGTGTCCTCACATACTGTAATGGCAATAATAGCACTCGAAGAAGAAGTTATGCACAGTGGACGAATGACCTTGATGTGGTCTGAGGTTGCAGTGATGTGAATGTCTAGAAGAGAACACCCTTTAACAGACTGATGCAATGCTTTACATAAACCCCAGAAAATGAAAAGGCCAATGAAAACTTTTCCCTTAAACTTTTTTTTTCCACTAGAGGAATTATTTTGATATCCTCTTCAGATTATGAACTGTCACTATTGAAAATAATGCAGGCTTCCTGGTATTTAAGTGTTCAGTCATTCTTTTAGATGTGGCTTGGATTGTTGGCATAGCGGTATTCTGTGGTAGAGATAATTTCAAGCATCTGTCGATTTTCTCCATTTTCTTGCGGAGAAACAAGGATTCGCAGGCAATCAGTAGTTTGCTTTCATTCTTTTAGTCACGAAGAAACAATTCTGTACACAGACAAATAGACAAAAGAACATGGAAGTAATTTGTCAACGTGATTTGGGAATTATTTTTGAACAAAACAGCAGATGTATCATTTATTGTTCAAAAGTTATAAAGAAGCAGCGAATATAAAAATGAAGGCAAAGCAATTTCCCAACATTAGATCATTTTACAGATTTCAATTGCTTCTTTATTCACCTTTATTCAGTTTGTGAATATATTATATATATATTTTTTGGATTCAATGTGAAGTCAGAAAGCTCTAAGCATTTTTTGGCTCTATTCCTACAGTAGTTCATCATGTTAAAACAATAGAGTATTATGCTTACTTGCATTTGAACCAACCGTGATCCTAGGAAGAATAAAAAGAGCTGGCATGTGTAAATCCACAACCTTTACAGCAGCTTTTTGAAGAACATCATGATCCTCATCTTCTTCTAAGGAAAGGTTCAGCACTATGTGAAGACTATGTGTTTTCCTTCATTGTATAAAACTGTGGTTTAAATGTAAATTTCTCGAAATATATAATGGTACGTGTAATCGAACCTACTAATGGATATTGCTCTAAATAAAACAGTGGCATGCACATCTGTATTTGAGATCAGTTATTAACTGGACTGATGTAGCCGAGGTTGAGGAGCTGCCAGAGCCAGAAATCGAATTACAGTACACAGTGCTGGTTTCTTAAAAAGTGAAAATCTTTCTTTTGTTCTTCCTAAATCCTACAGTAGCTCAAAGTCTTACAAAGCAGGCTATTCAACATGACTCCCACATCAATCACAGCACCACTAGCTTCCGTGTGAGCTCAGGGAGGAAGCGGAGGGGGCAGATAGTGTTTTCCTCAAAGTGTGTTACACCTCCTAACTGTGTGAACTGGAGTTTAAAAGTTCATTGTGTGCATTGTGTCTTGGATGATTATGCTGATGGGCCAGAATTAAATGAGTTAAAAATAGAGGGATGGGAAGTTATGGCTAACTACTGTAACATAACACTTAAAGAGTAAATGTACACTTATTTGGATATTTCATGTACAATGCTGTACAGGAAAACCTTTTTTTGACTGGATTACTGTTAATTCTTGGAGTAATATCCTGGGATTAAGGTCATACCTGCTGGGGCAACCTTAAACACTCAAACAGCCATTTGGAGCTGTTTACTACATTAAAAAAAACACTGGGAGCCACAAAACCCGTTTGACATCTAAAATGAAGATAACACTGTACTTCTAATTTTTTTATCTTTGTGCTATGTATAAACCAAAGCAAGGCAAGTTTATTTATATAGCACATTTCATACACAATGGTAATTCAAAGTGCTGTACATAAAATAAAATAAAATAATAATCATAAAATGAAATAAAAAATAATATAAAAATATTTATTTAAAAAAAATTTGCATTTATGAAATCAGAGAACTGCTACAGAGAAACAAAATTGTATTTCTTCATGCAACAAAAACATTTTGAACTTTGAATTATACTTTCTAATAAAATACTTGATGTCTGTTCGAGTCCTCCTCATATTTATGAAAAGAAAAGCTGAACTTAAATGATCCACCTGCAGCAAACCAAAAATGCCATCTGCTTCTGTTTGCCGTCATCCTTTTATCGCGTGTACTGGAGCGTGCAATCAGCTGTCAAGCTGAATAAAAAAGGAGCATTTAGATAAATCGCGTGCTGGCGGGTGTCACACATTAGCGGGCGGTCGTGACGCACACTGTCTTTTAAGCGACAAAAAATTAAACGTTTTATTTTAATGTTCACCATAATCATCAAATTTGAAATGACATTAAATTCTAACAAAACTTATGAACTAAAATTAAAAAAAATAATTAATTAATACTCATTATTTATTTTCCAAAGCCGCAGCAGCGGGATGAAAGAGTCACATGTGGCTCCGGTGTGGTAGTATTTACTGTACTACATGGACTGATGACTAAAGGCTATTCATTTTTTTTCTGCATAGCATATTAAAGCCATCCACATCGCTGATATTTAAAAAATATATATATATGATTAAGGATGGAAATTACATATGAATATGAAATAATTACCAATGTGTAGAGCTGTATTAGTGAAGAACTCCTTCATTATGTACACACTTTTTCTTCCTGGTCATGTGCTATCTGCAGTAGCTACAGTATATAATGGACTAATAGAATGCAACTAGGAATGCTGGAAGAGCAATAAGCAACACTACACAATACTGTTTGACTATAATAAGCACCATATTGATTATTTTACACTCTGGCCCAGAAATAGCTGCTTATTTTTCTGCTGGTTGGAAGTGTTTGTGCAAATGAGTTGACACTGTGTAGGAGAGGCATGCAAAAATGTGTCTTTGCTTCTTTGAAATATGTTTAAGGGTTTCTGTAAAGGACAGAAATTCCTTAAAATGTCTCATTATAATTGCGCATCACAACCAAGCACAATCTAAATAAACCATGAAAGAAAGCTTTGGATATCAGTCTGGATTAGATGCTACTTTAAAAATGAATATGCACCATAGGACTGCTCGAAGCTGAACCCCAGCATCCATCAAAGGATTTTAGATCCATCAAGAAGAGGAGACCAATGGTTATCACTTCATTATCACCCTCATGCAATATTTAAGTTTACATTTAAATACTCCTTTTCATCTGAAGACCATGTCATTCACTACAAAAGAAGTCGTAGATATTGCAGATATCTTGCTAATAGAGCTAATCTAGTATTGAAGTATTGAAGGAAGCAAGTGAGAAGGTTTTGTATCTCTTATTGCTGTACACTTTGCAAATACTGTAGTATAAGAAAGATACACATGGTTATGCTTATTTGTAGACATGCAAAGTGGATTGAAGTGACTAACAGAAGTTGTTCTTTACAGACTCTTCAAAATGCATCGCTTAAGATTGATTCTTGCCGCTGTGAATTTCTTTCTATTGCCAATTTTGAGTGCTACTTCATGGGTTTTTAATGAGCATCTGGATCTTATTATGCAATCTACATGTACGAACATCAATATAATTTAATTACAACACATCCTAATGAAGACCCTCACGGATGAACCGTAATCCTTGAAGTGGTTAGCTACATCATTTCAGTTCAGCTCCATCAGACCAATTCAATATAATTTTTTAATTTTACATAAAAGCTGATTTCATCCACATTGATGTAAATAAACCGTGGGAGTTGATGTTTAAGCAATACTTAATTCAGTTCAATTAAATTTTATTTGCTTAGTGCCTTTACCAAAAACCTTGAGAAGAACCAGACCCAAAAGGGATCCATCCTAATTTAGGTTATGCTAGATGTGATGACGGTCTGAAAGCCATGACCTCTTTACATTGGACAGCTTCACGCTCGATCAAAACAAAAAGGATTCAGAGAGCTTTTGGCACCTTGGACAGCTCCGCTGTGTGCAGGGGAGAGGCGGGGGCGCCTTAATTCTCCAGGCATGGATGCTGATTACTATCATCTCGCTGTCAAAATAAAGCATTGGTAGGTCCTGTTTGTACACAAACTAATATCTGTCTTCAATGTCCATGAGATAGCGTCGGTGACAGTGACCAGAAACCTCTTCATCTAAAGTGCCTTCTGCTCCGCTCAGTTCGGCTTGACTGCTCGCCTCGACTGGCCATGATCACAAGGTTTCGACACACAGCTACTACTCCAGCTGGACCTGCGAGCCTGCCCTTGGCAGCTCAGTAGAGCAACAAAGACTTCAGAGAGTGTGTCTGATCATTAGCTACATTGAGAAGACGATGATGTTTGCACTCTGTAAATATAAAGTACTGCACGTGTTGTGGAATTGGTGTCCATATTTGACTCAGCCTTGACAGAACGCTATAGAGCATAAATAAATATCTTCTAAACTGTGTGTTATGAGGTTGAAGCTGTAATTTTATAGAATAAAATGTGTTTTAGTTGATATTTTGTTGAGGTCACTAACTATTCAGTCATTTAGATTTGTGTGTAAATAGCAATTTTACTCCTTAAACTATACAAGCAATTGTGGTCAAATGCAATCATAATTAAAACTGCTTGTATCAATGCAATCCAACCTATCCTTATGGTTATTAAGTAGCAATTTAAATTCAACTCAGTTGCAGTTAGTGGTCTCTATGTAATGAGAACTCCAACCAAAGATGGGGCACCAGGATGCATCAGACCAGATTAGAGGCAGTAGAGTCTAGGTCATTGGTAACACAAGGGTGCCATGTGTAGCTTAACAGAGAGAGAAGAGAGAGAGAAAGAGGGGTAGGTAGGTATACTCACAATCATGTAATAGTTAAGATCAATGAATACATTTTCCTTATATGAGGCACCAACAAATAGCCTGCACCTTTTGATTACAGCAGGCATAGTGGCTCATAGAACACTAGCAGGTCACTCAGGTACTGTGACAAAAGACTGTTCAGTGCGTTATAAGTTTATAATAGTAGTATTTTAAAATGATGCAAAATTTCACTGTGAGCCAGTGTACTGGGAATAACGTAGGGGGGATCATATAGACTATTCTGCTTTTAGTAAGGAGTGACATTATATTTCTAATCTTAGCAATGTTTCTGAGTTGAAAAATGCTATCTTACAGTAGTAAAATTATCTACATGAGCTTTAAATTAATGACGAGAAATATTAATCACACCAAAGTCTTTTACTACTTCACATGATGAAAGAGAAAGCAATCCAGAGTTATTGTGTGAGCAGAAAGCTCATGTCTAGCTGCATGTACCAGTACTTGTGTCTTCTCAAAATAAAGGAGAAGGAAGTTAATAAGCTCTCATCTCTCATCGATATGCCTCTCATCTGCCTTTGCTGAAACATACGACAGTGTGTCATCCGCACAACAGTGAACATTTATAGATTTGTATCTCCTACAACTTTTTCAAGGAGAATAGTATGATCAAAATCATATAAAGTAGATGTAAAGTAATAGCAGTAAAGTAGTGCTGCCTCAGAAATCCTGACTGATACAAGGTTACATGGGCTGCAACCTTTTCTAGAATCTTGGCGATGAAGTGGAGGTTTGATATCGGCCTATATCTGGACAGCTGACAGGAATCAAGGCTGGGTTTCTTAATCAGGGGGCTAGTTTAAAATATTTAGGCACATAGCCATTGGTAAGAGAAGAACTGAGTAAGTTAAATTATTCCTGGTATTATCTGTTTGAACAAACATCAACGTTTAGGATCAAGTAACCAAGTTGATGATTATTGTAAAGAAAGTAATAAAATTAGCTCCGTCTCTTGAAGGGGAGTAAAAAGTGCTGATCTGCTATAGTTAGATCATCACCAACATCATTATTTATTAAACTGTCTTGTTTTTAATGTAAAGTCAGTGTTTTTTTGTTTTCAATGCCCTTAGTGTGCATGTTTCTATGATGGTCCTACTCATTTTTGCTACAGTGTTAAATAAGAATCTACAGTAGGATTATTCTTGCTGTCTTCTATAAGCATGGAGAGATACTTTGATCTGGCAGCACTAAGAGCTTTTCAATAGCTCAAAACACTCTCTTTCCAAGCTGTTTGAAATACTACCAAATGACTTCGATGCCGATTTGACCAGGGTGCTATTTGGTTCTCTCGAATTTTTAACACGGAATTATATTATCAGGAGCATATTGGAACATTAACTCTATGCATTCAGTCGCCTGATCGAGTTCTGTGGAGTCAGTCGGTGATCCAATTATAATTGATAACTCTGGAATTACTGATAAAGCTCTGTGCAGTAGCTGATGCATTTAATGTGATAGTATGGCAAGGTACGCACATTATTACTGACATAAGTTAAATTAGATGAGGGAATTTTAGTATTCAAAAGTATGACCTACTATGGATCTTCAGAGGATTTTCCAGGTTATTGGCGTCTGTACAGTAAATAATAATTGGTGAAATCAACTGGGCAGACTTTTTATTCGTGGGTACATACAGTAGTTATGCTATTATAGAGAACTTTAAATGCATTAAATTTGTGACCATGTTTTCGTGTTCCACATACAGTAGATTAATATTATGTGACTCCTCCTTTACCGGTTAGATGTGACTGATATTTGTAAAAATGTATCCAAGTGGACTATCTTTAGAGTAGAGGTATTATGTGTGCATTCAATTATAGACTATTTAGGGCGCAAACACTATGACATCAGCATCCTGATGACATGACTATGACACACACATACACTACACCTCCCACAACGCTGCAAGAACAATTGGCTGAAGAGCCGTGATTAATGTGGGAGCACTAAGTATCTCTCATCCCTCCTCTCTGAGAGAGCTCGTCCAATCAGCTCTCTCTAGACCTCCGGCTGTGAGAGGTAACAGCAACACCCGGGAACCGAACCAGCGATCTGCAGAAGATAGGGCGAGCACTTTACCACTGTGCCACTCGGAGGCGCCTTCTCCAGTTTTGATGCTCACGTGCCCATTGTAGACACTTTTGGGAGAGGACACGGGTCAGCTTGGTCACCCTCACCCTCACCCTCAGTCTGTGGCAGTCCCATACGAAGCAAATACCATACAGTACTATACAACTTAAATTGCAATGCATTGTGCTCTGGTTTATTTCTACCTGAATCAACATGTAGCTCTTCTATTGGATCAGACTACATCAATCATGTGCATGAATGAGCCACCCCAGTTCACCGCTTTTTCTTTCTTGGACCACATATCTTGGACCACAACAAAAAATGTATACACACTTCAGGGAAAGAAAATATAACAATTTTAATACTAAATTTATTGCTATACAGTATATGTTGATATATATGATAATGTTATGCTAATAATATGATAATATTATTCATCCTTCTTTTCTACAGTAGCATGATCATACTTGCTTTAATAAATACAAAACATGTCCCTTTAGTTCAGAAAACTGTTGATCTTTGGGAAATCTCACCCACAACAGACACCTAAAGTGTAAAAAAAAATCCAAAAAAGATCAGCAGATTTCAAAAACTCCCATGTTGCGATTATAATATTGTGATAATTTAACAGAGAAAAACATCTGCTTGGCTAATTTCAGCTCACACAGTTCCATAGAGTTTGCATTGCATTGAACTATTACAGGCCTTTTTATCCAAATATTGCAAAATAAAACTGGATTGGGGAAAAAAAAAACAGCTTATACTGTACATGGGAACCTGTATGGAAAATGTATCACAAACTCTTAGGCTCAAAATGACAATTATGTTATTTAACATAGAAATATGTATGATCAGTGACATGGTGATATTATTATTATTATTATTTTGAAAGCTTCACATGTATTAGATCCTTACAGTAATTGGGTCTCTTTGCACCCTTTGCACTCTTTGCAGAGGAGTGCATCCAGACTTTAGAGAGGGTTAGACAGTGTGAGAGCAGCGTTATTCCTGTAGCGGACAGTCTGGGTGCCACAGGCGGAGATAAACAGCCCCCGACTCCGGCATTAGAGCCCTCACAGCGGGGCGAGTGGGTGACGACTCGGCGGCATACTTGTTCAGCCAAAGCTAACGCTAAGGCTAGCACACCTCCTCTGCGCTTCACGTGTCCAACAGGTTTGCTCTCCTCAGTGCTGCACCCGCTGAGAAACCTGAAAGAGCTCTGGTTATAGGAGACTCTATACTGAGACACGTGACATTAGCTAGACCTTTAGGGGCGCCAGCGGCAGTGGTTAGGTGTATCCCGGGAGCCAGAGCACCGGACATAGCAGGTAATCTTAGGGCTCTAGGACAGCACAGGTTCTCTAAGATAGTGGTACATGCTGGAGCTAACGATATACGCCTTCGTCAGTCAGAGGTTAGTAAGAGTAACTTTACAGAGGTGTTTAAATTAGCGAAGGCGATGTCCGATGAAGTAATATGCTCTGGTCCCATCCCAATGAGACGTGGTGACATAGCTTACAGCAGGTTATGGTTGCTGAACCGCTGGATGTCCAGGTGGTGCTCCAAAAATAATGTGGGCTACATAGATAATTGGAAGACCTTTGAGGGCAAAGCTGGCCTGTTAGGGCGGGACGGTGTCCATCCCACTCGGGTAAGGTGCTGCTCTCATTTCCTGCAGTATAGCTCATAGTCTCAGTAGAGGTCTAGTTAATCGGTGACAATCCAGAGCCCAGGCCAGGGAGCAGACAGACAGGCTAAACCAACCGTCTGCTAGCTGCATAGAGTCGTCACTCAGGGTTCACCTTATTGAGACGGTGTCTGTTCCCCGATCTAAGCAAAAATGTAGAAAGACTCAGAAAGTCTGTTTCAATAATCTAATTAACATAAAGACCACAAACTCCGATCATACTGAATGCGCAGCCGGCACCTCTGATCTGAAGCTAGGATTGTTAAATATTAGATCTCTCACATCAAAAGCAGTTATTGTTAATGAAATTATCACAGATCAGGC
The DNA here is from genome assembly GCA_030522415.1 of Channallabes apus. Taxonomy (NCBI): domain Eukaryota; kingdom Metazoa; phylum Chordata; class Actinopteri; order Siluriformes; family Clariidae; genus Channallabes; species Channallabes apus. The sequence goes on along the minus strand of CM060122.1, from coordinate 24,194,845 downwards.
GTTTGATATACTCTGTTTAACTGAAACATGGGTTAAACACGATGAGTATGTAGCTCTAAATGAAGCTAGTCCTCCTGGATACAGCTACATACACCAGCCTCGGTTAACTGGTAGAGGAGGAGGCGTCGCAGTTATTCACAATGATAATCTGTCTATCGTACAAAAACACGGACACAAATTTAACTCATTTGAAATTCTCTATAGTAACATAAGTCTATTTAAGTATATTAAATCAGCTCAGTCGATTCCACTAATTATAATTTACAGACCTCCAGGGCCGTATTCTGAATTTCTTAGTGAATTTGCGGATTTCATCTCAGACCTGGTCGTTTCTGTAGACAAAGTGTTAATTGCCGGAGATTTTAACATTCATTTTGAGAATCCAGAAGACCCTCTGAGAACAGCATTTATATCCATACTGGACTCCGTAGGCGTAAATCAGTGTGTAGTAGGACCCACTCATAAAGCAGGTCACACTTTAGATTTAGTAATATTCTTCGGATTAAGTATAAGAAATGTATTCACAATTCCACTGTCTGAAATTATCTCAATTATCTCAGATCACTATCTTGTCTCCATTCAAGTGTGTCACAGTGATAATGTACGCACAGCACCGCGCTACCCTATTAAACGTACATTCACATCAACTACCACACAGAGTTTTATCAGTAATCTCCCAGAGTTACCAACTGCGATTAGGTCACCGTCTGACCCCACAGAACTCGATCAGGCGACTGAATATTTAGAGTCGACATTTCGTTGTACCTTAGATAATGTGCAACAGTAAAAGACCTCGGCGTGATTATAGATTCCAGCCTTTCATTTGAAGCTCATGTAGATAATATCACCAGGATAGCATTCTTTCACCTCAGAAATATTGCCAAGATAAGAAATATATTGTCGCTAAACGATGCAGAAAAACTAGTTCATGCTTTTATCACTTCTAGGTTGGACTATTGTAATGCCTTACTGTCTGGTTGTTCAGTTAGGTGCATAAACAAGCTTCAGCTAGTCCAGAATGCAGCAGCGAGAGTCCTCACTAGAACCAGAAGATATGAGCACATCACCCCTATCCTATCGTCACTGCATTGGCTCCCTGTGAAATTTCGCATTGATTTTAAAATACTACTCTTGACATATAAAGCATTAAATGGTCTCGCGCCGCAGTATCTGAGCGAACTGCTAGTGTCTTACGATCCGCCACGCCTACTTCGGTCAAAGGATGCAGGCTGCTTGTCAGTACCGCGTATTATGAAAACTACAGCTGGGGGCAGAGCTTTTTCTTACAAAGCCCCAAAATTATGGAATAGTCTTCCAAATAGTGTTCGGGACTCAGACACAGTCTCAGTGTTTAAGTCTAGGCTAAAAACCTATTTATTTAACCTATTTAAGGTAAAGGAGCAGATCTGGGGGACTCATGGACATAGAGTATTATGGTGAACTGGTATGTTTAGATGCTGTCTTCCTCACTCTCATTTGATCACTCAGGTTTGTTGACGGTGAGGTGATTGTTTGCTTTACATCTCAGGGAGCCCTCATGTTTGTGTTTCCTTTTGGCTCTCCCTTTTAGTTATGCTGTCATAGTTAGTCCTGCCGGAGTCCCTGCTTGCACTCTACAGTAAATATACATTCACATTATACATTATGTGACTGTGACCATACCTAATTGCAATCTCTCCTCCTCTTCTCTTCCTCCCCCTATTTCTCTTTCCTCTCTCCCCCTGTCTCCCCCTTTCACTCTTTCTCTCTCTCTCTGTTGAGCTACACATGTGGTTCCTGAGCTGCCAGTGATCCAGACTCCCTCTGCCATCCGGACCTGTCTGATCCATCCTGGTGCCCCGTTTCTGGTTGGAGGTCTCATCGCATGGATGCCCCGTGTGTCTCTTTAGGATGCGTCTGGTGTCTGGGGATGATTCTATCTACTTAGAAGATGGTTCTGGCCTCGACTGGTGTTAGCAGCTGTTTCTATGAGGACTTGACAATTCGATAGTTCAGGACTGGAACTTTCTACAAGTCTATCTGAGTCTCCAATAACTACCTGGACTCCATTTTACATCAACTATTATAACATCAATTAACATCAACTATTATAGCTGAACCTAACACTGTATAAATGCAGATCATTTCCTGCTATCTGTTTCACCCAGATGAGGATGGGTTCCCTGTTGAGTCTGGTTCCTCTCAAGGTTTCTTCCTATTACCATCTCAGGGAGTTTTTCCTTGCCACTGTCGCCCTCGGGCTTGCTCACCAGGGACTATCTGAACATTTTGATTCATACATATTCACATTCCATACAAACTTAAATAATTCTTTTGATTGTGTAAAGCTGTTTTGAGACAATGTCAATTGTTAAAAGCGCTATACAAATAAAACTGAAAACTGAATTTGCACTACAAAATTCTCAGGACAAAGACTTCTTCCAAATTTTTTTATATATATTAAAAAAAAAGAATTGTCTATCTTCCAAGCAGAGAAAAACAGAGTGTGATTAGGTCACAGATGCTTAAAGCTGCTATAACGAAGTGACAGAAAGGGATTTATTATTTTTTTATTATAATTATTTTTTTTTACAAATTTGATTTGAGTAAATTAAAGCTAGCGGCGCGGTGGTGTAGTGGTTAGCACTGTCGTCTTGCACCTTCAGGGTCTGGGTTCGATTCCCCGGCCTGGCTCGCTTCCCGTCTCTGTGTGCATGGAGTTTGCATGTTCTCCCCGTGCTTGGTGGGTTTCCTCCGGGTACTCCGGTTTCCTCCCACAGTCCAAAGATATGCAGGTTAGGCTAATTGGCGTTCCTAAATTGCCCGTAGTGTGTGATTGGGTGTGTGAGTGTGTGTATGTATGTATGTGTGTGTGCCCTGCGATGGATTGGCACCCTGTCCAGGGTGTACCCCGCCTAATGCCCGAAGTCTCCTGGGATAGGCTCCAGGTCCCCCGCGACCCTAAATACAGGATAAAGCGGTATAGAAAATGAATGAATGAATGAATAAATTAAAGCTATTTTGTGTATCAGTGTAATCATAACCCAAATCACGCGTAATATACTCCTTTACCCCAAAACTCTTTCAGACATCTAACTCTTACCACTGCAGTAAAGTTATTCATTTTCATCTTTTGCAAAAGAATTTACAGCTTCAAAAATGCAGCTTTCGTCGCCAGAAAGCTACTACATTAATGGCATCACTTCACTGGCATCATGTAGAGACCGTAATACCACGTCGCCTCACTTAAAAGCATCTACCAACCTTAACAGCGTCTAAAATCCTTGCAACATTGTTGTTTTTTTATTTTATAATGCTACTGAGATTTAAAAAAAAAAAAAAAAAAACATTTCCATCTGCTGGAATGTCATGTTTTCTTTCAATTGTGATATTTCTAAATGTTAAATGATTTCATACATATGTAGCTAAACAACATGAACTTTACTATTAAAGCATCTGGCTGAACAGAAAAGACAATCTGTCTAGCTTAAAGTGCAAATGGTATATGAGACACACAAAGGAACTGATACAATACAAGACATTTCATTTAAGATATCATATAGCATTACACTTACTACCATTTCTAAAAACATGCGTTGCAAAAGTGTGCAAAAAAAAAGTCAATAAAACAAATGTGTTATATATTGATATACAGGTCCTTCTCAAAAAATTAGCATATTGTGATGAAGTTCATTATTTTCTGTAATGTACTGATAAACATGCAAACTCCATGCACACAGAGACGGGAATCGAGCCTGGCCGGGGAATCGAACCCAGACCCTGGAGGTGCAAGGCGACAGTGCTAACCACTACACCACCGCGCCGCCTCAAGCCTTTTATTGTTTTAATATTGATGATTGTGGCATACAGCTCATGAAAACCCAAAATCCCTATCTCAAAAAATTAGCATATCATGAAAAGGTTCTCTAAACGAGCTATTAACCTAATCATCTGAATCAACTAATTAACTCTAAACACCTGCAAAAGATTCCTGAGGCTTTTAAAAACTCCCAGCCTGGTTCATTACTCAAAACCGCAATCATGGGTAAGACTGCCGACCTGACTGCTGTCCAGAAGGCCATCATTGACACCCTCAAGCAAGAGGGTAAGACACAGAAAGAAATTTCTGAACGAATAGGCTGTTCCCAGAGTGCTGTATCAAGGCACCTCAGTGGGAAGTCTGTGGGAAGGAAAAAGTGTGGCAGAAAACGCTGCACAACGAGAAGAGGTGACCGGGCCCTGAGGAAGATTGTGGAGAAGGACCGATTCCAGACGTTGGGGGACCTGCGGAAGCAGTGGACTGAGTCTGGAGTAGGAACATCAAGAGCCACCGTGTACAGGCGTGTGCAGGAAATGGGCTACAGGTTGCAAATTTTGCATGTCATTCGGAACTCAAGGTGCCAGAGTCTGGAGGAAGACTGGGGAGAGGGAAATGCCAAAATGCCTGAAGTCCAGTGTCAAGTACCCACAGTCAGTGATGGTCTGGGGTGCCATGTCAGCTGCTGGTGTTGGTCCACTGTGTTTTATCAAGGGCAGGGTCAATGCAGCTACTGTAGCTATCAGGAGATTCTGGAGCACTTCATGCTTCCATCTGCTGAAAAGCTTTATGGAGATGAAGATTTCATTTTTCAGCACGACCTGGCACCTGCTCACAGTGCCAAAACCACTGGTAAATGGTTTACTGACCATGGTATTACTGTGCTCAATTGGCCTGCCAACTCTCATGACCTGAACCCCATAGAGAATCTGTGGGATATTGTGAAGAGAAAGTTGAGAGACACAAGACACAAGAATCTGCAAAAGGATTCCCGACCAAGTATTGAGTGCATAACTGAACATAATTATTTGAAGATTGATGTTTTTGTATTCAAAACACTTTTCTTTTATTGGTCGGATGAAATTTGCTAATTTTTTGAGATAGGGATTTTGGGTTTTCATGAGCTGTATGCCACAATCATCAATATTAAAACAATAAAAGGCTTGAACTACTTCAGTTGTGTGTAATGAATCTAAAATATATGAAAGTCTAATGTTTATCAGTACATTACAGAAAATAATGAACTTCATCACAATATGCTAATTCTTTTAGAAGGACCTGTATATGATAATATTATGATAATAATATGATAACTTTATTACTATTATATTATATAGATAACCGATACATCATACTATTGGTCTTTTCCTCAAGTGTGTACAGTATACATTTTGTTATATTATTTTCTTCTGGTATTTGCTACTTTGCATGCTGCTCAAATATCAAGATGCGTTTAAAATTCAGTTTTAGATACTCGGGCTATTAAACATTTCTAGATCCTAAATGGCAGCCTGTCATACACGTCTGGCTATTATACTGTATATGCATAGTTTAAAATTTAAATCCAATTGTGCATATGTTTATTAATTATTTCATTTTCACTTTTCATGAAATACCGGAGTGAATGAATTAATTGCTTTTGAATTACTAAAAAGTAATTGCTGAACATTTCTCATTTTAGATAGGGACAATTATATGCTAATCTCAGCAGCTCTGTCTGAATTGTGCCAAACAATTCTTGGCTTGAGCTTTGGTTTGAGAAAAAAAAAATGGAACAACTGTTTCATAAAGGTTTCATTTGATTAATAAATGCTTAAAGATCATACATTTATCCATCCATCCACCTACGTAGAAACCTCTGTAGTCCAACTACTGTAGGGACCATGGAGGCCAGTGGTGACCATTGTATTTATTCAATCACTTGGTACAAGCGTGGTAGGACCTCCAGTGAACATTTAAATACAAATTCACACACTACGGGCAATTCGGGGACACCAATTAGCCTGCATGTCTTTGGACTGCGGGAGGAAACCGGAGCACCGAAGGAAACTCACCAAGCACGGGGAGAACATACAAACTCCAGGCACTCAAACCCAATGCGGGAATCGAACCCAGGACCCTGTCCATTTATATATATATATATATATATATATATATATATATATATATATATATATATATATATATATATATAAAATATACCTGTATGTGTGTGTATATATACAGTATATATATACTTTACATTTTTTATCTAATAGCACAAAATTCATAATTTTGTAATAAAAAATTTATAACAAAATGATCAAACTGAATATTGCAAAGGAAATAGTTGTAGTTATTAGAATTGATAGAGTGGATTATAGTACAGTCATAAAAACAGCCTGACTCTCAGTAAACAACTTATCTGTTTTATTGGCACAAGAATTGTCTGTGTAATAATTTTTTTATAATGTACATTAAAATAATTATTAATGAATTCAACAAACAAATAAATATACAAATAATCCATACTGTAGCCTAACAGTGTAATATGTTTGATGTCCTGTGAGGTATTCCTCTGTAATCTTGTATATTCTTCAGTAAACAAACGTTTGGGTCTTGGGCATGCACTTTTTAGACGGTCCCTTAGTGGCTCCATTGCTATAAAGCGGCGGTAAGCAGCGTTTCTGAAAGATTTAGCTCCAGCAGGCTGTAACAGGAGAAGATCTAAAAATATTTTTATTTGTACTTGTTTCTCTGTCTACTCCAGAGTAAGAAAATATGCGATTTATCGTTTTTTTTTTGCATAATTATTGATAAACAGATGAGTTAATCTTGAATGTGTGGCGAATGTCCAATATAAAACCAACTTCATTACAATAACAAAGTAATGTTTAATAAATAAGGTTATTAAACATTACAATCACACAGAAAAATTAATGGATGCGGGGTCTGAAACTCCCAAGGTTATTTTCTCATTTAACTAAATCAAATTTCATAAAAATAAAACGTGTCAAAAGAAAAGTCCATAAAGTCATGGATAATGGCTAATGATCAATGAAACATATTTTAAACAAAAAGCAGCGAGCAGCTGGACATCTGGACGGGAGTGTAAGTACGACAAGTTGGTCTGGCACGCGCAGGTCTGAGCAGCTCAAGTAGCTCCATAATCTGTTGCCTTGGAAGGCAACACTTTTTTTTTTTTTTAAATAACGACCACGGGGAAAATATGAAAAGGGCTGAAGTTTTGTCTAAAGGAAAAATGTACATGACCCACACGGCTCCACGGACCGCGCCGTTTTCAGTTTAACACAACACCACGCTGTATCGCTGCCTAATTGTTCGCCACCTGTTTAATATTAAAAGTAATTGCCAATTTTAATGCATTAGTCACATTATGAAATAGGCTAATTAAAAGTCACTCTATTAGTTCTGATATCAAATAAAATTCTTAAACAGGTCTACAGTATATTCCATCATTAATACGAATTTGATAACGTGCCATAATGTGTTTGCATACACCGCTGGTTTATAAAGACTGCTGCTCAGTGGCGGCGACTAGCGTCTTGAGCTGAAACTACGCTAAGAATGAGTTAAGGTTGGTCCAGACCAACCTTACGAACGTGTGACTTAGCTAAGAGATACTTAGCGTAAGAACGTTTCGGGAAATGCGCCATAACGTTAAGAGAGAGGTTAAGGTACAACTTAAGAACTACTTAGCGATAAGAAGCTTTCGAGAAACCGGGCCCAAGTCATTAAACAAGAACAGAAAGACTCCTCAAAGAGTTTGTAAGCTGTGCTGTGTGCAATCGGAGTTGTTACTAAGTTTTTGTGTCGTAGAGTGTCCTTTTATTTATTTATTATTATTATTATTATTATTATTATTAAGGTAAATATTTGTAATAGTTTACTACAGATGCTGATTTTTTTTTTTACGCTTCATAAAATCACTAAAACATGTACAGTAATTGGGAAACTTTTGCATACAACTGTACTATGAGAAATAGTTGTCTATCAAAGATAGAGTAGTTTGTAAAATCAAAGCCATTAGCACACATGCTTACTGTACATTTAAACGAATTTCTGTGCTTTCTTAGCCATGCATTATGCATCAGAGGGCACTTCTGTTTAAAAAAAGCCATGTTTAACTGATTTTTTTTTTTTTTTTTAAAGCAGAGATAAAGTCAAGATTTATTCAGAAAAAAATAATAATAATTTATATATTTAGAAAATAAATAAATAAATAAAATAATTTATATATGCACAAAAACCAAGAGCTGTCTTTCTTTGGAGCTGTATACTAAATGTATATAGATATAGAAGAGATCACAAATAGTTTACCAAATCCAATTACATATCTGTTTTCTTAATTATTAGCTGTCTGACAGATGCATGTGGATTTTGTAAAGTTATTTAACCTTCTGTTTAACCTTCCGGGCAAAACAGCACAAATCACAAAAACCACGTGAGCAAATGACTGGCATCAGAAGATCAATGGCTCAGTCTGAGACTAGACCTAAATCCTGTCGGAAAGACGTGAAATGACTTTAATTGAAATGACACACAGAAAATCAAAAATGCTTTTGAAAGCATTTCTGCATAAAAGAAACTTCTATAAAGAGCAATAAAGAAAAATAAAGAGTAATAAAATAAACAGTCAATATTTGGAGTGAAAATCCATTGCTTAAAATCAGGAGTTTTAGACACAGATTTGTGCAGTTTTATAATGAAACAGCTGTTAGGTTTTACTGAGCATGCTGGAGAATATGAGTTCTTCTGGTAACTTTGTCGCACTCAATCCTTTCTATTTTTATGCAAATCCCAGGAGCGTACATTAGGTTTTTTATTTCCATCTGAAAACTGGTTTGTCTTGGACTATATTTTTTTTCTTTACAGCCATGCATATATTCTCATGTAATGTTATTAGTTTGTTCTTTGGTTAGTGATTTTTTTTCAACATTCTACAACAATACTGGGGATTTCAAAACAATAAAATAACACATACTGTATGGAATTAGGTAATTACGTAACAACAAGAAAAACAACAGTTAGTTGTTATTTTAAGACACAGAGGTCAGTCTTTCTGTAATAGTTCTTGCAAGAACAGTATTGTCAAGTGCATTTGCAAAATCCGTCGAGCACCATAATGAAACCGGTTCTCATGAAGGCCGTCCCAGGAGGACGAGACCAAAACCTACCTCTGCTGCAGACGAGAAGTTCATTTAGAGTTATCAGCCTGAAAAATGACCAATTAACAGCACCTCAGATTAGAGGCGTTATGAAGTCTTTACAGAGCAGAAGTAGCAGAAACATCTCAATATCAACTGTTCAAAGGAAATTAATGCATTTTTTGGACGCCTTCAGCATTCCTTTACAATGTAGAAAGAAATAAAAATCAGGAACCATCATGGATTAGAAAGTGACCCCAAACTTTTGAACGGTAGTGTACAGTATGTATGTATGTACGGATGTATCTATGGATAGATGAATGTATTTCACAGTACTTTGAAAAAGTCTTAGGCACACTGTGTTTTTATTTTTAAAATTAGAAGTTACAGTAAAATATTTGAATGTCAGCATGTTATATAATGCCACTTTAAAAAAATAAATAAAAAAAAAGTCAAAGTCCTCTAAAGCACCTGACACTAAAGGATCCTCAGTGTTGTACTGTAACACCAAATACTGACCTTGTTCCATTAACTACTGTACTGTATACTGGTCTTTACAGTTGTGTTTTATAGCTGTGAATATTGTTCCTCTTTCACTAATTGGGTGAATGTATGCATTGTAGCAGTCATCATGACAAAACAAAGAAGAGGAGCTTCCTCCATTACTTCTTTAATTGATGCTGGAAATGGTTATATCCAAAGACCTGATACGAGAATACATATTTCCTGTGCTTTTTATAGTTCGCAAGGCACTACAGCTGTTGCACTCTGGCTTCCTTTTCTTCACTTGCACTTTCTCAGTGGGATTATGGTAATAAAACAGGTCCATGACAACCTTGATGTCCAGCCAAACCTTAGAAAGTGAGATTGTCCCTTTTAAGCCAGTTTGAATTCAAGTTTGCTCCAGGAAGTGTGCGTGCTTGCTCAGCATTAGGTATTTTTGGAACCTATGTCTGTTAGCACAAACGGTGTCGCAGGCATCCTGTCCATGTCCTCGAAAAAGCTTAACTGCTGAGTAGACGTCGTCCATGAGAATGGATAGTGTAGGGTCTGGGTAGATCCAGACCCTACAGTTGGCGAGTCTCCCTTCCCTTCTCGTCTACTGTTACAACGTCATGCACCTCATAGGGTGACTAAAATTGACTAGAGTTCAGAAATCATAATAACCAATGTTGTAATTATTATTATTATTATTATTATTATTACTTTCATATTATTGACAATCTGTCACGATGGCTTCGGGGAAATTATTTAGGACGAATGACCTGTTTTTTCCCAATAATTTCTTCTTGTTGGAAGCTGGGGAAAGCTCATGGTGACACATAACCCAATGAAAGTTTTCATTTCCTTCACTTGTAACAGGTGCCCATTTGCTACTGGAAAGAGTGTTGCTCTTGCTTTGCAAGGAATATAAATGTGTCTCTGCCACTAGCTCCTGAGTAAAAAAAAAAAAAAAAAAAGGAAAATACCTGTACTTGCACTGCATTGTCAGACACGGTCGATTCTTACCCCCGGCTTGCAGGGATACTGGTTCTGAAATAATATAACTCACCAACAGAGCTTTGGCTGAAGTATCTCGCCCTTTACTTGTACTGTATTTCATGGTGCCGTTAATTATGACATATAAAATGTGCTCTAATTTAATCCCATCCGTTTTTTTAAGGTACTGTATAAACACACATACAGTACTGTACAGCAATGTGCTGTTTGTGTAAGTCAAGAGCCAGCATAATTCCTTCAATGTTTTGCTGCCAAAGAGCCAGACATTTTTATATCTTGAAGAATAGTTTTCTTATTTTTAGTTTTCTAATTCCACTGCATATGGTAAAATTTGGGGAGGCTCAAGACTTTTGCACATTACTGTACAGAATGTTACACTTGGTATTAATAGCTTAAGGATCAGACACACACATTGTTTTTCTCTTTTGTTCTTTGTTTTATATTACATCAAAGGAGAAAGAGATCTGATATAATTTATCTTGGTTTCATTTGTTTTACATCATAAAAACATGCAGTTTTAACTGATGAAAGCTTTCCTATCAACTGTAGATCAGATGCAACATGTTGGTACATCTTAACTTGCCGCCCATGAGGCTCTGCTGATTTGCATTGGAAATGTAATTACAGTACATGGTGCTTTCCTTGTAAAACTGTTTTAATTTGATTGTAGTTGGTAAAATTAACAGGCACAGGAGGTTAGTCAGATTTTCTGAGGAGAAATGAACTGGATGCGGTAATGTAATCACCTTCCCAATTTGAGTCCTGGAATATGCCTGTTCCATCACTACAGCAAATAATCCACAGATGTGATAACTTGGTCATTCAGTACATTCAGGTCGTCAGCTGACCACACAACATTACTACGTCTAGACCTGAATCAACCCTAGATCATAACAGTGGCCACTATGCATAATGGGTATCTGCTTCATATGCTTCCTTTATAACCCTGGCTCTGGTAGAGGGTCAATCTGAGCTCATCAGACAACATGACCTTTTTCTATTGCTCCAAAGTCCAATATTTATCATAAGAAATTACATGTTTTGTTATGGTCACACAGCTTACTGACACTATTAACATAGCTGTGACTTCCACTATCAGTTTTTTTTTTTTTTTTACAATGCAACTTGTCTAAGTGATCTCCAAACATTCATGACTATTTTCAACCACATTTCTTCCAGCATTACTCCTTCCAGGTTTTACTGATGCATTAGACTACTACTCTTCATCCAAAGCCAATAATTTCAGCAATCTACTTGGTTATTTTCTTTGCTTGAAGCAGCCCAATAATTTGACCCATCTCAAAAAGTTTCCAAGACCATGTCTTCTAATATGGTTGTTTAAGAACATGAGAAGCTACTCACTGCATCAGTTAAGTCATTAGTGGGTGACCGCACCCACTCTTACCTCCTTCCCATCCATCAGTCTTGAAGGGCTTGTGCTATAAAATGAACCATGCAATCCACTTTAACTGAAAAAATTGTAACAAATGACAGCAACCTGAATGTTTACTATGTTCTTTATTGCTATGTGCTCCCCATTGCAACAAACAGCATCAGTAGTATACACTTAATTCAAAATAAATCAAAAGTACAAATCAACAGATTATGGCAAGATGTAAGAAACTGACATGCTATTCAGCACATTAATTAATACGTACATAAATGCAAAACTGGGGATATACAATATATATATATATATATATATATATATATATATATACACTGTATACACACAATATATATATATATAGAGAGAGAAAGAGAGATCTTTTACATATACAGCGGACCTGTCTGAGGCTCAGGGATTGTCAAAAACTACAAATACTAAACTACTTGGGCTTCAGGAAAAAAAAAAAAGCTTTGCATAGCATTAGCAGCAAAGTTGTCAAAGGCAGGAATTAAAAAATATTTCAAAATATGTTTCAAGAATGTTACAATAGTTTTCTCCTATAAAACGTATATCTACAACACCAACATTTTCCATGTTTGTCTTTCTTTTCCTTTTTATTCAACTCCACTAATTGACTGTAAGAACAGATTCGTCTGGTGATTTTATTAACTACTTAGAAGCAACTGAAAGTTGTGGTGGCTTTTACACTAAATGTTATTCTAAATCAGCTGGACTAGAGCTTTCTCACAACTAATTTCAAACTAGTTCTTTTTTGTTATGGTATCAACATTTTTCATGCTATTTGGGGGGAAAGAATCAGCAAAATTTGATTCAATATGCAAAGGACTGGCAATTTTTCTGCTCTTAAATGCTTTTGAAATAAGAGATGCTGGACATAAAAACAGACAAGGAAGTCAATAAATACTCTAGAGTTCTTAATTCTATATACAATAGCTATACAGTAGCACACAGGCAAGCATGTGTGAATGGATTTTATATGTTTGCACTCCAATGACACGTACACTAGAGTTCCTTGCTATTGCAGTCAGATGCATTGTGGTTGAGATATTGCCCTTGTTAAAAAAAAAAAAAAATCTTCCCCTTGAAATATTGCAGGCGGAAGCACACCACCTCACATAATGTGCTTTTTTTTTTTTTTATATAAAACTATCTATATTAATTCTACTGTTGCTGTCCTTAAAATATAGCCTTTCCCACCCTATGCACTGAGCCGGCACGTGATAGGATTCCTGTGTTGTGCTGGGTTTCGACGTTAAAATATGTCTCTACGTTTAGCTCTCTTGCTGGTGAAATACATGTTTAGCTTCGGAATAGGATACAGTACAAGATAAAAAAGAAGGAAACACCAGAAAGCTTTGACATTAATCACTGATGTGCTTGCACACAAAGGAAATGCGATTACAGAAGTTCCTTGACAGGTTCGGTGAGTAATGGCTTTATGCTGGATGAGGTGTTTTGACAGGGAATAGCTGAAAATAGTGACAGATCTTTAGTTGCTGTCATTATACCCATATGCTTAAATTTTACATAAAAATTTTGCACCATGTTTTAGTAAAAAAATAATACTGAACTATTACATAAACAGTATTTACAGCAACATTCATAAATATTTATTTATTAAACAAACCCTTTGTGCTTGACTCTGAATTGAAACAAAACTATAAGTCTTTCTGATAACTTGCATCTCTAACGGCATGAGCTTAAATGTGCAAAACCTTGGGAGGTTGCTGAAAAGGGATATCTGACTAATTTTAAAACATCTTTGGTGCCTTATACCCCAAAAACAAACCAAAAAAAGTGTAAATTTCAAGTGTGAATAACCACTTGTGGGTATGACGTAGAAACCAAAAAGTGAACCAGCACTTTACTTCCCTAAACCTCTCACCGAAATGATTTGAATGAAGACACAGAATAAAGCTATTTTATTATCTACAAAAAGTCCCGGAATGTAAAAAAAAAAAAAAAAAAAAAAAGATTTAGCATTTGCCTTCATCTCTCCACCTTGGAAATGTCTAGGAGCCTATCTGTGTGCTGCGAGGAAGCACTAGCGAGGTTGTCATTCCTTTGCTTGTAGACTGTCATGGCAGGCAGACTTCTAGAGTTGGGTTTAGAGGCCTGCATCAGACGTTTTGCAGTTTTGCTTTCGGTGTTCGGTTTGAGAGCTTCGCCCGTGGAGGTCTGCTTGGCCGAGCCACCCGGTTGGTTTGCTGTTTGAAGAGGGTGGTTAAGGGATTGATTGATGGAGGCTGAGAGGGTTTCGAGTAGCTGTGAGGCTGAGCCAAATCGCATCTCCTCCTCAACCTCGGCAGCTTCAGTCAAGAGGGAAGAGAGAGTGCTGCTGCGTTTACTGCAAGATTCACAGCACAGTTTACTGTAGCCCGGGATGGAGCAGTACCGAGCAAGGACATCCATCTGGCAGAATATGGACTTGTCTCCTCTACAAGGCTCATCTGTGAAACACAGAAACACGTTATTACGTTAATTCGACTGCATTACCCACAATGCATCTCCCGCACTGGACTACACTTCCGTAAACAGCGGTCATAAATCAACCTCTCTCTCCCGCTACACTGTTTTATCTGAAAAAAAAAAAAAAGCAAGGCACATCACTAATGACACTTGCGTGAGCGCAAACTAACAATCACTGCTGTAAAGTAAAAGAAACAAACAAATGAACAGCCACCTGTGTGTCAGAGAAGAGTGTGTGTCTCTTGCCTTAATGTCTGTGCGCGAGCGTAATTTGACACTGTGCCGGCTTGTGTGTGTGTGAAACAAATTACGCAGTGTCAAATTACGCTCGTGCGCGCACACACACACACACACACACACACACACACACACACACACACACACACACACACACACACACACACACACAGCGATGAGCTGAGGAAGAAAATGTTTTTTTAACCTCTGTATTGAGAATTTCTTTTGCTTTACTCGCGCGCACACGTGTGTTATAAGAAACGGTATACGTGCTGTACACACGCGCTTCCGAACACAAAATAAAATATGTTTTACACACACACGGGGTCACAGTGTTATAGTAAACAGTACACGCGTGCACAAATGTTGATTATACCAGTAAGAGACGGGCACTAAGACCCAGCAGGGGAGACGATTAGCCACAATTTGCAGCGGAAGAGAGAGAAAAACCATTGGCTCAGTTGTGGTCACGTGACACGCTGTGTCAAAACAAGAAGCGCATGCGTGATACATGATACTCAGCGCTCATAAACCAAGACAATGCTCGTTTTCCAAATCAAAAGTGACTAAAAATCTTTGCTCATCTTGCGGAACACTCGTAAACCGCGTTACTTGTAATCGAGGGTTCACTGTATTCATCATGATTCACATCCAGAGAAAGATTTGTTGAACAGTTAAGTTTTTTAATTACGTAAAAAAACAAAAAAGCAAATAAACAAAAAAAGTTCACTGATACTGTATGAACAAAATGTAAAAAAAAAAAGATAATAATTTGAGTTATCTGATCATTTAACAACTAGCTTTTTGACTTAAAACAGTATTGTAAAGAAAACTAAAAAATATCAACATTCCATTAATATTTTCTTTTCTCACCTTTTTTTTTCAGGGGTATTATGGTTTTGACCTGTTTTCCTGACCCTGGTCATATATTTGCTATGTATAGTTCCAAGTTTTGCTTCAGATAGAATAATAAAGGTCTGTCTACCTGCAATGCTGTCCCCCATTCTGTGCCCTGACAGTATTAATCTATTTTTACAGGCATGTCTCAGAAAGTAGTGTTACAAAACACAACCATCACTGATTATGGCCTTATAATCACACTTATAAATGTGCTAGTTGAAATATACTGGACATTCTGACCTACAACAGCAGAAAAGCCAATATGAACAAAATAACCTATAGTAATGTAAGTCTTCTCTCTATCTACCCTCTTCTATACTGCTTGGCCTGGTCTCTACTGAGAGGTAATGGTTGCAAACTTTAGTTTGCTACAGTCCCGGAGTCCTAAAATTGGTTTTGTAATCAATTGCACACTGCAATAACTTTCTTTTGGTAATTCTTTTGTCATGCTGTAGAGTGAAGAGAAACTAAAAAAAAAAGGTATAAGCTTGAGAACAGGACTATTTATACCCAGATGTGACAGCACAATAATTGTAATAAAAGCTCCCTAGTGTGCAGACACATTAAATGGTCTCTGTGCATGAGAAAGTATCCATCCTCCCACTTTACACCTGGTATTTTAGAGTAAAAAGAAGCAAAAAATGGCTATTCTAAAGCAATCCTCCTTAACCTTGAAAATATTTCCCCCCTGAGGGACAGCACAGCTACTGAACCAGTCTGGCGAGTTTGCACTGCTTGTGGTGCAAATGAAAATTTGATAGCAAGTCATTATATATTTTTTTTATTTATACTACACCATTACAGTTTGTATTATTTAACCCTTTACTGATGAGAGAAGCTTGAAGCAGAATTTTGGGATATGCATCCCTTTTCAACTGTGAGTTAAGGACTAAATTAAGTTTCTATTCTATGAATAAGCAACTGATAGAGATTCAATGTCCTAATTATCTACTGTAACCTCTAACATGGCCAGAAAATACTGAATTAAATTGCATTCTTTAGAAATAGTTTTATGGTATGTTCTAATTGTTCTTAATTTTACTTATGTATTTTACTTATACTGTATCCTTCTTTCAGCTTGTTATCATGCGTCTCTTTTAGTGCTGATGTGTAATATTTTGGCTTACCGTTGCAGGGTCCAAGACGGCACACCCTCTGTGACTCCGGTTTCTCACCAGTGCACTGATCACTAATGCGGCATGTGACCTGGCGGCGTGCCACTCCCTCGCCACACGTCACCGAGCACTGTCCGGGAGAATTACAACAATGATCAGAAACTTGATTTGGTGAAATGATTAGCTGAAAAGCTGAAATCACTAACATTAATAGGTGCTGGGAAAAGAAATGAAAGCTGAATGCGGAACGTGCTGAAATGCAAAATACTATGTTTCACCCTAGAAGTTTACAAGAGGTAAAAGCTGGCAAGTAATTCTTTCCTTAGGCCAGAACTAAATGTCAGAAAAGAACAGATGTCCTAATGTACTCAAAACGAAATGCATGGCATTGTTAAACAGGATGATTACTGGCAGACGCATTCATTCTTTCAATGTGTGGTCATAATCAAATTGAGAAAATGAGCATTCAGTGGGATGAAATAAAAAGTTTTTTTCTGGCATCATTTACTCTGAAAACTATTTATAAAGACAAGAAGCACTCTCCTTTCCTATGAGTTACATGCTTAAATATCGCAGCTGCCTAAAATGATACTATGTGTATGTACTTCATATTCATATTCAACATGGGCACAAAAGAAGTGTGAATAACATTCGATCAGGTTAAACATACAACAATAATGACTGTAGATAAAATATACAGAACATCTGACAAATCTACTTTTACTGTAGGATTTTTCTCTTTATGGGTTACATGAAAGCATATCTATCAGCAGTCTACTACTGTACAGTGGAACCTTGGATTACGAGTAACGTGGTTTACGAGTGTTCCGCAAGACGAGCAAAGATTTTTAATAAATTCTGACTTTAAAAACGAGCATTGTTTTGGTTTACGAGCACCGAGTATCATGTATCATGCATGCTCTTCTTGTTTTGACACAGAGCGTCACGCAATCACAACTGAGTCAAGGGTTTTTCTCTCTCTTGCGCTGAGGAATTGTAGGTAATCTTCTCCCCTGCTGGGTGAATACACACACACATACACGCACACTCAGAAACTCTGCAAGCAGTAAGACCCAGCAGGAGAGACGTCTCCCCTGCTGGGTCTTAGTGCTTGCAGAGTTTCTGAGTGTGCGTGTGAGTGTGTGCGTATGTGTGTGTGTCTGTGTAAGGCAGTGAGGACCGGAGAGGAGGAGGGACCCGTTTAGCCGAGAGAGAGTGTGTGTGTGTGTTGGTGTAAGTGAATGAGCGCACACACACACACACACACTCGCCTTAACAGCCCCCCTCCTCTCAGGTTCCCAAAACAAACACACAAACTCTGCACTGTCGCGAGGTAAGGTGCTGGTTAATTTGTTTTTGTTGTTGTTTTACTTTACAGCAGTAATTCCGTTAGCACGCACATTACACACACACACAGCACCTGCACAAACGGAAACACTTATCTGTCTGGATTTATTTTTAAGTTTTTTTAAAAGGTAAAGTGCAGGTTAATTTGTTTTATTTTTACTTTATATTTTGTGTTCATTATTTTTGTATTTATTTTTTGAGCTGTAGAACAAATAATTTGAGTTTCCATTATTTCGTATGCGAAAATTCAATTTGGTTTACGAATGTTTTGGAATACGAGCCCACTTCCGGAAAGAATTATGCTCGTAATCTGAGGTTCCACTGTAAAGAGTCTTTCCAAATACTAAATATTTAGTCTGGCTAACTTATACTGTAACTCAAAATCCTCATTCAAACATTCGTCCACTTAGTGTAGATTTCCTCAGCTTTTTAATCACTATAGAAATTACTCTAATCAGCAAATGAAAGCCAGTAGCTGTAGTATGAAGTAAGAAGACTGTGATGATCTAACATCACAAAGACATGTAATAAAATAAATAATTTAAAAATAAAATAAATGGGAAAAAGGCAGACCTCTGACCAGGCTCCAATCCTCCAGTGGGCAGGGCAGGGGACTCTGTTGCAGGGACGCCTGGTCTCAGGCTTCTCTCCGCTGCAATACTTGCTGTGGATGGAGCGATTTGTGCCCTCATGCAGAGACTGGACGCAGCGCACGGTGCGTATCTGGTAACCAAGGTTACCACATGTCTTGGTGCAGTACTCCCACTCCTCGGCTATCCACCTTTGAAAAACAATAACAACAAAGGTGTTTGTAATTACATATTAGCTTTTGCTAAAATACATTTTCTACCAATTTCCTTATGATATTGATTTATGATTTGATTGGAAGTGACAATTTCACCAGCAAGGTGTACCCATAGTCCAAAAAGAATTCGATGACCGGGCAGCTTGTTAATAATGACTGTAGGTTAAACCGTGAAAAATCGAAATGGTAAAGTCAGTGCCAGGTGTGTGAAAGCTTTACGTACATAGACAAAACTTGTGCGTTACTCGACTACATGGCATTATCCTAATCAGGATTAATGTACAGTAGGACTGTCATAATCTAAACTAGACTCATATATATATGAATATATACAGTGGTGTGAAAAACTATTTGCCCCCTTCCTGATTTCTTATTCTTTTGCATGTTTGTCACACTTAAATGTTTCTGCTCATCAAAAACCGTTAACAATTAGTCAAAGATAACATAATTGAACACAAAATGCAGTTTTTAAATGAAGGTTTATGTTATTAAGGGAGAAAAAAAACTCAAAATCTACATGGCCCTGTGTGAAAAAGTGATTGCCCCCCTTGTTAAAAAATAACTTAACTGTGGTTTATCACACCTGAGTTCAATTTCTGTAGTCACCCCCAGGCCTGATTATTGCCACACCTGTTTCAATCAAGAAATCACTTAAATAGGAGCTACCTGACACAGCGAAGTAGACCAAAAGCACCTCAAAAGCTAGACTTCATGCCAAGATCCAAAGAAATTAAGGAACAAATGAAAACAAAAGTAATTGAGATCTATGAGTCTGGTAAAGGTTATAAAGCCATTTCTAAAGCTTTGGGACTCCAGCGAACCACAGTGAGAGCCATTATCCACAAATGGCAAAAACATGGAACAGTGGTGAACCTTCCCAGGAGTGACCGGCCGACCAAAATTACCCCAAGAGCGCAGAGACAACTCATCCGAGAGGCCACAAAAGACCCCAGGACAACATCTAAAGAACTGCAGGCCTCACTTGCCTCAATTAAGGTCAGTGTTCACGACTCCACCATAAGAAAGAGACTGGGCAAAAATGGCCTGCATGGCAGATTTCCAAGGCGCAAACCACTTTTAAGCAAAAAGAACATTAAGGCTCGTCTCAATTTTGCTAAAAAACATCTCAATGATTGCCAAGACTTTTGGGAAAATACCTTGTGGACCGACGAGACAAAAGTTTAAGTTTTTGGAAGGTGCGTGTCCCGTTACATCTGGCGTAAAAGTAACACAGCATTTCAGAAAAAGAACATCATACCAACAGTAAAATATGGTGGTGGTAGTGTGATGGTCTGGGGTTGTTTTGCTGCTTCAGGACCTGGAAGGCTTGCTGTGATAGATGGAACCATGAATTCTACTGTCTACCAAAAAATCCTGAAGGAGAATGTCCGGCCATCTGTTCGTCAACTCAAGCTGAAGCGATCTTGGGTGCTGCAGCAGGACAATGACCCAAAACACACCAGCAAATCCACCTCTGAATGGCTGAAGAAAAACAAAATGAAGAGTTCGGAGTGCCTAGTCAAAGTCCTGACCTGAATCCTATTGAGATGTTGTGGCATGACCTTAAAATGGCGGTTCATGCTAGAAAACCCTCAAATAAAGCTGAATTACAACAATTCTGCAAAGATGAGTGGGCCAAAATTCCTCCAGAGCGCTGTAAAAGACTCGTTGCAAGTTATCGCAAACGCTTGATTGCAGTTATTGCTGCTAAGGGCGGCCCAACCAGTTATTAGGTTCAGGGGGCAATTACTTTTTCACACAGGGCCATGTAGGTTTGGATTTTTTTTCTCCCTAAATAATAAAACCCCTCATTTAAAAACTGCATTTTGTGTTTACTTGTGTTATCTTTGACTAATAGTTAAATGTGTTTGATGATCAGAAACATTTTGTGTGACAAACATGCAAAAGAATAAGAAATCAGGAGGGGGCAAATAGTTTTTCACACCACTGTATATATATATATATATATATATATATGAATCTGCGTATGATCTGTGGTGTCATAAGAGTGCAAAGTTTATTTATTTATTATTGCTGACTTGGTTGTGACAAACCTGAAGGCTGCATCTTCCCTGTTACAAAAAACGTAAAGTAGCAATCATGTTAGTTTCTGTGGAGACAGCAAATAAAATGTTCTTTGATAGACAAGCGCACATCTGTCACAAAACGTATTCCATTTTTGTGAAAAACTTATCTTTTAATGAGCTCCCTGTCATTCAGAGTTACCAAAATGTCGATTCTTCCAAACACACCTCTGGCTGAATGCAATTTCCTCCCAAGCCCTAAATTGTTAAGACACCTCCGGAGCTCTCCTGGCAGTGACAGGAGTGATTTACTTCAAGAATTATTTTAAGAATGTTGATAAATTCTTACTCCTACAAGTAAAAGTAAAAGTACGACCAAAACTGTATCAATCTGAGAATTTCTGGCCACTTGGGAATGATTTCCTACACAAAGAGTGGTTCTAGTAGCATGTGGAACTATTTTCACACATGAATTGGCTACCACATTATGAGCTGCAATCAAAGCTAGAGGAGAGCGAAATAAAATTTGTCTAGGCAGTGTACAGTATATATAGACTCCTTTATTAGTCACCCACAGGCCTAATAAAGAGAAATATACAATATGTTGTGTGTGTATATATATATATATATATATATACAGTGGTGTGAAAAACTATTTGCCCCCCTCCTGATTTCTTATTCTTTTGCATGTTCGTCACACTTAAATGTTTCTGCTCATCAAAAACCGTTAACTATTAGTCAAAGATAACATAATTGAACACAAAATGCAGTTTTTAAATGAAGGTTTACGTTATTAAGGGAGAAAAAAAACTCAAAATCTACATGGCCCTGTGTGAAAAAGTGATTGCCCCCCTTGTTAAAAAATAACTTAACTGTGGTTTATCACACCTGAGTTCAATTTCTGTAGTCACCCCCAGGCCTGATTACTGCCACACCTGTTTCAATCAAGAAATCACTTAAATAGGAGCTACCTGACACAGAGAAGTAGACCAAAATCACCTCAAAAGCTAGACATCATGCCAAGATCCAAAGAAATTCAGGAACAAATGAGAACAAAAGTAATTGAGATCTATCAGTCTGGTAAAGGTTATAAAGCCATTTCTAAAGCTTTGGGACTCCAGCGAACCACAGTGAGAGCCATTATCTACAAATGGCAAAAACATGGAACAGTGGTGAACCTTCCCAGGAGTGGCCGGTCGACCAAAATTACCCCAAGAGCGCAGAGACAACTCATCCGAGAGGCCACAAAAGACCCCAGGACAACATCTAAAGAACTGCAGGCCTCACTTGCCTCAATTAAGGTCAGTGTTCACGACTCCACCATAAGAAAGAGACTGGGCAAAAACGGCCTGCATGGCAGATTTCCAAGTCGCAAACCACTTTTAAGCAAAAAGAACATTAAGGCTCGTCTCAATTTTGCTAAAAAACATCTCAATGATTGCCAAGACTTTTGGGAAAATACCTTGTGGACCGACGAGACAAAAGTTGAACTTTTTGGAAGGTGCGTGTCCCGTTACATCTGGCGTAAAAGTAACACAGCATTTCAGAAAAAGAACATCATACCAGCAGTAAAATATGGTGGTGGTAGTGTGATGGTCTGGGGTTGTTTTGCTGCTTCAGGACCTGGAAGGCTTGCTGTGATAGATGGAACCATGAATTCTACTGTCTACCAAAAAATCGTGAAGGAGAATGTCCGGCAATCTGTTCGTCAACTCGAGCTGAAGCGATCTTGGGTGCTGCAGCAGGACAATGACCCAAAACACACCAGCAAATCCACCTCTGAATGGCTGAAGAAAAACAAAATGAAGACTTTGGAGTGGCCTAGTCAAAGTCCTGACCTGAATCCTATTGAAATGTTGTGGCATGACCTTAAAAAGGCGGTTCATGCTAGAAAACCCTCAAATAAAGCTGAATTACAACAATTCTGCAAAGATGAGTGGGCCAAAATTCCTCCAGAGCGCTGTAAAAGACTCGTTGCAAGTTATCACAAACGCTTGATTGCAGTTATTGCTGCTAAGGGTGGCCCAACCAGTTATTAGGTTCAGGGGGTAATTACTTTTTCACACAGGGCCATGTAGGTTTGGATTTTTTTTCTCCCTAAATAATAAAACCCCTCATTTAAAAACTGCATTTTGTGTTTACTTGTGTTATCTTTGACTAATAGTTAAATGTTTTTGATGATCAGAAACATTTTGTGTGACAAACATGCAAAAGAACAAGAAATCAGGAGGGGGGCAAATAGTTTTTCACACCACTGTATATATATATATATATATATATATATATATATATATATATATATATATATACACAGACATACAGTACATACATATACATACATAAATATATTTTATATTTTTCTTTATAGGGCCTGTAGACGACCAATATATGGGGGGGAAAAAAAAAAAAACTTTTTCAGGCCACTGTATACACAGAATTTTACATATAACAATGTTGTAGTAAAAAAAAGAAAACAGGTTAACACTGAGAAAGCAGCTGTCTAAATAAATGAAGTCAATGTCAAAGTCAGGCTTTTCATTAAATAGACCAGCATGTACAGTACAGTACAAAGAGCTGAGCGTATTTACAGTAGATTACAGAAGAGTTACTCTAGATGGGCATGACAAGTTTTTTTATAATTAAATTTTTTATTATTATTATTATTATTATTATTATTATTATATGGTATTTAAAATATAATACTAAAGATACCAGTTTTCAAGGATGGAATGCACTTTGATTTATGGTATAAAGAGCAATTGTGACAGGAAGGGTAAGAGATGAAGTGAATCAGAGTACTCTTCATGCTTGAAAACCAGGCCACACACTGCAAAGAAAAGAAGATTCAGGGACAAGTGAGAAGAAGTGACAAGATGGGCAGTTAGTGGGTGGGATAATAATGTCACAGAACTGAAAGGGACAGAACTATAGAGAATATATCAATAAATATTGACCTGATTCACAAACTGACCAACCTTACTATGTATTATGCAATATGAGGTACAAGAGTATGAATGTAGAGGTACTACAGTGGTCATACTGTACATTCTCAAATATTGGGAATTCAATCAACTGACGCACAAGCAAACACTGAATTTGATGATTAAAGAAAATAAGAAAATATGCTTGTATATAGATTTTTCTGCCTGTGATACTAATTATTGAACATCAAAGGCACAAGACTATAAAGACTTTTATTATGATCTGTGAAACACCAAGCCACCTTCATGCATTTATTGTCATCATTTATATACTCAGTATCTTTGATGACAAATGTACTGTATGTCTCTTTCTATATATTCTTTGTATACTTAATGGCCCTATAAGTATTCTAAATTGAAATCAAGTCTGATAGAAAAAAACAAATCATTGTATGGTTGTACGGTACTTGGAACCTTTCAGGATTTATCTGAAAAGAGATCCTTCAACCTTCTAAGATTCCTTCAAGGCTTTAAACAGCAGCCTAAAAACAAAACACATCTATAACACAAAAATATTTAATCGCTGAATATTCTGGCTTTGTGAAACAAGCCTCAAAGAAATTCATTTAATTGATTTTAATGAATTGTGTATTTTTTCCACATTAAGTAAAGGGAAAAAAAAGATCAAATCCCTTTGTAATCTGCATTTCTAAAATAAGTCTAGAAATGCAAAGTGCAAAGTCAATACAGTATGAAAAAAATCCTTTGGTGTGAACAAACCTTTATGAGCTTTGGGCTTGGCTATTTGAAAGGAAACATGGCCTGAATCGGAGAAATATCAAAAGAAACAGTGAAAAGGATTGTAAAACTAATTTAAGAAGGAAATCCAATGGAGTGTGGCAAAATATGATGGTTATTTCCCATTAGGTGTCTAACATTTTGTTAGACCAGTGTTAGGGAAATGAAAAGTTTATGAAAGGAAAACATACAAATAGACCAAGGTGTATGCCAAAGCATCTGGATAGAAAACACAATATGCACACTAAACAATATGCCTAAAAACAGTATGCCTTGATACAATAAGCCATGAAAAAAGAAATAGTGCAACAAAACTAATGAAAAACTAATGGACGGAAACAGGACTTTTTGTAAGTGAAATGGAGGAAATCAGTAGAATGAAATGGGACTTCCATACAACAAAGCCAAATGAAAACCAGCACCAACACCTTAAAAGAAAAAAACAAGGCTATATAAGGCTAAATAGAAGCAGTTATAAAGTATGGAAGGTTGGATGAATGTGATATTCAGTAATAAATCCCAAATCTGCGCTCGCCAAAGAGATAACATCTGGTGCCGCTCTAACATATAGAGATGACTGCCTGAAGAAAACTATCAAATTTATGATATGGAGGTTGCATGGGGTTTCTCATTCCATCAACAGAAAATAGGTTTGATAATAATGAAGTCATTTCTCAGGATGATAATGCATCTTGCCGCAGTGCAAAGAGTGTTTTTCAACTCAAAGACATGGCTAGCAGATAGTTTGGATCTTAATCCGGGTGATGTATAGTGTAAATTAAAATAATTCGTCAATGGCATCTTACATTAACTTTGATGGAGAATGTCATTGTTCATTAGTGAAGTGCCTGCCTTAAAAAGTTCAAGCCACCATTAACTGATGATTATTTATCCCATAACTACAGTGGAACCTTGGATTACGAGCATAATTCGTTCCGGAAGCGGGCTCATATTTCAAAACACTCAAATTTTCCCATAAGAAAGAATGGAAACTCAAATTATTCGTTCCACAGCCCCAAAAAATAAATACATAAAACTAATTAACACAAAATATAAAGTAAAAATAAAGCAAATTACCCAAAAGATAAGTGTTTCCGTTTGTGCACACTGGCGCTGTGTGTGTGAGTGTGTGTGTGTGTGTGTGTGTGTGTGTGTGTGTGTGTGTAGGTGTATGTGTGAAGCTAAAGTGAGGGGGCCCTCCCCTGTCCCCCTTCTCGGCTTACCCTTCCTCCACTCTTTTCACACACATGCGCGCACACAACGGAAACACTGTTTTATGGGAAAAATAAACAAGAAATCTCTCTAATGACACTTGATTGAGTGACACACTAACGGAAACACTACTGTAAATTAAAAATAAAACAAATTAACCTCCACGTTACCTTCGAAAAGAATCACGACAGAGCAATTTTTATGTGTGTGTGGCACGGTGTCCAACGATGCGCGCACACAGACACAAAGAACAGGCTGATACAGAAAGAGAAAATGGATCTTTAACCTCTCTAATGAGACTTGCTTTTGCTTTACATGCGACTGTACACACACGCATACAGACACAAAATAAAATATGTTTTACGCAGTGTTATAGTAAACAGTACACGTGTACACGGATGTTGATTATTATTGGGGAGACGATTACCCACAATTCCACAGCGCAAGAGAGAGAAAAACCGTTGGCTCAGTTGTGATCACATGACACTCAGAATCAAAACAAGAAGCGCGTGCGTGATACATGATACTCGGTACTCGTAAACCAAGACGTGTTCGTTTTCCAAAAAAAAAATCTTTGCTCGTCTTGCGTAACACTCACAAACCGTGTTACTCGCAATCCGAGGTTTCACTGTATTTGCCTTACTTGCCCTGAAAAATTTTAAAAATGTAATTGAAATAGTTTAATTTACAAATGCAGAATGTTCATCTATTAAATAAAAAATATTGTTGTTTCATAGTTGTGATTTGTTTATTTGCTACAGATTAAGTATATGGTTTAACTTACTTTAACAAAAAAAATCTGGTTTAACTTACTTTAACAAAAATAATGACAAGTGTCTCAAAATGAGGAATTCTGTTTAAATTTGACAACGAATGAGATCTACTCACTGTGGTTGTGTGCAGTCTTGGAGGTTACACATCCTGCGGATGGGTTTGGGCTTCTTACTAATGTCACAGTAGCTCCTGTGTACCATTTTATTGTCCCCCTTTTTACGGCATCCATATTTTGTGTACTGGAAACCTTATGTCAAGAAAACATTAAATACGATAAGCCACTGAGCCTACTAAATCAAAATGAGGGAATGGATATGGGGTTGTTAAGTGTAAAAACACGTAGCTACCAGAAAGAAAAAATGTTTGGGAAAGGTATTACTGTACCTCCAGCACAAGGTCGTGAGCATTGGGACCAACTTTTCAAAGCCCACTCATATGTGTCCTCCTGAATCACATTATTGTTGTTTATCGGGACAGAGTCCTCATGGATGATGTATTTATATGTAAGTGATGATCTTGTCTCATTGTCTTTTGGCATGATCTAGCAAAATAAAGAAAAAGGCCACACACACACACACACACACACACACACACACACACACACACACACACACATACAGTACACACACAATAAGCAATAGAACATGCACTTTGCATATTGTTATATGAATATGCAAATACCATTAGGCAAATTTAATGTAATTTAATTCACAATAACTATAATCGTGCTGTTTCCTCCATGAAATTCTACAAATTAATATTCTGATATAAAAGCTATACAAGTACAGTAACTACATTTATACTGTAGTCATAGCATCATGAGATAAACATGGCTGCAGTGATAGCCCTCAGAGGTTTGCACTTCTCTTCACATTATCTCTGTCACACTCCAAATGGAGGAACACATAAATAAATGTGTAAAAAAAATAAATAAATAAATAGAGATGTGCCACTGTTGGACACACAATGACTTGATATATGGAAAGCACAGTTCAACCAGATGTTGTGTATACTGTATGTGCTGCTCATAAAACACTCACTAATAATGGCAGATCTTTTGGGTGGTGTGGGTTGCCAGGTTGGGCCCTTTTTTTCTGGCCTATTCCATGGATGGTTGTTTGGATTGAGATTTGGGGAATTCCTTGATAGAAATAGATCAACCTTGAACTTTCTGGGGAAAGTTCCCATATGCAACAGGCTGTAATATACTGGGTGTTTTAATACCTTACTATTGTGGCCATCATTTACTTTCTTTCAGCAATTTGTGCTACATTGGCATTTCTCTGGGATTGCACTTTTGCGAGTTGGCCTTTTGTCCGAAAAATTAACCTAAACAAGCCTTGAGTGCCCATGATCTTATCATCAGTTTACTGGTTCATAATTGATAAGCAATAATATCCAATTCACCTTGCAGTACTGTTTAGTGATTTGAGTAGCATTCACCACATTTATGTATGCATGTGTCTCAGAAGAACTCATAAGACTTCTGTTCCACCCCTGGCCAGCATTGCTGTGACCAAAGACACATTTCACTGACCATTTCTTTACTTCCAACTTGTCTGGACTTGTTTTCTCTCAGTTGTAATAGACCACCTGTCTTTATCCTCCATCTCTCACCCCGAATTTATCTCCCGTGGAGGAATAGGCTGTTATTCTCCAGGACTTCAACTGTTCTGTCAGATGAGCCTATTTGTCACATTGCATGCATCACCTCAACTATGAGCTCCATTAAATATATACCCAATGTCAAGTATTGAGTAACCCTTTTTTTTTTGAGTCCCCTAGGAAGCAGCGCATGCTTGCTTATCCCTCTCTATAACCTCCCATTGTTTTTTCCCCCCCAGATTTTCTCCCTAATTTAGTCATATCCAATTCTTCCCCATCACTGTGTAAAGGTTCAATAGTTGAGTGATAAATATGGAGATAATTTCACTTCTGCAAAATTTAACCAAAAAGACATTTATTAATAGTTACGCTTTACACATGTAAGTTTATTAACATATATCATAAAAGTGGTTAATTTGGGGGGGGGAATCTATTTTTTTTTCTTCACGATTTTCTCACTAATTTAGTCGTGTCCAATTCCTCCCTGCCACTAGGGGGCTCCCATTCACCTTGCAGTACTGTTTAGTTATTTGAGTAGCATTCACCACATTCACTACCACTCAGTCGTTTAGACTGACATCTTTTAGAACTGCTCACTTACGTTGAGGGCAATGTAACATACTCGGAGGTCAGCACTATCCGATCCCTCCGCTTGCATGAGCTCACGGACACCCCTGATCCTCCGCTCTAAGAGAGCTCGGCCAATCAGCTCTTTAGACTTCCGGCTGCAAGAGGTTACAGCTTCACCATGGAATGGAACTCATGATCTCCGGATGATAGGGCGAGCACTTTACCACATCTTAAACACAAATCGCTAACAATTTAGGTTAATGCTGTAGTAGTCTGAGCTGTGAAAGCAGATGCTGAGGAATGTACGCCTAAGAACACCCTTGACTCTCTCTGATGTAGGAATATTTTACTACAAATCAATGGGTTTTTAAACATTAAATGGATGTTGTGTAGATGTAATTCCATTTTATATGCAGTACACTGCAGATTATCGAAAATCATCTCTTCCATAAGTGTAATTCACTTTTTATGATACTTGTGTAATTTTGTCTATACTCCTCACAAAAGCACCCAGAATAACAACAAATAAAAATCAAATAACTAATAAAATAAAGAACCTATGTTTGTTTGTCCAAAAATGTCAATGAACTACTTGCATCAATAATCTACAACTGATCTGTTATCAGACCAAGAAAAGCAGATGCAATGATACCTGTTGCCTAGCAACATTTCTTAGACAGTATACTCACTTCAAACATTCTTTGCAGGAAGACAGATAAGAGAATGAAGAGTCCATGCGCCATTTGGTTCTAATTAGTGTTGATGACTCTCTTTAAATCAAACCTCTAACATGTGTTCAGAATATGTTCCCTCAAGATGAGCTGGCAGGTTCAAAGCAATCTATACTGAATATTATAATATAAAATATATTATAATATCTATACTATATTGAATATGAATTATTTCATTAACCTTCAAAAGCTGATTTATCCTTTTCAGGGTCGCAGTGAGCATGCATATTAATAAACCGTATATGGTAATAAAATATTCCTGATTAATTCATCAGAATATTTTTAATTCATCAAAATCATGTCATCTGCTGGTTGTGGTGGTAAATTCTACCGAAGATTCATACACACAGTCTTGAGGTCTCTATAGCGCTAACGACGGATGGACGACCCACCTGAAAACACAATGCTTCTTCTACTCGATGGAAAGGGAAAAAAAAATCTAATTATTTAATGAAATGTTTAAAAAATCTAATTACCAGAACGATGACTGCATCATGCAATGGTCCGTCTGTGTGTAGAGTCTCAGCATCATCTTCAATGACATAATCCCACTCCACCCCAAGGTCAATGAAGCTGCGTGACCTCACTTCATCTCCTTTACCGTTCAAGATGTAGTGTCCAGTGGCCTGGTTCTTGACCGCTACAACCGATGATCATGTACAAAACCTTACATGTTACATTTGCAGGAAATTATCTGTTTATTGAGATATTGCAAGTGATAAAATAGTGCTCAGATCTACAGATGTTGAGTGATATCATGTAAATATTTGTAAACAAGCTACAATTTGTGAACAGAATAATATTAATACAATACACAAAATGTACAGTAAGAGCCTTGAAAACGTGGAGTTTTGTAAGGCTGTGTAAAAGTGACTCGAGTAAGCATTAGTAGTAATTTATTGCTACAGTAGCACTACTGAAGTGTGTGGCAGAGATGGAGAAAAGATGAAAAGACACATTTATAACACTGAGAGGTAATGGTGCAATCACAACAGGAGAACCAGAGAAAGAGTGAACATCAGTGGAGACTACAGGCAGAGAAGCATCATTCATGCTTCATATTAGACGGTTTTTGTCTCTGCCCATTCAACTTTTTTTAATTAGGAAAAATATATGCATGATTGAGAACTGAGCACTGACAAAAATATGATACAGTGGAACCTCGGATTACGAGCACAATTCGTTCCGGAAGCGGGCTTGTATTCCAAAACACTCGTAAACCAAATGTAATTTTCCCATAAGAAATAATGAAAACTTAAATTATTCGTTCTACAGCTAAAAAAAAAAATACATAAAAAGAATTTATACAAAATATAAAGTAAAAATAAAACAAATTAACCAGCACTTTACCTTTCAAAACAGTAAAAATAAATCCAGACAGATAAGTGTCTCCGTTTGTGCACGCAGGTGCTGTGTGTGTGTGTGTGTGTGTGTGTATGTGTGTGAGGCTAGAGTAAGTGGAGACTCTTGCTTTCAGTCCCTCCTGTCTCCCCCTTCTCATCTTACACAGTAAAACTTTCTCCCCTTGTCTGAAAACACACACACACACATTAACGGAAAGACTGTTGTCCTCTTCAAAATTATTAAAGCTTCTCGACTTTATTTTAATGTTGCTCGCGACAGCGTAACAGTCTGTTAATTCATGCTCGTGTAATGATGAGATGGACAAACTGCTCGATGCCAGTTCTTTTATTTGTTGCATTGTCGGGCTATAGATCAAACTTTCGGGTGGATCCTGCACTTAAATCCAACTGAAAAAACTACTGAAGAACAAAACTCAGGCTCTATATCCAGCACACAGCGGACTGCATTACCCACAATGCATCTCCCGCACTGGACTACACTTCCGTAAACAGCGGTCATAAATCAACATCTCTCTCCCGCTACACTGTTTTATCTGAAAAAAAAAAAGCAAGGGGCATCACTAATGACACTTGCGTGAGCGCAAACTAACAGAATCACTGCTGTAAAGTAAAATAAACAAACAAATGAACCGCCACCTTACCTCTGTGTGTGTCAGAGCAGAGTGTGTGTGTGTGTGCGCGCGTAATTTGATACTGTGCTGGCACAGTGTACAAAATAAAATATGTTTTATACACACACGTGGTCACAGTGTTATAGTAAACAGTACACGCGTGCATGGATGTTGAATATACCAGTAGACCCAGCAAGGGAGACGATTACCCACAATTCCACAGCGCAAGAGAGAGAAAAACCGTTGGCTCTGTTGTGATCATGTGACACTCTGCGTCAAAACAAGAAGTGCATGCATGATACATGATACTCGGTGCTCGTAAACCAAGACAACGCTCGTTTTCCAAATCAAAATTTATTAAAAATCTTTGCTCGTCTTGCAGAACACTCATAAACCGCATTACTCATAATCTGAGGTTCCACTGTACTCGTGTAATGAACTGTTAAGCCACTTGAAAACAAGTTAATAATCACATGGAAATAATTATATTGTAAAAAGATATAAGGTTTACACAAGCTTCTCTGAAAGTACTGGAACAGCAAGGTTAATTTTCTCTCTCTCTCTTTTTTACTATAGACTGAAGACACTTTACTATAGACTGATGACCCAGTACTCTTAGAAAAGCCAGCGTGGTTTTCTAAGTGCTCGGAAATCTTTATGGCTCAGTATGTGTGAAAAGGTAAGCATGCATCTTATTTTCGGGATAAATAGCTGTGAGGACAGCTGTCACTTACCAAGAATGTGAGGAGAAGCCTCATTTTCTTGGATGATCACATGTCTAGCCCCAGGAGGGATGAGGAACATCTTTAGGTAACCTTTTTCACCAGAGTGAAGCAGCAATAGAGATAAGATGTTCAGAGGGAAAAGATGGTAGAAGCAGTTAGTAAGCACACAGAGTTGAACATTTAGTTTTTTTTGTCTTTGAAGAGGTGGACATCGCTTTGTTAGCAGTCATCCATTTTTGCTGTTAG
Source organism: Channallabes apus (assembly GCA_030522415.1). Lineage (NCBI taxonomy): Eukaryota > Metazoa > Chordata > Actinopteri > Siluriformes > Clariidae > Channallabes > Channallabes apus. The sequence goes on along the minus strand of CM060122.1, from coordinate 24,162,537 downwards.
GCTCTAGAATGGACAGGTTAGAGCCCTATACTACTGAAGCTTGTGCCTTATAAATAAACATTCCTGGGAATGTGACAATAGGTTTTCCATTTAGATTTAATTCAATACATTCGAATTTTCTGCATAAATCTTTCATTTTTGCTTCACTAACAAGCTCGAAGTGCATTAATTTGGGACTGAGGGTCAAGTGAACTGTTTAGACTTAATGCCCTTAATTCCTACATAATCCCTTTGACGAATGTATTAATGGAATCTCTAGTGCAAAACCTTGAGTCACGACAGTAAAGGAACTACTGACACTTAAGCATCCTTCCTGAGTGTGGATGTCCATTCCTCTTTAAAGCCTTGTACCACTCACCAATAACATTTCTAGAGTCCTCACTTTCATTTAGATACACATGCCGCGCTCCCTTGGGCAGGAAAAAGGCGCCTCTGGTCTTCCCTTGGAGAAAAATACAAGCATTACATCTGTATTGCACTGCACTCTTTCGCCATTGACTGTGCTTGGAAGTCACTAGCAACTTAGCACCTTACAGTACATACTGTATGGTTTTATATGGTGAGAGATATACTGTAGCTTGTATACTATAACCTGGGACAGGGAATGTCAGTTCAAAATGACAAAAATGCAGCTTAGGTAAAAGTGTTACAGTAGATTGTAAAAGGCCAATATAACATGTAGATCTTTAAACTGCCATTTTTCACCAACTTTACCTACTGGGGCTTTGTGATGTTATTTCCAAAGCCCCTTCATTCCCAAATATCTCCCAGACACTTTTTTCATTATATCAGCTTAACGTATAGCTTTAAAATGTTTTTTTTTTTTTTTTTTTTTTTTTTAATTCGGCTGCATGAAATCAGCATACCATCTTTTACCATTTATCCCACAGAGTCAATGGCAAAGAAAGCATTACAATGGGGGAAAACATAAGATTAGGGAACACAGAATACTTGCAGATTTTGTTTTCCAAAAAAGGCATTTCTTTTTGGCATCTCTTGCTTATTTTTTTCCCTGTTAAGAAAGTGAGTACACATTCACGTTAGCATAATGTTAGAGACATTTTACAGCACTGACTTCATTCATGCAGTCAATAATGCCATGTCACGATGCAGCAAGATCATACAGTACAAGATGTGTGTTATAACCTGTTAATGACAATGAAATGACAAGTCAGAAGTCATGCTATTTCATCAAACCAACATGCAATAATGACATACAGCATTGTAAAAACTAAGACAATTCGCATGCAGTGTGAGACAGAATGTCAGAGAAGCAACATAATTCCAAGTAAGGGAAGTTCAGTGCCAAAGAAATTATGTTCAAAGTTGGATACGCTTGACTGAACATGTGGAGAATAAAACCCACTCGCTGTGCTGTTATAAGAAAATAATCAATAACAAACAGGCACAGAATCAGTTGATTTGGCAGGCACAGAATCAGTTATACAGGTCCTTCTCAAAAAATTTGCATATTCTGATTCATTATTTTCTGTAATGTACTGATAAACATTAGACTTTCATATATTTTAGATTCATTACACACAACTGAAGTAGTTCAAGCCTTTATTGTTTTAATATTGATGATTGTGGCATACAGCTCATGAAAACCCAAAATCCCTATCTAAAAAAATTAGCATATTTCATCCAACCAATAAAAGAAAAGTGTTTTGAATACAAAAAAAGTCAACCTTCAAATAATTATGTTCAGTTATGCACTCAATACTTGGTCGGGAATCCTTTTGCAGATTCTTGTGTCTCTCAACTTTCTCTTCACAATATCCCACAGATTCTCTATGGGGTTCAGGTCAGGAGAGTTGGCAGGCCAATTGAGCACAGTAATACCATGGTCAGTAAACCATTTACCAGTGGTTTTGGCACTGTGAGCAGGTGCCAGGTCATGCTAAAAAAATGAAATCTTCATCTCCATAAAGCTTTTCAGCAGATGGAAGCATGAAGTGCTCCAAAATCTCCTGATAGCTAGCTGCATTGACCCTGCTCTTGATAAAACACAGTGGACCAACATCAGCAGCTGACATGGCACCCCAGACCATCACTGACTGTGGGTACTTGACACTGGACTTCAGGCATTTTGGCATTTCCCTCTCCCCAGTCTTCCTCCAGACTCTGGCACCTTGATTTCCGAATGACGTGCAAAATTTGCAACCTGTAGCCCATTTCCTGCACACGCCTGTACACGGTGGCTCTGGATGTTTCTACTCCAGACTCAGTCCACTGCTTCCGCAGGTCCCCCAAGGTCTGGAATCGGTCCTTCTCCACAATCTTCCTCAGGGCACGGTCACCTCTTCTCGTTGTGCAGCGTTTTCTGCCACACTTTTTCCTTCCCACAGACTTCCCACTGAGGTGCCTTGATACAGCACTCTGGGAACAGCCTATTCGTTCAAAAATTTCTTTCTGTGTCTTACCCTCTTGCTTGAGGGTGTCAATGATGGCCTTCTGGACAGCAGTCAGGTCGGCAGTCTTACCCATGATTGCGGTTTTGAGTAATGAACCAGGCTGGGAGTTTTTAAAAGCCTCAGGAATCTTTTGCAGGTGTTTAGAGTTAATTAGTTGATTCAGATGATTAGGTTAATAGCTCGTTTAGAGAACCTTTTCATGATATGCTAATTTTTTGAGATAGGGATTTTGGGTTTTCATGAGCTGTATGCCACAATCATCAATATTAAAACAATAAAAGGCTTGAACTACTTCAGTTTGTGTGTAATGAATCTAAAATATATGAAAGTCTAATGTTTATCAGTACATTACAGAAAATAATGAACTTCATCACAATATGCTAATTTTTTGAGAAGGACCTGTATATATGAGTAAAAGTCTGTACCCATCTTCTGTTTGTTTTCTTGTACTAAAACATAATAAAAATCATCTGATCGTCGCTGCTCTCATTAGTGGCCAAATAAAACCTCAGAATTTCCAAAACCTTAATTGCTTTTAATTCTTTTATTTTGAAGCCATTCTGATGTCGATTTACTAGTGTGCTTTGGTTCATTGTCCTGTTGCATGACCAAATTTTATCTGTCATACAAATGGCCAAACATTTGCTTCTAGAATACTCTAGGTTGTCCAGAACCTCAGTTCTTCCATGTTCATTTTTGAGGTTTTCTCCTGGCAACCCTTTCAAACAAACCGACCTTGTGCACTCTTTTTCTAATTGTGCCAACGCGGACATTAACTTTTAATATGCTCAATGATGACTGTAGGGTCTGAGATGTAGCTCTTGGGTTATTTTTTATTTATTTATCTCTCTGGACATTGCACAGTCTGACCTTGGGGTAAATGTGCTGAGATGTCCACTCTTAGCAAAATTGGCAACTGTTTTGCTTTCTACTTGTGAACAATTTGTCACACTCAAATTAACTCCAATTTTTTAGCAAAGGTTGTTATAACCCTTTCTAAATGGATGTGCAGCAACAACTGCTTCTCTAAGGCCATGACTTTGTCGTTCCCTCATGGTGCTACAGACCAGCACACTGCCCAAACTTCAGCTTTTTACACAGCATGCCTGCTGATGATTAAATAATCAAGAGCTGATGATTAGCACCACCTGGCTTAAATAAATAATTTCATGGTCAAAAACCATATATACTGTCTGTTGTTCTTATGAGGTTGTATTTGCCTAATACTAAGATGCACGATAATTAGATGATTTATACTGTACATAAAATGTAAAAGTACTTTAACCTATAAGTAAATATTGTCATATACAGGGGTTGGACAATGAAACTAAAAACAAAGTTTGACCAGCCTCGTGGCCAATCTTCATTGATTGCACATTCCACCAGTAAGAGCAGAGTGTGAAGGTTTAATTAGCAGTGTAATAGCACAGTTTTGCTTCAATATTGAATGCACACAACATTATGGGTGACATATCAAAAGTTCAAACGAGGACAGATTGTTGGTGTGCATCTAGCTGGCGCATCTGTGACCAAGACAGCAAGTCTTTGTGATATGCAGTATCAAGAGCTACAATATCCAGGGCAATGTCAGCATACCACCAAGAAGGACGAACCACATCCAACAGGAGTAAGTGCTTGTAAGGCCCAGTACTTGTGCTAGATGGCCGTGTCACTGCCAAGGTCTACCGAACCATTCTGGAGTACCATGTGCACCCAGTGGTTCAAACATTGTATACTGAAGGCGGTGCCATGTATCAGGATGATAATGCACCAATACACACACAGCAAGACTGGTGACAGAGTGATTTGATGAACATGAAAGTGAAGTTGAACATCTCCCATGGCCTGCATAGTCACCAGATCTAAATATTATTGAGCCACTTTGGGGTGTTTTGGAGGAGCAAGTCAGGAAACGTTTTCCTCCACCAGCATCACGTAGTGACCTGACCACTATTCTGCAAAACAAATGGCTTAAAATCCCTCTGGCCACCATGCAGGACTTGTATCTGTCATTCCAAGACGAATTGATGCTGTATTGGCCGCAAAAGGAGGCCCTACACCACACTAATAAATTATTGTGGTCTAAAACCAGGAATTTCTGTTTCATTGTCCAACCCCTGTAGGTTTATCATGTCTGCAATATTATGTTTAAAACCATCTACTATTTCCAAACATACCTTAAAAAGTAACAAAATAAATGACATTAAACAAGAATATTTGCATGCCTGTAAAGAAAGCAACATATTATATGACAGACCAGTTTTCAGATGGAAATAAACAAACAAAGGGTTTTGCATAAAAATAGAAAGGAGCAAGTGTGACAAAGTTACCAGAAGAATTCTGGTATATTCTCAAGCACGCTCAGTAAAACCGAAAAGCTGTTTTACTTACAGTACTGTATACAGTACCTTGGGAATATACAAAAATAGCATAAGAAATTTTTATAATGGTCAATAAAGAGTAATAAAATAAGCACAGTTGCTTGAAAATAATCAGTAAAATAAGATGTTACATATAGATTTATGCAGTTTTATAAGTAAAACAGTTAGATGTTTTAATGAATGTTCTGTAGAATATGTCAGAGTTCTTCTGGTAACTTTTGGCACATGAGTTTTTATTTTCATGCAAAACCCAGGAGTCTACATTAGATTTTATGTGAGTTGTAATGCAGCCTTTTAAATGCACTCCACTGAATACAGAATCCATTTACAGTAGTTCAGTAATGTGTACATTATGAGATCAACTGATTAATAGGAAATGACAATGTTACTGAGAAATAAATTGTTTTACAGGAATTTACAAAAAAAATGTCTTTCTATAAATACATTATAAAATGAAACTGCTATAATTAGCTAAATTTGTATTTCCTGAAAAGACTGTAATTATTTTTGTAACAATGTTTATATAATCATACTGTATACAATACAAAACATTCTGTTTTTCATTATAAAATCATGTAATTGCAAATGTCATTCAGTAGCTTTGTCCATTTGTCCATTTTCAATCAGCCTTTTTTTTTCAAGGCTAGTCAAATATGCCATAGCATTTTTGCAAAACAGAAAGTTTTCCTTCTCTTATTAATTATGAAATTTACCTTTCCCCATGTGACAGTTAAATAGTAATTATGCTCTGCCAGAGCCAAAGTGAAGTCGCAATATAATTTGTATGTAATATGCATATAATTATATATTGTATTTGTAATATATAATTAGACATCTAGATTTGCATTAGTTCAAAAGTTTATGGAAACTAATCAATACTGGCACAATAAAGGCCAATTCTTTGCAGTAGTAACTACTAGTAGTGGGAACTCAGGAATTAAAAGCAAAACCTCTTACCTGCTTTTTTGGGGGTCCGGGTAAAGGTTCCTTTCACATTTCGGCAGTGGGAGTTGTCGCCGCCACACACTCCGCACTTATCTTCCTCCTTGTCAGAACCAATCTCTTTATCACAGCCCACTTTCTAAGTAATGGGGAATTAAATTAAATATTAGCTTTAAAACTTTTCACTGCTTGACATAACTTCACTCTTAAAAAAAAAAAAAAGTTAAGGTGCACTGTCTAAAAAAACTGAACAACAGGGTTTACATGAAAAAACGTAATTTTGTAATCTGATAAATGAGCAAATCATTTCCTTTCAAAATATTTTTCATTCCCTGTTTAATAAAATAAAAGCTTGCAATTGCCTGCACTAAAATGAACTGAAAGCAATCATTATGGTGCAGTATTATGATTACACTGGTGCCAATACTTCATTTTCTTTTTTCAGTTCCTCATCCTCCTTCACCTCACAGTTTTTTAGGTTGTGCTGTTGGATATTTTGAACAGGGGCAGTCAGGGGAGCTGTTTGCTGTTGCACCAAAGCTACGCTGATGTGGTATGACCATGGGAGTTTCAGAGCAGAGCTGTTGGCAGCTTACCACACATTCTCCCCGCACACAGATGCTGTAGGGATCCTTGTAAGAGCACCGTGTGCCATCATGCACCAGCTGCTTCATGTATGCCACATCGCTCGTCACCTTCGACTGGCAGTACAGGTGACATCTCTTGCTGGCTGGAGGAAAATAAAAGGCACTGCTTAACCGATTGGCTCTGTTAAAATGATATCATTTAAAAATGTTAATCACATTTTTCGTGGCTAAATATCTCTAATAAATGGAAGTTATATGGACTTTTTAATAGTTTGCTAATTAAACAATAATGATATTTTCTGCCCCTTGACATTTTCTCCATCTGTTATTTGCACACACTGGACTTGACTGAGTTTTTAAGCTTAATTTCAAAATATAAGTTAATATTTAGTTTGGGAAAGTGATTCCACATTCAAAGTTTCTGCAGGTAATTTGTTCTGGCAGAAGGTATTGCATATGTAAAAGGTTTTTAAGTTCTAAGATCTAAGACAGAGTACAGTAGTGTATATGAAATGCAGAGGAAATAAAATGCAGGCTAAAGCGCAAGCTTATGTTTTTTTTCCGAATATGATTTTAATATATAACAAACTTATTGCTACATAAGTAGTCCAACATTTATATCAGTTATTAACAATATAACACCCATCCTGGGTATTTGGCTGTGTACAAAAATAGCCATTGATGCAGCATGGACAAATTGTTTATTAAACAATGAACTAGAAGTTCAAAAGATGAAAGCATGTACTTGCATAGGTTCCGTGCGTGTTAGTCTCGAATGTGCTCAGTTTATTTGACTCTTGCAGTTCCCACTTTTACACTTTTTGCTATGGATTGTTATGAATTCGTAAATCAAGTAAGATAAGCTGTGAGTGTATGGAAGTATTATAGTGCCAAAATTCCTGAAAGCAAAATAGCAGGTTGAATTACATGAACTGAAAAAAAAACGTGTTGAAATAAAAATGTTAGAATTTTTCTGCATTGCAATTTATTGTGGTTGTATATTTCAAGTGAAAATGTAATTCAAGCATTTAAAATTCAATGCAAAAATATTCAAGTTAATAAATTGCTGTTCAAAAATATTTTCAGGTGTTAAAAATAAAATCTTACAAATTCAGGTCGACAAAATTCAGGTTGCAAAAATTCAGGTCGCTAAAATTCAGGTCGCTAATATTCAGGTCGCTAAAATGCTGGTCTTCACATCCGGGATATCACAGGAAGAGCAGTGGAGTGCCGCGTGCTGCTGTCCGTGCTGCAGTGTGCTTTAAAGTGTGCTTCCTGCTCCCTGTGCAGTCTACAGTGGGAGCCACGTCAAACAGCCGCCTGGAGCATGACTGCTCCGTGGCAGTTCCATGAAGGCTTCGTGCATGGAATGTGATCCCCCGCGATGACGCAGTTAACGATGCCCCGCCCCATAAACGCCCCCATGCGCTTTCTAAAAAGATGGTTGCAATGCCGTATAATTCCGCCAGATGGAGCATTGACTGGCACAGTTAACTGCAGTGTCCAGGAAACCCAATACCGTATCTTTAATATACAGACAGTTCTTGTATTGTCAACATAGTTTCATAAATAGATGAAAAAACAACAACAACAAACCGATTAATAAAACAGATTTGTTAAATCACTCAATACATAACCCATGATGATTATGCTATTTATTATTTAATAATGAATTAATAAAATTAGTTAGTGAAATATTTTTAAGACATCCTGAAATGATCCTTAAAGACACGGTAACGGCTGTAATTTGTCTATACCGATCATTGTAGGTACGGAATAAAAACGCAGGCTACGTACAGTATTTTATATTACTGTGTATTTTACCCCGTTCCATTTAATATACTGATAGATAATATTTTGCTGCAAAGTAAAGCTCAAACGTCTGCTTGGGTTTGTTTTCGTTATATTTTTGATGATGTTTTCGCTGATTTTTTCACTGATAGTCTACAAGTGGCATAAGAGGCAATTAATGGCGCATGCAACCTGGAACAAATATCTGCCCATATGGATCAGTATTTCTTTAGTCATTTAATCATGCATAATGCTCCCCCGTCAAAAGATCTGATGGGGCATTAATCACTTATCACAACTGTGAATGGATGCGGCAGCAGACACATTAAATCCCCATAAACACTTGGAGACAATAGTAAAAAAAAGTTCCAGAGGGTTAGCGCCTGTTATACTATTGTATTTTTACTGATTTTTTTTTTTACTGCTTATATTTCGTTGGGATTTACGCAATTTCATGTGTGTGTGTGTGTGTGTGTGTGTGCGTGCGCACACGAGAGAGAGGATACTCTGACAAGACCAACTTCCGTGTGGCTCCAGTGGCGCAATCGGTTAGCGCGTGATACTTATAAAGCAGTCCAGGTGAAGCAATGCCGAGTTCGAGCCTCACCTAAAGCACCCAAAGCATTTTACTGCATATCGCGCTGTGTATGTGACAAATCAAATTTGAATTTGAAAGTAAAGCTTAAAATGTAACTTCTGCTTTGGTTTGTTTTCGTTATATTTTAGATGTTTTCGCTGAAAGTCAAATTGGCATAACAAATTGATTAATGGCGCATAATATCTGGAACAAATATCTGTCCATACGGATCAGTGTGTCTTTAGTCATTTAACCAGCATAACGTCCCACATTAAAGATCTGATGGGGCATCAATCACTTATCACAACGGTGTATAGATGCAGCAGCAGAGACAGATTTAATCCCCATAAACATTCACACTTGAAAACAAAACTAACAGAAGTAAACAGTTCTAGAGTGTTAGTGCCTGTTATCACAGGACAGGAATCACCTACAGGATACTACTGTATTTTACTGCTCATATTTTTTACCCTAGTTTCATTTGGTTTTATGCGATTTCATGTATTATTTGTGTGTGTCTGTGTGTGCACAGTGTGTGTGTGTGTGTGTGAGTGCGAGAGATAGCGTGAGAGCGCGTGCGCGAGAGAGGGCTTACATGCTGATTTATCCAAGGTTACTAAAACCTGGCTTACTACCTATAAAAAATATTTCAATTTAACTCATGGGTCTCAATCACAGATGACACGACAAATTATATACTCTGAAACGTTCATTTGAACATTTAAAAATATATACAAAAACACGAATACTAATGTTATCATGGTGTAAATTATTAACATTAGGTTAGGTCCTGCCCTTAATTAATTCATATTATAATTACTTTTACATAGTATAGTTACTGGACTGACATTACCAAAAACTAGCTATTTGATTTAGCCTTTCTAAAATCAACCCATATATCATTTATAATCAGAAAACATAAAACATATTATGATCTGTTCAATAGCCCATCTGTTTTAATTTAGTTTGTATTTTTTATTATTCATAAGACAACCTTTCAGTTTTGTAAATATTTTAGTTATAGTGTGTTAAGTCTTACTTTAGGTTAAACGTTTTTGAGAATTTTACCATCCAGCTTAGATAAATGTTATGTCATTGATTGATAAAATCTGGATTAAGGATATTTTATTATATAATTATATATATATATATATATATATATTTTTTTTTTTAGTTTCCCCCTGAGGGATTGCCACCTTATTGTGGTCTGGGGGTTTGCGTGCCTCAACACAATTCAGCAAATACAATACTGTTACTATACAGTAAGGCCAGGTAAAAACAGTGCTTGAACATGATGCGCCCCTCCCCCACCCCGTGTTGTCTGGTCTAGAACCGCGCTGCCTCTGACCGTCTTTTGTCTTGTAAATGAGTATTCTCACTCACCTTCCAATCCCCCCAGCGCACACACTCTGTTTGTACTGTAAACTGTACTGTAACTGTGTTTGCTAGGGCACTTGGTTATACACAGTACTTTAATGTATGGAACACTTACTTAACTTACTGGTTTGGTTTAAATATCGCTTATTACCTTATTCAGCAAAATAAATTCATTATTAACGTATTGAAGTATTTTAGTTAAGGACAAAAACTGTGCTTGTGTTTAGAACTGCTGAACAGCCGAAAACACACACACACCCATCCCCCCGCCAAAAACACACACACACACAGAGCAATTAACACCATGTCATACTCAGGAGTGGAAGGTGAGAAACCTCAATGGAGAATACCAAGTTTGTCGTTGCTCTTTTGGAGTTCTTAAAACCCAAAACATTTATTTATACTGAGAAAAAATTATTATGGGTCACAATCACAAATACATATAATCAAGTGTTTAACTGGTTTCATTTGTTTCTATGATCAATAATTATTATTATTATTATTTTCAGCCCAACTCTTTGACTATTTAAAACAAAGTTGTGTCCCATTTTTTGCCCATTGAAGTTGTTGGTTCAACTAAACAATTTTTAAATACCCAAACAATCCCCCAAAATTAAAACACGCAAAACATGACTTTAACAATTCAATTTATTCTTCCAAAACTAGTCAAAGTTAAAACAGTAATTTATATAAAACAGATGAATACATGTTGTCTTTTTGCTTAAAGTTCATTAAACTACCCGGATACACCAGCTGCTTATAAGTCTCTATCTATAGTCCTTTTACATTAAAATATTAATTTTTCAAATATCAAAACTATTAAACATGGAACAGTTGAAGTCTTTGTTTCCCCCAAAGTACTGTATCAGACATTTTGCAGTTCTATGTTCAGAATATACAGTAGACCTGATCAAACATCATTCTAAAGCTGTCGGACTGTGACGTCATCCCTCCTACAGCTCCCTCAACAGCTTGTTCAGGCTCCTCCAGTCCTGTAGCTCCAAAAGTCCAGCCGTCAGCCGTCTGACCCCCCAATCCTCCACAGCGGAGCTCTGCTTAAAGACAACAGGAGAATTTAGTCAAGACAGATAAACTTCACAGAACATCTAGTTCTAATAAAAATAATATATATTAATAAACCTATTTACCACAGAGTGTGTAAAACACTGCTTTGGGGATTCTGTAATGTAAATAATCTGCCTGTGCTAATGTTAACCAGTGAACAGTGCTAGTGTTAACCAGTGAACAGTGTTAGTGTTAACCAGTGAACAGTGTTAGTGTTAACCAGTGACTGTCTGTATTATCGTCTGCATTAAATTAACCGGGAATTTACTTAATGCGCTTCTCATACAAATAAGTTAAGCGATATAACACTCGTATATGAGCATTAGTTCATCTCTGAAGCCAAACTATAACTTACTGAAGCCCCTCACACACACACACACACACCTCCCCCCTCCTCCTCCTCCTTAACTGATAAACACTTCTGTGTTGTTATTCAGCTCTTTAACTAAGCGCTCGCGCTACCGCGGAAAGTGTATAAAATATAAACCGGGTTATGAGCGTTACTAGCTCCTGTACAGCTCCCCTCAGTCTGTGTCCCTCATCAACTGCATCACATTATATTCCAGTCACAGAAATAACCTGCAGATTAACTCTTAACCAGAGAATAAATAAGCGCTGAATTTATCCAGACAACACGCGGTGAGATTCTCTCAGTATTTACAGAGAACACAAACACTCTTCATCGGGTAGTGCAGCTCTTGTAATAGGGACATTAATAGTATTGTCGAAGCTTGAGCATGTTTTTGAGTTAAAGTGGAGTGACATTGTGAGTGTGTGACACTGACAGTAAGCTGTAATATTAACTCCAGACTTGGTAAATAGATCATTAAGTTCTCTAAAGTCACATCTGACCGCTGCTGCTGCTGCCAGTGATATTTCAAACGGCCAATAAAAAAACTAAACTGGGAAATAAACTGTAAACTACCACAAACACATTTTATAAAATAAAACATCACTTACCACGAATAGTCCGTTAAGCCGCCATCTTCATCTCTGTAGTTTGGCAGCGTCAGTTCGGCGGGGGTGGAGGCGGGTTGTTAAAATCACGTGATTGCAACTCAGCGCAGCTGGCTTGTTTTAATGTGTTCTTGAGAACGAAGCGCCATCTAGTGGTGGCACCAGGTAAATGAATAAATAGGGCTTGAATGGGCGTGTTTACTGTGAAATCTTGACACGCCTTTCGGCCAGAAAAGGGAGGGGGGATTACGGCGTGCAAAGGCCATTCACACGCCATTCACACTTCAGCCACACTGTCGCGGCTATTTGGTGTGGCTCCCACTGTACTTCCCAGAAACTACTTACCGATCGGAACACAGCACTCTTAACTAACAGGCTGGGTTGCCAGTTGCATAATAAACGTTTTAAATCCCCCCTCTTCCGTAAATGCTATATTCAAAACAAAGCCGGCGCTCTTTCACTGTGATAACCCGGATGTGAAGACCAGCATTTTAGCGACCAGAATTTTATTGCCTGAATTTTGTCGACCTGAATTTGTAAGATTGAAAAATAATAAAGATTGTATTTTTAACACCTGTAAATATTTTTGAACAGCAATTTATTAACTTGAATATTTTTGCATTGAATTTTAAATTAATTTGACCATGCTCAAATGATTTGCGGTAGAGATACTGCTTTTAATGACTCATAGCTCCAGCCTATAAGCATATCCATGGTTATTTGTGGCCTTCAGTAGTCAAGTGTAGGCAGCACTGTGCCACATCACCCAGGCGATGACTTTAAAGTAAGTTAATGAATAGTGGGATAAAAGATTATCTCATATTAGATTATGAGAGAATTTTAGGAGATAAACGACACCCAGTACACTATTTTTATGCACTTGTACCAAATCACTGGCTTTTCTGTGCCTTTACCTAGCACAGACATATTTTAACATAGCTCTCACCTTAGCACTTTTTTGCTACAGTATGTCAGAGGGTATCAGTGACACGGCAAGCTGAAGACTGAACTTGTGAAAGTGGGAACTTTTTTCAATATGGGAAATTTGGAAATGTCAATTAGCGTAATCTGTATGTCTTTCCAGTGTGGGAGGAAACCAGAGTACCCGGAGGAAACAGACCATGCTAAGTGCTAGTCACTACGCAACTGTTCCACCTGGGAACTGGAGTTTAGTTGTCATATAATTCATCATCATGTAGTTTACATCAACATGTAGTTTAATCAAAATGTGCAGTTTATTGTGTGATTTCTGTGCAGATAATACGGAAATTGAGATCACAGGCAGTATTAAAACTTTAATTTAATTAAACATACTTTAATTCACTCTAGACTCCCACGACAGCTTCCTTCACAACTTGTTGCGTTTTCCAGGCTGCACGCTTCCTTGGCTTTGTATTGCACGAATGCCAAAATCTTCACATCGGGACCCCATATGGGGAGCTAATAAAAGGTTCCTGCTATGTCACATGTTACTTCTTTCCTATTATTATCTTATCAGAAGTTAAGAAAGTGAATACACTAAGTATAGCACTCTAAGCTTTTGTATTGTCTTTTTGTTACAGTTCAAATCCGCGCCCTCACTGGAGTGTGTGTTGAAGCATACCTTAAATAACAGTAATTATAGTAATTGATTTCTTACTATTCTTGCCACAGATGAAGTTGTCTTTGGAACAGACACGGGGCCTATTTTTGTGTCAGTGTTTAGCGTTATTATCCTATAGGGTCTGAGTAGCGATTTTTTAAAATACATAACATTTTATGTATTTATAAATTCAGGGCCTAAAGGCTAAGACATGATGAAGCTCGATGAGGGACAATAATCGATGTCCACAATGTTTGGTAGAAGAACATCTTTGAAAAGCATTTATAGAGCCTTATCCAAACAGCATGTGATGCCAAAAGCAATGTGTGAAGCTCGCAGGCTGAGTAAATACTCAGAACTATTCATTATTTTCCCTCAGATGCTATGTGGTCACAGCAGGGTGTGAAGTGAACAGCAGACAATAGGCCATGCTTCTTTTTTCACACATTCCCATAGAAGGAACAAGAATAGGCTTGACTGCTCAGCACCTAGAAGTGGGGCATCTTTAAAATGTTGGAATAAAAAAAAGGTAGCAGTCATGAGGCAAGTACAAGAACTGCTAGTCGTGAGGCAGCAGCTCGGTAAATTGCATCACACAGAGAAGCGACCTCATTCATACAGGCAGACCCTGTATTTTACATCCTGGTGGCTGCTTCACATTTTGTATTGAATGACACCAGCCAGCAGTGACCATTCATTTTCTACCTAATTTACAGGGGGGAAAAAAATCCTGTGGCCACCGGTAATTGCCCAGGGTTTAATATACTGAACAGAATAGGTAATCAACACCACTTCCAATGTCACCTTTTTTTGCAATTACTTTCTATTCTTTGCACAATCCTTTGTCCAATGTGTATGAGGGTTAGTAGTGCGTTTTGCATGCTGCTGTGTGCATAGTACCTAAACTGCATGTTCAATTTTACTAAATAACATGTTGTTTAAACATCACTTAAAACAGGTGCAAACAGCTTAGCCATCAGCGGTTCCTCATGTGATGTCCATGGAAAAACACAGCTGAGAAATACGACTAATCTCTAAAACAATTTATTCCATCTTGCAAAAAGTTTTTATAGAGTCAATATTGAAATTGTATAGAACAGTTCTAATCAGTAGTAGCAAACAAAATGTTATCACGTACAATTACATTTACACAAGTTTTTTCATTGCCTTTCTACTGTATCTGTATGCCACAAGCTTTAAGGAGTTTCCAATATTCACTATTATTATCTACAGTAAAAAATCTTTGGATAAAGGGATCAATAGGGATTACCTTGTTGCCCTGAAGGACTAAAGATGATTTTCCCTTTATCATTTACCCACAAGGTACTACTTTGTAAATGAACATCAATATATTACTTCAAAACACACTTACTGTACAGATGAACTGATCCTTACTATTCATACAGGTGAATTCTACTGAAGTCCAGGATAGATTATAACTCTAGACTTTCACTGTACCTGAAGCTAGGCCTGCACACTCACCATCTGGGTGCTCATACGGAAGCCAGTGGTGCTTGGTGTTCTGGTACTCAAAGTGGGAGTTGCGCAGCTGACACTGCTGGGCTCTGAAGTCTTCGAAGTGCTTGGGACAGTCATCTGTGTTGCACAGCTGGAACTCATAGTTGACCCCTGGGCAGTCCTGACCACCATTAGATGGACTGTTTTACGGAGTCAAAAGAAAGATCAGAAAATTATGCCCCATCATTACAGAACACTGTGTAATTTGCTTGATTTTTTAAATTAAGGTATGGAATAGATGATTAGAATGACTGTAGAACCGGCAGTTAAAATTCATTATTACAGCTTATAAATGCTATGATTAAAGGAGAAAAATTGATTATTGATATGTCAAAGAAATCATTTTAATATATACTGTACGCCACCAGTCAAAAGTTTGGACACACCTTCTAATTGCATGGTCTTTTTCTTTCTACATTGTAATAAAAATGACGCAGAGTTTGCTTTCAACGAGGTGTTTAAATGATCTGTAAGTCATTCTGCTCTAATCTGAGGTCCTGTTAATTGGTGATTTCTGAGGCTGGTGACTCTAAATGAACTTTTCCTCTGTTTGGTCTTGCCGTCCTGGGATGGTCTGCGTGAGATCCAGTTTCATCATGATGAGTTTTGCGAATGCACTTGACAATACTGTTCTTGAAAGAACTATTCCATGACTTAGAATGCATCCAAACTTTTCATTGGTAATAGTCAACTAAGGAATTAAAGACACCTGTTCAAAAATAAACAAAAATCATTATATACATCATTTCAACAAAGGTGTACATAGCGTCAGGCGAGCGGTGAGGGAAGCAAAGGGGCGGTTCCGACAGCGAACTGAATCACACTTCCATCAGGGTGACACACGCCGCATGTGGCACGGATTACGCACAATCACGGACTACAAGGTTGCCAAAGACACCACGACGATCGTCGCCGACTCTGCATTCGCCAACGAGCTGAACGCATTCTTCGCCCGGTTCGAGGTTAGCCAGGCGGCTAATGCTAGCAGCCTGCTGACTGAGAGTGATGACGTCATCAGCGAGGATTGCGTCATCAGCATCGCAGAGCACGACGTGCGCACGGCGCTGAGGAGGGTGAACACCAGGAAAGCGGCGGGTCCAGATGGCATCTCTGGGCGCCTGCTGCGCTGCTGCGCTGACCAGCTGTCAGGTGTGTTCACCTGTATCTTTAATGAGTCCCTGGCGAAGTCTGTGGTCCCGGCGTGTTTCAAGAGATCCACCATTGTCCCCGTGCCCAAGACCAACAAACCCTCATGCCTGAATGACTACCGGCCTGTTGCACTGACATCGATGGTCATGAAGGTATTTGAGGGTCTGCTAAAAAACATCATCTCCTCCTCCATCCCCAGCTCCATAGATCCACTTCAGTTCGCCTACCGCCCCAACAGATCCACAGAGGATGCCATCTCCCATGTTCTGCACACCACTCTCAGCCACGTGGACAAGATGCAAGGTAACTATGTGAGATTGCTTTTTATAGATTACAGCTCTGCCTTCAACACAATAGTGCCTAACAGACTGTTCACAAAGCTGAGAGATCTAGGACTTAACAAACGCTTGTGTGCCTGGGTGTTGGACTTCCTCTCGGACAGATCTCAAGCGGTGAGAGTGGGCAAGTGCTTCTCCAGCAGCATCACCATCAACACAGGTGCTCCACAGGGATGTGTTCTCTCTCCACTGCTATACTCTCTCTACACTTCAGACTGTGTGGCCATGTTCGACTCCAACACCATCGTTAAGTTTGCTGACGATACGGTGGTGCTGGGCTTCATCTCCAACAACGATGAGTCGGCCTACATAGATGAAGTGGAGAACCTGGCACTATGGTGTGAAGAAAACTGCCTCCGACTGAACGTCAGTAAGACGAAGGAGCTGGTGGTGGACTTCAGAAGGGGACAACTGGACCACAAACCCCTCATCATCAATGGAGCTCCAGTGGAGAGAGTGAGCAGCTTCAAGTACTTGGGCGTCCACATCTCCGAGGATCTGACATGGACTGAGCATATCTGTGCTCAGACGAAAAGGGCAAAGCAGCGTCTGTACCACCTGAGGCAGTTGAGGAAGTTTGGGGTTTCCCCTGCTGTCCTTAAGGCTTTCTACTCGGGTGCTGTTGAGAGCATCCTAACACAGAACATTTCATCCTGGTTTGGGAATAGCTGTGTACAGGACAGGAAAGCCCTCCAGAGAGTGATCCGGGCAGCTGAACGCTGCTGCAGGTTAACTCTCCCCTCCATGCAGGACATCTACACCAGGAGATGTAAAACCAGGGCAGCTCGTATCATTAAGGACTTGTCGCACCCCAATAACGGACTGTTCAAACTTCTGCATTCAGGCAGAAGGTTCCGGGTCATTATGGCCAAAACGGAGAGACTCAGGAGGAGTTTTTATCCACAGGCGATTAGACTCCTCAACCATGATGGGCCACTCTCCCATTCATAGGACTGGTAACAGTTCACCCACACACTGCTGTGCTGACATTCCACACTGCACACTGCACTTTAGTCTGGACTGTAAGCATCACTTGCACTAACATCTTTATCCTGCTCAGATACACACTTTATTATTATGTTTACATTTGCACCTTTTTTTTTTTTTTTTTTTTAAATTTCAATTTCTATTTCTATTTATAGATTATTTCTTTTCTTTTGTTTCTTGTTATTTGCACAAAGTAGGAGCGGTTCAGGATACATTTCACTGCGTGTTGTACTTGTATAACTATGCATGTGACAAATAAAGAATCTTGAATCTTGAATTAAGAGTTATAATGAACTTAAACATACAGTATGGGAATGTTGTATAATTTTACAGCACATTTTTTTAAATGTAACATTTTCTTAAATGGCGCTAATTAAAATGTTTTCAAAATTAGAAGTTATCAAAGAATTTATATTGTGATAAGAAAAGAATCTATGGGGAGACACTTGTTAAACCCCAATAGTTTAACAAGTGTTTAAACTGAGATGCTTATTGAGAATCATTGTTCCTTTAGATATTTTTGGATTGGCATAGATGTACAATATGTTCAGACAATAAACACGTTTGTGTGTGCCAGCAATATTTGATTTAGTTTAGATTTGATTTAGAAAAGCATTTTAATAGGAAGAAAATTGAAAGTTTCTTAATTTTTATGTGTAAAGCTTGCAGAACTGTGTGTTATGTTTACTTTTTATTAAACTTATTTTCGGGTATTGTCCTAATAATTAGGGTGACAATAATTCTAAACGTACGCTGGGTTGTTGCACTGACGTGTCCTGAAGCGTACGCCTGTCCCACAGGAGCGCGAGCATGAACCGTACTTGGTCCACATACCCCAAGCTCCGTCCTGCTTCACCTGGTTGGCATTCTTCCACATGCAGTGACCTTTGTAGCACCACTAGAGAAAATGGAGAACTGTTTGGTTTATTCTAGAACAAACAACATAAAACAATCTTACAGTATAAAGATGTGCTGGGTTTACCTTGCCGGGAGCACATTCTGTGCCATCCAGTGGTGGCCCCTTTTTAGTCTTGCAGAAATAAGGGTTGTCTGGATGGCTGCACCACAGCTGTTTGCAAGGATCAAATGTTCGGAACTAAGAGGAGAAAACAAACATAACATGATATTTATGAGAGAAAAAGAAAATTATATGCTACCTATACTTCACTGGAGATCCCAAGTGGGTTTCCTTTTCCATTGTGGGCAGTATGGCACTAACAAGATGATCGGACAATTCATCAGTCACTCCGTTAATCACTGACACTTTGTGAATATGGTAACACACTGGCATAGACGTCTTTGTACAGGGATTGCAGCTGTGCAATAAAATGCATAAGGACACAAGGCCTGCTAATTGTCCGCTGTAAATATGTTTTGTTTTTTTATCACATATACAGTAAATAGAGCCAAATGCTCTACACAAACTCCACCTACAGAAGGAAGTTTCCTCCATCTGCACTTACTGATGTGCATATTTTGTATCCAACTCCAAAATCAAAACGACACTGCTCATCCATAGAGTAATTGATGCCAGGAAGTTCGGGGAGCTGTGGCCAGTCATGCTTGAATGGATCATCCAGTAAGCAATCATAGGAACTGTGAGGAACCAAAAAAAAAAAAACATCAGTTATAGTTCGAGACATTTTGTATGATGACTTTTCAAGACAAAGGACAAAAAGTAAAGACACAAACCTGTTTAATAGATAGAAAGTAATAATTTCATATAATATGATACCATTTAAATGCATATAGTGCTACTGGAATGAGTAGATAAGAATCTACAGAGTTTAATCTTTATTTTTCTTGAGGGGTTGTGAAGCAATAGATACATTTTTTATTTTTTTTAGAATTAGTTAATAATTCCCAGAACTATTTAGTAAAGTGAGACACAAAAAGTAAAATTAGAGGCAAAACAGAATGTTTGAGTGTCAGTATAAAAGGTGACCTCAATTTTGCATGGTGTATTAAAACTGTTTTCCTCAAAGACACATTTCCAAAAATGTTAGTTTATGGAGGATGGTAATAAAACCAAATGAGTCAACTGTCTACAGTATGTACTATATTGAAAACATTACATCACCACAGGGTGATGCTTGATCTTCTTGTAATTTAAACTTTTCATATTGCTATTAGTGTTAAAATGGCCCTGTCACAACTTTTTTTGGAGAATGTTACAGCCACCCAATTATTTTTAAGTTCATGGGAAATAATCAAATAATGTGTTGTGTTTTTAATATATTACATGGTAACTCTTTACCATGTTATAGATGACTGCTTTTTGGTTTTAATACTAATTTCTATTTTGTCCCAACTTGGAATTAAGGGTTATAATTGAGGTACAGTATATCAAATCTAAATGAACTAGGGCTGAAACGATTTTTCGAGTAACTCGAGTAATTCCATTACAAAAAATGATCGAGGCAAAATCTTCTGCCTTGAAGCTTCTTTTAATTAATTTTAAAGCTTGCATTATTTGTTGTCAGTGCGCTTTTGACACAGCGTGCTTCCAGATGCAAGCCACCAGTAAACACCAACGAAGAAGAATCGCTTACGTCACCCAAAAAACGGAAGGAGACGCAAACAGTTAGCTGTGTATTGATTTGATGGATCGTTCTGGTGCGGCTGCAAGATGGAAGGGAACGATAAAATTATCAGAGAAGAAACCAGCAAGAGAAAAAAACAGAAATTGTCAGAGCTGTAGATTTTGAAACTTTTAGTTCTGAAAGTTTAGTTGCACACCTTAGTGTTTTTGTATAATTATTTATTTCAATGTGTGTCTTAGTTTTCTTTTGATAGTCATTTGAAACACCTTTTTTTTGTTTTTGCATCTGACAGAAGGCTTTAAAATAAGAATGTATGGCACTGTGATGCACTTAATTCATCTCAGTCAACTTTAAGACCCCTATCTCACCTAGTACATAGTTTTGCACGGTGGCCATAAGTACGGTTCATCATTATTCACCGCAAGTTTTTGGCGCTGCGAGTACATTTCCATCTTTTCGCGCGAAAAATTAAACATGATAAATTTTTTTGCCGGTCCTCGCGGAAGTTTGCGGTCCTTACAGAACTTCACGGAGCGCCTGCGGAACGTCAGCAGGCAATCGCGGGGACTCGTGGTGCCGCATCTCACCCTGAGTCAAACCGCGTAGGTGAGATAGGGGTATAACACCGCATCTCACAGTGAGATAGGGGTATAAGCTATTCCTTGTATTGTGAATAATGTAAGTTTATTTTTGATAAAATGCTGTATGCATTTAAAAAATAAAAGTAGATTTTTCTAAAAAGAAAACCAATGAATCTTTGTTTCTCTTATATATTTTACATTGCTGTTTAATTAAGCAAAAGTACATTTTATCCGATTACTCAATTAAATATTGGTAGAATACTCGATTATTAAAATATTTGATAGCTACAGCCCTAAAATGAACAATAAAAAATACTCTCCATAGCCCATGTCCCAAATAGAAATACAATACTAATTGTTATTTCAACTACATAATAAACATTAAAAAAAACAAAAAAAAAAAAAGTTTAAATAAACAGGAATTCAATTAGGTTGTTTAAGTACCGTCTTGAAAGACACCATCTGGTTCTGGTTATTATTATTTAATAATTATTTTTTTGTTTCCCTAAAAAACTGCACCAATATTAAAGAAAAGTTATGAAACCTGGCTTAACTAAGTAAAAAGTAATGTAATGTTCTGTCACTATAGGAAAGTAATCTATATAAGTAATATAACACAAAGTAGAAGTCACCATATCAATAAAAAGTCACTTTACTTTTTCTGAAGACATTACTTAAGAAACCACTACTTTTTTTAACTGTTTATTTCTAGCTATAAATGATGTGCAGTGTCTACCCTACACTTTCCTTGGTATGAGCTGTTAATATAGAAACTACATATATAAATACCGACTTCAACTTATACATTAATACATCTGGCCACCATTGTATATTCTGCTTTTTTTTAATGAAGGTTTTTTGGTATGTCATTTATAGTCATGCACTTTCATAAAAAACTCAATAAAATTTCAGCCATCAATGTCATGATTCAGTCTTAAATAACAATTTATTTTTAAAAATCAATACTTTTAAAAATCTAGTTTATTCCCCAAAAAACACCTTTTTTTTATTTGTTTATTTTAAGTCATAGGACATATTCTTACCTATTTGCAGATGTGACTGTACTCATAATGAGACCATTCTTGGAAATAATAAAACAATATTGTCTGGTTTTCATGATATATTTATCTCACACAGCGGCTTTACTGAGTCTACAGCCCAACTCTGCTTAAAATGATGCACAGTACTGATAATGAGTAAGAATTTCCAACCTATTGTTTTTCACAAGAAATCATATACTGAAATACAGAGTTCAACTACTAAACTACCAGTAGTGTCACCGCATTATTTAGAATGCAACTGGTTTATAACGATATTGTCATAATTACTTGCTATGTAACTGCAATAAAAAGGAAATAATGGCGGCCAATGACCAACAGGAACTGTTATCTACACATCATCTAAATTAAAATTTCCCGGCTTTTTCAGTATAGATAATTGAGAAAGAGTAAAAAAGAGACTCACTGAATGTATCTCTTCAGCTCTTGTCCGCTGCACATTGACCAGTGATAGCGGTGGAAAGCAGCTTGTACCAGAGGAGCCATGACACTCCCCATGGCTGTCTCATCACCACAACGATTACCCTGTCCATCATGCTCCATTCCCAGCCTAAAGACATAATAGTGAGAGAGAGAATTTGCAATCTGTGGTTTTGGCTATGTATACATTTAAATAAATGTAAATGCAGTAATTACACATAACTGACAAATTTTTAACATCATGCTGGTGTAAGTATTATTCACAAACTCCGCTGTTATAGAAACTAATTTATCTTTTTTTGTTGCATTGTGCAAATTAATGAATATATGCATTTTAATGAAACACAAATATTACTTAATGCAGGTAAGTATCTCGGGTAAATTATCTGTCTTGTTTGCATTGAAAACAAAGTGAGAAAGAGAAACACAGAAGGAACAAAAACAAAAAAAACTGATAACAGCACAAAGAAAGAAGAGAAGGAGAAAATGACAGAGATAGAGCAGTGATTAATCTCTGTGGAAATGAAATGGCATTGCATAAACATTTTATGCTTCAAATAATAGACCATATTGTTCGACTGGGGTTTTAAAGTGACTTTGCAAATTGCCTTGGGATAAATATATAAACTGGAACTGTCATGACAAGAAACAATTATTGTTTTCAGAACCAAATTCAATAATGGATCTTCGAATTAGACAAAATATATCATAGCTCTCACTCACTCATTCTCTATACCGCTTATCCAGTAAAATGCCCTGTTTTACAAAGTATATAAATTTTTATTTTCTAGAGTTACTTGTTTAAAAATGTTTATATAATAAGAAATAAAAAATAACAAGAGATGTACTATACTGATATTTATCTATGAATAATTGTGAATAGTATATTTGACCCTTATTAAACCTTAAATTACAAATAAATAAAGATAGATAGATAGATAGATAGATAGATAGATGGATAGATAGATAGACTTTACTATATCTGATGCTCGCACTACAGTTTAGTGATGATCTTTCAGCTGTCAGAGTTGTATAAGCACCATCATTATGTCCCAGCAGTGTAATAATAAACGTAAAACAGTTTTTTTCTGTTCTATTAATTTGATTGGTCAATGCCAGAATGCATACTTTTAGTTTAACCACACTGAGTATAGCTGTTCCCTTTCAAAGGCTACACTCGATGCTGCATGAATACACTATGGGAACATCTTGCCATGTTGCCGGTTGTGAAGCATGTGTGTATCAAACACGGCAAATTTCGGCTTATATAACCTCGGTCGGATAACGTCATCTGATGAGACGCACCTGCCGGTTATAAATAGGAGTGAACCGAAAACATTCCTCAGATTCTTTGTCTTCACTGACCTAGTTGTGTTGAGCGTATCTGTGTTTAAACCAGCAAAATAAGAAGTGTTTATCTCACCGATATGCAGAGTTTTAAACGGGATGTCCCTCCGTGTGTGATAATCCATATCGGAGGGCGATCTCTACACTTTACTGCTTCGATTAAAGTGCTCGCGCCCGCCCCGCATTCCTTGAGAAGCTTCGGGCCACGGCGCTTAAAACTGTATCCGGCAGAGCTGTGAGAGACAGATTTAAAACTCCTATCTCTCACTTTCTCGTTGGATCGGGAAATTCCTCTGTCCACTCTCAAGCACACCCCGCGCGCTTCTTGTGAATGGGCAAGGATAAACATCCTCTCTTGCTTCCACGGAAATGAAGATAGCCTCCAAGCACTTGGAAAACCTCAACGACGCTCTCTCCCCCCTCTTAGCTATCTCCATGAACCTTTTCATGGAGTAAGCTGTATTAATCCCGTGTTTTCCTGCCATCAACTTACTTATTTGTTTAAATATAGTTGATGTAGAAGCGCGGAGTTATATGATGACGCCCAGATAGAAAAGACGCTTCCAGCCTATCTCTCTCCTGGGACATCATCCTTCTTGAAAAGCTAATTCTTCCTTTCAAGCTGTGTAGACTTTCATCTTTCCTGGAAGGAAAAGCTTTTCAGGCAGCAGGTCAGGTTGGTGCTCCTTTGCACACCATGGCGGTTCTGCAGGCTTACCAGGCTGACCTGCTGAGAGACTTGGGCACTGGTGGGGCTCTTCAAGATAGGGCGTATTGGAATTACGCCGGGCCACAGACTTGTCTCTTCGTGCAACAAAGCAGATGGCTCATGCTATCGGCCGTTTTATGGCTGCGATGGTTTTCGCAGGGAGGCACTTGAGTCTGAATCTCAGGTGCGTCAAGGATAAAGATCGCGCATCCCTCCTGGATGCCCCTATGTTGCCTTCCGGCATGTTTGGCAATATCGTTAACTCGGTCGCCACTAGGTTCATGAGGCGAAGTTATATGAACAAGCCTTCGGGAAATTCCTTCCCCGCCGTGCTCAAGAGTCAGGACTGTCGGCCACCCAGTCTTGACTGGATCTGACTCTTGCGAGGCGTGAAACACAAGGAGTGTGTTTTTGAGCCGGCCACCCCTCGTAAAGATTGGGGTGCGACGCGCCCCACAATCAGCCTCAAAAGAGGTCAGACTGGTATATTGTCTTCTTCACAAAGAAGCCCTGGGGTTCATGTACCCAGGACCATGGGGGTGGCCCCCCAATGGGGAGAGGCACGCAGAATTCCTTTCAAGAATGAAGTGTTCTCCCTGACAACCCCAGGAAGTTGGTGTTCTTGCCCGCCACCGCTGGTGTTTCCAGCTGGTGGGGCAGATTTTACATGTTTTGGGGCCGCAACCAGGGGGCGGCCGCCACTACACTGGGTGAGAGATGCTATTGCCCTCTCCTATGAGGCGCGTGGGCTCACTTCGCCTCTAGGAATCAGAGCTCATTTAACCAGGGGGATCGCCTCCTCTATTGCACTAGCAAGAGGTATTCCCCTGCAGCAAGTGTGTGCGAAGCAGGTAGACCCAGTCCACTGCCGAATTGTTTCAGTGCTGGAGTTTCTGCAGGAAAAGTTGTCCTCTGGCTTGTGCCCTAGTACTCTCAGGACATATGTAACTGCATCCTCACTGAACTATCTTCCGAAAGTTCCGTAAACCCAACATGCACCCTACTGTTTTTGAAGCCTTCTGTCCTCCGCCTTTACAGCTTCGGAGCAGGACAGACTTCACTTACTGTGTCCAGTCCGTGCTCTTCAGTTTTACGTCCACCACATCAGCCAGTGGCGTAAATCAGAGCAGCCTTTACATGTTTTGGCATCCAAGGGGATCGTCTCATCTATTGCACTAGCAAGAGGTATTCCCCTGCAGCAATTGTGTGACGCGGAGGGTTGGTCCTCTCCGCACACATTTGTTACATTTATAGTCTGGATGTTCATGCTACTCCGGGCTCACGGTCCCCGAGTTACTTGCCCATGCATAGTTCTGAGACCTTCTCGGCCTTGTGCGCACACGCTACACAACACTTGCAGTGCGACGGAGTTGGTACTCTCGTTCCCATAGCATTTTCAAGCAGCATCGAGTGTAGCCTTTGAAAGGGAACGTCTCGGGTTACTTTGCTGTTCCCTGAAAAGGCAGGAACGAGATGCTGCGTCCCAATGCCGCACCACCTATGTGATCGGACGTCCGTTCAAACAAATCAATCTGAGGAATGTTTTCACTCCTATTTATAACCTGCAGGTGCGTCTCATCAGATGACGTCACCCGACCGAGGTTATATAAGCCGAAATTTGGCATGTTTGATACACACATGCTTCACAACCGGCAACATGACAAGATGTTCCCATACCGTTTTCACGCAGCATCTCGTTCCCGCCTTTTCAGGGAACAGGGTTACAACAAAGTAACCCGAGACGTTTCATCATCTGTACTGGATCACATTTTTCGTACAGTATTGTTAGCAACACCATCAGCAGCAGTGAAAAACAATGAATGTTTTTATGAATATAACCTTTGACCTAAAATATGAAAGTTTGTCAATATTACCTGAAGAACCTTAAACCAAAACACATACTAATGGATGTCAGTAACCAAGCCAGCTAGCCAGGGCGTGCTATAAATTGTGTGTGGCTTTTTAATGAAAAATTTCTTCTAGCAAGAGCGAAAACAAACAGAACATTTGGCCATACTGTGACAAAAATGTTACCAACTCTGTAGTCATTTCTTGTTATACAAATTATTGTATAAAAGCAGTCCTGTGGCTACAGCAATATTACTAATGATTATTGATCATTGCTACTTGGAATTCAGAATGATAACAGTTAGTCCTCTGAGGCTTTAATAAAGTTCATGCACTTAAGGCACTACAGACGTTTAAAAAACCTACACATGTCCAGTCTCGTGAGCCACTACAAAGGCAGAGGAAAAGCCATCTTCATGATTCAGAGTGCAGCTGCGAACTGGATGACACATCCCAGTGACAGGAGCATATCCTGGAATGAGAGAGATTGAGAGAAAAGCTTATAATAAAAGCTTAAAGCAATCATGCATAATTATTAATAATGAATGACAATTATGCTTGATAATAGATAATGTATATAGAAATAAAGAATATGTGTCTTCTAAATAGGTTCTGAGTACAGAGAGGTACAGTATGTCATGCTCATGAGACAAGCTTGGTGAACTCTGAGGGCTTTCCCCTGTTGCACAGTGTCTCTCTCTTCTTCTTTTCACTGTTACTGTCTTCTTTTTCTGAGGCACCAGTCTGATTCAAACATCCTGTTGTCCATTGGCCAAACACAAAAGGCTTTGAACAAGCATAGAAACTGAGCTGCATGAGGAAGTTGAGTCTGAGATGGGCACAGAACCACTACACTTTCTATCACCTGATGGGCTTCCTGGCCAAACTTCCTCCTAATGCCCTGAGTGTCTGAACAGAAGGGAAGGCCCTGCTAATAATATGGATGTCATGGGGTAGAGATGAACTGCCACCAAGGGCTCTGTATCAAGCACAGAACTGCCTGCTACAGTACATGTTTGGCTTGTTGTGCCAAGAAACAGTGAACGCTTTCAGTAACTCACGGAAAAATAGCGAGGAGTTGTTTCACAGTTCTCCAGGGTTTTTCAGCCTAGCACAACAGCAGGCTATGAGGAATTCCAACTTACCGTCCAGAGGGCCAGTCCAACCCAACAAATTGCTGAGAAGGAGGATCAATGATATTTAAGTGGTCTCCTCAACTTGGTTTAGCTACAGTGCTGTATGCCAGAACTTCAGTAAGGTGCACTGACTCAAGTGCTGCTGCCGAGGAAACCAAGATAGGATCGCTGGAAATTGAGGCCAAAAGAGAGTAAGAGAGTATTGCTATGCAACACTGTAACTTAAGGTTGGAATATTTCTACTTAGTAATGGTATTGCTACCTGAGACTGTTATCACTTGGCTAGGCTAAAAAAGATTTGCTACTCTGGACAGTTGAATTGCTCAAACTACTGCATGGCGAGAGAACAGTTTGAGCAAATCAGGCTCATCACGTCTGCAATTTACAGCTACTGTAAATATCAGATGATTATGTTTTTGTTGACTCAATGATGAGAAGATTCTGAGTTATGTCACACTGTGAGAATTTCATCACCGTCAGCTTACAATTTACCAAAAATTATTTGTTACAGGATGATGACCCTGTAATTCACAATCAGTGCTGGAAGCACTGCATACTAATATGAAAGTATAGAGGAGCACATTATCACTTGTCAGTAACATCAAAGTCAGGTCCTCTGAATCTCTGTAGGAGGTTCACATTATTTATAGTACCATTAAGAAAGTATTGCTATGTATTGCAATACTTGAAACTTGCAAGCAATATTTCATGTAACCAGAGCATGATCATGAAAATCTGAAAAAGTATTTGTGTAAGAATTAATAAAGGAAAAAATTTAAAAGTACATTGAAAATTTGAAGAAAAAAAAAAAGTAAATTGTAAAATGGCAGAAGGAGTGCTGAATTCATCCCGATGAAATAAAGTAAACAAAATGTCATATAAAATGTGAAAATTAGGATGTAAAGATGGATGTAAAAACGCCTTTTTTACTGTTGTCTGTTTGGATGTTAAACTTTAAAATAATTAGTATAATAATTCTTCTTTTTTAACATTCCAAATGATAAACATATAGTTGTGCTCAAATGTTTGCATGTCTTGGGAGAATTTGCAAGATGTGTACCATAAAAAAAAAATTAAAAAAAAAGTGAGGAGGCAAAACAAATGCATTTTATTTCTTATAGGATTCAAGCTAATATGTGCGGCATGACAGAATGCCACAATAATGAAACAAAACGTGGCAATAAAGAAAATGACGACATAATCCCTGTTCAAAAGTTAGCATACCTTTAGCTATTAATAATGTGTATTGCCCCTTTTTTAACATCAATGATGGCATGCAGTCTTTTGTAATAATTGTGCATGAGCTCCTTCATTCTCTCAGGTGGTATAGCTGCCCATTCTTGACAAAATACTTCCAGTTCCTGTACATTTTTTGGTCGTCTTGCATGAACTGCACGTTTGAGATCTCCCCAAAGTGGCTCAATGATATTGAGGTCAGGGGGCTGTGATAGCCGCTCTAGAGCCATTTTCTGCTGTAGCCCATGGAGTGTCAACTTGTGCTTTGGATCATTGTCATGCTGGAACATACAAAGAGCGTCCCATGCGTAGCGCTCCTGCTGTAGAATGAAAATTGTCTTCCAGTATTTTCTGATAACATGCTAGGGTTATCTTGCCAACTGTGGGCTTGAGATCAGGACTCTTTACAGGTAACTCGACTTCTTCTGCTCCAACCTTGGCAAACCTGTCTTTATAGACCTCACCTTGTCATGCTGGTACATGTTTGGGCCCCTTCCAGTAAAGGGAAATCTTACTGATACATCATATAAAAATTCTAAACGATGTTGGATGCTTTAGTTTGGTGAAGGCTCCCATGTTGGCATGATGGTCAGTGGTCGGGTGCCCACACGGCTATATAGTGTATTAATCAAAGTTGCACTGTATCATCTCCCTGTTTTTTATTGCACTTACTACTTTGTTCTTTCATACCAAATATTTGTCTTCTGCTCATAAAATTTGCAAAGACTCAAAGATACAAATGAAACAGTTTACTAGCACAGAAAAAGGAAAGATTCAAAATACTTAGAAATCATATAATAGATACTGCATGAGCTAGATTTCACAAGTGTATTAAGTACTGTAAATTAAACAACTGAACCAAAGCTAAAGGCTAAAATGCTATCATCACAGGGGACTCACAAGCACGTATTTGTGTAACATGATTAGATAAGTCACACAGGATAAGTTGAGTGTATTGTTTAGAAATCAGCAAAAGCGCTAATTCAAGGCCTGCTGAGGAGAAATGATAACCGAGAAGCCAGATTTCTGAAGGCCAAGCACACAGTTCATGTATGTACCATACAGCTTATATATAGCATCTTTTAAAAAAAAAAAATTTAATTTAATACTGTTATTATATTCAAATTTTATTCAAATTCAAATTTTATTAGTATAAAATTTGAATTTAATAACAGTCATTGAATCGGATAAAATATACTTCAGAACTATTGTACATGCTGTATATAGGTTAGGATAACTAGCATTATCCTAACAGTGCTTGGTTAAAATTCTAATTAAGATTCAAAGGGTTTCTCTCAACCCACCCACCCCCCCTTATTATTTCATAATCCTGTTCAACAAACATCAGGCGCCTTTGATATTTATATCTAAATAACAAAGCAAGATAATAGACAGTAACATTAACCAGCTATGTTTTTTCTACCTGTACACCAAGCAACAGTAGGAAAATAAGGCATTAACCATGTCTGACAGCTACAGTACTTAATTATTTGCCATCTACTGTTTTTCTTTTCTTTATCCTTTATTGTGTTTTAACAAACAACAAAACCAACCATGGAAACCGAATTAATTTTTATGCCTCTCTTTCCCCTTTCCTTTTTGTCATGTGGTCACCTTGCGGAGAGTTTTTTTCATATTTGGTCCGACTGCTGCTTTAGCTGAAAAGCGGTGTAAATCGGGGTGATGTGAAATGAAGGAGAAATATGGAGATGTGAAGGAGATTTTCTACCTTGCATGCCAGTAGGGCCAAAGCCCTGGCGTGTGAGGAAGATGGCATGGTCATGGTGCTCGGAGTGCTCTGGATCGTCTTTCTGCTGTACGAATGCCCAGCGGCACACGTTCTCCAAGCTCCGTGACGGGTTTCCACGTTCAATAAGACTAATAGACTGAGGAAAAACAATCGAAGGCAAAACACTTTGGAATTTTCTGTCGTTGTTAACGCAGCATTCTTCAGCAACAAAACAGCAGCAAACTAAGTCTGAATGGAGCAACAAAGTCAGATTTTATGTGTTTTTCAATTAAAGGCCATTTTCATGTGTAAGCGTGGTGGGTAAGTTTGGTGTGTCTTACCTTTGCATATCCAAGCATGATCATCCTTACAAGAACTACATTGATGTGCACACCTAGTGATTCATCATGATATATCTCATTCACCTGCAACAACATACAATAAAAAAATACTCATTTACGGAAAAAAAAAAAAACACTTCTTCTTCTAACCTGAACATAATAAAATAAAACAATGAAAACCTTGCAACCTGCCTCAAAAATCAGAAAAGGGTCACTGCATTCAGTACCACATTTCTTTTCCTTTAACAGGACTGGGTCAGGAAATGAGAATAAAATGACATAAAAACTGCACAAAAATATGAGTGTTAAATATAACGTGAAGAAGGCTTTTTACAAGATCCTCAAGCACCTATTCAGTTAAAACTATTTACACGCATAGCAGTGGTGTGTGAAGCCCTCTGGCCATTTCTTATTTGTCTCTTGGAAACACAGCCTTAGTAAATCACTGTGATGATTCCGGTGTAGTTTCCTGTGCCATCGCTTTTTATTGGGATCTTTTGGACCCCCAGCTCAAAGCATTTTAACGTGAATTAACCTTTAACCGACTCGTGCTAGGTTAGATAATCAAATGTTCAGTTCAATCATGTGTCCTTGGGACTGACAAAGAGGAAATCTTTTGGGATTGGACATTTCATTCGCTAAGTGTTTGCAGGAGACTAACCATTACTCCAATTTGTAGCACAATAAATAAAGCTTCTAACCCATTTTCCGTACAGACAACACATGGCACTATCTACAGAGAGTAATGTTGGTGCAGGGCAATGCGGTCAGTCCTTTTCACTTCAGGTGCTACACTGTTGATGCTACAATATAAATTTAAGTGAGAACAAACACAACTGACTCTTTTCCTCCATTTTAAAATATTAAAATCGCAGCCCATGAACATTTTATAATGTGGCACGTCAGAAGCAACAAAGCATTGTTGTTCGTGTTGTTCGATGCAGCTGCATGCTAAAATCACACAATACATCGATAGATAGATGAAGAAAGATAGATGTCATTTAGGAGCTCCTAAAACCTAAACCAATTGAACCTCCACGTACACCATGTTATCTCACCATGTTAAGTGTTGTTTTTTTATTATTAAATTTTTCTAAAGTAGAAAAATTTTATATCAATGCCCATCCATTTTTTTTTATTTGTGGCATGTTCCAGATCCTGAAAGAATAAAATTTTTTGCACTATATAAGACACTAAACTGCCTATGTTTGAAGCATACTGCATATTAAATCAGCAAATAATTATGTTATTATTTAAAATATTATATAAAAAAATCCACTATCCAAATATTTAAAAATACCTTGCTGTTGTCTAATTTGCATATTGTGTTTGCTCATTTCATCTTAACATGTTTTGCACGTTTGATGACCGTTGATGTCCCTCCGACACGTCCCATCATAGTTGAAAAATAGTTCCAGAATAAAAGTTGAACAGACGTCTTTGACATTATCTGATTCACAACAGCTGTCATCGATGATCATCAAACATCCAAATGTTTATGGGGAGGGGACAGTATATGCTGTATGAAACAAAACTTAGCTAAAAGTCCAAGTAACAGCTACACATTCAACCCCAGACAATTGTAGACATGTACAAGCGTATCTGAATGCATTATTAGGTGTCACATTATATTACCAATTTATTACCTACCGCGACTGTTTTTGGCCAGGGTTGCTGGTTGGCCTCTAGCTTTATTTAGCTCTTTAGTTCAAACTTGAAGAAATTCTGAAATT
Organism: Channallabes apus; assembly: GCA_030522415.1. Classification (NCBI taxonomy): domain Eukaryota; kingdom Metazoa; phylum Chordata; class Actinopteri; order Siluriformes; family Clariidae; genus Channallabes; species Channallabes apus. The sequence continues at coordinate 24,130,191 of CM060122.1, read as the reverse complement.
TCACATGTTGCGGCTTTCAATTTGAACAAGCATCAAAATAGACACCTGTCACTTTTCAGGAGCATAAGACATAAACCCTTGTATCATGCTATATCATATATATACACAGTACTGCCGTTCAAAAGTTTGGGGTCACTTGCAAATCTATAAAATAACACACATTGTATGGAATTAGGTAATTACGTAACAACAACAAAAACAACAGTTAGTCAGAGGTCAGCCTTTCTGTAATAGTTCTTGCAAGAACAGTATTGTCAAGTGCATTTGCAAAATCCGTTGAGCGCCATAATGAAACTGGCTCTCATGAAGGCCGTCCCAGGAGGACGAGACCAAAACCTACCTCTGCTGCAGACGAGAAGTTCATTTAGAGTTATCAGCCTGAAAAATGACCAATTAACAGCACCTCAGATTAGAGGCGTTATGAAGTCTTTACAGAGCAGAAGTAGCAGAAACATCTCAATATCAACTGTTCAAAGGAGATTAATGCATTTTTTGGACGCCTTCAGCATTCCTTTACAATGTAGAAAGAAAGAAAGATTAGGAACCATCATCCAGTTAGAAAGTGACCCCAAACTTTTGAATGGTAGTGTACAGTATATATATATATATATATATATATATATATATATATATATATATATATATATATATATATATACATATATATGTGCTGAGTGGTTTATAAATCAAACTTTCATGAAAAAGAAAGGAGATACAGAGTATAGACTCTTTTTTGTTTCAACAAAATATTTCTTTAAAAAAAACTGAATAAATGTGTTATTATTGTGTATGCTTGATGTGTGTGCCTAGAAAACAACAATGCTTGTTTTCCCTCTTTCGCTTAGAAAGGACAAACAATTAGTGACATTGGCCTAGAAGCAATCTGATCAATATATAGAAAAACACACTGTGGTAGCTCATTTTAGACTACACGTGATCTTGCCCTTGGAAAGACAATTCAATTAAAATGAGGGCACAATTTCGAACAACATGCATCGAACACAGCATGAATCAACTGAAATGATTAAATATAAGAAAAACATTATTGGAATTGAATGTATAGAAATAAGACAGTGTGATAGAGGAGTGTTCGGGCACTGCTCTAATGGATTAGTTCAGAAGACAGTACTTGTCCTTTATCCATATAAGCATTTACTAGATAAAAAAAAAAAACAGACAGAGCTCTCGCACAATTAACTATACTGAAGGGCCATTATTAGCTCATATAAAGCTGTACCAGTAAAAGTATCTACAAAAAAGCAGTGACATGAATGATGAAGAGACTGGAACAGATTTTGATTTGCAGCAGTGCTTTCATTAAGAGAAGGGAACAAGTAGGCGGTGACGGAAGTAATATGACGGCGTTTGTTGGTGTGGCTGCAGACGAATGATGAAAGGGCCCTAGTGTTGAGCCGGTATTACAGACAGAGGTCTTTTAAACACAGCTGTTTTTCCTTCCTCACTCAGCTAAGAGGCTGCTGTGTGGCTCAGCGTGGGGAGGCACAGGACCCCTGACGCCTACTCCATAATCTCAGCCAAAAGTCTAAGACATTTGCTACATTACTTAGTCTCTGATTCTATATATAGACCTGTGATCACTTAAACCATTCATATCATCAAAATAATTTAAATCTTACAGAAAGATAACCCGGGTAAATACAAAATGAAGATTTCGTTTATTAAGGGAAGAAAGCTGCCCAAACCTGCCTGGCCCTGTGTGAAAAAGTAATTGCCCCCTTGCTGAATCATGGATGAACTGATTAACATTAACATTTTTTTAAATTTCACTTCCCACAACCAGAAATCATTTAAATAAAACCTGTCTGACGAAGTGAAGCACGGTAAAAGCTCAAAAAGCAACACATCATGCACTGGGACTCCAGTGAACCACAGTGGGACGGATTATTCACAAATGAATAAAACTTGGAACAGTAGTGAACCTTAAAAGTAAAAGAACCTTATTTTACAATAAGTAAAAAGACAAAAATGGCATCGCTGAAAGTGCAAAGGCTTGTCTTACATTTGCCAAAAACAAAGAAACAACAACTCTCGATTATGCACAAGACTTTTGAGAAAATATTCTTTGGATTGATGAGCCAAAAGTTAAAGTTTCTGGAAGGTGTGCAACGCCGAAACCAGCAAGTCCACCTCTGAATGGTTAAAAAAAAGGTTTTGGAGTGGCCTAGTCAATGTATACAGTGCATCCAGAAAGTATTCACAGCTCATCACTTGTTCCACATTTTATGATGTCACAGCCTTATTCGAAAATGGATTAAATTAATTTTTTCCTCTCAGAATTCTACACACAACACCCCATAATGACAACATGAAAAAAGTTTACTTGGGATTTTTGCAAATTCATTTAAAAAAAAAAAATGAGAAAGCACATGTTCATACTATAAGTAGTCACAGCTTTTGCCATGAAGCTCAAAATTGAGCTCAGATACATCCTGTTTCCCCTGATCATCCTTGAGATGTTTCTGCAGCTTAATTGGAGTCCACTTGTGGTAAATTCAGTTGATTGGACATGATTTGGAAAGGACACACCTGTCTATATAAGGTCCCACAGTTGACAGTTCAACAAAACTTGCACAAACCAAGCATGAAGTCAAAGGAATTGTCTGTAGACCTCCGAGACAGGATTGTCTCGAGGCACAAATCTGGAGAAGGTTACAGAAAAACATGGCAGCCCGCCTGGAGGACCTGAAGGACTCTCAGACCATGAGAAACAAAATTCTCAGGTCTGATGAGATTCTCTGGCCACTCTACCATATAGGCCTGATTGGTGGTTTGCTGCAGAGATGGTTGTCCTTCTGGACATGTTGTCATTATGGGGTTTTGTGTGTAGAATTCTAAGGAGTAAAAAAAATTTAATCAATTTTAGAGTAAGGCTGTGACATAAAATGTGGAAAAAGTGATGCGCTGTGAATACTTTCAGGATGCACTGTAGATTAAGATGCTGTAGCATGACCTTAAACAGGCCATGAATGCTTGAAAACCCTCCAATATGTCTGAATTAAAACAATTCTGCAAAGAAGACTGGGCCAAAATTCCTCCATAGCGATATGAAATACTCATTGCCAAGTATCCCAAACACTGGATTTCAGTTGTTGGCAAGAGTGGCACAACCAGTTATAAGGGGCAGCTTTTATTACAGTAATAAATAAAATCATAATTTAAAAACAGCATTTTGTATTTTCTCAGATTATCTTTGTGTATTATTAAAAGTTGGTTAATGATCTCAAAGTGTTTTTATATACAAAAAATAAGAAATCAATAAGGCATAATTACCTTTTTGGCACCCATCGTGAATAAGAGCTTTAATATATAAAAATATTAATTTATATAATTATTATAATAATATAATTTTATAAATATTGAAAAATCATCCACAAAATCATAATTTCAGCATTTGGTAGAGCCTCGGCACTCTGTCCCTTTCTGTAGTGTGTGTACAGGGATGGAGAACACTTGTGGAGAGATCTTGTGCCACTCTTCCATACTGAACATTTCTAACTTATTGAAATTCCATCCTTGCTAATTGCCCACTTCAAAATGTGACATCAAATTTTCAACTAAGTTTAAGTCTGGAGACTGAGAAAGTCATTATAAAACCTTGATTTTGTGCCTCTGGAACCATTACTTTGTCAATTTCTGATGTGTTTCAGATGACTGGCTTGTTGGATGACCAGCCTGAGCTCTTTGGCAGAGGCAACATGATATTTTTTGCCTAAAATGTTCTTGTATTGAATGGAATTTATTTTGCCAGTACCTGTAAGAATAGCCCCAGGACCACTGGCAGCAAAACAGCCCCAAACATTCAAGAAGCACAAAAATAATTAAGGATTTTTTTTTTAACACCAATGGTGCGTACTAAACTTCAGATGCCCAGGAACGACTTCTTTTGTGGAGCATATTAAAAAAAACATTCTGTTCATAAAGGTGCTTGAACAGCTAACAGTTGAAATCACTTACAGTAGCATCATCCTTACGTTGTGTGAAAGCAATAAGCAGACACATGATCACCTTCCTGGCACGTTTTTAACAGGTCCATGCTTTTTTAACTTCTTTGTCAGGACCTGATAGTACCTACTTGTAATTTTAATGAAATACACATTTCTGTAGCCTTTCTCCATCTATGCAGTTCAACAGCTTTGGAGTTGAGAGCTCCTTGGTTTCAAACATAACAAAAAGTGGTTTCTCTGTTAATTCATATTTACACCCTATTATTTTTTTTCCCTAAGACACAAATTCCTTTGGGGTTACGGCAATAATGTTAAAATTAGTAAATTACTAATTTAACCAATAATTTCACACACATAAAAGATAAAGGTAAAACAAAAATTTCCTATCTCCTAGTTCCTATTTATTTATTTATAATTATATTAAATGTATTATCCGTATTTTCACAAGAGGTGAAATGTCAATCGTTTTAGAGCTCAAACATATAAACTGTAAACTAAGGAAACAGGTCTCAGTATAATATTCAATATTTACACAATTCTGCAGAGCAGAGACAAGCTGTCAGATATTTGTTATATTTTATTACAGTATCGTATCTTTCATTTTTATTTGAAATTGAATTCAAGCAGGGTAGCTTATATCCATTTTGCTCCTAATGTTCATTTTCAGCTAAATTTAAAATCCACTAAGGGATTCGAGCTCAATGATGTGTGACAGATTTAAAATGGGTGAAATCTTCCAGATCAGCCATGCATACAGAACCATTCAGTGTTTACTGAAAAACCAGGTGGCTAAACAATATGGGAGTGAACTGGTCATATTTAACAGCAGAAGTTCATTTAAATCTACTCTAATTAAACTCCTGTTACTCAAACACATAAAGACTAAACAAATGAAAAACTTGCAAACAAATTTAATTAAATGAAAATGGATAATCCCTAATTACATACATGACATAATAAATCGTTGGATGGTTTTGCGAATATTTAGAAAGTCTGAATAACACCAGTTGTTCATATAATTATGATTAAAAGAGAATTTTATTCTCTTTTCTGACATTCTGCTATGAGTAAAATATCATATTTGATTTAAGTCTGAATACAGCCATACAGGATATGCACATTCAGTCTTTCCTTTACAGTGTAGAAAGGTGCAAACCACAATTCTGATTAGAAGATTAATTAACACAATGGTGTAACGATTTGAATGCATCAGTAGACCGCGACTGTGACTACAAATGAACTGAGACTACAAATATTCTTATAAGAATATACAATAATATTGTTCAACCCTTCGATTAATTATAATCCTTCATTCATTCATTCATTTTCTATACCGCTTAATCCTGTGTTCAGGGTCGCGGGGGACCTGGAGCCTATCCCAGGAGACTTCGGGCACTAGGCGGGGTACACCCTGGACAGGGTGCCAATCCATCGCAGGGCACACACACATACACTTAATCATGCCAAATAATAATACTGATTAGCTCAAACACAAATCATTTCATAAGACGATATCAAATCCTTACTTCTGTCTTTTACTGAGATCAAACCACTAACAACAAAAAAATGAAAAGCTTTAGCATATTTTACACTGTGTTAAAAATGACCAGGAAGATCAACATTACGGACCATGACATACCCAGAGAAGAGAAGCTAAAATATTAAGAAACACAGAGCAAAGAAAGCTAATAATTTATCATATTATACGCTTTTTTTTAAAACAAATTAGCACAAGTCTTAGATGTCTCCAAAGTATGTTTATGTTCCACCTGAAATACAACTAAGATTATACTCTCTGGTATTTCTTTCTGCTTCACTGCTTTTATAAATGTGTTGTTTCATTGTCTTGTTCTTTGATTAAACCGCCCCGGTCCCACTAGACCTGTAAGTGGACAAGGTATTGCCTGTTTTCACCATTTTGGTCCCTTTAACCTGGGTACAACTCACTCATCAGCACAACTTATTATCATCATTATTGATAATATTGTTGTAACTCAATACCAAATTGCCCGATATTTCATTTGAGTATTCTCGTCAATATATACACAAGTAAAAAAATGAAATAAAGTAAAATTACCATGACCTCTGGCCTACATGTAGTTGTTATGGAGCTTCCTAAATGCATATGATGTGTTAGGTGTGAGTGTGGTGATTTATGCTGTTACTTGCAATTCTCTACATATCCGAGGTTCTTGTCAATTCCCACCATCTCTAAACGCTATGCATGGATTTACTCATGGGTCAAAACTTCCTTGAATACTTGCCCAATTTCTAGACAAGTGTTTCTTTATAAAAAACCCCAGCGGTTGCGTATGTACACTCCACACCCAGTATTGAGCACATGCGCCATTTATGAATGAGGCCCCAGGTGACCATTTTCCAATTTCAGGTTCCAGTTTGGTGAGCCTGTGCCCTGTAGATCAGAATCCTGTTCTTGGCTGAAAGAAGTGGAACTGAATGCGGTCTTCTGCTCTGATCTTTTAGCTGAAGCTTTAAAGTGTTGTGCTTTTTCAGAGGCTTTTCTGCTCACCATGATTATAAAGATGAGATGGATATGAGAGTTACTATAGCGAAGAGGATCTGGCCACAAAAAAAAAAAAAATTTTAAACCCCCCCGAAAAATCTCACATAACTCACAGCTCAGTATATTTTTGGTACCGTAAAGGTAAAATAAAAATACATGAAATTAATTAAAAGAAAACATGCCTATATGTATGGAATATTTTTGCCAGTCTGAATGATGAGCTGTCTCTTCTATTAAGCTGAATTTACCAAATTTACCGAATTATTGGAGAAAATCCACCAGGACTAGTTAAAGCTGTAACTAGGATTGTGTATTCACTTGGATCTCAGACCAAATGTCCTGTTCCAAATAGGACAAACTTCAGGATTACACCTCTACTCACACCAATCACACTGAGATCACATTGTCCCCTATTCTAATGCTTGATGTACAGTAGATATGAACTGAAGCTCTTGACTCATGACTGCATGATTTCATCATCAGGTGACTGGATAATCGCATGAATGTACAAGCGTATACTAAAAATCACCTAATAAAGTGCATATTATAAAGTCTCCTGCTTTGGGTATTACAGTACTTTCATCAGCAACAACCTGTAATTGATGTCTTGACAGGAAATGAGATTGGTCGTTATTATGACAGGAAGTAGAAATGGAAAAAACAAATGGGTAGGGACTGGACTGGCAAAATCAACAGGGGTGAAGCCCTGTTTCAGAGTGATCTCTGGAAAGGTAATGCATGTAACATCTTTTCGAAACAGAGCTCAACACACAATAGCAGAGAGATCATTAAAAAAGCAGCACCTCTACTGTCTGAGGTGATTAAGGAGGTGTGGGATAGCAAAGCCTGGATATGTGCTAACACTGACCAATCAAGCATGTGCTGACAGAAATCAGTGTCTGAGGCAACATTCGAGCTACACTAATAATTACAGACATTGTGTTTACAAACAAAAAAAAATCGATTAAAACTAAACCAAACAGAGCAAGCAGCAAGAAAATTGAGCGTAAACAAAGTTTTGCCCCAGGCGGCATGATGGTGCGGCGGGTCAAGCTCCATGATGGTGCCCTCACAGCTCCAGGGTGCTTAGTTTGATCCTGAGCTCAGGTGCTGTTTTTGCAGACATGGTTTTCTACTGGTTGTTCTGGCTAGGTGGATTATTGGCTGTGAAAATGCATGCTGTTAGCTTGAGCATGTGTTTTTTTGCATCATGGCAGCTTATTAAAGTGCCCCTATTATGCGTTTTCAAATATGATCTTTCATGCAGTGTGTCACATAGCTGTATATGTACATAAACTATCTGCAAAGGTGTGACGCAGACAGTGCACGATAAATGAAGTTTTTGTCTCTTAAAAAAAAACTCGCCTAAACGAGTCGTTAGCAATTCGAATCTTTCTCTGTTACGGATCCACGTCACTACGTAACATATTTGCATAATGTCCGCCCACGTTCTACGTCGCGAACAACTTGCCCGTTATCTTACAATTAATGTTACCACACTCTTTTTAACATATGACACTTACCACTGAGAAACGTCCTGCTCCAGTCATGCTTGCGAAACAGTTTCTTGTCGATGTGCCACTTCAACCATTTCATTGTCAGACTCCAGCTCGAATTGATACAGTAAAACCGATGCCATCTTTTCTATGTATTGACGGGTCTCCAGAGCTGTCATTCAGTTATGGTAATGGGCGTTTCGTTTTCCGGCACACGCTGGAGCGGTAGATCAATCATAAAGGACCACGCCATCTGACCAATCACAGCAGTGAGGGCTCACGGAAAGGAGGGGTTTAGACAGACTGAATCTTCGAACTGCTTCACACGAGTCGTTTACGAATCATTTAGAAATGGGGTAAAATTAAATAAATTTTTGGAGAAAACGAAAGTGTTTTTTGACCTTGTATACATGTAAACCTGTTTTAAAAGACTCATTAAGCAATATTAGCAACCTTTAAAATGGCATAATAGGGGCACTTTAACATTTGTCATAAAAATAATTATATTGTATTATATTGTAATATATTTTTGTATGTGCTCCTTTAGACATTACAAAAGTAATGGTATACAGCACTCACTGTTCACTTTATTAGGTACACATTCCGGCAGTTATCTAATGTTGCGGCATGACAACGCAGATACAGAGAGGGTACAGCTTCAGCTAATCTTCAAATCGGACATCAGAAAGAATAAAAAGTATGGCATCTGTAACTTTGATTGTTGCTCCCAGAGAGGCTGGTTTGAGAATTTCAGAAATTGATTTTCTAAAGAGATTTTCACACACAACACCTGCTGGAGTTTACACAGAAAGGTGTGAAAAACAACAACAAAAAAACAAAACCTCGTGCATGTGGCGGGTCAGAGGAGCATGACCAGATTGGTTTGAGATAACACGACCTCTGTTCTAACTCAAATAAACACTCTTAACAGCATCTCCGAACTCGCAACAGATCAAACTTTATGGTGGATGCGCTAAAAAAGCAGAAGAGCTTTCAAGTCTCATCAGATTCCACTTTGTCAGATCTGAGCCTATAACCGGCACAGTCTCATCAAAACTGGATAGCTGAAGAATAAAAATAAATCTACTTCTATAAATATCCTGAAAGATGACCATTTACTGTATATTCATATATAGACTGTCTGGATTTTTATTACACAAAAACAAATAGAATTTTTTTATTTTTTTTTAAGAAAACCAACCTGTTTACAGCTTTAACCAAAAGAAGCTTAGTCGATCGTGTTGCTGTTAGTAAGGTGGATTGCCAAAAAAAAAAAAAAAGTGGAGAGGGGTTATTGTGTAAGCTCAGTTGTGTTGACGTCGCAGTGTTCAACCGATTCAAAAAGGGGCTTCGTGGGGTGAAACAAAACAATCCATCAGAATCAATTCTTCATTCTGCATTATCAGAGAGCTATTAAGATGGCTTTTCACAAAGGGGTGTGAGAAGAAATCTTTTTTTTCCTCTGAAGCAATTGGAATATTAATGTATAGTTAGAGACAATATGAGTCCAGCACAGTGAGCTGGCGTGTGATCAGCATGTCATTAGTAGCCTATTAAACACAAAGGGACAACTTGTTTCAAAAACAGATGTGTGCAAAGTACACCAGGGACATCTACTGGAAGAAGACATTTTCAAACGAGCAGAACAAAGTCCATTTTTATATATACACTACCGAACTATTCTCCAGGAAGCCGTTATTCTTTTGGGCTGCAACTTGCTTATTAAAAAAAAGCCAGTAAATACAGTAGATGTTATACTGTACATTTAAAACCATAAAGCAACCACACTGAAATCGAGGTCATAGGTTACAGTAGCTGTACTAATTGAAGTCGCTGTCACTGAATGAGCCACCATTTTTCAAACAGGAGCGGTCTGAACTCAAGTCATGAGGAAAATTCCAATTATTCTTGCTCATCTTCGGCACGCTCTTTGAACCACCGTTTCATCTTAAGTTCGAAATTATTGTTTACAGTAGCTGGAGTGCAATTATTCATTTATGCCACTGGCGGAGGAGGGATTGGAGTTATTAAACTGTAAACGCTTCATACCTCGCGATACTCACAATATTCATGAGGGTGAGCAGGTAATTCTGTACATGCTCCTTTCCGTGAAAGCGCACCACCGAGTCGTCGACGCCGAGAAGCACCTCGATGTTATAGTCATCATCTCCAGCGTGCCTGCGTCTCCTGGATGTGTGGTTCAGTTGTTTGCCGATGTTGTCTAGTGCGTCTGCGACGTTAAGCTCTGGCTCTGTGAAGAGGAAAAAAATATATATAATTTTTTTTTTTTTGCACGATGAGTCACACAAGACTAAATCATGCTTATTACATGTTGCTTTAGGAGACGAGTTTCGATGATTCACTCACGATAAACAGCCTCTCTCTGGAATACAATTAAGTGGCTGTGAGTGCTTCACATAATTCATCAGTTTATAGGCCACTGGCCCTCATGAGCATGGGCACTACAGCTCATTAACAGCTCGAGTGGCTCACGGTTTGGGTTTTAACTCTTACAGTGAAGGGATTGTGAGGCGCATTCCTCTGCTCGTGCATCCCATCATTACATACGCATTCTTGCGCTGCCTGCCACCCAAAAGTGTAAACATAATTTCTGAGGTTTCACTTCAAAGAAGCACGACTTCCCCTGCGCTCGAGACTCACACAGGTTGTGTGTGTGTGTGTGTGTGTGTGTGTGTGTGTGTGCTTTGTGCGTGTGTCCCCGCTCAGGCAACCTGGACTGCTCTTGTTCAGAAACTTGCTCCTGTGGGGGTTTCTAGGCTGGCGCAACAGAGAAGTAAAGATAAAAAAACGAAAAAAAAACGAAAAAAGATGCCCAGCCAGCCAGCACTAACTTCTAAAAATTAACAATGATGGCAGCTGGTATGGGCAGAGTGCCCGGAAATGGAAATATACCAAGTCCTAGAAGTAGTAGGATTTCTTTGGCACATCAAAAAGTCACCCTCCTACACAGGTGCTAGTGCTATGTGACTCTGCTGCGCGGACTGCACAGGTCAGGACAGATTTTTCAGCGTTAATAATGTAAGAACCATAAAATACGTGCTTAGCAATTAGCTGTGCTTATCTATTTTTCATTTGCCATGGAGCTTAATTTCAAACTAATTGCCCCCACTGTGTTTGCAGCAATTCTCATTAAAAAATTTTTTTATAAAAATACAGTGGTGTACAAAAGTCTGAGACCACACAATATGCTTCTGTTTGCTGATATTTTTCAATGTAACAAAGATTTATCACAAATGAGATAATCAGCAGTAACCTGAGTTAAAAGCATATGTACATTAGCTTTATGGTTCTTTAATATCTAGCACATACCCTTTTTTGCTTAAATGCTTTAACACAACACCTGATCAGATAAATCTCATTAGTGTGTCATTTGAACACATGCAAGTAATAAGAGTCAGGGAAAGCGTGACATTCCGTACCAAAGTGTCACGTTTGTTAGATGTTGGACTGTGGGCATGGTGTTGAGGCATAGGCGCAGAGGGGGATGAGGTGCAACAGTCTTTTAATAATAAACAAACAAGAACAAAGGAAGTTGGCTTGAACGTGGAGCAAAATACAAACAGAACTCAAAACACTTATACAGACTAGGGATTACATAATCTAATACAATACAGACATGGGATACAAACCGGACGAGACAAGACACACTAAACAGACTAGACGATTAAACACAGGGGACTATACATGCAAGGGGCTAAACACACAAGACAGGCTTATCTAGGACTACTAGCTGTTATGCACATTAGCTGCTAAGCTAGCTAGTAGCTAAACAGACTAATTGCTAAACAGGCTAGTCCCCAGAGACCCAAGGGCTGAACAGACTAGGTAGACAGCAGACTAGGAATGAAACAGACCAAGAACTCTAAAGCTTAGTGGCTAAACAGGTCAGTACCTAAACAGACTAAGAGCTAATCAGACGATGAGACTAGACAGACGAAGATCTAAGCAGGTTAGTAGTGCACTGGTTAGTATTTATACAGACTAACAACTACACATGCAAAGGAGGTTACTCACACATGATGGTAAAAACAAAAGGCTAATTCTCCTAGCAGCTAATCCTGCTAGGAGACACAGAGACAAACTAAATTAAGACAAATATAAACTTAACTTAAAGCTCCAGAAACCAAAAGGCCAACTATAATTCAACAAACTAAAAAACAACCAAACAGACAAAAAAACCCAGACAAAACAAAACCCACTTAACAGAAATGAAATGAATGCTCAACCCAGTTTTCTTCTTCTTCTTCTCTGGTTTCTGGCGGGTCGCAACCAACTTCATAGGTGCATATCGCCACCTACTGTACCGGGGTGTGTAATATCAAGGTTTTTGTTCTTCAGTTACAAAAAAAACAAATAAAAAATAAATAAATAAATAAATAAATAAAACAGCGATGATTGCATTATCCTGTTTATATTTTCACTTCTAACCCTGTACTTTTAAGAAATGTAAGCACTGCTCTACTACTTTCCCTCATTTTCTCCCACGTCCCTAGAATCCCTTGCAAGCTCCATTCTCTCTCCATTTCATATATTTTATCTTGTAGTATATTCCTCTCTGCATTATATTTTTTACACCATAAAATAACATGCTCAACATTTTCAGAGACATTACAAACATCACATTTATCTGTACTGCATTTACCCATCAACCCAGTTTTCCAGAACACCCAGCTATTTATAACATGACTAATGAGCTATCAGGTGAGCACCTGACCGAGGTGCTTTCTGGGAAACTGAGTCTACCAACAAAAACTACAAACACAAACCATTGCCCTCTAGTGGGCAACCCTCACACAAAGTTAAATATTACAAGTGTGCTTACATTTTAACAGTCATCAAAAATGAGAAAGCATCCTCAGTAAATACTGAACAGTGAAGATGTTGCACCATAATCAAAGTTTAATATATTTATTAAAAATAAATTAAACTTTGATTATTTCCACATACACTACCAGTTTGGTCTTTCCTAATTTCTGTTTCTTTCTACATTGCAAAACAATGCTGAATGCATCCAAAATATACAGTACTCTCCTTTGATATTGAAATGTTTCTGCTACTTATCCTTTATAACGGCTCTAATCTGAGGTGCTGTTTGCTAATTGGCGGCTTTTAAATGACCTTCTCATCTGCAGCAGAGGTAAGTTTTAATCTTGCTTTCCTGGCATTAGAGCCAGTTTCATCATGGTGCTGGATGGGTTTTTGCAAATGCACTTGACAATGCCGTCCAATGCAAGAACTATTCCAAAACAGCTGCTTTAGACTGTTGTTGATGTTCTTTTTACATAATTAACCAATGCCATACAGGTACGTGTTATTTCATAGTTTTAAAAAATATCAATCTAGTGTGGGTCCAATGTGTTTTATCAAGTCCAACATCAACACAGCTGTCTACCAGGAGAAACACTTCATGTTTCTGACTTGCATTGTTCTGGAATGTAGAAAATAAATCCAAACTTGTGTCCAAACTTTTGACTGGTACCATCAGAAAAAAGGAAGGCAAAAGATCACCTGTACACCAGATTTTCTGCATAGTCTCAGACATTTGGACCCCCTGTGTTTCTATTCTATTCTGAGGCCAAAAAAGAATGGGCTAAATGTTGAATTGTTAAACAACGTGGGACTGGATTTCATTCTGTTCACGCTGTTTTATTTACCTTTGGAAAATGGGGGTTGATCGACTTCCCGCGCATAAAACCCCAGATTAACAAGCGCCTCTTTGAAGGCCAAAGCTGGTTCTTTTGTCTGCTTACTAGAATCAGCAATTGAGATTGAACAGCATGCTAGTAACCAACAATTTAATGAGCGGGGTAAAAGACGCTGTATAAGGGTGTTTACGTTGCACGCTTTAGACATGGCGCTGGAAAATAAAGGCAGAAGCAGCAGTCTAAATCACCGTTTACTGGCGGAACGCTTTATAAGCATGCAAAAGCACCACAGTAAGTGTAACAAGCTGAGCTGGCAAGCCATAATCTCCACAGGATGGAGTGAAACGATACAGAGTTTTACTGGATGCACTCATTCTGTGCTTCGGTTACATGAATTATATGCAAACTGTATTGATCTCAGTGTTTAAACACTGTGCTTGAAGATCTGACTCTACAGATCAAAGGTGTCAAGAGCCAAAACAATCTGAGCTACTAAAGTAAAATGTTCACACAAAATCCATTTACACAGAGCTTCCTCCTCCTCCTCCTCCTCCTCTGATAGGTTCTTTATGCCAAATGCTTTGCCCACGAGGATACGGACATAGAAGCTATTCAACAACTCGTTATGCATAATTCGGAAGTCTTTCTGGTGCTCTTTGTGAGTGCTAATGAGGAGAGCTGTCATATTTCAGAATGGAGGAAGATACATGTGTGCATGTTTGGCCAGAGGGAGAGTGTCAAAGAGGCACATACTACTGCATAATTAATACATCATTTTCCATAAAGTGATCGATCTATCTATCTATCTATCTACACTACCGTTCAAAAGTTTGGGGTCACTTGCAAATTTCTTTGTTTTTGTTTAGTGATTTATTTTCTACATTCTACAACAATACTGGGGATTTCAAAACTATAAAATAACACATACAGTGGGAGCCACACCAAATAGCCGCGACAGTGTGGCTGAAGTGTGAATGGCGTGTGAATGGCCTTTGCACGCCGTAATCCCCCCTCCTTTTTCTGGCCGAAAGGCGTGTCAAGATTTCACAGTAAACACGCCCATTCAAGCCCTATTTATTCATTTACCTGGTGCCACCACTAGATGGCGCTTCGTTCTCAAGAACACATTAAAACAAGCCAGCTGCGCTGAGTTGCAATCACGTGATTTTAACAACCCGCCTCCACCCCCGCCGAACTGACGCTACCAAACTACAGAGATGAAGATGGCGGCTTAACGGACTATTCGTGGTAAGTGATGTTTTATTTTATAAAATGTGTTTGGGGTAGTTTACAGTTTATTTCCCAGTTTAGTTTTTTATTGGCTGTTTTAAATATCACTGGCAGCACCAGCAGCGGTCAGATGTGACTTTAGAGAACTTAATGATCTGTTTACCAAGTCTGGAGTTAATATTACAGCTTACTGTCAGTGTCACACACTCACAATGTCACTCCACTTTACCTCAAAAACATGCTCAAGCTTCGACAATACTATTAATGTCCCTATTGCAAGAGCTGCACTACCCGATGAAGAGTGTTTGTGTTCTCTGTAAATACTGAGAGAATCTCACCGCGTGTTGTCTGGATAAATTCAGCGGTTATTTATTCTCTGGTTAAGAGTTAATCTGCAGGTTATTTCTGTGACTGTAATATAATGTGATGCAGTTGATGAGGGACACAGACTGAGGGGAGCTGTACAGGAGCTAGTAACGCTCATAACCCGGTTTATATTTTATACACTTTGTCCGGGACTTTCCGCAGTAGCGCGAGCGCTTAGTTAAAGAGCTGAATAACAACACAGAAGTGTTTATCAGTTAAGGAGGGGGAGGTGTGTGTGTGTGTGAGGGGCTTCAGTAAGTTATAGTTTGGCTTCAGGGATGAACTAATGCTCATATACGAGTGTTATATCGCTTAACTTATTTGTATGAGAAGCGCATTAAGTAAATTCCCGGTTAATTTAATGCAGACGATAATACAGACAGTCACTGGTTAACACTAACACTGTTCACTGGTTAACACTAACACTGTTCACTGGTTAACACTAACACTGTTCACTGGTTAACACTAACACTGTTCACTGGTTAACACTAACACTGTTCACTGGTTAACATTAGCACAGGCAGTTTATTTACATTACAGAATCCCCAAAGCAGTACTTTACACACTCTGTGGTAAATAGGTTTATTAATATATTTTATTTTTATTAGAACTATATGTTCTGTGAAGTTTATTTGTCTTTGTCCTGACTAAATTCTCCTGTTGTCTTTAAGCAGAGCTCCGCTGTGGAGGATTGGGGGGTCAGACGGCTGACGGCTGGACTTTTGGAGCTACAGGACTGGAGGAGCCTGAACAAGCTGTTGAGGGAGCTGTAGGAGGGATGACGTCACAGTCCGACAGCTTTAGAATGATGTTTGATCAGGTCTACTGTATATTCTGAACATAGAACTGCAAAATGTCTGATACAGTACTTTGGGGGAAACAAAGACTTCAACTGTTCCATGTTTAATAGTTTTGATATTTGAAAAATTAATATTTTAATGTAAAAGGACTATAGATAGAGACTTATAAGCAGCTGGTGTATCCGGGTAGTTTAATGAACTTTAAGCAAAAAGACAACATGTATTCATCTGTTTTATATAAATTACTGTTTTAACTTTGACTAGTTTTGGAAGAATAAATTGAATTGTTAAAGTCATGTTTTGCGTGTTTTAATTTTGGGGGATTGTTTGGGTATTTAAAAATTGTTTAGTTGAACCAACAACTTCAATGGGCAAAAAATGGGACACAACTTTGTTTTAAATAGTCAAAGAGTTGGGCTGAAAATAATAATAATAATAATTATTGATCATAGAAACAAATGAAACCAGTTAAACACTTGATTATATGTGTTTGTGATTGTGACCCATAATAATTTTTTCTCAGTATAAATAAATGTTTTGGGTTTTAAGAACTCCAAAAGAGCAACGACAAACTTGGTATTCTCCATTGCGGTTTCTCACCTTCCGCTCCTGAGTATGACATGGTGTTAATTGCTCTGTGTGTGTGTGTGTGTTTTTGGTGGGGGGATGGGTGTGTGTGTGTTTTCGGCTGTTCAGCAGTTCTAAACACAAGCACAGTTTTTGTCCTTAACTAAAATACTTCAATACGTTAATAATGAATTTATTTTGCTGAATAAGGTAAAATGTTTAAACCAAACCAGTAAGTTAAGTAAGTGTTCCATACATTAAAGTACTGTGTATAACCAAGTGCCCTAGCAAACACAGTTACAGTACAGTTTACAGTACAAACAGAGTGTGTGCGCTGGGGGTATTGGAAGGTGAGTGAGAATACTCATTTACAAGACAAAAGACGGTCAGAGGCAGCGCCGTTCTAGACCAGACAACACGGGGTGGGGGGAGGGGGGCATCATGTTCGAGCACTGTTTTTACCTGACCTTACTGTATAGTAACAGTATTGTATTTGCTGAATTGTGTTGAGGCACGCAAACCCCCAGACCACAATAAGGTGGCAATCCCTCAGGGGAAAAAAAAAAAAATATATATATATATATATAATAAAATATCCTTAGTCCAGATTTTATCAATCAATGACATAACATTTATCTAAGCTGGATGGTAAAATTCTCAAAAATGTTTAACCTAAAGTAAGACTTAACACACTATAACTAAAATATTTACAAAACTGAAAGGTTGTCTTATGAATAATAAAAAATACAAACTAAATTAAAACAGATGGGCTGTTGAACAGATCATAATATGTTTTATGTTTTCTGATTATAAATGATAGATGGGTTGATTTTAGAAAGGCTAAATGAAATAGCTAGTTTTTGGTCATGTCAGTCCAGTAACTATACTATGTAAAAGTAATTATAATATGAATTAATTAAGGGCAGGACCTAACCTAATGTTAATAATTTACACCATGATAACATTAGTATTCGTGTTTTTGTATATATTTTTAAATGTTCAAATGAACGTTTCAGAGTATATAATTTGTCGTGTCATCTGTGATTGAGACCCATGAGTTAAATTGAAATATTTTTTATAGGTAGTAAGCCAGGTTTTAGTAACCTTGGATAAATCAGCATGAAAACCCTCTCTCGCGCACGCGCTCTCACGCTGTCTCTCGCACTCACACACACACACACACACACACACACACTGTACACACACAGACACACACAAATAATACATGAAATCGCATAAAACCAAATGAAACTAGGGTAAAAATATGAGCAGTAAAATACAGTAGTATCCTGTAGGTGATTCCTGTCCTGTGATAACAGGCACTAATACTCTAGAACTGTTTACTTCTGTTAGTTTTGTTTTCAAGTGTGAATGTTTATGGGGATTAAATCTGTCTCTGCTGCTGCATCTATACACCGTTGTGATAAGTGATTGATGCCCCATCAGATCTTTAATGTGGGACATTATGCTGGTTAAATGACTAAAGACACACTGATCCGTATGGACAGATATTTGTTCCAGATATTATGCGCCATTAATCAATTTGTTATGCCAATTTGACTTTCAGCGAAAACATCAAAAATATAACGAAAACAAACCAAAGCAGAAGTTACATTTTAAGCTTTACTTTCAAATTCAAATTTGATTTGTCACATACACAGCGCGATACACAGTAAAATGCTTTGGGTGCTTTAGGTGAGACTCGAACTCGGCATTGCTTCACCTGGACCGCTTTATAAGTGTCACGCGCTAACCGATTGCGCCACGGGAGCCACACGGAAGATGGTCTTGTCAGAGTATCCTCTCTCTCTCTCGTGCGCACACACACACACACATGAAATTGCGTAAAAACCAACGAAATATAAGCAGTAAAAAAAAAATCAGTAAAAATACATTAGTATAACAGGCGCTAACCCTCTGGAACTTTTTTACTATTGTCTCCAAGTGTTTATGGGGATTTAATCTGTCTCTACGGCCGCATCCATTCACAGTTGTGATAAGTGATTAATGCCCCATCAGATCTTTTGACGGGGGAGCATTATGCATGATTAAATGACTAAAGAAATACTGATCCATATGGGCAGATATTTGTTCCAGGTTGCATGCGGCATTAATTGCATTAATTGCCTCTTATGCCACTTGTAGACTATCAGTGAAAAAATCAGCGAAAACATCATCAAAAATATAACGAAAACAAACCCAAGCAGACGTTACATTTTGAGCTTTACTTTGCAGCAAAATATTATCTATCAGTATATTAAATGGAACTAGGTAAAATACACAGTAATATAAAATACTGTACACAGCCCGCGCTTTTATTCCGTACCTACAATGATCGGTATAGACAAATTACAGCCGCTACCGTGTCTTTAAGGATAATTTCAGGATGTCTTAAAAATATTTCACTAACTAATTTTATTAATTCATTATTAAATAATAAATAGCATAATCATCATGGGCTGTGTATTGAGTGATTTAACAAATCTGTTTTATTAATCGGTTTGTTGTTGTTGTTTTTTCATCTATTTATGAAACTATGTTGACAATACAAGAACTGTCTGTATATTAAAGATACGGTATTGGGCTTCCTGGACACTGCAGTTAACTGTGCCAGTCAATGCTCCATCTGGCGGAATTATACGGCATTGCAACCATCTTTTTAGAAAGCGCATGGGGGCGTTTATGGGGCGGGGCATCGTTAACTGCGTCATCGCGGGGGATCACATTCCATGCACGAAGCCTTCATGGAACTGCCACGGAGCGGTCATGCTCCAGGCGGCTGTTTGACGTGGCTCCAGGTCCCCGCGACCCTAAATACAGGATAAAGCGGTATAGAAGATGAATGAATGAATTAATTCTACAACAATACTGGGGATTTCAAAACTATAAAATAACACATGTGGGATTAGGTATACGTAACAACAACAAAAACAACAGTTAGTTGTTATTTTAAGACAGGGAGGTCGGCCTTTCTGTAATAGTTCTTGCAAGAACAGTATTGTCAAGTGCATTTGCAAAATTCGTCAAGCACCATAATGAAACTGGCTCTCATGAAGGCCGTCCCAGGAGGGCGAGACCAAAACCTACCTCTGCTGCAGACGAGAAGTTCATTCAGAGTTATCAGCCTGAAAAATGACCAATTAACAGCACCTCAGATTAGAGGCGTTATGAAGTCTTTACAGAGCAGAAGTAACAGACACATCTCAATATCAACTGTTCAAAGGAGATTAATGCATTTTTTGGATGCTTTCAGCATTCCTTTACAATGTAGAAAGAAATAAAAATCAGGAACCATCATAGAGTTAGAAAGTGACCCCAAACTTTTGAACGGTAGAGTATACAGTATATCTATCTATCAGCTGGCTGTCAGTCAGTAGGATGTGAGACATTCATTCATTTTCTATACCGCTTAATCCTGTGTTCAGGGTCGCGGGGGACCTGGAGCCTATCCCAGGAGACTTCGGGCACTAGGCGGGGTACACCCTGGACAGGGTGCCAATCCATCGCAGGGCACACACACATACACACACTCACACACCCAATCACACACTACGGGCAATTTAGGAACGCCAATTAGCCTAACCTGCATATCTTTGGACTGTGGAAGGAAACTGGAGTACCCGGAGGAAACCCACCAAGCACGGGGAGAACATGCAAACTCAGAGACGGGAATCGAGCCTGGCCGGGGAATCGAACCCAGACCCTGGAGGTGCAAGGCGACAGTGATAACCACTACACCACCGCGCCGCCCGGATGTGAGACAGTGATGTTAATTTGTTAATTTTCATTGCACATTTTTATCATTGTACTATAATATTTAAACTTTTAAAGCATTTTTTGTGAGGGAATCCACACATACGTAGGGTCGTATGGTGCAACTCGAAAAATTTGAATATCAATAGTAACATAATTTTCTTTCTTAATAAAATTTTTTACATGTAACGTTAATTATTTCAAGCTTTTCTGTTTTAATTTGGATAACTACAACGTACAGCTCCCAAAAAAGAACTCCTATACCTCAAAATATTTGAAAATGTATTTATTTTGCATTTGAGTACATTTCTGTTCATACATCTCTTATTCTGGTTCAGTAGCTGCATAGGGAAGAGAAGACCGCTGACTTTACTTTACAGATTATAATTGACACTCTCCACAAAGAGCGTAAGAGACAGAAGGTCATCGCTGAAAGGGCTGGCTTTTCGTTGAGTGCTGTATCGAAGCATGTTCATGGAAAGTTGACCGTAAGGGAAAAGTGCAATAGAAAAAGGTGAACAAACAACAGGGATGACGGCAGCATTAGAAAAATTGTCAAGCAAAGCCGATTCAAGACCTTGGAAGAGCTTCACAAAGAGTGGAGTGATGCACAGATGTCTTTAGGAAATGGTCTACAACTGTTACAGTATATTCCTAGTACCAAGCCACTCCTGAACCAGAGACAATATCAGAAGCATCTTAACTGGGCTAAGGAGAAAAACAACTGTGCAAGTCCTCTTTTCAGATCAAATCAAATGTTGCATTTCATTTGTAAATCAAGTTCTCAGAGTCTGGAGGAAGAGTGGAGAGGTACCGACTCCAAGTTCCTTGAAGTCCGGTATTGAGTTTCCACAGTCTGTGATAATTTGAGGTGCCATGTCATGTGCTGGTGTGGGTCCAATGTGTTTTATCAAGTCCAACATCAACACAGCTGTCTAGCAGGAGAAACACTTTATGTTTCTGACTGCTGACAAGCTTTATGGAGAGGCCCAAAAAATTTTTTTTACGCAAGGCAAACTCACCTGACTTGAACCCCTTAGAGAATCTATGAGGTCAAGAGAGAGAGAGAAAAGAAACACCCGACCCAGTAATGCAGACGAGATGAAGGTTGCTATCAAAGCAACCTGGTCTTTAATAATGTCTGAGAAAGGCCAGTGGCTGATTATCTAAATGCCATGTGAATCATTTGTAATTGATCTTAGGAAATATCGCAATTATTTTTTAAATACTGTATTTTTGAGTTTCATGAGCTGTAGCTGCATCAGCCTGATCATCTGTCATCATCTCCACCGGTTTCTCACTGGTTCATGCCTTAAGTTGGATCTTGTTATGAGTGAATGATTCATAGGTCACTGTGTGGCATAACAAGTAAATGAGAGACCAAAAGAAAAGTTCTTCAGGAATCCTGGAACACTTCAAGACTTCATGAAGGACTTTTTTTACCTCTTATTTTCAGTGATATTTGGAAATGAAATATCTAGAAATTAGGGGTGGCTCAAGACTTGTGTATGTGTGTGTGTGTGTGTGCGTGCGTATGTGTGTGTGTGTGTGTGTGTGTGTGTGTGTGTGTGTGTGTGTGTGTGTGTGTGTGTGTGTGTGTGTGTGTGTACAAGCTGAAAAAAATATTCTGTGCATGGGTCACAAGGGTTTAAAAAAATAATATTATGCTGAAAAAGTTTTGTCAACATCAGTGCAAATATTAAAATGCCATACATCCACCTCCATAGTTTTTAAAAAAAATTATAAATTAGCCTGCAATTATGTTTGTTGGTGTAATTTAGTATATAGTATGCAATAATAGCAATAATAAGCAATAATATGTTGATTGTGTTTTATTTGATTATTTGTCCTTTGATTGTGTTTTTGAAGTGAGTCACTGACAGCAACTTAAAACAAGGGGGAAAAAGTTTACGATGCTTCATCAGCACTTCGACCCCTCGCTTCAGTAGTCAGCAACAGTTCCCTTTAATAGAAATTCTTGACTGCTGGGGTTTTAACTTAAACAGCAGCAATAGACTGAAAAATCCTTTCTCTTGGCGTCAGCATTCTCTTAAAGTTCATCGAATGCATTTAGTTCACTGCTGGCAGCTGCTTCCCAGCGAGTAGTTTTGCTTCACTGATCATGTGACTGAAAGAACAATGTGATTGTTTTTTTTTTTTTTTTTTGGATATCACATTTTGTGATGAAATTCAATCCTTCACTGTCATGTTTTGCCAGAAACATCTAAGTTTAAAGCTTCTTAAAGAAGGATATACTGTATAGTAATGTGAGCCTGAGGAAAATAATGAAAGTCATCATCTTCAACACACACTTCAATACATACAACTTTAAAATTGAGCAGCTCAAGCCTGAAAGTCATCAAGTTATATTTTTACAATCTTTGAGGTGAGATTGGAACCCCCAACCTCCAGGCGATGCAACCACCACTAAGCCAACATGTTGCCCTGTTATAATACATGATATTCTTCTTCTTTGTCTTTCGGCTGTTAGCTTTCAGTGTCGCCACAACGAATCATCTGCCTCCAGCTAACACTATCCTCTGCATCCTCTTCTCTCACACCAACTAACTTCATGTCCTCTCTCACCGCATACATAAATCTCCTCTTTGGTCTTCCTCTAGACCTCCTGCCTGGCAGTTCCAATCTCAGCATCCTTCTACCGATATACAGATCTGGAGATTATATTCACAATCTCTCCTCTGGACATGTCCAAACTAGGGCTGAAACGGTTCCTAGAGTATTTCGATTACATAAAATGTAAATAGATTACAAAAAATGATCGAGGCAAATTATCAGCGAGCCAAGAGAAGAAGAAACCAGGAAGAGAAAATGACAGAAATTGTCAGTAAACGCTTATATGTTATACCTGAGCTGTAGATGTTGAAACTTTTAGTTGTGAAAGTTTAGTTGCACACCTTAGTGTTTTTGTATAATTATTTACAGTGGTGTGAAAAACTATTTGCCCCCCTCCTGATTTCTTATTCTTTTGCATGTTTGTCACACAAAATGTTTCTGATCATCAAACACTTTTAACTATTAGTCAAAGATAACACAAGTAAACACAAAATGCAGTTTTTAAATGAGGGGTTTTATTATTTAGGGAGAAAAAAAATCCAAACCTACATGGCCCTGTGTGAAAAAGTAATTGCCCCCTGAACCTAATAACTGGTTGGGCCACCCTTAGCAGCAATAACTGCAATCAAGCGTTTGCGATAACTTGCAACGAGTCTTTTACAGCGCTCTGGAGGAATTTTGGCCCACTCATCTTTGCAGAATTGTTGTAATTCAGCTTTATTTGAGGGTTTTCTAGCATGAACCGCATTTTTAAGGTCATACCGCAACATCTCAATAGGATTCAGGTCAGGACTTTGACTAGGCCACTCCAAAGTCTTCATTTTGTTTTTCTTCAGCCATCCAGGGGTGGATTTGCTGGTGTGTTTTGGGTCATTGTCCTGCTGCAGCACCCAAGATCGCTTCAGCTTGAGTTGACGAACAGATGGCCGGACATTCTCCTTCAGGATTTTTTGGTAGACAGTAGAATTCATGGTTCCATCTATCACAGCAAGCCTTCCAGGTCCTGAAGCAGCAAAACAACCCCAGACCATCACACTACCACCACCATATTTTACTGTTGGTATGATGTTCTTTTTCTGAAATGCTGTGTTACTTTTACGCCAGATGTAACGGGACACGCACCTTCCAAAAAGTTAAACTTTTGTCTCGTCGGTCCACAAGGTATTTTCCCAAAAGTCTTGGCAATCATTGAGATGTTTTTAGCAAAATTGAGACGAGCCTTAATGTTCTTTTTGCTTAAAAGTGGTTTGCGCCTTGGAAATCTGCCATGCAGGCCGTTTTTGCCCAGTCTCTTTCTCATGGTGGAGTCGTGAACACTGACCTTAATTGAGGCAAGTGAGGCCTGCAGTTCTTTAGATGTTGTCCTGGGGTCTTTTGTGGCCTCTCGGATGAGTTGTCTCTGCGCTCTTGGGGTAATTCTGGTCGGCCGGCCGCTCCTGGGAAGGTTCACCACTGTTCCATGTTTTTGCCATTTGTGGATAATGGCTCTCACTGTGGTTAGCTGGCGTCCCAAAGCTTTAGAAATGGCTTTATAACCTTTACCAGACTGATAGATCTCAATTTCTTTTGTTCTCATTTGTTCCTGAATTTATTTGGATCTTGGCATGATGTCTAGCTTTTGAGGTGCTTTTGGTCTACTTCTCTGTGTCAGGTAGCTCCTATTTAAGTGATTTCTTGATTGAAACAGGTGTGGCAGTAATCAGGCCTGGGGGTGACTACAGAAATTTAACTCAGGTGTGATAAACCACAGTTACGTTTTTTTTTTAACAAGGGGGGCAATCACTTTTTCACACAGGGCCATGTAGATTTTGAGTTTTTATTCTCCCTTAATAACGTAAACCTTCATTTAAAAACTGCATTTTGTGTTCCATTATGTTATCTTTGACTAATAGTTAACGGTTTTTGATGAGCAGAAACATTTAAGTGTGACAAACATGCAAAAGAATAAGAAATCAGGAAGGGGGCAAATAGTTTTTCACACCACTGTATTTCAATGTGTGCCTCAGTTTAAAGTGACTTAAAGTAATTTTTTTTAGTTTTTGAATCTGAGAAAAGGCTTTAAAATATGAATGTATGGCAGTGTATATAATAGGGAGCACTTAATTCATCCCAGTCAACTTTAAGACCCCTATCTCATCCACGTGGTTTCTTGCGGTGGCCGGAAGTACGGTTCATCATGATTCAGCGCGAGTTTTGGTGCTGCAATTACGTTTCTATCTTTCCGCGCGAAAAATGAAAATTTTTTTAACATGTTTAATTTTTTCGGCGGTCCTCGCGGAAGCTTGCAGAACCTCGTTGAACATCGCCGGGCAATCGTGGAAGTTCACGGTGCCTAACACCGCATCTCACCGCGAGTCAAACCGCATAGGTGAGATAGGGGTATAAGCTATTCCGTGTATTGTGAATAATGACAATGTTTACAGTATTTTTGATGAAATGCAGAATGCATTTAAAAAATAAAAGATTTTTCTAAAAAAAAAAAAAAACAATTAATCTTTGTTTCTCTTATATATTTTACACTGCTGTTTAATTAAGCTGAAGTAAATTTTTCTCTGATTACTCGATTAATCTATTAAATTTTTGGTAGAATATTCCATTATTAAAATATTCGATAGCTACAGCTAGGGGTGGGCGATATAACCAATCTTCTATCACGGTAGAAGCAATTTTCTACCTCGATAACGATATATATCACAATATAGCAATTTGTATGTGAAAATGCATAAACAAAAATTAAAACACAAAGAAACTGTTTTGCATAATGTAATTCTATTTAAACTGGGAATTGCTGAAGTTTGCCGCATTTTTTTACTTTGGCCATATTCGATTGGATGTGTAACAAACCTAATGTGAATTTGTTATATTGTGCTAATGTTAGATGCACAGGTGCTCGTGAGGTGCATATGTGTTTGTGAGGTTATTATCCCCTCGGGGCTTGCCGTACAAGGGCAAAAGGCGCATGCGTACTTCCTGCTCTAGAGTGTTTGTTTTTGTGAATAAAGGAGAATAAACAGTTGATAAGGATTTTGTGTTCTCTCGTTTTTATTGTTTTTACACCCGATTGAACCAAATATCTGCGCGGCCCAGTGGACAGCGCAGCGCGACTATCTGGATAGAGCAGAAATGATCTGGTTTATTTGCGCAGCCCGGTGGATCGCGCAGCGCGGCTCGAAACAAAACCTGCGCGACTCACTGTTTTTTATTTAAAAACAATTTATTTAAAATGTCAGGACTGTTTAATATTGTTTACGCCTTGCCATGCCTGGTTTGTACGTGCGTATCCCAGTGGGGTAAAATATATTTTGATGGCTGGCGCGGTTTATTTCTATCAGCGTCGCGCAGGTTTGTGATTCGAGCGGCACTGCTCAAGTTGGTCCGCCCTGCGCGATCCACCGGGTCTGGATATTTGTTCTGCCCACACCGGCTCAATCTTTAGATGTGTTTGGCTTCCCATAGAAGTGAATATGTATTGCGTGGTTACGTAATGTGCAACATCACGTGATCTCAACCGCAATTAAGACGATAAACTAAAATCTCTATCGGTTGACAAATTTCTACCGGTTAACCGTGTATACCGGTATATCACCCACCCCTAGCTACAGCCCAAACCACCTCAATCTGGCCTCAAAATTGTTTCAATTACAACTGAATCAAGCTTTAGACATGACAATCCCAGACATCTGCACTACAGATCTCCTAACAATTACTTGCTCTGCATTCTCAAACCTCTTTAAAGGAGGAAAAACTCTCTGCTGAAATCATGGTAAAGTGGGATTGTGCAAACGCAAGTATAAAGAAAATGTTAATAAATGCATGTAAATGATGCTTAAATTCATCTTACATTTTCAATTTTTCATTTTCCATAACCTTTCTTGCCACAGGCATGAAACATATCTGGAAATGGTGCAGAAAAGTGAACTGACTATTGAGGACACATGTCACACTCACTCCTTTCAATTTCCATAGGCGCTGACAGGACGGCTTGGTGTCCATTTTTTTTTAAAACGCCACTCAAGTTGTCAGCAAATCGCCGTAAAAACCAGAGAGTATGTTTTTGTGGATTGGGGGAAGAAAGAAAAAAAGAAGAAGAAAAATAAACACTCCCCCACAGTTTCCTTATGCTTTATAAAGTGGAGTTGTTAGATTTAGCTGTCTGAGGCAAGCCTGGTAACAAGATCCAAAACTAAAAGCACAAGGAGGTATATAGTTATTGTATAACATACAATAAAAGATCTTGTGGACTTTACTGGAAAGCTTAGAAAACTGATTTTCTCATGCTGTCCAAAAAAGTAGGAGAGTGAGTTCAATGTAGCCCCGACAGGCTGTTTCATTTCTGGAGAGCAACACACACACACACACACACACACACACACACACACACACACAAACCTGGCAGCTTGTGCAACTATTTTCTCTTTTTTTTTTGCCGCTGAGGTACTGCAGGTCTCTCACATGGTGGGTCAGACCCCATAACTAGGCAGATATATACACTCCCACAGCCAACACACACACACACACACACACACACACAAATGCTTGGTATTCTCTAGAACCTCCACTTCTCCAAACAAAAACAGATGTGGCCATAATGATGGAAATGCAGCGAGGTCTTAATATTGAGCTTTGTCTAAGGCAAGCCAGGTGTCCTACAAAAAAAACAAAAAAACAAAAAAAGAAATCCTTACTAGAAAAGCAAACAAAAACATTACCACAAACTCCAGGAGAATAAAAAAAAAATGCTTTAGGATATTTGGCATTAAGAGAAATCTGGTTCCGATATCCAGGGAGGAAGTGAACTTTCTTATGCTTCATGTTCAACGTAGAGATTTGCATCAAAGGAAAATGCTGAGGAAATCCTGGTTCCTGGGAAAGCCAGGGACACATCCTGACAGATGCCGGCAACTATTACATCAAACCATACAAACCACTAATCTGTACCACATACAAATGCCCTGAAATGATCTTCAGCTTCAGACTTCCCTAAGAGCCTTCCAGGCTTCCAACCTTTAGATTTAAGTTACAACAGTAACACACACACACACACACACACACACACACACACACGAGTTAAACAGATTCTCATGCCCCAAACTGGCTCGTCGTGACATAAGCAGTGCTAATCCGAGTCGTCATCAATGTGCATAAATATATATGCAATGTAGACTTTATTAGGAACAGCTGTACCTCCCGTATATCCATCAGTCAAACATGCAGCTGTAGTGTAATGTATAAAGTCATGCACATACAGGTGGTTAATTTCCACATACTGTAAAATTAATCATCTCGGTGGCTTTCACAGTTACTGCCAGATGGGTTGGTTTGAGTATTTCAGCAGTCTCTAGAGTTTAGACTGGTGTGGTGGAAAAGAAACCCAATGAACGGTAGTTCTGGAAGTGGAAAAGCCGCACTGATAACAAGTCAGCGAAGAATGACCAGGCTGGCTCAAGCTTACAGAAAGGCTACGGTGATGCAAATAACCATCCTCAATAACCATAGTGAACAAAAAAACAGTGTGAAGTCTTGAAACAGATTAAGAAGACCACACTGAGTTTCAGTTCTGTCAGGAATCTAAGTATACGAAAGGTCAGAACTGTTTTTTTTTTTTTTTTTATCCATTCTGATGTGAATATGAACTAAAGCTCTTGACCTGTATCTGAATAACTTCTTCACTTGGCATTGATGCTATAGGATTGGCTGTTTGGATAACTGCATGAACAAGCAGGTGGAACGTACAGTACAAACTTTTTAAACTATTTAATGATCAATCTAACTATTTAATGACAATGCCTAGAAATCGTATCACCAATGTACAGTAACTAATACAGTCGGTTCTTGCGCAGACAGTGAAGAAGAAGAAGAAGAAGAAGAAGAGCATTGTGGGATGGTAATAAAGCACTTCCTGTTTCACTGCCAGATGGCATGGCTGTGAGGTGATTTAATGGAACAAATGCTCTTAGCTCAACTGGCCTGCTCTGATACACTCAAGTGATGTCAAATGCTTAGGGTTGTCTCTGTTTTTCAGGACAGAGCTTTCGAGAGCTATTATAACTATATTCCATGGAAAGTATTTATCAGGCTGTTCTTACACCTCGTTTCTGAGGGGAAAGTATGGCAAGCATGGTGATTGTGTAATCCACGATTGATGAGCCACACGATTAACCGAAGAGAGTAAGAGCAAATTCTGGCCAATACATTCATTACACATGGCATGAAAGTTTCCCCTGTCGATGCCTTAGGTTTAGGAAGAAAGAATAAAACTGAAGGAGTGCATACTTTGGGATCACTCTCTGTTATTCTGACAGTGAGCATATGCTGGTCTAAAGCTAGCCTGACTAGAGGTTCCAATCAATGCCGGAGAAGATGTTCATGAGCCTTACCTCGTGGTCTTCCTTTGAGGCACCACAAGCAGGCACAAATTTAGTCAAAATAAAATCATAGAAAAATCACTGGCTGGTTTACTAAAATGTGCTCTCATTAGAGAACTATAGAGAATGGACAGTACTGTACATACACACTTAGTCAGTGGTCTCCGGAAGACTTTTATGTTTCCTTACAATATGAGGTTCTGACAGTATAGTGTCGAGGGCAGCTTTTATTTCTCCAACTTGGGGATCAGAGTTAGGTCACAGCGTAGAGAACAATATGGAAACCAGACCCCTGGAGCACTGCTGTCTTCACAGACTCCCTAAACCTCATAGCACAAAGTTAAAGGGGGGGAAAAAAGATGGAAAACATACGCTTTGCCTGTGATCTTAAGTACCGCATTGGCTAAGAGCTGTCTTTTAAGACGCTGCATTACTCGTTACCAAGATTCAGGTGATTTTCTGGCTGTATAACTATAAGGTATTAACAACAATTTATGAAAGTAAAATCTCTCAAGGTCCACCTGTACTAAGCCTACAATCCATCATACGTCACACTTAATAAGTGAGAAGGGCATGAATACTTTGTTTACAGAAAATTTTCGAACATTCCTGAATGACGATGAATAAAGTCATTTTCACATTTTTATTAATTTTTTACCTTAAGCAGACACAGAAGGAATTTTTAACCTCTTGACAGCAATCTGTCCATTCATTCGGTGTTTTGTTTTTCTGAGAAAGCTTCGCTAAACACTGGTGCGAAAGTTGATGAAGGTTTTATGACGCTCATAAAACTCTGCAGCTTTCTTAACTGTTTTCTTTTTTTCTTTTTCTCAGTCATAATGGGACTTGAACAAAAAGCTGGCACTCATATCTTTTTTCTCCACTTTCTGGCTCGCATACATTCACGTGATTCATGTCTCAAGGGCTGGTTCCAGTATGGTAATGAGGGATAGTAAAGACTTAAGGTGATGCCATTATTCACAATCAAGTCCTTTGCCGTCACAATGGTTCACTTCCTAATTGCGTGCCATTACTGGGTCGTTCCTTAATGTCCAAAAAGCCTGATTGTCCCGAGTTGTTCACTTGTCACTAAGTGGATTCCAGGGCTGTTACATTCCACAGGATGTTCCTGACCCTTGGCCTCTGTTTTACTTCTTTTGTGGCTTTCTTTTGTGAGTTAAATCTAACTTTGCCATTTAGCCAACAGTTAATAAGATCTAGACAACACTAGATCTGGTTGATTGTTGGCAACATTCTTTTGATAATACGTTTAACTTTTCTTCTTACACATGGTTTTTAACAAGGAATGCTACAAATGTTAAAAGGCCTCAGGCCTCATTTATCAGTATTTACTTAATAAACTTGATGTTACTGTAGGATAAATTAATTTCAGATGCACAAATGTTTTGCTAGTGGCAATTTTCTTTGTAAATTTACTAAAGTATAAGCATTTGGTCACAAATCGTCATAAAAGTAAAAAAAAGAAAAAAAAATTTCTGTTTTCCGCCGTTTCAGTTACATTACAGTAATTCTTCTAAAAAAGTTTTAGGATGCCAATCATTTTTATTTATTAACATGAGATTCTCAGCTCTGTTTTAATTTATGGATTGACAGGTTCTCACTTCTCACCACATCTGAATGTGTCTTATATTGAAATAAGCGATATTTAAACTTGGCAGGGCATATAAAATTTTAATAACTTGCATAAATTATACGACTTTTAAGCCATTTATTCAAGGTTAGACTGACATTAATTAGTCTCATTATACTACCCTTCTTATACTAGCATTACAGGACTACACAAACACAGGACTTCTGGGACACAAACAATTTTCTGGATTTTCATGATCAACACATTTATTGTCTGAACGCTCCAGTGAATAATTTATCAATAAATATGCACATATCCAATATAGATTGCACCCAATTTCTGCGACACTACATATAAACACCATTTTTTTATGCACTGTTAGCGCTAACAGGCCCTCTGAGCTAAAACACACTGCAGCCATATGCAATGAATCTGAGGAGCTGCTGAGACCATTTTCAGTATCTGTTATGCATTCAGCTTGTATAGGCCTTTTTATAAGCTGATCCATGCGTAACCAGGGACAGGATACAGGATACGGAGCTTAATTTCAGCCACTGTCATACCTATTCACTTTTAAGTCCTTCTTGTTAAGTCCTATAGTTCAGTTTATCTCCAATGTCAACTCGCTCTCTGTCATTCCTAAAGACATTGCCCGTGAAAAAGGATTGCTTGTTTTTAAGACTGTTTTTTAACGTGTCACCAGTTTGTATATGTCATTTTTCATTCCTGCCACCTCACTAAATTCCTCCCAGCTTGGCAGCTCAAGCTCAGCCTAGCACAGCTGTGTGACAAATATAAATCACTTTTTTTTTTTACTCCAACTACCAAATCCAGATCTTCCCTTCCGAGAGCACTTAGTGGCTGAGATCAAATCTGCCTGACTGCTCCTGCTTCCCTGGATGTACCAGATAAGAATTCTCAAGGGTGTCTTAAACTATCTGCACTGTTCCTTAAGCTTGATGTTAATCTAACATTTTAAATTACCACCTGTTCTGAGCTTTCAGTAGTTACACCATGTTAAATGTGCAATTTCCAGTGCTGTGGAAGGCAGATTAGATTCTATGCTGCCATTCTTGGTAATTGTTGCTCCCTCTCGTGAAGAGCATCTATGTAAGGCATGACCAGTGAATCGTCCACAGACGAGACATGTTGAGACAAGATGAGACGCTCATTCGGCTGCAAGGCTGCAATTTACTCCGAACCGGAACTGTTACACTGCTGATAAAATTTGCTTTTCTGTGAATGATAACTCAGGCTTTAACGCTTGCAAAAAAATAAATGTCGGGAATAAATAAATATTTTCACAAACTCACATAAGATCCACTGGATATATAGAAGAACGCTTTAATATTCTGCCGACAGGCATTTCCATACCAAGCACTATTTATCCCATGTGACATACTGTACAATTGAAATGATCAAGTAGAGCTTCAGGGTCCAGAGCTTCAGGGTCTAGAGGTCATGGGATCTGAGCTCAACATTTTCCAATCACTAGCTCTCCACCCTAATCACAGACCCTCTCCTGCTCTTCAAAATACACTGAAGGTCATAACACGCTTACTTACTACACATTCAGCAGACACGTTAATGGATTTTATGTGCTGTCTGTTATCTACATATATGAATGATAAAAAAGGCTTTTATTAATCCAAAAACCTAATTGGACTAACACAGTCATTCTACTGCACATCCTGTTTAATCTGCATAGAAATAACTTATTTTAACACCCTCTAAAATGTTCTATTTAACCTTACACCTTATGAAACAAGAGGAACACACTCCATCATTTCACTTATGATGAGCAAAAGAGAATAGGGCTAACTATTCCTTCCTTCATTAGCATGTCTTTAAAGAACTCGTGGTTTAAAAACGACCCTGATTTAACCCACCATGGAAGGCATTCAAATAACGCACCATTAAGTGACGCTTTTTTTTTTTTTTTTACCAGTCTGCTCACTTACTGTACTCAGCCATCACGCTACCATTGGGTGTGGCCAAGTCAGTGTTGCAATATACTCAATGGACACATTCTCTACCACTGAAAGGCAAGTTGTTCAAGAGAGGTCCTGTTGAAGTTTCTGAAGCTGTACAGTAAGCTGTGTAATGTATTACACTGCCACCAATAGACAGGCCTCTCTTACCATGACTTATTGATAATAAATAACCTTAAGTACTAAATAAATTATGGGGGAAAAAATGCATCTTGTCAAATTACTACAAAGGTTTCTTTTGGAAAGCCACAAAAGCTGTCTGTCCTGAAGAACGATTTTGAATTGAACTGAATTACACTGGATCATATTGAAACAAATTGTCTGTCTGTCCGTCCATCTGTTTGTCCGTCCTAAACTGAATGTTATGGGATCAGAAGAAAATGTAAGCATGTTGAATCACTACAGTACATGTTTAACTGAAGGCTGAAGATTCACACCTTCAGTTTTAAGAATTAAGAACTTTTACAGTAAGAACATCTAAAAGCAGTCACTGGGCAAAATTCTATCCTCTTTTTCAAAAGAAAAATGAGTGAAATGCTAAGCTGGTCATCCCCAAAGTGCATCCTAGACTACAGAGTGATTTGATGATGATGATGATGATGATGATGGGAGTACAGAAGTTTAGCAAGGAGGAGAGAAAGAAACCCGTTCTCAGACTGTAATAAAGGAACAACATTTCCAAGCAACCAAAACCGAGAGGGTAATCATTTCTCATTCCTGGATACTTACAACAATGGCACAATAGCTCACCACCACTTTTCTATAGCAACCACAACCACCAGACAAGCGTTCACACCACAGTAAATGTAACGGGGTGTAGGGAGCCAGAGTGTCCCACATGTTCAGTACGATCATAAACTTCTTCATAGAACGTTTTTGAATGGGATGTACTTGGATTGAGATGCAGTATAGTTACAGAGACCAAATCAAGGATTTTATCTGCTTGTTAAGTAGCCATGCTTCACCTTAGTGACAATATCATTTACTCCACATCAATAAACAGTATACTGTGCAATTAGGTCTATACATACTGTACGCATGCGTCAGCACCTTAACACTTCTCACAGACATTGGCAAACAATACTTCTGTAACTACAATAAAAATGGTCCAAGGTTTTACCATTATTACAAATTTGAAAATAAAATGTCAGCCAGAAGATGGTAGATTATTCTTAGGTCTTCACAGTTAACTCGCTAGCATCCTACAAACGTCCTGAATCCCACCTTAACTCTGTACTATTTTTCAAGGATGCTTGGATGCCACCCTTAATTAAATCACCAGGAAGAATGACATTCACATTCTCAATAGTGTCAGTAAAAAAATATATATATAATAACTAATATTAATAATGACTAACATGACAGTAACATCAGTGTCATCATCATCAAAAAAATCTTACCAGTTTGCTCATTTAATATTTACATTTATAGGGGATAAAAGAGGATTTATTTCATTTAGGCACATTATTTCTCACTTCTGATACTATAATGCTTTTGTAGCTTTAATGTCAACAATTTTGAGCAGAAAAAGAAAAGATATTAAATCATATTGAAAAATATTTGGAAGAATATACATTTGCTTGACAGAACTATAGAATAAAGCTAACTGCTTGCGAATACACTGCTGCATAATGCATTTGTATTTATGATTATATCTCAGAGACAATCACTCCTGGTGAAGAATGTGAACGATCTGGAATTTCAAAAATAATTTCTACTGTTTTTTGGTAATTAACACTAAAGTGTTTTTTTATCGCAACACGTAAGGAGATCCACCTCATACTAGGGATGTAACGGTATTGTAAATACCATTGTACCGGAATAACAATTTATTTCGATAAAACCGTGGTTGCATGACGATAAAATGATAGGTCTTCTGAGAAAAGTTTGCTCAGGCGAATGGAGCGAACGGGAGGTAGCGGGAACTACAATTCCCATCAGCCCAGGCGTGGCCATCGTCCTTTGAGGTCTGTTGTCGCTACAGATCCAGTAATGCGCACATCCGATTTAAAACCTGCTTACTCCGTAATGATTAATTACTCTTTCCATCTCTTTTCCTTCGCCGCTAATAGCAGCACCCGCCATTTCCACATTACTGGATCTGTAGCGACAACGGACCACAAAGGATGATGAGCAAACTTTTCTCAGAAGACCTATAGTTTTATCGAGTCATTTCGGTTTCTCTCTGAAAAGAAACAAGAAAGGAAAAAAAAAAATCCTGTCTCTGTCTGAATAAGTGAGTGAATGAGGCGAGTGTTCTCAAATACTCATTCAGCACATGGGCCAGCTGCAATAAGTAGGCTGCTATTTTTATTTTTTCTGAGTTTTCAAGAATACTAAATTGAAACTTTATATTTTTACATGGTTTAACAATTTTTTGTTATTAAAATTGAAAAATTTAAGTTTCTGTTTCTAAGTGTACAGATAGATGGCTAATTTGTATGCCATTGATATGTTCAGTGTTCTTGTATACTGTTTAATAAACAGTATTTTTCCTGTAAATGATTCAATAAATACCGTACCGTGCCATTCACACTGAGGTATTACCGTACCGTGAAGTTTTGATACCGTTACATCCCTACCTCATACTGATAATGATAAACTCATGTCTCCTGATGCAGAAGTGCTACTAGAAACCTCTCATCAGTACTGTATATTCAAAGATCCATTAATCTGAGGTAAAAGTCATTGGTGCACCTTGGCCAGTAATATGCTTGGTCACATCGTATTAACGGCAGATGAAAAATTCCTTGTAGATGTGTGCTGTGGTCTATCTAAATGCTTATTGATTAAATGGGTTAGTGCGATGAGGGCATCCACAGTGCCACGGCCTACTCGATATGCAAATTGATAGGGGTCCAATTTTAGCACTTCATTAGGTTTAACGTGAGAGCTTCTGGCTTGTAGCTGTTAGGGCATGTCTTTTTTACTGTAGGTGTAGCGATGATATGAGACATTTTCCAAATAGCAGGTATTATATGTTCATCTATAAAACATTGAAATATAATTTGCAAGACTGAGGTCAATTCCAAAGCAAAGATATCGAGGATGAAATGTAAATGAAACAACTCTTTAAAATTTTTAAAACTCATCATCCTCAGTTTCAAAATTTATGAAAAACCTGTTTAATTCATTTGCCTGTACATGTTCATTGCTTCATTTTTTACAAATGACATTAACTGTTATACACTATACACAATCTCGCAAAAAGAGTTTTATTTAGATATGTTTATAGATATTTTTTCTCATTCATGTTTAGAGACTTTAACAGGTTAATTTTTTAATGAAATATAAAATGTAAATGCACTATTCATGTATGTAATGGTGTTGTACAGTGAATAAGTTAAAGCCATTACATAAGATGAAGTGAGGTGCTTTGCTTGCTTATCAGGTTGAACCTGCTTCAAATCATACTTTATTAACCAATTTTAGATAATAACATCATAAGGCACCAAAGCTCAAGTAGAGAATTTATTGTAAAACAAAGTAGTATAGTGATTAGAGATACAGTATACATAGTTGTTAATTCTTTGACTGATTCTGTTTTTTTTTTTAAGACCTATAATTAACAAAATCATTTTTGTAACTGTAATGAATGGAAATTAAATAAAAAATGATATTATACAGTATGTATATTATAGAACATGAACTATTATATAACTTTTATTTTATATATATCTACACATAAAGGGCAACAGGTCTTTCTAGCTGAATTTTCAAATTCTAACTGAAAATAAAAATTCAACACGCAGACTGAAAGCTATCACATGCTTCCTCTGAGATACGAGCTGCTTGACCTGCTGCACATGCACGGCGTCAGAGTGCACCCCTCCCCCGTGAGAGCTCATGGCTACAGATGGCTGTAATGGGTTTTGAACTTTGCGATCTTTGGATGATGGAGCAAATATATTTCTGTTATACCACTTGGGAGCGTGTGCGTGATCGGCACAAAATGGGTTATATCCTGAGCTGGTTGGCCAATCAAGCTTAAAACTGGCCAATTCCGGGCATGGGCTGATCGATCTGTGCATCCCTTATCATGACTCAAATAACAAGTCTCCCAACAGCCTCACTAAAGAAAAGATGTGTTTGTCCGGAGGATGACAGGCTCTGTCATATGGTATGGAGTTTAGACCATATACGTCAAATTTAATAACTGGTTTTGCTATTATTTATAGAGACTTTTGCACCTGACATCACAAGGAAAAAACTTGTGGCAAAACCCACATTCGAAAGCAGTGACGGAAGCACTTTCAGCAAGAAAACACATCTGATAATGTTATGTCATCTTAAACAACTATTTGACTCCTTAGGAATTGCTTCTATGCTGTTGTGTTTCTTGTGTTGTGTTTACGGAGCTACAAAGCCAACTAGATTCTAACATCCACATTCCCACTAAACAAGGGGCATTACTGGGTGTTTGGAACAAGAGATTCAGCACCCGACACAGCACACTTTCCATTTTACATTATTTGGGATTCAACCCCAGAACAGTGAGTTAGCTATTAATTAGGGAAAGAAATGGACATAATTATATTCAGCAAGTCACGGGGCGTATTCCATAGTATAAGCAAACTCTAATGCTAGCAAACGCCACCAAATCCAGGACAATTCACATATTTGTTCATCATCATGTTATTATCATGTTATGATGTTATGATGACAAATCAAACATAATGTTAGGCACGACGTGGTAGCCTGTCTTACCTCCACCATGACGAGGTAGTTGTCTACGGTATGCAGTGGCACTGCAGACCACAACAAAATACTGGTATGCATCAAGTCTTTTGTATGCTTTAAAATCATCCTGTGGGCGAGAAAACTGACGGGAAATTATATTGATTAAATTTGGTAGGTTTGTAGCTTTAATAACATCTATGAACATCTCCGAATGCATTATGTTCGGGTCTTGTTTCAGACTGGTCTATGCAAGTTTCTCTCCGTACGTACTGCATGTTTGTGAGCAACCTCGAGGTGACTCACCTTATTTGACTCCCTGACATTTACGCCAAGCAGGCTAATACTGTTATGTTCATTTTCTTTGGCTCTGAAATACAACTCAAACCTAATTATTAACAAAAATACACTGCAGCCTAACGCTGGGAAATGGTGCATCCGACCCCTATTGTGTTTGACGTCTCGGTGGACACGGGTCTGCGAAAGGTCTATAGAGTATTTCTTATCAATTTCATTTTAATGAAAGATAATTCATGGCAAATTATACACAATAATGCTTCATACATACTATATATAAGAGGATGGAGTGAAGTGCAGGTTTCCATGAGACGAGGTCGCTAAATCCGACATAACTGAACTGCTTTCCTTTTTAAAATACAATGCTTTTAAGGTTGAGTAACATAGTTAATTATAGGCAATTTTAGGAGCCTGGATGTGTGCAGAGCTGTTGTTTGAATGACTGAATAAAGCACAAAGTCCATGTAGAACAAACCGCTTGACAATGAACCCTGAGCACAAAAGGATTCAGATTGATATGCCCAAGGAAGCTGGCTTAATGCACATCGTGATTGCACCTAATAGTTACAATTGGCCCTGAGAGGGATGCCAAAATCACCCCGGTAATACTGTAGATAAGATTCTACTTACTCGTTGTTCCACCTTCCATTGTTAATCCTAAAGTGGAGTATGATTTTACTTTCTATAACTGCACTGCGATATTGTGTGTATTAATCTACTTGTCTCTGTTCAGCACATAAAATTCCACTTCCTAGTTCAAAGCAATAACTACAGTAACAGTAATTACCAGTAAACATCACCACTGGACAATGCAAATGATTGGAACTTTTGGCGTACAATATGAATGCTCATCAGATGAACAAGAGACATTCATTTTACCATAAGCAACTAGAATATGCAAATCAATGTGAGCTAACTAATGAGCATGTAGATCCTCCATTGTCCTTTAAATAAGCTTGCTTATTTAAAAATGTAAAAGGGAAAGTTTTTCAAATGACATTGCGGGGCACGCACCAGGGGGTTCGTAGTCCGATGAGATGTCCGATGGTGTTTGCAGCAACGCAGATCTCCTATACACCACGTGCACTCGTCCGTCCTCCTCATGCTGTTGCGTGCCACGCTCCAGGGGCTCAATGAAGTATTCATCAGACTCGGTACGGATCATGCCAGCCTTTAGGGATGAAAAACAAAAACACAGCTTTCAGCTTTGCTCCAGGGATGAGCTAAATGCAGACATTTGGCCGGATAACTTGCACTGCTAAGGATCAAGTTCTGAATAAAAATGTCAATTACTGCATATTTTTTAACCTTGAATGTTTTTTCATGTTTCCCTAAAACCTGAGACGCAATTTAAACAATTTGTAAAACCTGAGATTGCTTTATGATGAAGATTTTGGACATATTGCGCTCTGTAGGAATAAAAAGTAATGTATTATGATATATCGTGTAAGTAACTGAGACAATTCCACTTCTTCTCAATAGCATTTTCACTCAAGATTCACTTACTCATCGTCTATACCGTGTTATCCTATATTCAGGGTCACGGGGACCTGAAGCCTATCCCAGGAGGTTTAGGGCACCAGACAGGGTACACCCTGGACAGGGTGCCAATCCATCACAGGGCACACACACATAATTTGGGAACGCCAATTAGCCTAACCTGCTTGTCATTGGACTGAGGAGGAAACCAGAGTACCTGGAGAAAACCCACCAAGCATGTGGAGAACATGCAAATTCAGAGCGCACCCAGAGAAGTCTGGCTGGGAATCGAACTCGGACCCAAGAGATGCAAGGCGACAGAACTAACCAGTACACCACCGTGCCGCCTCACTCAAGACTGTTTTATCTTTTACGGTTTGGCAATGTGAGCTACTGTAAGCGTCCTCCCTTCCTGTCTGTTTTCTCACAGCTTGTGTCATTTTCCACCATATGTTCAGACTTCCAAAAGGCACACCCAAATCTGGGTTTTTCTTTCCATTATTGTGCATTGTCTTACGCACACTACAGTCCTTCTCTCTCCGGGGTCTTTTTCGCAGAGGAAATATAATGACTGCATATTCTATAATGTGCATTGATGAGGATCAATGCTGATAATGAAAGTACAGAATGAGGATTACATGTACAGTAATGTACTACGCTTCAGACTGTCTGCAAATGTTCCTTCTTAGGTGAGTATCTCTTTGCCACTGGGTGTGTGTTCAAGCCTAGAGAGTGGGTATGTATGTGTGAATGTGTGTACAGATTGTGTGGTGTGGGTAAGAATATGTGTGCACGCACTGACCTCCTTGCACTTTTAAAGCAGCTCTTTTAGTCAGTGCCTCAAACCCCAGAACCGGCCTCATGTACTCATGTACACAGTCCAGTCTCTCAGAGCTGTGCTCAGGAATGTGCTAGAAGACTACTGTATCTCTCTCTCTCTCTCTCTCTCTCTCTCTCTCAGATTCCAGCTTTCTCTTCATCACAGGTTTGGCCTTCTTAGTGCTATCATGCAAAACATTTTATTAAACATCAGTGTATCTAAAATGTGTGATTTATATGTGATGAACTTCTAAAGAAAAAAAATAATAATAATTGTGCATGTGCAAAAATATAGACACCCCTTTACATTTTATGACCTACTGTAATTCTGTAACTCTTTAAATATCAACTGAATTATTACGACTTGTTAAGGACGTAACAGTTTCAGAATATATCAACTTTATTACTAACGGGGGCCCTCCAAGTGGCGCGGTGGTAAAGTGCTCGCCCTATCATCCGGAGATCGCTAGTTCGATTCCCGAGTGATGCTGTAACCTCTCGCAACCGGAGGTCTAGAGAGAGCTGATTGGCCGAGCTCTCTCAGAGGGAAGGGATGAGAGGATACTTAGTGCTCCCTCTTAATCATGACTCTACAGCCAATCAGAGTCGTCTGTGAGCTCACGCAAGCGGAAGGAGTGGATAGCACTGTCCTCCGAGTGTGTTACTCCGCCCCCAACGGTGAGTGAGCAGTTCGAAAAGATGCGGTCGGCTGGCATCACATGGTTCGGAGGAAACACGTGATTGTCTTCGGCCCTCCCGACTGAGTGGTAGTAGTAGCCTTAATGTGGGAGCCCCCTAGTGATGGGGAGGAATTGGACACGATTAAATTAGGAAGAAAAATCGGGGGGGGGGAATCCAAAAATATTTAAATGTATTACTAACACAACAATCATGGGTTCTGATACGCTGCAAGGGAGAACTTAAAATGAACCACGGGGACATGGAGCCTATCCCAGGAGGTTTAGGGCACGAGGTACACCCTGGACAGGGTGCCAATTGCAGGGCACACATACACACAATCCAATTTGGGAACACCAACTAGCCTAACTTTCTTGTCATTGGACTGAGGGAGGAAACCAGAGTACCCGGAGGAAACCCACCAAGCACATGGAGAACATGCAAACTCAGAGCCCACACAGAGAAGTCTGGCTGGGAATTGAATCCAGACCCTGGAGGTGCAAGGCGACAGAGCTAACCACTACACCACCGTGCCGCCTCATTCAAGACTGTTTTATCTTCAGCTGTAAGGGAGACCTTAAAATTAATCTGCCTAAATGCCTTTGCCTAAATTAATTGATGCTGACAACGCAAAGTAAGGTTATAAAAAGCACTTCTGGTTTACGCTTTCTACTGTCTGAAATATCACAGAAAAATTACAGGTAAGGAGAACTGTGGAGGTCAGTGCAACACCAAAGAAGAATAAACTTATTAAGAAGTGTCCACCTGCTGGGCAAATGCAAAAGAAAACCACAAAATCACAAGCAGGGCCTACAGGAAGATTTAGCTGGCAGTTGTTTGCAAAATGCCTCTTGCTTATCTAGGTATTTTTATTTGCATGCATCAGATGCATGCAACTCTGATGTACACACAAAAAAAAAGCATACCGTACTTGGGCTAAAATCACAGGAAGGGTTGGTCAATGAAAACACCTGCATTTAGTGAAAAGAGCACCTTGCCTACTCTTATGCATTTGAGTAGATCTATTAAGCTTCGGGTTGTGTAAGAGTGGCAGAGGAAACATTCCAGGGGTAAATAGGAGCATGGATTCCAGGAGTTACTAACAAATTCTGGAAATAACAAAAAGGTGTAAGAAAGATAAAGCTGAAAAGAGGCTCCCATCTGCAGCAAGAAAATCATTTGAGGCTTTTGGAATTACTTCACAATCCCCTGACTTGAACATCACTGAGAACATGTACTGTAGGTAGATCTTAAACATGCTATGCATGTAAAATTATTTTAAAGTTTTCAATACTGTAGCTTTGGGAGCATCAGCCTTGACATTCAAGTTTTGGCTATATTCATATATCTCACGTACTAAAGTGCAAGGATTCACAAAAAGCCAAATTGCTTGTGGCCATCACTGACCTACTGATCTATTTCATATTTGCTCCTAAAGTTGGATCACAAACAATAATTTCTCACATGAAACTGTTTATTCTTGCATATTTACTGTCTATTCCAGCAGAAATCCATGAACTTTGACATCAATAAAAATAACATTTGTGATAATCCAACTTCCCCAACCTTAACCTCTACACTGAAAAAGCAATGACATTTAGCATGTGAAAATATTCTTAATATGGGAAAATGTATTTATGTATTTCTTATTCTGCGATAATTGAAGATAAATTTATGAAGGCGTTAGATGATTATATTCATTTAAAGCTTTAAATATTCTTTGTGGCATAAAAGTTAGCTTCTTTCTTAATACAAAAGCTTATAATGTGAAAATCTGACAAAACAGAAGAAAACAATTTTCAGTCTATCACTGTAAAAAATAAAAAGTTGACTTTAAAGATACATATAAAAAAATTGGTTCTTTGTGTGACAACTTCAGCAGCTACTTCATTTCCTCTCTAGTCTGTTCCAGCCACTCAGCATTCAGCATCACCAGTATAC
This sequence comes from Channallabes apus, assembly GCA_030522415.1. NCBI lineage: Eukaryota > Metazoa > Chordata > Actinopteri > Siluriformes > Clariidae > Channallabes > Channallabes apus. Next base: position 24,087,412 of record CM060122.1, on the reverse strand, counting down.
TAATCACCGGCCTGGGGTGCGTTTCCCGTACAACTATGTAGCTCTTTGCTTAACCACCATAGTACGATGCAACGTTGAAGAAAATAACTAACTAGTCACAAGTGTTTCCCAAAACCATAGTACCTGTGTCGCACTTCCATGGTTAGAACTTTGTTGGTTTGAACCGTCGTTCTTCTTCTTCTTCGATACAATGGCGGAGTAGTGCAATAGGCACATATCGCCCCCTACTGTATAGTGTGTTTATTTTTTCTCTCTCTCTCTTCGGCTCGCATTCAATACGCTTTCGCAGTGACGTAACGTAGAAGTGGTGTAATAATGTCACAAACGCAACATTTTTCATTTTTCAATATTTCATTTGAACTCATTTTTTATTTGGTATTGATACATCAGTACAATTAAAATAAAAAGAAATGATGGGTTTTGAAAACGCTGGGATTGTGTTGTGAACACCTGTTACCCATTTTGCTCAATATTATTTCCTATATAAGTCCCTTTACATACAGCCATGGTTTAATGAGAGTTGACGTGAAAAAAATTACACGAAAACCACAATTTACTAAAATAAAAAAGAGCTTGCAGTTACAAATTCGGACAAAAAATTGGAATGAAATCGCACAAAAAATGTATGCTTCTGGGAATGGGTATGAGAGAAGCCCAGAGGAAGTCAGAAACAAGTGGAGGGACTTTGCAGGTGTGACCAACTTGTGGCTCAGCGGTAGCTGTTCTGCTCGCGGGGTGTGGACGGCCCGGGTTCGATTCCCAGCCAGTGCCCAAACCCCAGTTTGTTGATTTATTTGGGTACATTCATTGAATATATATTGAGTAATATTTTAAATAGGCTTACATATATTGAGTAATATTTTAAATAGGCTTACACTATGGTAGTGCATACATTTTACAATTTCTTAGTGCTTAACACTTTGTGCACTGTATAACATTCAGATAACATTCATTATAAGTGAAAACCTCTAACATAATACTACAAATATTGTTATGAGACATTTCTCTTTGGGTATGTTTAAAGATACTCAGTTAAAAACTCACTTTTTCTTCGCACAAACGAAACCAAGGCTGTGTTCCAACCGGCATAAATAATGCTTCTGTAGGGCACTTCGAAGGGAGAATAATTGCGATGGTACCGCTGTTATATCGTTTAAACTGAATTTGTAATAAAAATAACCGAAAAATTAATAACCTAATATCTGAGCACCAAAACATTAAGTTTTCCAAATCTCTCAAAGTGGTTGGGAATTTTTTTAGAAACTAATAGGGTGTAGGGTCGTTAACTGTGAATAGAACACACCCAGCCGCGGCAAGGAACTATGCTTCTAACCACAGGTCGAAGGCTGTAGTTCCAACCACGTAAGTTTGCGACGCTGTTTGCGAATGTTCGTTTGAACTATGGTTTCGGGAAATCCCTAGTTGTTGAACTATGTTGGTAACGACGGAACTTGCGACCATAGTTGGCTAACGATGCTTTTGGGAAACGCACCCCTGGTCGTCTGTCATCATCTGCACCACACTGTAAAATAAAAAAAAGTTGACTTAACTGAAAAAGTTAAGGCAACCGGCTGCAAAGCAACTTTGAGTTCACTCAGCTTCAGTGGTTGAAGTTGTGCCAAATCATTTAAAAAAGTTAATTGAAACTGCTGTTTTAAGTTAGTCATACCTTCCTAAAAAAGTACATCTAACTAATCATTATGAGTTTGTTTTAAGCCGAAAAAGGGGTTGAGTGAATTTTAAGAAACAAGTAGCTCAGTGGTTAAGGCATTGGACTACGGTTCGGAAGATCCCAGGTTCAAACCCCACAACCACCAAGTTGCCACTGTTGGGCCCTTGAGCAAGGCCCTCAACTGCTCAGATGTATAATGAGATAAAAATGTAAGTCGCTCTGGATAAGAGCGTCTGCTAAATGCCTAAATGTATGAGCAGTTTCAAACATCGTCATGTAATGATTTGGCACTGAAGTTGAGTGAACTCAAAATTGCTTTGCAGCCGCTTGCCTTAACTTTTTTAATTAAATCAACTATTTATTTTTTACAGATGAAAATATGAAAATTAAGTTGAACCAACTTAAAAATTTAAGGCTACCAGCTGCAAAGCTTTTTTGAGTTTACTGAACCAGGTCTGGGTAGTAATTTTCTTAAAATTCACTCAACCCCTTTTTCGGCTTAAAACAAATCATAATGATTAGTTAGATGTACTTTTTAGGAAGGCATAACTAACTTAAAACAGCAGTTTCAATGAACTTTTTCAAATGATTTGGCACAACTTCAACCACTGAAGTTGAGTGAACTCAAAATTGATTTGCAGCCAGTTGCCTTAACTTTTTCAGTTAAGTCAAATTTTTTTTATTTTACAGTGTGGTGCAGATGATGACAGACGACCAGGCCGGTGATTAGTATACTGGTGATGCTGAATGCTGAGTGGCTGGAACAGACTAGAGAGGAAATGAAGTAGCTGCTGAAGTTGTCACACAAACAACTAATTTTTTTATATGTATCTTTAAAGTGCACTTTGCAGCCTGTCACAGTAAAACATTTGTTTTCAATTCTTTAATTTAATTTACTTTAAATTAAATATACAGGATCAGAGCATAACAAAATGAATTAAAAAAACAAGCCATGGCAAATTTGCAAATAGATGTTTGTATGAAAATATGGTAAGATGAGCAGACATACCTCTAGCACCATCTAAAATGTCAGGACATAGAAGTTCCCACTGGCATTTATTATAATTCTAGTCACAGGCTGCATCAGACTGTGTCTGGCTGAACATAAAATCTATGCTGACCTTCTGTGCTTAGGTACAATGAAAGCATGGCCATTTGTTTTAGAATTGTCCAATCTATGATGCTGATCTCTGAACCCTGCTTACTTTGTTCTTTCATGTATAATGAAGTGTTGTTGTTGTTTTTTAAAGAGATTAAAAGTCATTTCTTTTTAACAATGACAGGCTATTCAGGAGTCTTTATCAAGCCAATTAGATCCAAGGCAGACATTTTCACCACTGATTTTCACCACTGATTTCACACTGACCTGAGTATCTACAGCTAATATTCTGATGATTTTGAAAAGCGAATACTACCGTATAATTAATGTCTGGCTCATTTTTAAAACCTGACAGGCAGCAGACTTAAGTGTTGTTGTTGTTGTTGTTGATTTTTTTCGAACCACATACACTGCCAATCAGACTTTTAGATATGCTAGATAAAATATGTATTTTGTATAATTTACAACAAATATATTTTTTCTTATTGAAAAGATTCAATTTAGGAGAAGCAGTGAGGAGCTTGGTCTTTTTGGGCCTCCTGGGTGGCATGTCATCATGAAGCACTTGCCAATGGTATGCAAAGATTTATGAGGAATAATGTTAAAAATGGAAAATGTGAAAATTTTTTGATTTGTTTTACACTTTTTTTTTTTTTTTACCCTGCAAACCTTCATTTGTGTAATTTCATAGTGGTAATGCTTTAATTATCGTTTGAAAGCAGAAAAAAAAATCTATAGCACATACTAAGGATAGCTAAGTTAACGTGAGCATACAACTAAATTCTTTGACTTAAACATGGATTGTTTGCTCAAATAAAATGATCAGTTAATGCATTTTAATCTAGTAAATTCTATCCTGCAATTACTCGATTAACAACAACTGTTAATGTGCCTGGTGTAAAATCATATCGTATTTCTTTTTGTACAACCCATTATTTGCACTGACTCATTTTCAGCCTAGTAATGAACGTTAAAAGGAGTCACCTTGATGCTCAATAATTTAGTTCCTTTTGGCTTCTACATTCACCTACACTTCCTTTAAAAATTTTATTTGAGTGCAGGCTCCATCCATATCTAAAAGATTACAAAATACATGATTGTAAATGCTAACCATATTGCCTATCACTTCAAAAAAGTGATGAGCTCAGAGTTACCCACACATGCCAAGCACACCATACTGTATATTACCAAACAGAGCACATGCTGCAGAAATTACTAGAATACAAGCTGGTGGCTGCAACGTAGCATTCATCTTCATTACTGCTAGTAAATTCATAACACCGAGCACATCCAAATCCAACATGTCATTAATAAACTCCTTGACAGATGTACAGTATAACGCCATATGGATACGCCTGCAGTCAACTTGAGTGGTAAAAAAGATAAGACCAATAAGGTGTTTGGCTCATGTGACAGACAAAAGCAGGTGGCTTGATAGAGATTTGTGTTGCCTAAATAACAACCTTAAAAAGAGATCAAGAGTCCTGTGTTCCATCAGTTTAATAGCATCAGGACTTGCCAAGCAGACAGCCACCCCTGGCCAAGACAAACATATGGGATTCAGCTGAAGGGGTCCAGTTTTCTAAGACAGCCCTCTAGTCTAAACTTTTAAGGAGCCGGTATGAACGTTCTTTAAAAAAAGACGCTACCACCTTCGGGAAAAATGCATGGATTCAGGTTGAGACACTGCTACCTTTCACCCTGCGTGTTTAAAGGTGTATTTGGTTAAGAAATGTGTGCAAACCTTCGTCATCATTACTTGCCATTTTCATCCTTCCTTAAAAAGGAACTTTAAAGCAAAAAAAAAAAAATTACATAGACTAATTTCTTATAGACTTAAGATGCAAAGTTGAGTAAATAAAAAAATAAAAAAGGTGGGGGGGGGGGAAATGTCATACTAACATACGTTTAGGTTATAGCAATTATGGTAAAAAATTGGGTTTGAAAAAAATGATTTAAAAAAACAAATAATAATAAAATAGATCCCTCAGTCAACTAAACTGTATGGTGCAAACCCATTAGACTGAACATTCAGACTCTCATGCAATCGTAAAGTGTTTAACAAATCTTTGCCCAGAAAACATATTTTATATAAACAACCCAAACAAACAATAAAAACTATTTTTAAAAAATGCAACATTAATGTGACCTCATTTTAATTTCCATTTGAAAAGACAACATCAGAAACAAGTCAGGATCACTTGTTCCTTTTTGTGCTCTCAAGAGAAAAAAGGGGCAAACGTTTACCCAGTGCTCCGAGTGGTGTCGAACACTTACTGGTTAACTGAAAATAAAACTGACCTTGTTGGGTGAATAGGCCCCAATGTCCAGGGCAATGACAACAGAAAATGTGGGCGCTCTTTATGTTTGGAAGGGTCATTTTATGTGTAAACACATAAATATATCAATATAAGTCGCCAAAGTACACGGCTGGACCTACTTGTCCTCGGTTTATGCTGAAGCTAAATTAAAAAAGTCGCTTGCCTCTGCATATCCTTAGGCATCTCCCTTCCTGGACCTCAAACCATATACCAAAACAGCTCAAGGGTCAGGCTTCTGCAACACGCAAACTCCTCGCCTGAATCAACAGCCTACATCAGTAACTATTAGTGAATACGACTTTTGTGCCCGGTCGTGCTTGGATGGGGGATGTAACTGGCTCCAGTTCATTTCATCAAAGAAAACCTTTTTGCTGCATCTCAACATTCTGTATATGTTAGCTTTGAGAAACAGAAAATATCCTGACTATACCCAAAAGTATTGGAGTTTTCTCTCAAAAGCATTTTGAAGCGCTGGATAAAAAGCACAGGTGCCTCTTACACAACACAATGAGTAAATGACTTCCCTATGTTATAAATTCACATTTAGGAATTTATGTAGAAGAAGCTCAGAAATGTGGAAGGGCACTCCCAGCTGTTATTTCTTCAGTGAAAGAAAAGTTAATGTTAACCTCAGTCCAACATCCAACATCCAAAGTTGATTTAGTTCGGTTATTCTTTTATGCTACAGGAGCCAGAACAATGTCCGATGATCCAAACATTACCTGCTTTAGTCCTTGAAAAGAGCCATTGATCTGAGCCAAAATTTGCAGGGGAAAATATGTTCGCTCCAGATGGCTGGGTTTTAGAGTTCACTTTAGAACACCTTTAAATAAAAACGAAAAGGTTCACAAAGTTCAAACACTGTAGATGCAAGTAATGTGTGTATTATACTGAGTCAGGGGGAAAAAATTTATACACACTTCAGGAAAAGAAAAAGATAATATAATTAAATTATATTATTATATTATTATGAATATTATTACAAATATTTAAAAAAATATTATTAATATTATATTAATCTAATATACTGGATGTGTACTGTATGTGACTGTGTATGTGACAAATAAAATTAGAATTTGATATACATCAAATAGATATACCTTTTTTTCTTCCTGAACTGTGTATAGTAACATTTTTTGGCTGACTGCAGAATCCCGTCTATGGTGTCATTATCAAAGTCTACAATCAAGAGATATAGGAAGCTAATAGCATCATTATCTGTATACAACTAATACAGATCCTTCACAATAATGTTCACCCCACTGGTAAACCTCAAAAACAGAAGGTCTATGGCTGTTTATTGATGACCTGACTGCTGATAAATGTAGCACGATGATTTTTGAAGTGTATACTGTATGGCTATACTCTCTGCTCAGATTCTGGAAAAATGATGTGAAATGATAGGATGGCGCTTCATATTGCAGATATATTTCTTTTTTTTTTGCAATACCTTTACTAACTGTGCTTTCTTTCTGGTACATATTAACATGCTTATTGCAAAGGCTTTTAAGAATGACCAATTGACTTGGATAGACTGTTAAATATGAGATTGCTTTCATATTCACAGGTTTCAAAGACAGGCCCTTTAACAACATGTCGATCGACATTAGAAAACTGGCTTATTTTTATAAACTACCTTTCTCACATCTATCACTTAACAAAAAACAGGACTGCATCATCATGGATTATCTTTTTCATAATATCTCACAATATAGGATCCTTTTCACAATCATAAACAAGTATTCACACAGAAGTACCCGTTTCCTGTATGTGTATAAATATTTTGATTTTGGTCTCTAGTGTAGACATCATTTGGCCTAAAAATTAAATCTCTCACAAAAAAGTGATATGGAATTCTTATATTGTTGAGGGTGGAAATATGTGGTGGCATTTTTGCTTAAGGCACACATTTTCAACCTACGTAGTTGCCTTAGAAAATAAAACATCACCGAGTGCCATAACAGCTTTTATAATGTGACTACATCCTGCCCATACTTTCCATCCATTAACAATTCCCAAAACATCCTTCAACCATATTACTGTACTTTTCAACAATGAAAACTGCAGCAGAATTCTAGGGTGACAGAAATAAACACAAAAATTACTGTTACACTAGACAATTCTTCAATGATGAAAAAAAAGTGTTCGACAGGATGGCTGCATAAAACCAGTGCATTAAGAGATCATTGTTATGTCTCAATTCGGGGGCTGCACCATACGAAGAAGAACACATTTAAAAGCAGACAAATGTGGGCTTCTTTACCCTAAAATGACGGGTGCAATGAATATTGAAAATAAATGTCTTATATAAATAAAATAAATACAAATTAAACATTTTAAAATAATAAAAGACCAAGAGGATTTATGTGAAATCCACTCCATGAGAGAGGCTTTTGTACTGAACGTTAACCAACACCAGTTTGGAGCCGTGAACTAGACCACTGGGTCAGCGTTCGTGATCATACAGTACAGTAAGACAGTAAGTCAGTAAGAGACAGCATACATGTAGGTGTGTCTTATTCACAAGAGACAGTTGGGTGTGTCTCATTCGCCCTCAAATGAGACACACCCAACAACAGAAGCATGGTGGAAGATGAGTACAGAAAGCAAAAAATAAATTGTCAACGTAAAGGACGGCTTACCATCGAGATATGATATGTTAAAACTCAAACACAACACCAGTGTGTCGACTGGGAAACCTTCAGTTATCAAACTGTGCAGTTGGGTTTTCAGATACAGCAGACAGAAAGTTATTGGTTATTACTTTTAACGTGTAAGGTTCACCACTATTAAACTTACCAAATGCTCATATTCTTGTTATTATTTGTCACTAAATACTGCATAATCCTCACCTCTATATTTATTACAAAAAATTAGGGTTATAAAAATTTGTAAAATTATTGAAGAGTTAAAGGAAGTTGCAATGTGCACTATGAAAGAACACAATCATGCCTTGTTCTGGATCACACATCGTTACTCTAAATATCAGGCACCAGGGACAGCCTGCTTTAAAACTGAGCACAGCAGTGTATCTCAGGTCTGCTCTTCTCATCACGTCCTTCCTTCAAGTGTAGGCCAAGTGGCATGGTTTGACCCAAACTGTGGTGACACATGTACAGTATGAGCATTTTTGTGTTCTCAAGTGGTGGTCCATCTGAGCAAGACTTGAATGTTCATTAGGCTACCAAGCAATGCTCCAACACCGAATACAATAATCAGAATAATAACTTCATGAACCTGCGGATGCCCTCAATCTCTCCACAAATAAGTATTTAAACACAGTATTCTTTGTCCACCTTGAGAAGAATGCTAGGTATGAACTGCGCTTGGAAGAAAGAAGAGTTCAAAGCCCACACTGCACTGGCGCATGGATCTAAGGAACTGCAGCAACTACTGCAGACATGTAAAAAGACATGGTGCTGAAGAGCACTGGCTCCACTCATTAGCAGCACTAAGTTCTGGACAAAAGGAGTGGTGTGGGGCCAAGACGCAGGGCGTGAGGCCAGCTGGCTGTGTGAAGCTCTGCCAAAAACCGAGTATTCAGAACAGACATTCTGCACCAGGCTGAGAAATATAAATATGACTTCCATTTCCATAAAAATCACAGTACATATTAAGTACATATAAGTACATATAAGTCTATTAAGTACATACTGTATAAGCATCAATGTCTGAATATTTTTCACAGGTACCCACTGTAGCAAAGGTGGAACAACTCAATTTTAATTTGTCATGGTTTTTGGATGGGATGTCTAGAGTATTGCTACCGTTTTGCGGCTGTAACAGGCTCCACTCTTCTGAGAAAGCTTCAGAATAGATTTTGAAACGAGGCATTGGGGATGGCATTGGGAATTTGTGCGTATTCAGGAACAAAAACACAATCAGATCGGCACTGAGGTTCAGGAAGGTCCAGGCTTGGCTTGATGTTCTTCCAAATTCCATTAAAGGTGTTCAGCAGGGTTTAGGTTAAGGCTCTGTGCAGGCCCCTGGAGTTTACAGTATCCACACCAACCTACATGGACCTCATCTTACACACAAGAGCATTGCCATTCTGTAATAGGTTTGTGTTCGCTCCAGTGAGAGGAAATCTTAATGCTACAGCTCAGAATTACGTTCTGGATGATTGTGTGTTTCTAGCTTTGTGGCAACAGCTGGCTACAACTTATATGGGTTTTATGGTCATGTATCCACATAATTTTGAACATATAGTGTACCACAGTCTAGTCATGTCGACTTATTATTAGACAACGGTCTAACCAGCTCTATGAGAGCTAAACTTTGATTTATGCATAAGGGCCATGTAAATGTTTCTGCACACACGAACTACCAAGATTAGTTTCTGGTCTCTTGCACAGCAGGAACAGACAATCACACTGAAGATTCCTCCTTCCTCCATTTTTATAAGGAATGTTCACATGCCAGAACTATGTTTATCTCATGTTAGCAAGTCCACTCCTCCTTCAGCCTTTCCTCCACAGGGGTTCAGGTCATTCCACTACGGCTCCCACTGACTTCACAGGCCCAAGAACTAAGGCTACGCATAAAGACTTCCAGACCTGCAGCAGATCTAATTAAGACCAGTGATACACACACCTAGTAAAGACAGAGGTCCACTTAACATCAAAGCCCGTCCAGCAAGGTTCACCATTAGATCCAGTCTTCTAGGATGTGCTTAGGGTGGTAAAACATTAACAGGCTATTCAGGCTTTAGAGGATTTTTAGAACGGTTACATTTTCTGATAATTACATCTTCAGGCCAAAGAATGTTTCCAGTTTTCTGGTAAAGTTATAAAAAACCCTTGCTGTTATAGCTACAGTACCAGATTAAAAACACAATGACACTTTACCTTACTGCTAGGAGATGTATGCATGTTGTTATACTTCTCTCAGGACCTCAGACTAATGTTGTCCAAAATTTTTGATACTGGTACCATTATGTATTTTGATACTTTTTGATACCTTCTCTCTGAGCCGTAAAATCTAGACTTCTGTGGTTGAAAAAAATATATACTAGAAAATGTCTCTTATTGAATTTTGTATAGGAGAGGTCTAATTAGTCTAGTTTGTAAAATACCGTACCTTTACACAATTTTTATGATACTGATTAGATGCATCATTATCTAAGCATTTATGTCATATTCAAATTAGTAGCATTTTAATTTTACTTGTTTAAAAAAAAAGGTTTTTACATCTCCTGGTTCTTATGACGTACAATAAGTTGATATGTGTAATTTCATTACACTCATTATAAATATTATTATAAATATTATAATATTTAAATATTTGCATCATCAGTAATCATTAATAGAATACATATTCTATAAAAAGTACACAATGTATCCATACTGTGCTCTAATACTGCAGTATGTTAGATGTCATGCAATGTAAACGACTTTAATCTGTGCAGAATCTTACATAGTTGCCCAGGTCATGCAGTGTTTTTTTTTTTTTTTTTTTTGGATGCTCTCTACTTCCACCATCAGTTCTCTTCTGAGAGCTGAGATTATAGCCTAATTCTAGAGATTCTAAGTAACTTTTTTGGTACAACACTTTTATAAACCATAAACTCTTCAAAAAAAAAAAAAACATAGTTCCGCTGTTTACTCCTGTTTGCTCATAGGGGAATCTTTTGATGTCTACTGTAGGTATGAATATTCATGGTGAAGACTGTCCCGACCTCCCAACTCCAAAAACAAAAGAAATTAAGAGAAGTGTGTGCATTATTTCACCCAGGGGACTTTTGAAACTAATGGTGATCAGCTTTTCTGAGAGATTAGATTCAGCTTGAACTTGGTTCTCTGTCCACTTCAGAGTAAGAAAACACACATTTTGTCCTTATGTTTGCTTATTTCACTTCTGTTCACCTCATTACACTGACCTTTTTTCAACTCAGTGAATAAAAATTAAAAGGTGCATCGCTCATGACTTGCTTAAGAGAAAGTTCCCTTTTAGTCAGACCTTATAGTACCAGGACACCATGCACACTACCCCAGACACATATTTCATTAACCTTATTACAAACAACATACAAGAATTTCAAATACACTAAAAGCAGTAATCCATTAAAAGAGCTTATGTACTCACCCATATCTTGGTTTTTAATCATTAAGAACATTAAGACAACCTAGCCATGTACGGGGGCTGTACTGAAAGTAACGCAAAAGTGGGCAAAACTTTTTACTAGTCAGTCACATTGCACATGTTAGTTGAGTAACTCTTCCTCTATGCAAAGGTACTACTCAATATAGTCTCCATCACAAGTAAAACATTTGCATTATCGTTAATCCCAAATTTCTTTAAAAATTCCCTTTCTCACAGTTGATGGTCAATTGATTTTCATGAGCTGTAAGGTATAATCTTCAAAATAAAACAAAAAGGGCTTGGAATATTTTAGCTTAGGTGTAACAATTTTAGAAAAGATGAGCGTCTCCGTTTTTGAATTAAATAAAAAAAAAACTTTTCTAAGATATACTAATTTTTGGTGATGCACTGGACAAACCACCGTTCAAATCACCCACACACACGCAAGAATCCACTTCCAAACTTTTAATCCCTTTTCATTGGCAGCTTTTGTTCATTTCGAGGTGAGAGATGGAGAAGAAGTGAGAAGGGGTGACGCTGAAAGAATTAATACAGGTGGTAATTGCTCCGCCTAGGGCGTGACCTGATAGGGCTTGTGGTGTCAGTATAGGAGACAAACCAATGGCCCACTGTCTCGGCATGATGGGCTGGCAAAAATAAATAAATATAAATAAAATACAAAATCCATTGTATGATACCCAGAACTCATTGTTCTCATGGGAAAATACCCAGTATGACAGATTACCAATCCAGCCTCGGGTGTCATCCGTGTGACCAGTCTGTTGGAGACCATCAAGTGTGATGAAAGGGATTTTCAAAGAGGTTTCAACAATGGCACAAATGCATTGCTTGATGGAAACTATGTTGTGTAGTACCTTAGTGTAGTCAGTTATAAAAAAAGGTTCTGCCGACGTGTGCATTACTCTTAATACAGCCCTCGCATCATTGTATAATTAATGGCTGTTAGACCTTTTCAACTACCATTATGCATTTTGTAAAAAGGCAGCACGTGTTTCAGAATTCACAGCACTCACAAAGAAAGAACAAAGCTCCTCTAACATATTGTTAAATAGGCATATAGTTCATGTAGTTCATTATGTACAAGTACAAGTATGAGGGCAGAAAAAATCAATCCCCATGGCAACAACTGTAACGCCATATTACAGAATCAACATCAAAGTTTCTCTCATATTTTCTGTGGAACATTAAGCTACTTATCATAAATCATTTTTTACAATAATCTTTAACAGGGAGGCTAATACTTCTTTGCTGGATTTACTTTCACAGAACCTACACTGGCGCATTTTTAGATTGTGTAACTATGTAAAACACCTGTGTACTTGAGATCTTCATTGTTAATCTTCATTGTGTAACCTGGCGCTCTGTAAACCCATACTTTTTCCCTTCCTGTAAAAATCGATTTGCCTCTGGGTAACTCTTAGCAAAGGAAGCACACTCTTGTCCCAGTGGTAGTTGAACCCCTAAGGGCTGGAAGCAGCAGCTCATTTGTCAGCATCCTAGAGTGACCTGAGGTTCACTCAACCCGGCTATCAATTTGGACACTCACCCGGGGCACCGGTATCGGCTGTGAGGGGGTTGCTGTGGTAGGAGTGCTGCGCAATGTGAACGCTGTGTGCTTTTTACATCAAGGACATTTATATATGCTTCAGCTCTAACTTCAACTGCAGTCGGGAAAGGGATGTACACTTTTTACTTGCCATATTTGGGTTCAATACCCCCTTCTACATTTGCGGCTGATGTGTATAATAGACATCCTGAGGAGCAAAGGATACTGTCACTCTGGAGCTGGATAAATTACAGCTACTTCTGTTAACTAATTAATTTATAAATATAAATATATTATATTATACAGTATATTACATAAAGTCCATCTGCTGATGTGAAACGAAGATGCACAATAAAAGCCTTCCAATACGCTAATCATTAGTAAGACAGTAAAAAATGGTAATGTTTAAGCTCTGAGGCCTGGAGCATGCCCAAGTGAGCGGAACACCATGCTGCCCCCACATGTGGGGAAAACAAATGTTTACGAGGAAGATACATGTTGCCCTTAAGAGGAAGTTAAGTCTACAGGTCCTTCTCAAAAAATTACCATATTGTGATAAAGTTCATTATTTTCTGTAATGTACAGTACTGATAAACATTAGACTTTCATACAAACCGGATTCCAAAAAAGTTGGGACACTAAACAAATTGTGAATAAAAACTGAATGCAATGATGTGGAGATGGCAAATGTCAATATTTTATTCAGAATAGAACATAAATCACGGAACAAAAGTTTAAACTGAGAAAATGTATAATTTTAAAGGAAAAATATGGTGAATCAAAATGTCATGGTGTCAACAAATCCCAAAAAAGTTGGGACAAGGCCATTTTCACCACTGTGTGGCATCTCCCCTTCTTCTTACAACACTCAACAGACGTCTGGGGACCGAGGAGACCAGTTTCTCAAGTTTAGAAATAGGAATGCTCTCCCATTCTTGTCTAATACAGGCCTCTAACTGTTCAATCAGACTTCTTTGTCGCACCTTCCTCTTTATGATGCGCCAAATGTTCTCTATAGGGGAAAGATCTGGACTGCAGACTGGCCATTTCAGTACCCGGATCCTTCTCCTACGCAGCCATGATGTTGTGATTGATGCAGAATGTGGTCTGGCATTATCTTGTTGAAAAGTGCAGGGTCTTCCCTGAAAGAGATGACGTCTGGATGGGAGCATATGTTGTTCTAGAACCTGAATATATTTTTCTGCATTGATGTTGCCTTTCCAGACATGCAAGCTGCCCATGCCACACACACTCATGCAACCCCATACCATCAGAGATGCAGGCTTCTGAACTGAGCGTTGATAACAACTTGGGTTGTCCTTGTCCTCTTTGGTCTGGATGACATGGCGTCCCACATTTCCAACAAGAACTTCGAATCGTGACTCGTCTGACCACAGAACAGTCTTCCATTTTGCCACACTCCTGTAGCCCATTTCCTGCACACGCCTGTACACGGTGGCTCTGGATGTTTCTACTCCAGACTCAGTCCACTGCTTCTGCAGGTCCCCCAAGGTCTGGAATCGGTCCTTCTCCACAATCTTCCTCAGGCCCCGGTCACCTCTTCTCGTTGTGCAGCGTTTTCTGCCACACTTTTTCCTTCCCACAGACTTCCCACTGAGGTGCCTTGATACAGCACTCTGGGAACAGCCTGTTCGTTCAGAAATTTCTTTCTGTGTCTTACCCTCTTGCTTGAGGGTGTCAATGATGGCCTTCTGGACAGCAGTCAGGTCGGCAGTCTTACCCATGATTGCGGTTTTGAGTAATGAACCAGGCTGGGAGTTTTTAAAAGCCTCAGGAATCTTTTGCAGGTGTTTAGAGTTAATTAGTTGATTCAGATGATTAGGTTAATAGCTCGTTTAGGGAACCTTTTCATGATATGCTAATTTTTTGAGATATGGATTTTGGGTTTTCATGAGCTGTATGCCACAATCATCAATATTAAAACAATAAAAGGCTTGAACTACTTCAGTTGTGTGTTATGAATCTAAAATATATGAAAGTCTAATGTTTATCAGTACATTACAGAAAATAATGAACTTCATCACAATATGCAAATTTTTTGAGAAGGACCTCAAATTAGTTAAAAGGCAGGACGCCTCATTACTGAGCATGAGATCTGCAATCAATAACCATGTCATGAACCCTTATTATTTATCTTAACAATTAGGGTTATTCAATAAGTGCTACAAAACATTAGCACATACTGTATTCATAAAGCAAGTGTATTTTGGCTTTTGCTCAAACAAACATGCATCACATAAATTCTATCAAACATAAGTCTAGACATTAAAAATAGTTGTAAGGCCATGTTCGTATGTACAGTATATACAAATTAAGAACGAGGGTCAGTACATTCTGTGCAAACACTTACCAGACCGTCACAGTTGTTGATAGCAACCGATGCTCCAGGCACGTCAGTGATGTCCCCAATAAAATTGCAGTCCGTCATGAGCGACTCTCTCTTCACAATCCTGTCTGTGTGGGTGCCATTCTTAGTGTGATTGCCAGGCACTAAAACCTCATCGTGCCACTCTACCATGGCACCAGGTGCCACTAGTCTTCTGTTGGGCCAGAGCCGCAGGTGAAACTCCTGGCCAAAAGCAGTGACGTTGAAGAACAGTTTCTCACCTGCTGGCTCAGGGGCATGGGGTACGTTGCGTTTGACACGCTGCTTGTGGTTTGCTGAGAGGAGGTGTGACAAGAAGTGTCCGCCGGAGTCGGTGCTGATAGGCGTGACCAGGCCGAACTCCTTCAGTCGGCTCTTTAAAAAGTCTGATAGAATGGAGAGAAAGACAGCACATCAGGGTCAGACGGTAGTCAGACATTCGACAGTGAAATCACTCATCATTAAAAGGTCTCTGCTTGGTTCAGGCTCTAACATTTTAAAATTGAATACAGCCTCGATTTTAAGGGAGCAAACTTTTCAACTTTTTTAGGAATTACTCTAACCACACACTATTTCCTTCTACCAGGAAAAGAAAAAATGCATACATAACCACCTAGAATGCTGTCTGTGTTTAATTATTTATTTATCTGAACTCGCTATGCTGTTTCATTTATATTGCAGTAGTCCATCAGACACTCTTTTGTGGTTAACTTAAGAGGCAAAGGATGTTTAACACTTTTAAACAGTCTAACTCCAAAGTGATTTTCTCCCACACTTGGCATGCCACGTGTATAAACAATGGCTTGAATACAGGTAAGCATCTGAAATAGGTAAAAAGCTGTCAGAGTGCCTTGTAATTTGCCTGCAATACCAATGTGGGATATAAAAGCAGATGTTATAGTCTAGCACACTGTTTAGGCTTGACAAAATTGCATGCCTTTCATCCTTGCCTGGTCTGGTTTCAAGCACATGTACAAAAAAATAATAATAATAAAGCTGGTATGTTTTCGGTTTTTAAGACATCTGACAAATTCTAAAGTAAAAATACATCTTAAGGTATATCCTATAGACAAGTGACAAATTGAGAGAGAACCCAACCTAAACTGTGTAAGTAAGGTGTTGGACCAACACGAGCCACCAGAACAGATTCAATATACTTTGACATAATAAGTTTTCCAAATCTCTAAACGGATAGATACTGGACAGATAAACACTTTACATCTAAAAGACATTTATTTCCCTAGGTATTGTTTTCATTATGGTGGTGTAGAGCAGGCATGAGACAGAATATCACTGTGATGCAAAACACTGTTTAATATTCAATATCAGCCCTACAGCTATTTACTGTATACACTCAGCAGCAGCACCAGAGGTAATACAATACAGAGCACAAACTTTACATTAACATTTGCTTACTTAACAGTCCAATTAAGCTAAAAGAAGTGTTGTGGGACAAGGCCTTGCTAATACTGCATATTGCAAGGAATCATGTTGGTATAAAATAAATATATTATATATATATATATATATATATATATATATATATATATATATATATATATATATATATATATTATATATATATATTATATATATATATATATATATATATATATATATATATATATATATATATATATATATATATGGTGTCTTGAAGGTTGTATCATGATGTGTCTAGTGTAGACCACAGTTGTTCCACTGGATTAGACTGGTCTGGAGAAGGCCGGAATATGAGTTTCATAATTCATGATATGATTTAAAATGAATAGATCATTTTTGCCTGGTAAAGTCTACAGAAATGTTTCTGAGTGGTGTAAGAGTAATACTTCTCTGGTAATGCTGTGGTAATACTAGTGCTAATGCAATGCTACTGCTGTCAATAAAGTTAATTGAATTGGACTTTAATTCTTTATCTGAACTGTAACTATTTCTTCAGTAAGTTGTGCAACTTATCCAATCTTTCAGGATAAACATAAAGAAGTCCCTTAAGGAAAAACTTAGATCTCATATATCAATGAGGTAATTATTTAATACATGTAAAATATTTTTTTACAAAGCAGTTTTGCTTTTGCCCTTTTTAAAATTATATATAAATGATTTGTATTTTTCTTTGATTACATTATAATTACTCATTTATATTAGAAAAGTATTATACTCATACTAATAAGTTACTCAAAAATTTATTTCCACTATAATAAACAGGCTCAGCAGTACAGTATGTAACTGAAAATTATCTCTCCAATCTAAGTTATCTTACCTGCTAAGAGTCCATGTTTTTATTGCCTTGATAACAATTTCGGCAAGACTTGAATGAATGATGTACGCTGAGCTTCAACTTGCAGTAATTTCTGCAACTAACTTCTGAATTTATTTAAATGTTCCAGTTTAGTCTGTAGTATTATATCTCTTTATGTAATTTGTAAAGGCAACCATACATGTTATCTGCTGTCCAGTATACTAAAAATCTAGATTCCTAAACCTAAATTCTGCTGCAGAGGAGAAATTCATTTAAAGTTACCATCCTCAGAAATCACCAATTAACACACAGCACTTCCGAATATGAACTGTTCAAAATTGAAAAATTGCATATTTTCAACATCTTCAGAATCGTTTTACAATGTATAATGAATTAAAAATCAGGAAAAACCGTTTAATTAAATGGTGTGTCCAAACTTTTGACTGGGCACTTTACATTAAATAAATAAAAAAAAGAAAATAATAAACAGATTGAGATGCAGCATGCTATTAACCTTTCCCCTAGTTACTTAATAGCATATTCAGTTTTACATTTTAAATAAGTGTTTATATATATTAATTCAATAGTTTTTTTCACAACTTCCCACTGTGGCCCTCCCACTTGGAATGAAATAAATTCATTTATGCTCCACTTTTTCCTCCAGGGTTACCTGAGAAATATTAACAATATTTCCATAAACTCCAGCGTCTCCTCTCAAACAGTGTTGCTGTTCACATAATTACTAGAATGCCAATTTAAACCAAATCCCTTAGTGCAGATTTCTAGAACTTTGTATATAGGATCAAAACTCAGCTCAGTGCCTTACCTTCTTTGTTAGTTTCGCCAGCCTAAAAGAAAGGAGAAAGAGTGATCAAAATGCACATGTTTAGAGTCACGCTCTACATGTAAAGATCATGTTTTTTAGGTTAGCAAGGCGAGTTATAACAATAGACAAACAGGTACAAAGGTATATACAGATCCAAATTTGTACACCTTGTGTACTTTTAACATGGATATTTTACCTGGAAATATACGAAGAGTACACTAGTCCATTGACTGTATGTGTCCAAAACACTTTTTAAAGTATGGAATATATTCACATTTCCATGGAATGTGGTATATATTTAAGGTACATATAATATATTCATAAAAGTATACAATATGAACCATGAGAATGAAAGGATAGGATATTAAACTCAATTTCCAGGAGAGCACATTTCAGTATACAAAACAGTCTACCAGTCATCCCACCCATCTACTGTAGGAATCTCTGTAGTCCAACTATGGACCGTGGAGGGTAATGGTGATAACCATTGCATTTTTACGACCGCTCATTCACAACAATACGGGCGATTTGGGAACACCAATGAGCCTAATCTGCATGCCCTCGCAGGACTTTGGGAGGAAACCCACCAAGCACGGCGAGACCATGCAAATTCAATGCAGTCAGACTTCAACGCAGGAATCGAACCCAGATCCTGGAAATGCAAAGGAACAGTGCTAACCACTACACCTTACCAGTTATACCAGACTACCAGTTTTACTATACTATATATCCATGATCCATCTAGAAACTTCTGTAGTCCAACTAGGCACCATGGAAGCCAATGGTTGATTACCATAGTATTTATTTATATTTTTACGATCATGGTAGAACTGTCAGTCAACATTCACACATGGGAAATGTGGGAGGGCCAATTAGTCTTTGGGAGGAAACCAGAGCACCAGGAGGAAACCCTGGGAGAACATGACACTCCATGCACTCAGACCCCTGGAGGTGGAAGGCAACAGTGCTAAGCACTTCACAGTTACACCAAAGTTGCACCAGTTTGATTTGTTTGTTCAGAAGCAAATTATTTAAATATTTAAATATTATCCACCGTTAAACTTCGCGCCAGGCTGCTGTCAAGCCACACACGTTGTTGCTACATCAAAGTTTCTTTCTTATCAAAGCAGAAAACTAGAAGTTCGACTTACCAAAGCGGCTGAGGTCAAAGCCACAACAACGAGGAACCTGAGTGACAGCGCGTCCATCACGAGTCGGCTTGTTTTATTTCTTTCCCTTCAACTTTCAGTCTTGAAGAAAGTTCAATTTTTTTCAAAAAAAAAAACAAACAAACAAACAAACAAAAATAATAATAATAAAAAAGTATTTTTTAAAAATCCACCTATGAACTTCTACTTCTGCCACTAAATTAATTCTGTAACCATCAAACCAACAGTAAAAAAGCAGGCATGGTTGCGTCTGTCGAAAGTTTGTAGCACTCGGGTCAGTGTTTGTTACAACTAACTTATAAGCTGTGAGTCCGAGCCTTGTGCTGGCTGGACAGAGCCGCGTGTGTGTGTGTGTGTGCGCGCGCGCGCCGGAGAGTATATGTGTGTGTTTGAGAAAAAAGTAAGAGAGAGAGAGAGAGCGCGAGAGAGGCGGCTCGCGCGACCTGGCTAATAAACTCCAGAGCAACCCGGGGTGTGACGTCACTGGCTGTCCGTTAGTAGCGCGGGGCGCGCGCGCTGAGAGGAGAAAGAGGAGGAGGAATATGGAAAGAAAACACATGGTAGTACTTTTGCCAGAGTGAACTGCGAAGACTCCTAGTTCCTCCTCTCTGTGCTGAAGGAATCATACAGAATTCAAACCCCTGAACAAACTCTCACACAGTCAAATGTGGATGTTTTCTGCTCTATACTGTAGTTCTGACAAGTATTGGCTTCTTCTTGTGTGTGTGTGTGTGTGTGTGGGTGGGTGTGAGCGTGGCTCAACTTGAAGTCAAGATATATTAAGTTCACTCACTCTCTCGCTTGCTCACCCTATATCCTGTATACACGGTCGCTATGGGCCAGGTACTGTACGAGGCGGGGTACACCATGGATGGGGAGCCAGTCCATCGCAGGGCACACACACATATACAGTATACATACACATGCTGATTCACACACTACAGGTTGTTTGGGAATGCCGGTTAATCTAATCCGCATGTTTTTGGACTGTGGAAGTAAACCAGAGCATGTAAACACCATGCACACAGACCTCGATACGAGAATTCGAACCTGCACCCTATTGAGTGACGAGTATAAACAGGCCCACGTTGAGGGAAAAGAAAAAACGCTAGATTATTAGTCATTAATTATTCATTCATTATTCTCATTTATATGGAAAGCATCAGGATTCGGATAGAACTGTCACTCAGTAGTGATACCTGCTGTACAGGGTTGCAGAAGGCCTGGATCCTATTCCAGGGTACTGGGGGCAGAAGGCAGGGTATAACCTGGATGGGGTAGCAGTCCATCTCAGGGCACGCAAGTCACACACTCATTCTTACGCTACAGGCAATTTGGAAATGCCAAATCTACATGTCATTGGACTGTGGGAGGACATGTATGAAACCCACCATGCACTGGGAGAACATGAAAACTCCATGTGCACAGATCCAAGGCAGGAATTGACCCTGGAATGCGGCGCTACGGTGCTAACCACATGGCATTGACATTAACATGCATCCCAAGTGATCTGTTTCTAAGTGGACGAATGTGAATCAGGTCAAACACATTTTGAAGGGCCAGTCTGGGGTGCATCATCTGCATTTCATGTTTGTTTGCAGGGAGCAATGAAGGCTTCCAATTACATAATACATTGTTTCCTAGCAGAAAGCAAAAAACAAGATAAAAAAGCATACCTTATCTTTATGTAATATCTTTATGCTTTATATTTATGCTTTCACCCTAGCCAATCTGGACCATGCCAATGCCTGAGCACTTTTGACCCAAAAGGCCAGTTCTCCATGCTGTGCCTTTGTAGCGTTCAGGTAGCGTGCCCTGTCTCACTTGAATACTGTAGGTGTACTCAGCAGTGGTTCAGTTACACTCGGGCACAGTATGCACTGCTAATCATGCCAGAGCGGGGAACTCGAACGCCATGACATCATTTTATGTGTCTAGGGTTACGGTAAAAAATAAATAAATAAATAAATAAAATCTTCTTATGCATGCAGCACAGTTTACTGAAAATCACTGCATTACATAACTGATAAATTCATAAGGCATGTGAGAGGGTTGTGTGTGACTTTGCCCAAAACAACTCAGAATGAGCCAGAAGGTATTGTGCTGTACAAGAGCACTTTTCTTTAGCGCATAAAAAGTCACATTGTGATGAAAGAATCATGCTCTTTCAACATTTTTAAAACACAACCTTTTCAGAGTGTTGGTGTCAAAGTAGGGCTTTGGTGCTCTTTTGAAGAAAACCTGTGACTCAGTGCTTCTGAATACCAAAGGAATCTTATTAAACCACCTCTTGGTTCCAACGCAGTTCTGATGCACTTCTTCCTTGCAAGACAAGGGATGATGGGTCAAGCATGATTTGAAGTAGAGTTAAGACTCAGAAAGGCAAACGTCAATGTTCGAAATGTGATTTATGCAGCAATAGAAAGCCATTAGAAGGATCAAGGTTAATGGTATTATGTGGGAGAACCTAGGGAGTGGTGACTCACTGGTTAATGTGGTGAGAATATGGTCATGTGTGTGAAAGGAAACTAGTGACAACATGATAGACGCATTGAGAGTCTGACAGTGACGTGGCTAGGATGTAATATGAACTTGATAAATGCACATTTTTCCATTTTGACCCCGTTGCCACTGCGTTGTTCAATATTTTTAGGATGCCGTGGGAATTTCATGTTCTTCTTCAGAGTATGACGGGGCCCTGAGGCTTTGGACTACTAATTGGAAGATGGTAAGTTTCAATCCTACTGCCAAGCTGCCATTGGTCTCTCTCCAGCCCGCAACTGCACAGCTGTATCCTGTCTTGACATTATATTTCAGCATGCAATATTTTTTCTACAATGCAATAGCCTAATTTACATTTTGTGCATCCTAAATGGCAAATTAGTTCTTTGTTTTGTTTACATTTAAATTTATAATTTAATAAATACATACTATAAAATAAAATCATAAAATCAGATTTTATTCTAGCCTGTCAGATTTATTTAATTATTTTTCTTGTTTTTCTTTCTTTTTTAATTATACAGAGAAGAAGACAGTTGAAAAGTAGTCTTAGTATGTTAGCAAGTTTTAAGCAAGAAACAAGTAATTAAGGCATTTGTATTATTTTATTCAAATGTTTAATTTATTATGAAACACAGTAATATACTGTAGAACAAAAAATTTTTTATATCAAATATTAGTCCCTAGAAAAAAAATATATATATTTCTTTTATCTTTCATCATCATCATTAACCATTCAATCGCGTCCGATTCTTGGCTATTCTATGGGCCATGTCTCGCCATGTCTTCCTTTCCCTGACCAATTCCTTCAGTTCACTGATATTCTTGCCCGTGTCCATCATGATTGTGTCCAGCCATCGGGTTTTTGGTCTTCCCTTTGGTCTACTTCCACTCACCATCCCCAGCATCACATCCTTCTCCAGTGAATTGGCTCTCGCATGACCAAAATACGTCAGTTTCTGCCTGGTGATCTTGCCTTCCAGGGAAAAATCGGGATTGATACGTTCCAAGACTGACTTGTTGGTTTCTCTCGCTGTCCAGGGGATCCTCAGGAGCCTTCTCCAGCACCACATCTCGAATGCATCAATTCTTCTCCTGTCTGCCTTTGTTAGGGTCCAAGTCTCACACCCATAAGTCGCAATGGGGAACACAATGGCAGTGACCAGTCTGCGCTTGGTAGTGATTGAAGTGTCCTTGCACTTCCAAATTGGGTTCATGCTAACCATTGCTGTGCGGCCCAGGGCGATTCTGCGCTTTATTTCAGGACCTCCATCACCACTTTGGTTGATCATGGAGCCCAGGAAGACGAAACTGTCGACCACCTTGACTTCCTCGTTGTTGATCTTTATATGGACTTCCTTAGCAGTTGTGGTCATGATTTTCGTTTTCTTGATATTCAAATGAAGTCCCATCTTCTCACTTTCACTTTTAAGCTTCATGATCATTGTCCTCAGGTTTTTCTCACTTTCCGCCAGCAAGGTCGTGTCATCGGCATACCTGAGGTTGCTTATTGTCCGGCCTCCAATTTTCACCCCCACTTCAAATTCGTCCAGGTCTAATTTCCGCATGATCACTTCAGCGTATAGATTGAAGACAAATGGGGAGAGGATGCAGCCCTGTCTGGTGCCTTTCTTGATTTTGAACCAGCCTGTATCCCCATATCTGGTTCTGACAGTAGCTTCCTGATCCTGGTAGAGTGACCTGATCAGTCTGATCAGGTGTCCCGTCACTCCCAGTTCCCGCAGGGCGACCCAAAGCTTGTCACGTTCCACACAATCGAATGCCTTTGTGTAATCAATGAAGCACATGTAAAGCTCCTTTTTATCTTTATAAAAGAAATATTTTTATAAAATATTTTCTTTCTTCCTCTTTTCTTCCTTTCTATATAAAATACTCAATATACTGTAGTTACAATAAAAAAGAATAAAATTAAAATACAGTATATAATGTATAATGTCAAAAGTATAAAATGTAAAAAATTCTTGGAATGTGCAAAATGAAAAGGGTATTAAAAGGAAAAATATGGACTATAGGTAAAACAGCAGCAGTATGAGTGAACCATGGTGTGAGAAATGAGATAAGAGATTATATAAAAAATAAAACTTTATGGGTTATTCTATTATAGGTAAAAAATCACTGATATGGTGGAATGATACTCAGAATTATATTATTTTCTTTCCATTTTTAATTATATTTCAGTCACTGCTAATGATTAGGAAATTAGGAGTTTCTTATAAAAATTATCTTTGTCAAATAAATTTGAATGTCTGATTTTATACAAAAATCTGCGTACCTATCAGCACCAGAAATTCAAATTTCAGACAATGTCAACTCGAATGACATGATTAAATTAGTCTGTCTTGTCATGGTGTTGTTACTCTTGGCCTTCGAGTGATCAGTAGTGGAACTAGTTGATTTGAATCTGTTCCATAGCTTAGAAATTGTATTCCTGGCAACTCCAAACTGTCTGGCGACATCTGCTTGCGTCGTTCTTAATGTTTAGTGTTTTTGTAACGGTAAAATATATATATATATATTTAAATAGTGCAACACTTCATTTGTCCATGAGTTGTTGTTGGTCGAGGGGTCACCACAGCGGACCATCCAATACCCATACAACTTGGCACATGATTTACACTGGATGCCCTTCCTGGCGCAACCCTCCCATTTTCCTTGGGCTTAATGAGCATTTTTGGTACATTTTAAGTTGTGAAAAATATGCAACACACGGCTTATTTCTCTTCAACTGCTGAGTCTTTCAATAGGAACAGTGACTTACAGTAAGTGACATCTGCATTAAGATCTGTGGGAATACAACTTAATAACTGGTTTCTGGTGCATTACTCCAACATAAATGTGACTCAGGCTGTGAAAAGTTTTTTTTTGTGTGTGTGTGTGAGTCACTGTTTTCTACATGAAAATATTATAGTATGATTTTTGTAGAAAACAGTGACTCTCAATAAAAAAAAGACTTTAGCTGGGTTGACTGGATCACAAATGGTGGGTGTCAGGGCAGGACCTGACCAGACTTTCCATAGATAACTATAGAGAAAATACAGAGTCAGATATTTTGGCTTGATTTGTTAGACAGCTCTCTCCATCACCATCCTCAAAACCCTGGCATTCATCCCTCCAATACAGTTCCAGAGACTTGTACAATCTATGCCAAGATCACTTGAAGTTGGATTGGCACCTTATTGTGACCCAGCAGCTTCCTAAGACTTTTTTTTTCTTTGCACATTTCTTGAGCAAACTAAAACAAGCAGAAGATTTTAATTTCTGGAAACCTGCCATCGATTAGTATGGTGTTAACATACTAAGCCATAACATCAATGTGTTAACATTGATTATTAAATGTATATCTGTCATGCACACTCAGCCGCGGCCGGCACTAGGACCCGGAAGTAAGATGGACGCGAACCTGAAAGCATAAGAGGATACAAGATGGCGCCGCACACCGCTCTGTCATTGAGTTTTGCCCATGTCATTTCGGAATCGTTCCCGTGTATGTGAGTACTCACTTTCTTGGTTTTGCTTCCAGACTGAGTGTGTTTTTATAGAACGAGGGTTAGATTGTGTCTTTCCTTTGCTCATTTATTGTGAGAGTTCTTAGATCAAATCGCGTGATTATCCTGCCCGCGCGTGTTCCATCCACGTTTGGGTTTACCATTCACGCTACAGGGCTAACTGCTAAAGCTATGTCCTTCTGGTTGTCATTAGGTTAGTTCTGACAGAATGACAGAGCCCAGAGCAGTGAACCCAGCGGATCACGCGCACCTGTGCAATGTGGTTGACCGGCATGCTGTGCTTATCAAGAAGCTAACCGGGAAGCTCGATTCTCTGCGCCGTAGTGTCCAAGACATCGCGGCCTTGCGCCGCGAGGTGGCGGAGCTTAAGCGGGAAAACACGAGCCTCCGGGCGGCTGTTGATGGCATGGCTAGCGGTCCGCCTGCCGCAGCGGCCGCGGCCCCGCCCCAACCCCCCCCCCTCCTGTGTTTTCCTAGCACTTCCAGATAAATGGGATGGCAGTGCAGTGTGTTTTTAACATCGCTGGAACTGGTGTTTGAGTTTAATGCCACCAAATACTCCACCGACCAGCTACGCATTGCACTGCTCGTCTCGTTGCTATCAGGGCAGGCAGCAGAATGGGCCACGGCATTCCTGCGCGCTGACACCGACACCGCTCACTCGTACAACGAGTTTACCCTTCAGCTCAAGCTAACTTTTGAGCATCCTGCGGGCGAGGTGGAGACCGACATGAAGCTCTACCATCTGCGGCAGGGAGGATTGTCCGTGAGCCAGTACACTGCAGACTTCCGCACCCTCGCCATCCAGACCTCGTGGGGAGACGCAGCCCTCCGGACGTCCTACTTCAAGGGACTGGCGACCCGCATCAAAGACAAGCTAGCTGGACGAGAGCTCCCAGCCACACTGGAGGGGCTGATCCAACTGGCCCTCCGCATTGACCAGCACCTTCTCTCCCGTCCAAAGCCAGCACCTCGAACCCTGCCGCCCGCTCCCACCTATGCTTACACCATGTCCAGACCACCACCCACCGTCACCCCCGCCTTCACCGGACGTGTCGGATCTCCACCCCCTGCCGTGGTTGACACCGGAGCCGGGGAACCCATGCAACTAGGGCGAGCCTCCCTGACCGTGGCGGAACGCGAGAGGCGTTACCGTGAGGGACTGTGCGCCTACTGTGGTTCAGCAGCACACCACCGAGCCACCTGTCCCTTCCGTCCGGTAAACGCCCAACCCCGGTGAAGGACAGGAGAGACTCACCGGGCACCATCCATCTCTCCGCCACCACCGAAACCACCACCTCCAGACTCACAGTGCAGGTAACCCTCCACCTTGGCCACAAACGGGTCAAGGACCTCCGGAGCGCCTACAACTTGGTGCGCATCAAGGAGGGTGATGAGTGGAAGACGGCCTTCATCACCCCCACTGGACATTACGAGAGCCTGGTTATCCCTTTTGGACTCTGCAACGCACCCTCTGCCTTCCAACGATTCATCAATGATGTCCTCAGGGACATGCTAGGCCGATGGGTGTTCGTTTATCTGGACGATATCTTAATTTACTCCCGTACCACTGAAGAACACACCCGACACGTTAGAGCTGTTCTAAAGAGATTGCTCGCCCACCAGCTGTACTGTAAGCTGGAAAAGTGTGCTTTTCACGAGCACTCCACCACGTTCCTGGGTTTTATCATCTCGCCCCAGGGTGCGGCCATGGACCCGCAGAAGCTGGAGGTTGTACGTCACTGGCCCCTACCCAGGACACTAAAACAGCTCCAACGCTTTCTCGGGTTTGCGAATTTTTATCGTCGCTTTATCCGGGGCTACAGTACAGTTGCAGCACCGCTCACTGCACTTACCAGACTCTCCACCCATTCCTTCCAACTCAACCCTACCACCATCTCAGCTTTCCACAGACTCTGCCACCTGTTCACTACCGCACCTATTCTTCTCCATCCGGATGCCAGCCAACCGTTCGTTGTAGAGGTGGACGCGTCGGAGGTGGGCGCCGGCGCTGTTCTCTCTCAACGAGGTCCAGACCAGAAGCTACACCCATGTGGCTTCTGCTCAAAAAATTTAAGCCCACTCAGCAGCGATACGGAGTAGGGGACCATGAACTGTTGGGCATAAAGTGGGCTTTGGAGGAATGGTGTCACTGGCTCCAGGGCGCCAGTGAGCCATTCATCGTCTGGACGGACCACCAGAACCTACTCACTATCCGCAACCTAAAACAGCTAAACCCACGACAGGCACGGTGGGCCCTGTTCTTCGAACAGTACGATTTCCATCTTTCGTACCGCCCGAGGTCAAAGGACACCAAGGCCGACGCCCTCTCCCATCAGTACGAGCGAGAGGTGCCCCAGGCGGAGCCTGTGCCTGTCCTTCCACCCACCCGGATCATCGCACCCCTGCACTGGGACATGGAAACGAGGGTCCGCAAGGCACTGACCAACGAACCCGCACCTGCAGGCATGCCGCCCGGATGGCTCTATGTTCCCACTCCACTCAGGCCCGAAGTCCTCCAGTGGGGCTATTCTTCGCTCATCGCGGGACACCAGGGAACCCAAAGAACCCTCACCTTCGTGGGACGGGCCTTCTGGTGGCCTTCGATGAGGAGGGAGGTCACCGAGTTCGTCTGGGCGTGCCCAGTGTGCGCCAGGGCAAAGAACTCCAACCAACCAACACCGGGGGAGCTTCAACCACTCCCAGTTCCCCATCGGCCCTGGTCGCACATTGCCGTCGACTTCATCACCGGCCTGCTGGCCTCGGAAGGAAAGGACGTCATCCTCACCATCGTGGACCGCTTCTCCAAGGCAGTGCACCTGGTGGCCCTCGCCGGACTTCCGTCAGCTAAAAACACAGCCGAGCTGATATTGGAGCACGTAGTCCGATTGCATGGGTTCCCCAAGGACATCGTCTCGGACAGAGGTCCCCAGTTCACCAGTTCTGGAGGGCTTTCTGCCGTCTGATCAATTCGTCATGCAGTCTGTCTTCCGGTTACCACCCCCAGACGAATGGTCAGACGGAGCGAACCAACCAACAGCTGAAGCGTTACCTGAGATTTCGGAGGTTTCGTGTCGGATCGTCAACACTCCTGGGCCCGCTACCTCAAGTGGGCTGAATTGTCCCACAATCTCCATGTGTCCTCAGCCACCAACCTGAGCCCATTTGAGGTGTGCTATGGTTTCCAACCTCCGATGTTCGCCCACCAAGAACCAGAGGTTGATGTACCATCGGCCCAACAGTTGGTTCGCCGGTGCCGGCGGCTAAGGCACCAAGCCAACCTTGCCATACGGCGCACCAACACCAGCTACGTAACTCAACACCGCCGCCAGCATCCCCCGGGACGGTTGTACCACATAGGTGACAAGGTGTGGCTCTCCACCAAGAACCTCCGCCTGCACACAGAATCACGGAAACTATCACCCAGGTTCATTGGTCCATATCGCATCACCCTCAGGATCAACCCTGTCACCAACCGGCTCCAGCTGCCTGCGGCGCTCCGGATCCACCCCGTCTTCCACACCTCCCAGCTGAAACCATTCATCACCTCACCCATGATTCCACCCACCCCCCCTGCGCCTCCTCCCCGTATCATTGACGGTGGTCCCGCTTACACCGTGCGACGGATCCTCGACTCGCGCCCTCGGGGCAGGGGCACCCAGTATCTGGTTGACTAGGAGGGCTACGGCCCCGAGGAGCGGTCCTGGGTTCCAGCTCGCTTCGTCCTCGACCCCGGGCTCATTAGGGACTACCGTCACCGGGTATCCTCCACCCCTGGACCGTCCGGAGTCGGTCCTTGACAGGGTGGTACTGTCATGCACACTCAGCCGTGGCCGGCACTAGGAAGTAAGACGGTCGCGAACCTGAAAGCATAAGAGGATACAAGATGGCGCCGCAAACCGCTCTGTCATTGAGTTTTGCCCATGTCATTTCGGAATCATTCCCGTGTATGTGAGTACTCACTTCCTTGGTTTTGCTTCCAGACTGAGTGTGTGTTTATAGAACGAGGGTTAGATTGTGTCTTTCCTTTGCTCATTTATTGTGAGAGTTCTTAGATCAAATCGCGTGATTATCCTGCCCGCTCGTGTTCCATCCGTGTTTGGGTTTACCATTCACGCTACAGGGCTAACTGCTAAAGCTACGTCCTTCTGGTCATCATTAGGTTAGTTCTGACAATATCAGTAAACTGGTGATGGATCATGGACACCTGAGGCTCATGTACAGTATGCCTGTGGGGAGCCCATCTTGTCCGAACAAACATGCTGAAAAGAGATTATACTGACTATGATATAAAGCTACCTTGCTGTGTATGGGGCTTAGCAACCATCAGACTAAGGTGTTGGACTACTGATTGGAAAGTCCAAGGTACAAACCCCAGCATCACCAAGTTGCCACTTTTGGGCCCATTAGCAGCTGATCCTTAACAATGTTGTAAGTCGCAAGGTTGGGCTTCCACAGATCAGACTTGTTTGTCTGTCACATCCCATAGATGCTCAATCAGATTGAGATCTGTGGAATTGGGAGGCCAGATCAACAACCTTGAACTCTTTCCCTGCTAAGCCTCATACACATCAAGCTGTGATGCACTGTGTGTTCTGATACCGTCTTTTCATACAGTATGCAGCATTATCTTTTTTCAGCCATTTGTGCTACCTTGACTTTTCTGTGGGATCAGACTGGATGGGCTGGCCTTTGCTTCCCACAGGTATAAATGAGCCTTGGGTTTCCATGATCCTGTAACTAGTGCCACCAGCATTAACCTTTACCTCAATTTGCAGCCTGCGAACATCCCACAAAAGCACAAAACTATTTATGGATGCAGTGAGAGAGGACATGAAGGTAGTTGGTGTGAGAGGATAGGGTTAGATGGAGGCATATAATTCGCTGTGGTGGCCCTTGAAAGGGAACAGCCGAAAGACAAAGAAGAACAAGCAGTTTTTGGAGATGCTCTGACTGAGGTGTCTACTGTAGCCATTACAATTTGACCCATCTCACAGGACTGTAGCTACATTTTCAATATCTCATATACAATGGTGGCTGGAAGTGGATGAGATATACAGTATTAGGCACCAAGTGAGTCTTTATTTTTAAAGTTGATGCGTTGGAAGCAGAAAAAATGGGCAAG
This sequence comes from Channallabes apus, assembly GCA_030522415.1. Lineage (NCBI taxonomy): Eukaryota > Metazoa > Chordata > Actinopteri > Siluriformes > Clariidae > Channallabes > Channallabes apus. The sequence continues at coordinate 24,056,901 of CM060122.1, read as the reverse complement.
AATAAGGATCTGATTGACTTTGCCAAGGGACAAAATGGGAGGACTAGAGGACTGGGTCAGAGCAACTCCAAAACCGCAGGTCTTATGGGATGTTTCTGGTGTGAAGTGGTCAGGACCTACCAAAAGTAATCCAAGGAACTTGTGATCTGGTGACAGGGTCATGGGTGGCGAAGGCTCATATAGTGTTTAATGTTAGGATCTGTATATATCCATGTGAAGATAAAGGGGGAGGACAGAGGAAACAGTGCAGATCCTAACCTTAAACACTGCATAGCACTACATGCAGCCACAGGATGTGAACAAGAGCGCAAAAGGTAGTAAAATAAATAGCAGCTGTATTCAGATGTAGTGCTGAGCAGTCCTCTATAGACATGTGACTGTATATAAACAGAAAAAGCAACAGTCTTGCAGCTTGTAGCTTTTAACAAAACAAACATTAAATTACAGTAGATGCATTAATATGTGTGTATGTGTCATACTGTATAATACAATATGATCAATATTTTCTATATTTTGCACAGGGACAGGAGTAAAGTGTTAACGTAAAATGAAAATACATGAGGGACGATAAACATCTATCGTCTGCTACGGTTAATAGTCAATCTTTTAAAACCTTTTTCCAAACTATACTGTACTTACTGTACATTATAGTTTTTATTCCTATTATTTCTTTATTTGATGGTTGAATCGGTTTTGGTTTGTTGATGTAGAAGTGATACTGCCGTGTCCCTCACGGGATACTCTCTCTCACACCCACACACACACAGTACAGGAAACATTGCACGGTAGTGAACAGCCCACACAGCAGTAGACGATCCTCTCAATCCTGTCTGAAAAAAAAAATCCCAGCCTCATTGTCGACGCTGAAGGGAGCACTTAGGGGTCCTGAGAATCCGTCTCCCCTCAGGTCAGAGAGAGCCTAAAGGTTTTATGGAGGGGTAAAACCGAATGTCAGCACGTCCTTTGTTTCCTGTCTGTGATTCCAACCCCCTTTTTTCTCCCTAATAGACATTTAAGACGGCTGTAAAGTAATCAACAACAGGATGACGTATATGTGACGATTGCGAAAAACGTCATAGATGCATTTTTGCATTGTTGTTTATGTTTATTCAGATATACGGTATCCAAGCTTGATATCGTACATTATTTAAAATGTTTATTAAATAAAGGAAATGAGCTCTTTAAAGGTTATTAATCTTATTTGTTTTAATCAAGACTGCATTTCTGGCAAGCCACCTCGTTTTGTACAAAGCCAGACCTGACTTCGTTGGCAATTTGCGAACCGCCTGACCTAGCTGACATCTGTACTGGCAATAATGGATGCAAAACAGGGCGGACAAATGTCAAGTTTCTCATTTGCTACACTCGTATCATTGTTTCAGAACAAGGAAACAATACCAACAATGGAAACAAAGGGCATGCCAAAATCACAATGGTGCATCTTGCTGGTGGTATGACCCATCCACCCTGAGGCTGAATGGGTTCGTCTACAGACGTCACTGTAGGAGAAAAGATTAACAGCATTAACAATCTTCGAGGAACAGTCGGATAACGGAAGGGCGAAGGGGGAACGTAACTAAACGTGTCCTTAGCTTGATTCAAGTATTTCCTGATTTGATCCTGAGTCACAGGAAGAGCTGTGAGACAGTTTTATTCATTTATCTACCGAAAGGGTTTGGTAATTGAATCCGTCTCTTCTACAGTAATTGCAGCTGTTTTGCTAATTGTCATGTAAAGAATCTTGCTGAGGAGACCCTGGCCAGTCTGCAGGAGGACTATTTTCACGACATGCTTGGAATGTGACCAATGCCAGAACCACTTATTCACGAATGTGATAACAGGACATGTCTTTAGCCACCCAGGAACTCATCGGGTGCACTAAAAGGTCAAAGGGAGACTAGGGTCACGTGTTCTCTTTCTGTTTCATTCGGGAATGGAATTCCGTTGGATGCGAGCCACATTATACTCCCTGTATTTTAACAAATGTAGGTCACTGTTTTTACCAATATACTCCTTTCTACAACTATCATGATTAAAAGTGGCGCAAGTTGACATTATTTTTCCTCTATTTCACAATTTTCCAGCAGGATTTTGGCTCGAGCGTACCATGCATGTGTGGGTGGACGTAAATGCGTGTGTGTGTGTGTGTGTGTGTGTGTGTGTATGTGTGTGTGTGTGTGTGTGTGTGTGTGTGTGTGTGAAAGAGAAAGAGAGCATGTACCCAACAAAATGGGGCAATACAACTTTAATGCCAGACTTTTGTTTTGTTTTGGATGTGGTATACACTCTTGTAATACAATGTAAGTGCAAGAGAGAAAAAAATGCAACATGGGTTTTCATCTGTTGTTTCTTTAAAATTTTTATTATAGTTATTATACTTTATTATATTTGGGAAGCATGGTGGTTCAGCGGTCAGCATTGCTCCATCTCAAAGCTCCAGGGTTCAATTCTAAGCTCAGGTTACTGCTTGTGCAGAGTTTCTCACGTTCTACCTGTGTCTGCATGGGTTTCCTGTGCGCTCGAAACACAGGCACTTAGGCAGTCTGATTGAGCTAAATTACCCCTAGAGGTGAAGGAGTGTGTGAACATCTACGTGTGTATGGTGCCTTCCCATGGCATGGTGCTCTGTCCAGGATGAACTCTTAAAACTTGGATCCAATGTTGCCTAATTTGAACCCAGACCCAATGCAAACCTGAGCAATTTATTGAATGGGAAATAACCGCTTGACTTTATGGAGGACTTTCCAGCTCATGAGAGACTATTTCACAAAGCAAATAACCAAGGTGCCCTGTTTAGCAGGGGCAGCCATGATACAGCACCCCTGGAGCAGACAGGGTTAAGGGCCTTGCTCAAGGGCCCAACAATGGCAATCTGGCTGAGCTGGGGATTGAAACACCAACCTTCCGATCAGTACTTCAGTCCTTGTTACGAACGGTGACCACTGTATTTTCTCCCATTTTTATGACAATGATAGAACTGCTTGTGTATTCACACAATTGGCCTAACCTGCATGGTTGTGGATTGTTGGAGGAAACCCACCAAAAATGGGGAGAACATGCAAAGTCCATGCACCAGACCCTGAGGCGGGAATCGAACCCGGATCCTGAAGGTGCGGGGCTGCCTTACAGTGCTAACCACTAATTTCTCATGCTGCCTTATGAATTAAATCTAAAATAAGAATTAGAATTAGAGATTTAACCAATTTATTCTCTGTTGTCAGAAATCGCGATTCATTTCTGTATTTGTTTCCTGAAAAGATGCTCCACATATATTTATTTATTTATTTATTTTGCTTAATATGTACAGTAATTCCTTCATTTATATAGAGACAAAGCAAACTGCATAATCGAAAATACCATATTCAGCATGGATAATAAAAATATGATTTATTATTTAATCAAAAAGTGGGGTAATGATTATAAAGGCTGCATGTGTTTTTCTGTGATAAAGTCAGGCTTTATAATCCTACTCCTACAATTTATAATCCTAATCCTACAATTCAGTTAACAATGACGAAAACATGAATGAATGAAACATTCTAAACATTTTTATAATTAGCTTATTACAAAATGGCCATTTTCACATAAAAAAAAAAAATAATCAGCATTTATGGGCAAAATAACAAGGCATCTTTACATCTCTGAATAAAAATGGCAGGTTGCCATTATAGAGGAGAGTATAAAAAGCCACTGTTGATAGCTCGTACAGTTATAATGTAATTAACTGAAGTTAATAGTACACAAAGGCCAGTAGGCGGCGTCCGCCATCCTGCTTTCGCTACCAACTTTTCCTTAATGCATGTTGAGAAAAAAAGAACAAGGAAGCGAACATGAAAGGAAAGGGAAACTATTCTTTGTTCAAGCCCCCATTTCTTCTTGATAAGCCTGAGGTCTTAGCTGAGGAATCTGTGCCAAACCTGCACTAAGGCCCACTCAAAGAGTCCATTTGATCCCTCCTCAGTTGAAAAGCATGATAGGATCTGAGTGCTTAAACCACAGCTTTTTACACTGGATGCAGAGAAATTACTTGAATAGGAAATGCCAAATGCAGTCTGACTGTGCCAGACAAGGGGTGGAAAACGTTGAGAGAATTTTGATATATTTCTTATGCAAAGGCTGCAAGACAGTGATTACTGTAAGGTTACTATTTAAAGTTTCACACAACAGTAATCCTAATCAGCTTGCTTGTTGCTCAACACTTTGCATTTTTTGGGTTTAAGGTTCATCGTTGTTGGATTGATTGTGATTGTAGTCGAGTGTTTTTTATGCAGCGCCATTCTAGCTGCAAAGTAAAGTACAGATTTATCTTAATGCACTTATTATACACTATGGGTTTTACACTGTAGTGAGGTTTAAACATGTTCATTTAGTATTTTGAAAGGAGTCTCCAGTGAAGTCAGTGCATTGTAGTTGGAGCAACTTTATACTCATTCATTCATTCATTCATTCATTCATTTTCTGTACCGCTTTATCCTTACTGTATATACAGGGTCGCGGGGGCCTGGAGCCTATCCCAGGAAACTTAGGGCACAAGGCAGGGTACACCCTGGACAGGGTGCCAATCCATCGCAGGGCACACACGCATACTCACATACACACACTCATTCACACACTACGGGCAATTTAGGAACGCCAATTAGCCTAACCTGCATATCTTTGGACTGTGGGAGGAAACCGGAGTACCCGGAGGAAACCCACCAAGCAGGGGGAGAACATGCAAACTCCATGCACACAGAGACGGGAATCGAGCCTGGCCGGGGAATCGAACCCAGACCCTGGCGGTGCAAGGCGACAGTGCTAACCACTACACCACCGTGCCGCCCAACTTTATACTGTATTAGATTATTATTTTTGCAGTAATAAATGATAATATGAATGGATAAAAATTATAAAGCATCATCCTTTGATAAACAATGTGTTATACAAGGAATAAAACTTCTATCCATTTGGTTTGGTCAGGTGGCATTGCACCATGCATTAACTGATTATTTTCCTACAATAGCATCCCTTGTTGTGTTTTTCCTTAAGAAAAATATAATGACTGCATGATTTCAGTCACTCTCTTCCACAACAATGAGTCTTTCACTGTTATGACACCTCCTCTCCTCCGCTCCATGTATCAATATCAGCTGGATCTAAGTAATTTGATTTGAATCCAGAAACATGGGATGTCCAGAAATCTGTCCACATCCTTGCGTTTTCTTCAGTTGAAATAAGGACAGCAATCATAATAAACCCAGGAAGCAAGGCTTGTACTGACATTCCATAACGATACACAGCACACAGTTTAGTGGAGAACAGAGAAGGGCTATTGGACCAGATATCCAGTCTCCAGCAGGTAAGGTGATGTACATGGTGGTCCGTCTGTACATAACGCCATCCCAGCAACTCACCACAGGCGAGACAGACGTGCCCTCTTCCACTGGCCTGCCCTGTTGATGTTGGCATCATAAGCAGGCTGTCACGGAGCCCTAGCCCCACAGGGAAGTCTAATATTTGAACTTTTCACTCCTGTTGCGGCTGCAATCCTGAAAAAAAGAAAGTCGTGCTTTTGTCGAAGAGATGACAACCAGACAGAGAAAATAAGCCCAGCAGGTTTGGCCACAGGCCGCTTTTCTCCGACCTTTTGTGGTGAATAGAGCTGCGAATTCTAACAAAATAAGTGCTGGATGGCGCAATAACATGAATATCTCTCAGTAGGGGAAAATATAGAATATTGGTTTGGAAACTAGTGGGTTCTTAGGTCAAGCTTTTTTATCATGCTCCCTATTTGAGAAATTTTCCCAAAACTGTCTGTTCCCGACCAAGAACTATTCCTCAAATTATGACGAACTGTCATTCTGTCACTATGACATCTTTCTTCACTGAGCTGCAAAGTAAACCCTAGACGTCTGCATATTTGCTGCTAGTACAGACTGGATGGAAACTGTTTATTTGTAACATTTACAGTAGAGAGGGTCCGAAACCCAATTTCTTAAGTAAGTTGGCATCTTGTGATAAGAAGATAAAGTTACTGATTTGTTCCTGTGGGTGGACAATCTTCTTCAAGATTGACACTAACTGCACAAAATCACTCGGGCATCATGTTCTGACAACATGCCACCTTTTCCCAGAAACCTGGTACATATCTAGTGTTCCCAAAAACTACAATAATTGTAACAAGCTCATGGTCTCCGTGAAGAAGTTTCGAATTCAGAGTCTGTTTGAAGTCCCTGTCTAGTATCATGACCTCTTGGGAGTCTTTAATAAGAGCAAGGCTACCATCCTTCCCATGCATCTTTAAGTCTGACACATGTAAAAGTCTCTTCTTTTTTTTTTTTGCATGAACCTACAGGACTTTAATCAAAGAGTATTAGTCCACCAGTGGATAATTGAATTCATTGGACATACAGTAATTAGGTAGGGCACACAACCTGTCTATATAAGGTGTCACCTTAAATAGTGTATGTCGAAGAGAAAAAAAAGAGAATTGTGTCAAGAGACAGATCTGGGGAAGAATCAGTCCTCTGGTCTGATAAAATAAGGATTTAACAGTTTAGAATCATGGTGGTGGCAGCATCATGCTGTGGGGATGTTTTTTCTGCAACTGGAACTAGGAGACTAGTCAGCATAGAGGGAAAATGAATGAAGAAAAATAAAGGGATATCCTGACTGAAAACCGTCTCCACAGTTTGGGCCGATGATTTACATTTGAACAAAGCAACCACCTGAAGCATACTGCCAAGAGGCAAGAAACCAGAGGAGTGGCTTCAGAACAATGCAGCAATGCTGTGCGAATAGAGGTTAAAAATATTTTTGACATGAAGGGATGAACTGAATGGGCTGCAAAAGTGATTAGGCAGGTGATACTGTATGTGCCAAAGTAAGTTCCATATGAATGCCAGGACCCAATATTTCCAAGCAAAGGATTGTTTGCCTTTCCCCCCCCCAGTGCACCCAGGTGACATGTACACGCACCCTGCCATCCACATGATGTTAAAGAAAATGTGATTCATCAAACCATTGTATCTATTTTCATTGCTCTAATCTACTGTACAGTAGATCTTCTGCATCTGGGATCAAACCAGATGAGCTAGCTTTCACTCCGCACCCTGTTTTACCACTTACAGTACAATAAGAAACCACTGCATACCAGAAACACCCCATAAGACCTGCCATTATGGAGGATGCTCAAACCCAGATGTCTAGCCATCATAGTTTGGCCCCCTTGTCAAAGTTGCCCGATTTTTCCATCATCCCACCCCTTGACAGGTGTCACGAGATCATCAACACGATTCCCATCGTGGTTTTAATGTGGTGTGCATATAGTACATTGGAGAATATAGAGATCTGTCAGTTCTCTCAATCATGCTTTCATCAGGGCTGAACATAATTGCAAATCATATTAGAAATTTACTGATGATCTTACTTGCATTAATTAACTGATTAAATCTCTTACATTGGCCATCTTACTGTGGTCCTATCTTCCGGTTAGATAGACATTAACTCAGAGCTTTTCCATGGCAGTGAATCATGGGCTTGGTTATAGATGTGATCCTCTGCTGTTGTAGATTATCCACCTCAGAGTTTAATATAGTGTGCATTATAGAATGCTTTTCTACTCACCACGTATATAAAGAGTGCAGACATTACTGTACGTACATGTAGACTTCATCTTAGCTCGAAATCTGGACATTTCCCTCTGACCTAAATAAACAAATCACTCACTCACCGTCTATACTGCTGTATCCTACTGTATGTACAGGGTGTGGAGCCTATCCCAGAAGACTTACGTAGGGTACACCCTGGACCAGCAATTTGGGGTAACCAATTAGTCTAATCTGCATGTCTTTGGACTATGGGGGAAAACCTGGAGGAACCAACCAAGCACAAGGAGAACATGCAAACTCCATGCACACAGAGGCAAGAATCAAACCTGGCCGGGAATCGAAACCCAGACCCTGGGGGTGCAGGGCAACATTGCTAACCACTAAGCCACCATGGTACCAGATATGGTATTTTTTGGCTGTTAAATCATTCAGAAAGGCCAGCAGGTAAATAATTCTTTATTTGTGTGGAGAAAGTAAAATTTGCTTAAAAGAAGACAATCGTGCCCAAAGAGTCAGTACAAATGCCGTACTAACAGCAAAGAAGTATCACTATTATTACATGAATAAATGAATGAATGATGAATGAATTAAAGAAATTGAATTACATTTTTATAACATTTTTGAAAAAAACCTTAAGTTTATTAAACAGAACTTGACTTATTTCTTAATGATACATCTTGGAGGAAGCTCTCTTCCTTTATCTCATATTGCCTTTTCATTTAAAAAAAAAAGACTATACCATATATTAGATATCAAAACAACTTACAGTTTTTTTCATTTGAAACAAGTCAAACAGTAAAGAGCATAACCCAGCACTAGGGTTAAAAAATGCCTGCCTGGTTGAAAAAGCTACCATTTCAAAAGGGTCAAATTATTTATTAAATAAATCATCCATTACCCATATATACTATACATTAGGGTATTTGTAATCCGACTGTGCCACTATGCACAACAGACCCAAAAAAATTTCAGGATCTATTTGAAAGTGTCTCTATTTGATACGTTCTCACCTAGCTTTAAACACGGAATAAAATACATATATTAGAGAAATAAATATGAATTTTAGTCCAACATACTGGATATTCACTGGCCAAACACTGTTTAGATTTAAATATGCAATCCATTAATTACTGCAATGATTAATGTGCTTCAGATGGCAAGAGCTATTGGCATTTTGATTAATGTAGTGATCTGTTTAAACAAAAAATTTTTATAAATAAGACGTTTTTCCTTTTCCACTGTTCCTCTTGGAGACTGTGCATGCATGCGCACACACGTTCACAACTAGGAGCGATTCAGTAAACCAATCTAACGTGTTACCGCATACCTTGGCGGAGCAGGCTAACATTAATAATTCCATAGCCTCAAACTAAATGATGCACTAGAAGACTACTACATACAGCTTACGCTATAGGCTACCATTTAGCGATGTTTTAAAAGAATAAACCAATATTAGACAGTCATGTTATGGAAAGTCAAAGACACACAGTCTAACAGCCTGTGTTCAAAACAGCAGGTGTGTTTTCCATCAACAGCTAGGGCAGGGGGTCTGCTAGACATTCTGAGCCTTTGAAAACCTAACATACTGGGGCCCCCGACCCTGACGAAGCCGAACCTTTTCAGTTATCATAGTCTCCTCAAGGGCCTGTTGTCACCATCAGACACTCCCCTGAGCGAGACACAGAAAAACTACTATCTTTAACCAGAGATGCTAGGTTTCAACAACATTTAGACACATTTACAGTAGACGTTGTTAAACTGATGTAGACGTTGTTATATTGATTCACCATGATGTCTGCTGCTCCTTCAACTAGCGTCAGCAGGATGCCTGCACCAGTGGTCCTTTGCAAGCACTTCACTAGTATTTCAACAAACTTTTAACTGTATGGACTTGTGAATGAGGACTTTATTAGGATTTATATACAGTGAAACCTCAGATTGCGAGTAACGTGGTTTGCGAGCGTTCCACAAGAAGATCAAAGATTTGTAATAAATTTTGACTTGAAAAACGAACAAGTCTTGGTTTACGAGTACCGAGTATCATGTGCCAAGCATCACATGATCACACCTGAGCCAATGTTTTTTCTCTCTCTTGTGCTGTGGAATTGTGGGTAATCGTCTCTCTTTCTGGGTTTTAGTGCGCATCTCTCACTGGTATAATCAACATCCGTGCACACGTGTACTGTTTACTATAACACTGTGACTACGTGTGTGCGCGTAAAACATATTTTATTTTGTGTTTATATGCATGTGTGTACTGTACAGCGCGTGTGTACTGTTTATTATAACACACATGTGTACACCAGGGTTTGACATTGGCACCCGCCCACCCACCAAATGCGGGTAAAATTCGGCTGTGGCGGGTAATAACTGTAGTCTCACTAGCCACTTTGGCGTGTAGTTTATTCTTTGGTATGACAATATATTTTTGTTGTAGTTTTCTCTAAAGGCATCTGATATAATAAACGCATTGCAACGTAATATTACGCGCATAAAACGCGGATGAATGCAATGAGGACATTTAATACCTCTCTCTACACATGCATTGCACACACGGGTAGTTTATGAACGATTCGTTCTTTTTGAATGACTCTTTAACATGATTCAGATGAACGAGTATCTCGGAGAGTGATTCGTTCATTTTCTATTGGGCGCGCATGCGCAAAACCTCGAGTCGTTCGTTCTTTTGTCACATGACTCCCATAGACGCTATGCGGTGCAATAAATTCAAAAGAACGAATGACTGGAAGATATGATGGTGAGTTACTCATTCTGTTTAATGTCCTTAGTTGCATTGTAATATTTTCATAACTGGGACTATAGCCAAAATTTGTGTATGTAGACATATTGGGGTATTTTTATTGAAAATGCAACATTTTAATTTATTTCTGATCAAATGAACGAAATGACTCAAAAAAAAGATTTGTTCATTTTGATGAACGAGATTCAAAGAGTCACTAAAATAATTCGAACTTCCCATCACTAAGTCTCACACACACACACACACACACACACATACAGACACACACACACACACACTCTGCTCTACACAGAAACACTGCTCTGTCACGATTCTTTTCAAAGGTAAAGTGCAGGTTAATTTGTTCATTTCTTAAAAAAACTTTACAACAGTGATTCCGTTAGCGGGTGCTCACGCGAGACTTATTAGTGATGTTCCTTGCTAATTCTTCAGATAAAACAGTCTGTCCGTTAATGTGTGTATGCGTGTGTAACTCAAATAAGAGAGGAGGAAGGTTTACTGCGTAAGATGAGAAGAGGGAGGGGGAAGTGTCTGATTCCTCCTCTCCTCTTACTTTAGCTTCACACACATACACAAACACACACACACACACACACACAGGGCCTGGGTGCATAAACGGAAACACTTATCTGTCGGTATTTATTTTTACTTTTTCTTTAAAGGTAAAGTGCAGATTAAATTGTTTTATTTTTACGTTATATTTTGTGTTCATTATTTTTATGTATTTATTTTTTGGGTTGTGGAATGAATAATTTGAGTTTTCATACTTTATTATGGGATAGTTCGCTTTGATTTACAGTAGGAGTGTTTTGAAATATAAGCCCTCTTCTGGAACGAATTATGCTCGTAATCCGAGGTTCCCCTGTATATGTTGAATGGATAACATACAATAAATGCTGTTTTTATGCATAAGCAACAAAATTATTTACTTTTTGTTTATTAACAATTTTCATTAAAATAAGCTTTTAACCCTCTCAAGGCAGGCGTTGCAGATTTGCAACTAGATTTGCAACAATGTAACAAAGTGCTTTTCAGTGGCAGAACAACAACAAAAACAATATGGGATCCAAATCCAATATCTCAAATCCTCAAAACTTAATTTGAGCCTGAAAGGGTTAACTAAATAATGAAGCAAGTTAAGCAAAATCATTGCGTTTAGGGTCTTGATGGCCTTGCCAATCAAAAAGCACAAACGCACACACACACACACACACTTGGGTCAATTTGGAAATGGCAATAGGGTCAATTTGCAAATGCTAATCCACCTTTGCATGTCTGTGGTTTGGGAGGAAACCAGAGGAAACCCACCAAGCAAAGGGAGAACATGCAACCTCCATGCACACAAGATTGGAAAAAAGGAGCAGGAATATTATTCCTTCAAATATGGCAAGGAAACTAATTTATGCCTGGACATATTTCTTTCTTGTATCGTCTGACAGGATAATCCTTTTGACTTTTTCAAAAAAATAGAAAAATAAAATGACTCGACCACTGGCCAATTCAATCCTGACCCTTTTGCTCCACCTTGAACTGTAACAGCTTGTTACTTTCTTGCAGACTGCATTTTAATTGTTTCCCCATGACTTAGCAGTTATCGTTCATTTCAGCTTCAACTTCTGTACCTGACAGACCTGTAATGTTAGTACAGATGGAAGTTTTACAAGTAATTTTTTAGTTTAACAATCCAATTCCTCCCTGCTCACAGATTGTCTCTGGCTCAAGTATAATTTAATAGACTGCAGAATGTGGATATTTCCATGACTAAACCTGTGTGTCAAAGTCAATAAAGTGTGTTTTAGATGCACTTTCCTCCTTCAAACACATCAGAAAAAAATAAAGAAATGGATTTAAGTGGACTGTGGCAGTCAGGAGTTGTTGGAGTTCCTTTGACACTATGTCTCGGAGGAAATGAAGTAAATGCAAATAAACAGCTAGCAGACACTGGCTCTTGTCAAACACACACACACGGCTTAAATTTACGACTTATTGCAAGTTTTCTGGATTTTCTTTTATTATTTTGTCTCTCAAAGTTGAGGTATACCTATGATGAAAATTACAGGCATCTCTCATCTTTTTAAATGGGAGAACTTGCACAATTAGTGGCTGACTAAATACTTTTTTGCCCCACTGTATATACTGTACACACACACACACACACACACACACACACACACACACACACACACACACACACACACTCCCGGCCCCTTCATTAGTTATCACTATCGTTAGTGCAGCAAATTAATGCATTTAATCATGTAGACATGGTCGATCTGTTGAAGTTCAAACTGAGCATCAGAATGTCTCCTGGGATAGACTCTCCATGATCCTGTATACAGGATAGAAGTTAGAAGTTATTTATTCAAATTTGATAAGGCAGGATAAAGGAATACCTATTATCGGACAGCATCGTTTTCGGATAATCGGTATTCCGACTTCTACTCTCCCAACATTGAGTGAAAGGCGTGATGAAGTTATGACAGAGTTCCAGAGATGCCACTTGAGGTTCAAAACCAAGGCAAAGTGTCGGGGAATGCTCACAAAGCGCGGGTTCACCTTCATCATGACATTCTCCACCAGCTCATCCATCGTTTGGAAAAGTGTGTTGCCTTAGGTGGAGGATACTGTATGTTGAGAAGGACTAAGCTCATAACCAATGTTCGTTTTCATTACATAATTTTTTTCCTAACAATAATAACAATTTAATGACTTCCCATTGTAAGGGACTTTGAACATGGCATGGTTGTTGGTGCCAGATGGGCTGGTTTGAATATTTCATAACTGGTGATCTACTGGGGGTTTTATGCATAGACATCTCTGTGGCCCAGAGGAAATGGTCCAAAAAGACAAAATATTTACTGAGCTGCCGATCTCTGGGAAAAAATGTCTTGCTAATGACAGAGGTCAAAGGAAAATGGCCAGTTTGGTTTGAGGTGAAAACAGTAACTCACATAGCATCTCGTTATAACGGAGGCATACTGAAGAACATCTCCGAACAAACATGACACACTGGGTACCACTAAAGTCAGTTCAGGACAGGACATTGAGGCTACAATTCTCATGGGCTCATCAAAATCAGACAATAGAAGATTGAAAATTAGTCTCATTAGTCTGATTAGTCTCAATTTTGGCTTGCAGAGATTTCAAATTCCTCTTTATATATTTAAAAATACGGGATAACAAGAAAACACACTTTGCATATCCACCAGTACACTCTAGGCCAGATGAGAAAGCTATGCGACCGATTAATCACATGTGCAGTGGGTGTATGATTAAGAAAATGTGTCGCTATGTGTTCTGCAAATACTGGAAAAGTGTCAGCGTGTGTATACAGCTAAGTCCTTCCAGTAAGAGGGGGTGAAAAGAATGCCTTTAAACATCTAAACACACAGAAGAGATCCGAGAAAGGGTGAGAGCACGACGGTGTGCACAGTGCGCTGAAATATCTGCTTAGCCTCACCACAATGCACACACCTGCTATCTGTGTGTGTGTGTGTTTTATCTTGCACCCTTTTTATTCCTACATGAATTCCTCTGAAGCACATCCAGACCCCTTGGTACACTGTGCTCCATCACCATGCAGGATTTCTCCAGTTATAGCAGCCTCATTTCTTTAGAGCCAGTACTAAAAATATACTTGGGAAAATCGTGCTTAAAGGTGGACGTGCCACCGCAAATAAGTCTTCATACACTTCAAGCAGGGACAAGAGGTGTCCATGCATCCCTTCAACCATCCATCCATCCAACTTATCCTTTGTGTAGGGTCACATGGAACTACACACAGGTGCACACACACACAATTTGGAAATGCCGACACATGTTTCAGGACTGTGGGTTAAACCAGAGGGAAAACCCACCAAGCAAAGGGAGAACAAGAAACCTTCATGCACACAGGACTGAAGGTGAGAAGCAGAAATACAGGGAGAATATGCGAACTCTAGGCACACATACCAGAAGTGAGATTTGCATGTTTACATGCACAGTTATACCTCAACTAGACCAGTTAATTGAACGATTGTCCCGGTAAACAAGCACAGCAACAAATCGATTTATTGAACAAAGTATGTCTATCTCTGCAACAATAGGTGTCGAAATGCCTCCTTTCAGCCTGTTAGCCTTGTATTCCCAGGACAATGATTCCCAAAACAATCGATAAACAAGTTGGCTAATGACAAACAAGTAGTATATAGAGTGGTGAAGATATGGACAACTTTACAGCGGTATCCCTTGTGGTTATGGTGTTATCGGAAGGCAGATGACACCGCCGTATTGTGCAGCTTTTCCCGCTGTTACACATTATGTTTGACTTCTGGGTCAAAGCCTGGATCAGAAACTGTGCCGTATGCGGAGAGGGCCTAGGTCAATTTCTTTGTCTCATTGAGTTATACAGTACAGTACGTGCAGGACGGTGGTGTTGTGGTTAGCACTGTCTCTTTGCACCTTCAGGGTCTGGGTTCGATTCCCGGCCAGGCTCGATTCCCGTCTCTGAGTTTGCATATTCTCCCCGTGCTTGGTGGGTTTCCTCCGGGTACTCTGGTTTTCTCCCACAATCCTAAAATATGCAGATTAGGCTAATTGGTGTTCCCAAATTGCCCGTAATATGTGTGTGTGCCCTGCGATGGATTGGCACCCTGTCCAGAGTGTACCCCGCCTTGTGCGCCCTACTGTACATAAGTCTCCTGGGACAGGCGTCAGGCCCCCTGCGACCCTGAATACAGGATAAAGCGGTATAGACGATGAGTGAGTGAGAGTACGTGTAGGAGAATCTTGACTCCCAAGCACATTAACTGGTTGTGCTAGTCTAACTTTGATAAGTTCCGTTTAGTAGGTTTCAGTTGGATTAACACGCTTACGGAAAAAACACAACATTATGTAATTGCACTGACTGCAAACCAATAAAGGTGGATTCATTCTTCTGCGTCAAGTCTCCGCAGCAGGTCTCACAGAGCCGTGTTCCCTACGGAGTAGTCTGACGTGCATCTTCCCAGAAATGTAACTATGTAACCATATCCAATGTCCAATAAGATCCATTCAGTTTCATTTTACTGTAGTATGTAGTACACCATAAATACCCACCAGAGTGGCAAAGAGATTCATCACAAACTGGTGGTTTGTCGCTGTGATTGCAGAGTGACATGAACACAACAGCACACAAGCCTGTGGCACATACAAGCTTGTACAGTATGTGCGAACCAAATGGTCTTGCCGGGAGCAGCCGAAACAACAAGGCAAGCATCAGTGTTTTGAATTTGATGGCTGCAGCTACAGGAACCAGTGGAGGGAGTGGGGTGGTGGTGTGAGAGAACTTAGGAATCATAAGCCACCGTGCCATCAGGCAAATGGTGTCAGATACTGTATCTCAGAATCATTCTTTCATTTGAATCCAATCTCTGCTTCTGTTCCGCTCCAGAGACCAACCACAGTGCTGAAGCTGAGAGATAAACGCCATCCTTCGCATAGAAACGTTCATTAATAATTTATAAACAGACTTTGAACTCTATTGTTTCTTTTTTTTTAAATAGCAGAACGAGAGGACCTCTTGACTCATACAAATAACTTCTCATAAATCCATTTTCCGTGCCTACTTATCATGACCTTTCGAGGTGCTGTCTGCCGCGTCGACTAAGTAACCTGCTGGAAATGTGTTCAGAGAATTTCTCTAAATCTGTGCAGCAAAATATTGCTTTCGAGTGGTAATTTGACTGAGGTTAAACGAGACACAGATGGTTTAAAGTTTGCAGGATTCCGACACATTACAGGAACAGGCAGACCTGCTGGCAGGCGGAAGCAAGAGATTTGTGAAGTCTTGCGAAACCTTTAAAAAAAATGGACAAGAATTAATTAAGTGGGAATGTCTCGACACGCCATGGACCAGGCAGAGAATTCAACACATTTTCATTATTTATTAAATGAACTGTACTGTATATGAAGCTAAACACAAGCCCAGACAATATCACGAACCATCATCTATTGTTTATTCATTGCATTGAACTGCCATTAACACATTTTGTGATTCAGTGCACTGCACATTCTTTGAAAAGTACAACGCGTCACCATATGTGCATGCTGGACTCGTTTATTTTCATATCTTTTTAATAAATGAAATCAACGATGGCTCAGTTAACAATCCACAGCACGAGATCTGAGATCTGCTACTAATAACGCAACCCCTTCACGATTTTGTGCTTGTGTTGCAGCTTGTCAAAAACAATTCTTTAGTTATTCAGTCGTCGACCTCAAAAGTTATCAGTCTATGGATAGATAGGGGATGTAAAACGGAGGGAGTAATGCATAATGCAAATACATACAGCAGCCCGGATCGATTCAGAATTGAGTGCTGCAGGTGAGCTTTTTCCAATAACCATCCACCCATTCTTTGACCCTCACATCTTTGACTTTCCAAGTTTTTCAATCTAGACTAAAAAGTCACAATAAAATCCCCTGGAGATGTTCGTAATTATTTTCTTATGTGATCAAATAGTTGATAGCCCAAAAAATATATTAAATAAAAACAAGAAAATCCTCGATAATAATCTGTTAATTTTAGATTGGCTTCAGTCCCAATGGATACTGTCATCCCCTTTTAAACATAACCCTTGTCTTTACATGTATAAAATCATCTCGTCATCCATCAATGTGGTGAAAGCCCAAGAGGTACAAACACAAAAGATACAGATAGTTATGGATGTTCTTGAATCTGGTAAACAAAAGAAAAAATCATTATCAAAATAGTAATTATGAAAGAAAAGATAATAAGTAATCACAATATTCAAAAAGGATTTATTAAACAGCTCATTAGAAAAACTCAAATTGGTTTTTCAATAGCACTTGATTAAATAGGGCTCTTGGATGGTTAGTTTTGACTAGGAGTGTAATTCATAGGAAAACACTGCTGTAAGGAAAAAACTGAGGACATAAACAAATAGCACTAAGCTAATATACAGTACATAGAGGACAATCGATTAAAATGGAGTAACTCTTCAAATCATATTTAGCTGCATTTCTTAGTTTTAATTATTTTTCTATAACAAAGATATCAAGTATTTTAATCTTCCTAAGACAAATCAATTTAAAAAGTAACTCCATTAATTAATAAAAAATTTAATGATGCAATGAAAATTGAATTTCAATATAATACACTATATGGCCAAACCTGTTAATTGTTCAAAAATGTGAATGTGAATCAGGCCTCTTATCCCCAATGAAGGGGAATCCTAATGCTTCAGCATACCAAGACATCTTGAGCTGCGTTCCATTCCGAAGTGCACTTCACAGGGTGCTCCCTACTCCATTTGCAGGGAATGACCGTGAAGGGAACTTCCCTCGACAAACCTCCACCATTCGGAACACCCTGCGAAGTTATTAGCGCAGACGCCACTTCCTCCGTGCATTACCATGGTAACATAAGCAACTTGGATACCTGTCAGTGGTGCTGTGGAAAGTTCACCCTAGAGATAAATTGAATATTTATTGAACAAAAACTGATATCATATAAAACATATGCTATTGAAATGTGTATAACTTGTAAATAAATTATTGCTTAATAATAATAATAATAATAATTAAGTTCCCGTTGACTATAAAGACTGGCCCGTACAGATCCCTATGACCTCAACCCTGTCAAGCACCTTTAGGATGAACTAAAAAAACTGAGATTGCGAGCCAGGCCTTCTCGTCCAACATCAGCGCCTGACCTCATAAATGCTCAACAGAATAAATGAGCACGAATTCTTTTAGAAACACTCCAAGAGAGCCTTCCAAGAAGAGTGGAAGCTGTTATACTGTAGCTGCAAAACGGGGACCAACTCCATATTGAAGTCATTGCAGGTTTAGCCAAATAGTTTATCCATATAGTTTATTTGTGTGCACATGACTGCATGTTTGGAGAACAGCGTAATGTTGTCTGGCTGTTGGCTGTAATAAGATCCAACTGCGCTTGTTAGTATACCACGGCTCAGGCAAGTAAAGAGCATCACATAAAGGGTGAGCAGCGTCGGACATAACGAGCTCTAATTTGGCTGGCATCTTTTTCACACAGTGCTTCTATTTTACTCGGAAGAATTTAAAAGTTCATAGCAATTTAGCACCTCAAAGGCAACTGCAGCTGTTTAAAAGACCTGTAATAACAGTGTACAGCCTAATCTACTTTTCTCACAATAAGAACTGGATTTTTGTCATTTGCTTGTTTTTGGATTCTCACTGATCACAACAGGCGGTATCGTTACTGCCAAAAGCTTTTCACTGGCCAAAAAAGCACTTATATGAATTTACAGCCGGCCAGGGCTCTTCGGACGTTGTCAACAGCAAATTCTTGTGACAAAGAATGCTAAAGGACAGTGTGTCTTCAGAGGAAAGTCATCTCTGTGGATAGCCATGGGAAAAACACATTTCGTCCAGCGCCTTTTCAAGTGGTGCAGTTTTGGTATGCTGGCTTTGGGAAGCCAGTTGTATCAACCAAGAGATACAAAGGTGTGATTTATGCCATACTTTTAATAATAGAGAGCACCTGGTTCTTTCATATCAATCATACATGACTTCTTTTTCCCACCAATCTGAAGTACTCACAAAGGCAGCAGATGAGTAACGTGGAATGCACTGGCACCTGACATTCCAGCTGACATCTCTGGTGTTGAGACACGGATTACCGTCTAATTTATCTCTTTTTTGTTAAGGCTTAGCTCTATCTAAACAGCTCTCCACTTCAAAGTGCATGACAAAAACCAAAGCAGCAAATGAATGGCTGCAGGGTCTCATGCAAAATTGGCTTAGTCCAGCTTTGTTTAAACTGTGCAATCGGCACACACAAAAAGAGAGAGGCGTTTTGATCTCTGGGGGGAAAGTTAGCTTGATTTCGTTTCTACTGTTCCCTGGTGCTCAGCTGGGGCAGGGTATATGAGGACATTGATGGACACACAAAGGACTAACGGGCAACTTTCAAGGGTGATAAAAACACATTGTGATATTCCTGCTATTTTATTTCTTATCATTTCATTCCTAAGCATATTACAGTACATGTTTGCTCTAGGTCAGCTAGGGACTTTATTATATTTATGTTACTGATATGGTGAGTTTAAGATGCAGTATACGTTGTAATAAAGATTATTAAAGACTCCAGATGGGACAAATTTCTCCTTTAATTATACTGGTTATAAATGTCTTACGTAGAAGTAAAACATAGGGAGGCATAAAGTAACTTATAAAAATCTACAATGTTTTTCATTGCGAAGATTGGGCAGTTCATGGGAAAGTACTACAGTACAGTAAAATAGTACAGCATGACCTGTATGTCAGGTGCTCGATATACCAGTCACACCTTCTAATTCAATGTTTTTTGGTCAGTGAGTTATTTTCCAGCTTCTAGAACACTTCTTTAGATTTTAAAACTCTTGCAAGAACAGTATTGTCGAATGCATTTGCAAACCCATCAAGCACCAGTATGAAACTGGCTCTCATGAAGACCATCCAAGGAAAGCAAGACCAAAACTTACCTCTGCTGCAGAGGAGGCCAGCCTCAAAAATCACCCATTAACAAACAGCACCACAGATTAGAGCCGTTATGAAGGCTTTACAGAGCATAAGTAGTAGGTAATGTTTTATAATGTAGAAAGCAATAAAAATTGCAATTAGAAGGCGTGTCCAATATTGTGACTGTATATAGGGAAAACAAAAAGAGAAAGAGAAGACGACTATAAACCTAATCCCAGGCTGACATGTGAACATCACGAAGAAAAACAGGAAAACAATGTTCAGATATTACATTAGCGAGTGCTGCTGCTCTTATACTGTACAACTTCTAACAGATTTTCTATTTCATGCTGGATGCATCTCTAGGCCTGAACGGTCTCGGGTTTTGCCTCATGCATCCTCGCTACAGACTGCTCCATATAAACAGTGTGGTTGAAGGTACTGTATTACCGCATTGTGTTTGAGTGGTTAAATGGAGTGATTTCCAGCAGAGAGCCAGAATCATCTTTCATCAGTTTTCTGCAGCGATGCCTACAATACACTGTGGGCAACTTTGAAAGATGCCAACTCGATTTAGCTCAGAAGCTTCATACTGTATGAGTCCCAACTGATCTTTGGAATGCATCAATTTTAATTAAAAATCCAAAATATCCATTTAATATACCTCAATTTCTACAATTTTTTAAAACTAATTTCAAGCCTGTCTTATTGTATTGGCAGGCAGTTTTCCTTATTTGAAGCATTTATTTAAAATAAAAAAAGGCATATTTGCGAATACACGAAGACAACTTTAAGCTTGAATTTAGTCACTACATCTACTTATTCACTACATAGTACTTATTTCCTAATTAGTATAATGGATTATAGAGAGTCTACTCACATATACAGTGGTGTGAAAAACTATTTGCCCCCTTCCTGATTTCTTATTCTTTTGCATGTTTGTCACACTTAAATGTTTCTGCTCATCAAAAACCGTTAACTATTAGTCAAAGATAACATAATTGAACACAAAATGCAGTTTTTAAATGAAGGTTTACGTTATTAAGGGAGAAAAAAAACTCCAAACCTACATGGCCCTATGTGAAAAAGTGATTGCCCCCCTTGTTAAAAAATAACTTAACTGTGGTTTATCACACCTGAGTTCAATTTCTATAGTCACCCCCAGGCCTGATTACTGTCACACCTGTTTCAATCAAGAAATCACTTAAATAGGAGCTACCTGACACAGAGAAGTAGACCAAAAGCACCTCAAAAGCTAGACATCATGCCAAGATCCAAAGAAATTCAGGAACAAATGAGAACAAAAGTAATTGAGATCTATCAGTCTGGTAAAGGTTATGAAGCCATTTCTAAAGCTTTGGGACTCCAGCGAACCACAGTGAGAGCCATTATCCACAAATGGCAAAAACATGGAACAGTGGTGAACCTTCCCAGGAGTGGCCGGCCGACCAAAATTACCCCAAGAGCGCAGAGACAACTCATCCGAGAGGCCACAAAAGACCCCAGGACAACATCTAAAGAACTGCAGGCCTCACTTGCCTCAATTAAAGTCCGTGTTCACGACTCCACCATAAGAAAGAGACTGGGCAAAAACGGCCTGCATGGCAGATTTCCAAGGCGCAAACCACTTTTAAACAAAAAGAACATTAAGGCTCGTCTCAATTTTGCTAAAAAACATCTCAATGATTGCTAAGACTTTTGGGAAAATACCTTGTGGACCGACGATACAAAAGTTGAACTTTTTGGAAGGTGCGTGTCCCGTTACATCTGGCGTAAAAGTAACACAGCATTTCAGAAAAAGAACATCATACCAACAGTAAAATATGGTGGTGGTAGTGTGATGGTCTGGGGTTGTTTTGCTGCTTCAGGACCTGGAAGGCTTGCTGTGATAGATGGAACCATGAATTCTACTGTCTACCAAAAAATCCTGAAGGAGAATGTCCGGCCATCTGTTCGTCAACTCAAGCTGAAGCGATCTTGGGTGCTGCAGCAGGACAATGACCCAAAACACACCAGCAAATCCACCTCTGAATGGCTGAAGAAAAACAAAATGAAGACTTTGGAGTGGCCTAGTCAAAGTCCTGACCTGAATCCTATTGAGATGTTGTGGCATGACCTTAAAAAGGCGGTTCATGCTAGAAAACCCTCAAATAAAGCTGAATTACAACAATTCTGCAAAGATGAGTGGGCCAAAATTCCTCCAGAGCGCTGTAAAAGACTTGTTTTAAGTTATCGCAAACGCTTGATTGCAGTTATTGCTGCTAAGGGTGGCCCAACCAGTTATTAGGTTCAGGGGGCAATTACTTTTTCACACAGGGCCATGTAGGTTTGGAATTTTTTTCTCCCTAAATAATAAAACCCCTCATTTAAAAACTGCATTTTGTGTTTACTTATGTTATCTTTGACTAAAAGTTAAATGTGTTTGATGATCAGAAACATTTTGTGTGACAAACATGCAAAAGAATAAGAAATCAGGAGGGGGGCAAATAGTTTTTCACACCACTGTACAAGTGCATTAATGAGATGGGGCAACGATGTTGCCTGGGGTGCAGTCGGTGTTCCTCTTCACCATAAATGTGCTCAGTGGGATTGAGGACAGGACTTGGGCAACTCAAGTTCTTCCACTCCAACCTTGGCAACACCATGTCTTCACGGACCAGGTTTTTTTGCACAGGGTCAATGTCATACTGGAACATTTTTGGGCCTCTGAAGTGAAAGTTTAATGCCTTGGCATACAGTAGGCATCCTATATAACACTGTGCTTCCAGTGTTGTAGCAACAGTTTGGTGAAGGTCAGGTGTCCACAAACGTTCAATGATTGTATATTGAATACATTGTGACGCACATGAGTTACATCTAAAACCTTGTATATTTATCATCTCAATGTGGATTCTGTTCATTCAGCTACCAGTTTTTATTTTATTTCATTTATTTATTCTATTTAATGAGCTTCTTAGCAACTCAACATAGCTTAGTGATTGAAGAACTAGAGGACAGCTTTCAAAATCTGTGACATTTATTTGCTTTGGGCTATGCGATACAACCACAAAGACATTGTGCAAAGAAAGCAATGATTATGACACTTCAGGAAAGGTGACATGCATAAAGCAAAAAAAAAAAAAAAAAAAAAAAACATATATATAAAAAAAGATATCTGTTCAACAAGAGGACAAACAGGATAAAGAAAGCAGGCACTAATACTGATAAATGTAAGCTCATTAGCAAGACAATTTTAACATACCTCAGCATCAATGTTTGTTTTGTTTTTCTTTTCTTTTTTTGAATGGCAAAAAATTTTAACAAAAGCTCAAATCTTTGAAAAAGATCATATAAAAATATTCAGAGCTGTGATGGTTAGTATTAAAGGTGAGACTATTAAAAAAGCAAGCATGAAGTGTCACATCTAAGTGAATATTGTTCGAACGTCTCTGTTCACTAAAACTGCATCAGGTTTATCAGCGGGTCGAATAAAATCAAGCTCTTCTCATGTTACAACATCATGTCTCTCCAAAATGTGCTACTGATCGTCTCTACATTACATGTGATTAATTAGTTTAAGGGCATATGAGCGTATGTGGTAAAAAGTTAAAGTATATGAAATTCAAACATACTTATTTGAAACAAGTGCGTCTCTTTCACTAGATAAAAACTTTGAGATAAAAACCTTAGATACTTTATATATGATTTATGACCAGGAGCACTGCTATTCTTTTTTTTTTTTTTACACAATCAAAGCAGAGATTTCTGTAAAATGTATTTTTCTGTGCAAGTAAATATCTGAAACATTTATAGACTTGGTAAAACACTTACAAAGGCGTAGACTCAGGTTCATTAGCACACTGTGTCTATAGAAGCCAAATGAAATGGACATAAAGTTTAAATCACTGCACTGGACAAATGACCCGAGAGCAAGCCAGACATAAGTGCTGTTTTTTTTTCTTCATTTACTTTTTGGGTAGAAATGCTTGTAGAAGAACCCAAAAAGAAGAAGAAGAAGAAAATAAAAAAAGGACAGAAAAGCAGAAACAGGTCCTTGGTCACTCATCTTCTGTGCGGCTGCCCTCCGACTGCTCCTGTGAAATACACCGAAAGTGGAGAGGGTGACATGGCACATGGATGTACATACCAGAGTCTCATTGCCCACAATCCTCAGCTCACAGGTTTGACAGCTAGTCTCAAGAACTGTCTTAGGGGGCTTTCATATGTCACACTGGTGTGAGGTTAATGAGGCAAAGGATAGGGGATGAGTGCTACACTAAATATTAGGAGACTGCCCAATTCTGATTGGATGGACAAGAAGTCAGAGTCAAGAGGGACGTGAAATGGTGACTGAAGAAATTTATTTCAATCTATATCTATATCACACACACACTACATGTCCAGAACTGTGTTCGTTGGAAATCCCATTCCATAATCACAAGCATTGCTATGGGTTTTTTTCCTCTCTTTTAGACAAGCTTGCACTAGATTCTGAACCCATTAATTCAGGTAATGATGCAAGGCCTTGTGTACAGTGCTCCTATTTGACTTGCCCAAAGTTCACAACTCCGTCCTTGTGTTTCTTCTTCCGCTCAGACCTAATCCCCCGCCCTGGTCATTTACAGTACATTTGAGTTTGTTATTAAACTGTACGCGCATTAGTGTGAACAGAACCTGTTTAAAAACACGGTGTCCCGATTATATGAATAGTCCACATGTCATATTTGGGAGACTATAGAAATAAACTGAACAAATAAGGTGGTTTTTGCTTTGAAGGGTAACTTGTCAGTAAGAGCAAGAAGGTGAAAAATGTGTTGTTTTTTCCCCCCTGCCATTTATTATTGACACTCCTTGAACATGAAATGTCTGGAGGTGGTGGAGGAGTGACATGCATAGTAATCAGCACACAAACACACGTCACATGGATCGAATCTGTCATATTTAGGCAAATAACTACATAAATAAATATTCATTTACTTAAATAGATGTGTGCCTGCTCAGATTTATTCATTTTACAAATAACATTAATATTTACACTTGCATATATTGAGAGCTGGGTTACACTGCTTAAGTCGATTTTTTTATGGGTGTGGCATTCAGATTATGCAAATCACCCGTATTGTACACTACCGCTCAAAAGTTTGGGATCACTTGGAAGTTTTAGTGTTTTCCATGAAAACACACACAAAATTAGTCTGAATAGAAAATATTGCAAAAGAACAAAACATGCTGTCAGAGTTAGAAACAATGATTTTGATGGAAATGTGTTCTTCAAACTTCGCCTTCATCAAATAAACAAACCAAAACACACATTTTGCAGCAATTACAGTCTGGCAGATAATCTGATGAGACATGCTTCCTGGAACATCTCCCACAAGATAGATTGGCTTGATGGACTCTTTCTCCGTACCATACAGTCAAGCTGCTCCATTACAGTCAGAATTCTTAGATAACTTTAATTGTTTGTGAAATAGATATAATTAATTGTGAATTGCATGAAAATGTGTTTTTCTCTGGAAAAAAAAGCAATTTGCAAGTGATCCCAAACTTTAGTTTTGAATCCCAAACTCATTCTACATTGTTAGATGTTAAACCGCCCAAGTTAATAGCATACATACCACTCCCATTAAACACAAGTACTTTCCTTAAAGCCAAAGCAAAAAGGCAAAGAAAAAACACGGACAGGACGGGTCAAATGTAATGCGATGCAACAAAGTAGCAAAGACATATGAAGAAAGATGCATTATAATGTACTGTGTTTAACTTGATAAGCTGATTGTAAGTGAACCTACATTCTCCTCCTGCTCCTCATCACTGTCATCGTCACTGACCACAGGCTTGGCCTTGACCCGGCTCGGCCGCTTCTTGCCCCTTTCTTGGCTGCGTTCCTCCCGCTTGCTCAGCCTGATCTTCACCTTCACTGACTTAGCTGGGATGAGAACCATGTCACAATAGTGAATAAAATGTTTTATTACCACACTTCCATACTTCTTTAAAATTGACCCATAATGCATCACTGCATTTTTGTTTGCATGCAAGCAGAGTAAGTACAGTATGGGCCAAAATACACAGTACTAAATCTCACGGATGTCGGACGCGCATGTGCTTTTTTCGACGGGGTAAAGTTCCAGACACGTGTTCCCAGTAGTGAAAAGGAAGTTGTGTTGTGCATTTGTGCTACTTGTGAGTGTGTTCAACTGTGAAGATCCACCAAGAACTGTGCCTGCATTACAGTACGTCTCCTTTTGCAGGAATCCGCATCAACCTTTGTTCTGAGAATCCGGGTTGAGAATCTACGTGAACGATATGAACACTGACTACAGCGAGGCGAACTCACACTTTGAACATTCACATCACGCATACAGTACTGTGGTAAATTAACAAGCTAATAGTGTGTATGTTCGTTTCCTTGAGGAGAAATAAACTCACAGATGACAACAAGGTATATTGTTCGTCTTTTCATTTCAGTAATGTATATATTATATATTTTGGCACATACTGTACATAATTTTTACCGCGGAATTCATACTTTAACTAAGGAAGAAAACCTAAGTAAGCTTTTGGCTCACTGAACCATACTGTATAAACCATCTCTGTGAATTCCCTATATTGCCTAGATTTAATATGAAATTTTAAGATCAATGTATTGAAACAAATCATTCAAATAGACCTGGTTATTCATGGTGGTCAAACTGGATTAACAGGAAAAATATATAATATTTTAGAATATATTTCTCACACTCAGTCTCTGATTCCTCCTCCTCGTCTTCGTCATTGCTGTCGTCCTCACTCTCCTCTTTGGCAATCTTCTGTCTGGCGCTCCTGAACACGGACTGCAGCACTATTGAGTCTTCAAAGATCTTAAAGAATACGGCATGAAAGAAATCTTAACAATTAATGAATGAAGAAAATGGTAGACATGATTCTTTAAAAAAAATGACAAGCAATTGGAGACTTTAATTATTACTTGTTTATTTATTTATTCATTATTAGACTTTACCATCTATTGTATAAGTAGTGCCTGAAATGAAGCTCCATATTCTGTTTACTTGAGGCAAAGAATGTTAACAATTCATGGTGCTATGGGAATGCAGGAGGAATTGTGTTCAAGTTCAAATTCTCTTTACAAGTATTCTGAAGAAGATAAAATGATGGAATCAATTACAGAGTAGAGGATTTTGGCCCATAACCCTGAACTTCCTGGCAAACCTCCGGAACATTCTGTGGAAAGTTATTTTCAACTCTCATATGGGCGATTAAAAATTTATTTTTTTTCATAAACACTAGTCCAACTGTGCTTTTGGTCTGAACTGGAGGACGAACGCTAAGATGTGCAAATCACTCACCTGAGAGCCTTCTAGATTGTAGGTTTGAGCATTGTGACAGAGGAGCATGACGTCTTTTTCCAAATCGCCCAAGCTCCGGTACTTATGGTTGCGCACTCTCTCCTACAAACATACACACGCCGCTCCTTAAACATTCATTATAATTGGAAATCGCAGCAGGAACAACGCGGCTCAACGGAAATGTTCTAGTCCAAATGAAATGAACCCAGTAATGTCAGGAATGACAAATTACAGCAATGTCTCATTGTGCACTGAAAACTTAATTCCACATGTCTACTTATTTCTGTTATTATCAGCCCTGAGTAATGGAAGTGCCACTCAAGATATTATCTGCAAATAATGTGTCACAACAGTGAATATAAATTGTACTAGAGAATAGAGTTATCTCTGAGGAAAGGAGTTAGCCCATGCTTTTATTATTATTATTTTTTTTACCTTTATTTTTTTGAAGTCCACTGGCTTTCTTATCAGTTCATAATACTCTGGAAGCTCTTTCCGGGAAGGCAGTTGTACAAACACCTCACTGAGCTGGCGGCCTGATCTGTAATTAGAGAACGCAGAGCCGGTTTGAGGAAGATTCCTTTGGACTAAATGAAGATTAATTAAAGAAAATATCAACAGAGATGCTCTGTTCATGAATTTTGATGCAGTATGGCTTAGTCTAATTAAATTCTACTATGACTAAAATGGAAAATATCAAGGTTACACCGACTGTAGACTAACAGTAGGTGTAATACTTTACACGTGATTTTGTCTGACAGATAATGCATCGACTTTATTTACATCAGAGATCATTTTAAAACAATCAGTTTGACACAGATTTATTTCAGCTTTAATTTGCTATCAGAATTCAAAGGTTTACATACTGATTAATTCTTTAAGAAGTAAAAAAGGAACATTCATTTATTTGTTAATGATATTTAGAACCTTTTGATTGGCTAATGGCATGATTTGTAACTAACTGGCAGTGTACCTGTGGATTTAATTAAAGACCTACTAAGCTGGTCTATCAGGCAGATAACACAAATAAGAGCTGAACAAAAACATATGTACAAACAATGGCATGCAAAAATAAATGTCTTATAATCACATAGACACTGCATCGTTCATTTAGTAGGCACAACTAAGAGAACGAATGAATTTTGTCTCAAAACAACGATAAAGAAGCAGGAGGCATCAGGTGACAAACAAGTAGATAGACTGCTGTGCAAGAAATAACCCTGACTGTAATGATCAAGTAATCACCAGGATGAAAAAAAACTGTTTTTAGAGGACACAAATTGAAATGCTTGAGCCCTACATATGGGGAAACAATGTGAGAATTTAATTTAAACACAACTCTCCCAACTGTGAGTCATGGAGGTAGATGAATCACACAAGCCACTGTGGTGTTCTGCTGGAAAAGAGATTGGTGCAGTATATGAAATAGATGGCATCATAAGAAGTGAAAGTTATTTAGAAATACTGCATTTTATATTTTAAAAAATCAACTGGGACTTTATTCAATACCAAGGAAATAAAACTATCATCACTTCCCTAAATTCCATAGAACTGAACTGAAAAAAGTGTGCACTAAGTAAAAGGCCAATAAACCTGAATCTAACATCATTAAACACACAAGAGCAAATGTCACTTAGTTATTTTATTTAAATTACCCTTTATTCTTTCTTAACTATCCCCCATACGCATACATCGAACACGTACTGTGGATAAAAAAAGGGAAGGGAAAAAAAATCTAATGTTAACAACATCATTATGCAACCTCAACCTGAGTTAACTAAGTATTCACACCTGCAGCTCAAAACCCCACTAGACTCCCCTTCTTCTCTTTCCTCTCAGTGGAGTCAGCACTGCCAGCCAAGGCATGAAACATAGCCTGCACTCAAATCACATTATTCAGTGCACATTTCATGATAAAATCAAGGAGCATACTGGTGTAATTACAGTCTCCCTGAACACCTCCATTTTCTGGAATGGGATTTTCTGAAATGCCTTACATAATTACACTCATGACCGTTTACCATCACACTAAAAATCCTATTTCAAATCAAACTATAGTGAACATAGTGGGAATTTCACAAGATGCAGCATTTCTGCACTAGTTGCATAAGAAATAATAAAGGTAATTTATTACAGTTTAAGAAAAGAATCTTTCATGATGCTCAAATGTGTTTAGTAAAAGGGTTGGAGACAGTTAATGAAATGTGTTATTCTATCTTGCTTTTAATTTGTATAAAGAATGTGAATAAACTTCTAAGATCACTCTTTGTTTCATTCATTCTCTATACCCATTTATTTTTGTGAAGCCTAGAGCCTATACGAGGGTATGCCGGACACTCGGCCGGGTACAACATGGACAGGGTGCCAGCCCTTTAAAGATCGTCTTGTGAGCCATGTATGCTGCAAAACAAACAGGAGAGAAAAGAACTGTAGCATGAAGTACAATTATAGTGTGGGACCATTGTTGCTCAAGTATCCTATTGTTCCATTGGATTTGCCCTGACAAATGGGGCTTACATAATCCTAATTTATCCTGAACTAACAGCAAGCAGGCCCAGACTTCCTTCGCCACATGGTGCAATTGCCAGGCAAAGCCTTGTGTGAAATTCCCCACAGTCCATAGCAATCTCAGCTCAATTAAATAATGTTGGTGTATTTCTCTGTATGATGTCTGGCGAATGGAAAGCATGTCCGACGAGCCAAAACGCCGTACCAAATGTCTACCGTGCAAAAACAACACCGTCGTTATGGGAATAAATTTGACACCTGAAACCGTAAGAGCTGAAATGAGGCCACCAGTGGCATACTTAGTGAGGGGGGAGGGGGGCAGAGAAACGTGAGCAACTAGCAGAGCAAGCACAGACCATTCAAAGACAGGATCACAGACATCTCATCTTTCCAGAAGAGAAGTGGAATAAAAAAATTTTTAAAAATAAATTGGTAGTATGTGTGTCCCAATTCTCAGTACATTACATAACTTCCAATAAAATGAAATCATCTTGGCTCTCCCAGTGAGTGTTTTGACTGCCTCGGAATTGTAAAGAATGTCAATTTGACAGTCAAAACAATATAATCCATCAAATGTGAAAAGAAGGAAACTCTGAGTCACATGTGTGGAATGATTTTGGTTTATTTGTGCATTACCCATCTCTGTAGTTGACAACTGTCTCGATGATGGCGCTCATCTGTTTGGTGAGTTTGGGGGGGTTGGGGGAGAGCTTTTCGGCTGGAGGTCGTCCTCTCCTCTTTTTAGCCTTGTCCCCGTCCTCACGTCGGCTGCCTTTGTCTGAGTATCTCTTACGCTTGCGCTTCTTCAGGCGGATCTCCTCCTCCATCTCCTCCAGGTTGCCATCCTCGATCGCCTGCAGGACCACACAAAAGAAGCATTGCAAACTAGAAAACACATTTAATCCTTGTTTTTAATCAAACACTGACTGAACACTGCAATGGCTTTGACTATGACATTAATTCATCTAATTTACAGTATTACACAGAATGCAGATAAAAAATTAAATAAAAATTACACAGCATCCTGCAAAAATGGCATTTTCACTGATTTTTCTACGGGCATGACAAAGCATGTGTGATGTGAATAATTGTATACTATTTATTGTTTGTTTACCTATTAAAATTTATTCTTCTTTTAAAGAAAAGAAAAAGAAAAGAAACAATGCAGTAATGACTTGATTGCTTCCTTGTAGTGGGGACTAAACAGCCGAGTGTCATTAAGAAAACCACTTGTTAAAGAAACTAATCAGAGAAAAAGCTCCAGTTTGCCAGAGAACATAAAGATTAAGACTTTGGAGTATCGTAAAAATTCTTGTGGACTGAGTCCAGATTGACCGTATTCTAGAGTGATGGGTGCATCAGGATAAGGAAGCGATGTCTATACCCATCATGCATATTGGCCACTGTACAAGCCTTTGGAGGCAGTGTTGTTCAATAATCTCCGCTGAACAGTTGATATTGAGATGCGTCTGCTAATGGTGCTCTGTAAAGCCATAACCGCTCTAATCTGAGTGAACTCTAAATGAACTTCTCTTCTGCAGCAGAGGTAAGTTTTGTTCTCGCATTCCTGGGATGGCCTTCATGAGAGCCAGTTTCATCAAGGTGCTTGATGGGTTTTGCAAATGCACTTGAGAATACTGTTCTTGCAAGAACAATTCTAGAACATCTGACCTTCATGTCTTTAAATAACAACTGACCGTTGTTGTTGTTGTTAAGTACTTAATGCCATATGTGTTGTTTCACAGTTTTAGTATTGTTATAAAATGAAAATAAATCACACAAAAAAAAAAAATAATTAGAAGGTGTGACCAAACTTTTGATCGGTACTGTACATCTCTCCACTTCACAGATTTGTCTGGTTCCAAAAACCTTGTGCTTCTTTTCTAGGAAGCCTACAGGCCCTTTAGTCATACTTTAACCATAGTATACTTTCAAAATCTGTAAAATAGACCTAATCTAATGGGTAACATTCATCCAAAACTCAGCAGAAGCAGAGCCCATCGAAATCTACACAAAATAACAGTGAAATGCACCGATGCCTCACAAACCCGTTAATATTATCCAATCTTATAACTTCATCTTTCTATCATTTTTAATCCATAGCTGATCTAGCAGAAAAAAACCTAAGTCTGATTATTAGTATTATTTCAGCTCATCTACTAAAGACAAAGCCAGCTGCTTAGACAATCCAATGTAAATCTACTGTATGCAGACATGCTATCAGTCATTCAAACTGATTTCTGTGTTGCAAGCACTATGCGGCTGCACCACTCAATTACAAGAACTAACCAGTAAGAACCACAGACTCAAAGGAGTGAGTACATATCAAAAATTAATGTGTGCTCTTGTCTAAACTCTTTTCATTTTTTATTCTATTCTCCTAAATGCAGAAATCAGACCCAAAATAAACAAACACAAATAAAACAACAGACACATTAGCAAGGCTGCAAACAAAAATATAGATGATTTTAGTCCAGGCTGGACTTTCAAGTTTCATCACATTAAAGTGAAGTATAATAAATTGTAGTGGGGGGAAAAGCATTATGACGTGAAACATTCCCTAACCTGCAGATACTAAGACAACAACTTTAATAAAAGAACACTAGGCTGTTCTAGGAGATAGATATTATCTACTGTATAATGTTGTCTGAATATGGTGCGGTCTTAGCATGAAAGATTACATCAAGATGCCGTCTAGCCATTTTATTGTACTTCAGTGTCTCTTAAGGATGAGAAATATAAGTCTGATTTATCTTGTAATAATACAGGCTGTTTATAAACTCAGCGGTGCATTCAATACAATTTATTTATTGAGTCATCTGAATCTAAAGATATATTTTCTAATGCATATTGTCATGTACTTTTGTACAAAAAAAACCTCTCCTATAACACCATCCTGATGTATGTTAGACTGGCTTTCAAAATGAGACCTTCATCCAAGTCAAAACAACAACGTACTGTAATAATGACAGTCTGAGTAAACAAACAACACACAGCGGACACGGATCTGTGTTTTTTTTTCATCGCTCGGCCGACTCACTACTCACTCTGCCCAAATGTACTGTGCCCAGATATACCCACAACTTCAGGCTTTAATGCACTAGACCTTGGCTCGTTGGATTAGATTCAGCACAAATTAGGCAATGAGGATGTGAGCTGGCATCTTACAGAGATGTGTGCCTCAGGGAAATGGAGGTGCACAAGGACAACCTCGGCATATGAAACAAGTGTGTTAGTAATGAGGCGTCAGATGGAGTGTCAGGGCTAATTTGTTGCTTATTTCCACTAGCTGTAGTGAGTACGGAGTCCGACTAATTAAGGTTGTTTTCATTTGCGGGACTGTCTAAGAAGCGCTACGTGGACATGGAGAATTACAAAATAGGAGAAAGAGTGAGTGGCTGGACAAAATGGCGTGAGATTCTTTCTAGCAAACATAAAGCAAAGTATTATGCACTTGTGAACATTCTTCTGCAATAATCCTGAGTAAAATCATCTCATATCACTAACAACCTGACTTGCTCAGATGTAGTTAGTTGTCTGTGAGATTTAAAAAAAATAATAGTTTAATGACAGCTTATGCAGGCAAAAAAATCTTTTTAATTAATTATTTTTGATAGCAGTGTAAAGAGATCCATTTAACATAATGAAAACCAAATGAGCGGTGACAAAAACTGAATTCATGACAGAACAAAGAATATACAGTATGAGGGGCACTTTAGTCAAACACGGGAATTTCTCTTGAACTAGGGTAAAAAAAACAGAAGACTTCGAGCACTATACAGTCATCAGACTCTTGGCTGCAGTAAAACATTTGCATGGTGCAAATGTTTTAAAGAAGGACAAAATTTATTTAAGTTAAGAAAATTTTAGAGAAGGCATGTTTTTGTTCTTTTACAGATGAAGGAAACAGGATTAGAAAGATTATTACCTGACCTTCAGATATATACAGTAGTCAATCTTATTAGTTTACACATGCTACTCTAAAAGCAGAACTTTCAGGCTTAGTAAATCACTGTGGATGCTGTGTAATGCAACTGATATAGTTGTACTGCAATGTCTCTAAATTACAAAATGTAGTACACCAAATTCATAAAATAGTAGTATATTCACTTGATTAACACAACTTAGGTGTTAAGTCGATTGCATGTGCACATTAGATTAAATAAAATTGCAGTATACGAGAAGTGTAAATTGCGTCTTCACTGTGCTTGGTTTGATTAGTAAAATAATTAACATGTTTGGCCTTACTCTCAGCCACTGTTTCTCAGTCAGCGTGTCGCTGTAGTCCACGTCCCTGCGATGGCGTGATCCGCGGGGGAACATCTTCTCTTTCTCTTCCTCACAGGTGAGCCGCTCCACTTCGGCATCATCTTTGATGATCCAGGACGGGAGCTCGTCCTCCTCCATCAGTCGTGGCCTACGCTTAGGGTTACGGGCATCTTCACGACGCCGATCCAGGTCCATGCGCTAAATGGGCGAGATCCATTTTCATTCCAATCGCTTGGTGTTTTAAACTGGTGTATATATATATATACACACCTGAGGAAAATCAGTTGATTGCATGTAAAGGAAGAAAGAATGTGATCATCGTGTCATTCTCACCATGAAAAGCTCAAATTCCTCCTCACGGCGGGCAATCATTTGATTTAGCGTTTCATCATCTGGAACCTCGTCTTCTTCCTGTTATTATGAGGAAACACAAAAATACTGTATATAATTGCAAACATTGGTATCTGGTGCACTGCAGTGTCTATTTTTTGTACAATAGATGTGAGCTAGTTCCGTGATTGGATCAGAAGTAGAACCACGGTCCGTTCGTCGAGGACTACCTGTACACACACGGGACAGAATAAAGTACTAAAAATCAATGAATGAAAAAAATTAACGGCTAATCACTAAATCTGTCTGAAACTGCAGGCCACTCTACGTCATGTCTACTCAAACCCTCTTAATGATTATTAACTGTGCAATCGAACTTAAGTAAAATTTGCAAACTTATAGCTGTATACTGACATAGAAGATAATTTGACAGCTCTCACAGTCAGTTTTAGTACTTTTTAACAAAAAAAAAAAACAAATCACTCAGAATCAGTGACAAAAAGAAACTGATATTCATTTGTATTCTATTTCCCAAGCCTAATCAACTGCCTGAAAAAGTGTTGCATAAACTTCATAATCATTCGAATGACCGTGTCCTCATTAAATGCCGTATAAAGAGAGAAATCAGTCAACTATTTCATTTAAACATCAACTCCATGACACTCTATTACAAACAACATTACTGTATTATAATGAGCTGTCACTTTTGTTGCTCGTGGTCGGCTGTTGTTGTTGTGTGCTCTGCTACATCCGAAAGAAGTAAAACAAAAAATAAGAGAACTTGAGTGCTACAAGTTCCTCTGAGACCAAAGGTGAAGCTGCTAGCTTCTTTGTAAAGGGAAGCTACCAGCTAGCAATCAAAACCCCAGGGAAGAATTTAGACATTAATAGAAAAGGAAGATGTTTTACCAGATGTGTCAAGCTTTTCCCACTTATTAGTTTATGTTGCTGGTGTTCTGTCTCTCTCCATTTTTTCTAAAAATCACAGCTAACTTGGAGACATTTTCTCAAATGAAATAAGATTATTTTCAATAGAATGGAAAATACATCGAAGGGTAAGAGTGTATTACATATTGTATTACAATTATACATACTATACTTACTGATTAAAGTAAAAACCAACTGAAGTAACCCAGAGGTAACACTGCCTCCAGAGGCTTGTACAGTGGCCACCATACAGTACATGATAAGTGCATCGCTTCACACACACCAATCATTCACGAACAGGGCCAATCCGGACTCATAATACTAAACAACCTTTTTCCAACTAATCTAAACAAGTGGTTTTCTTATGGCCACACACCTGTTTAGTCCCAAACCTGTGAGTTCCTGTTGCACTGTGCATGTGGAAATGATCTTACTTTAAATATTAAACAGAGCTGTGATTTCTCCTGCTGATGGAACTTCACCAAGCATTTAAGTAATCTCTGATCGCATCCAGAGTACAGTTTACGATGCGTCGTAGCTGGGACACATGGAAGGTGGGGTGGATGCGTCGCATAGACGATGGGAGTAGGAGACGGACAGCGCACGGGTTGATTATCCTGGTTATTGTGAAGGGTCCGATGAAACGGGGACAGAGATTGCGTGAAAGTGTCTTTAGGGGAATGTCTCTGGTGGCGAGCATGACTCTGTCTCCTATGTGATACCTGGGGGTCTTGGAGCGATGACGGTCCGCCTGTTTCTTGTATGAGTGGGATGCTTGCAGCAGGGATCGTCTGGCTCGTGACCATGTACGTCTGCAGCGGCGGACAAAGTGTTGTGCCGAGGGGACCTCTACCTCCTCCTCTTGAGTGGGGAACAGTGGTGGTTGGTAGCCCAGACAGCACTGGATCGGAGAGAGACCCGTTGAAGCAGATGGTAGGGAGTTGTGAGCATACACGACCCACGGGAGAAACTTACTCCAGGTGGTAGCATCACGAGTAGTCATACACCGGAGGGCGACTTCCATTGCTTGGTTTTTTCGTTCTGTTTGGCCGTTGGATTGGGGATGAAAACCAGAAGATAGGCTAGGAGAGGCTCCGATGAGTTTACAAAAGGCCCCCCAGAAGCGTGAGGTGAATTGAGTGCCACGGTCTGAAACTGTGTCGGTGGGGAGGCCGTGAAGACGA
Source organism: Channallabes apus (assembly GCA_030522415.1). NCBI lineage: Eukaryota > Metazoa > Chordata > Actinopteri > Siluriformes > Clariidae > Channallabes > Channallabes apus. Next base: position 24,020,543 of record CM060122.1, on the reverse strand, counting down.
AAAACATGAAGGATCAATTGCTCTGCTGTCTCTTTGGCGGACGGAAGCTTGGGGAGCGGAACCAGGTGGACGGACTTGGAGAAGCGGTCAACGATGGTCAGGATACAAGTGTTTCCATCAGATGAGGGTAGCCCTGTTACAAAATCCAGCGAAATATGCGACCAGGGACGGTGGGGTATGGGTAAGGGTCTGAGGAGGCCAGCCGGAGGACGGTTGTTGGGTTTACAGCGGGTGCAGATGTCGCAGGCTGCCACAAAGCTGGAAACATCCTTCCCCATCGTGGGCCACCAGAAGCACTGTTATATGATAAAGAGTGTCCGGGCAGAGCCTGGGTGACAGGACAGCTTGGATCCATGACCCCACTCCAGGACCTGTGGGCGCAGACAGAGGGGAACAAAGAGGCAATCTGGAGGAACATTGCTTGGGCCGGCCTCCTGAGTCAATGCCTGCTTGACTTTGGTCTCGATGTCTAGCTCTAAGGCGGCAACGAGACAACGAGATGGCAGAATGGGTTTGCATGGTGTGGGATCCTGTGGGAGGGAGAACTGACGTGAGCGGGCATCAGGCTTAGTGTTTTTAGAACCTGGGCGGTCGGACAGGGTGAAATTGAACCTTGAGAAGAACAACGACCACCGAGCTTGACGGGCATTGAGTCTTTTGGCGGTGCGCAGGTACTCTAAGTTCCTATGATCGGTCCACACTATGAAGGGGAGCTCGGTCCCCTCCAGCCAATGTCTCCACTCCTCCAGCGCTACCTTGATGGCCAGGAGCTCTCGGTCGCCTACATCGTAATTCCTCTCAGCTGGAGATGGACGGCGGGAGTAGATGAGTAGATGAGGTGGATTGGGAGGGCTATGGTATTGAGGAGAGAAGCTGGATTCCAGCTAGATTTATCCTCGACCGAACACTGATCACAGACTTCTACAGACGCTGACCCCGCGTAATGCCTGGAGGCGTTCGTTAGAGGGGGGGGGTACTGTCACGCTCTCAGTGCCTTCACGGTAGACGCGCTGATCAAGTTCCGATCGGAGCCGGAGTCAATGATTGCCTGAATTGGGTGAGCCTGACCACCAATGATTAGGTTTACGGGAAGTAGGGGACGTGATTGTGGGAATCTATCAGGAGGAGGGCCCTCTAGTGCTCCCAGTCTGACTAGGGGGGGGCCTCCCTTTTAATGGGCAGTCTTTAAGCCTGTGTCCTGAAGCTCCACAGTAAAAACAAGCCCCTTTTAGACAGCGTCGGCGTCTCTCCTCGTCAGAGGTGAGGGTCCTGCCTAGCTGCATGGGCTCCTCTTGATCTGTTTGCTGCAGGGTAGGAGGCGTGTGCCCTATTCTGGGTTGGGGCGATTTCCTGGCGGGGGGTACACTCCTGGATGGCCGTCTTAACTGGAGACGTGAGTCGACCCGCCCGGCGAGATCCATGAGCTCATGGAGGTCCGTGAGAGGTTCACGGGAGATGAGCTCATCCTTAAGAGCTTCTGATAGCCCTTCCAGAAAAACGTCCGCTAGGGCTCTGTCATTCCATCCACTAGAAGCCACCCGGGAACATTCTGATGAGAAGGAGGAGGTTTGTAGCTCAAAAATCAGTGAGCATTGTGAGAGGAATGACCTAAATGTTCCTGGTTCTCCCCCATAAGTGGGAGGGGCTGGTAGGCGTGTCTCTCGTGGGGTTCCGGAGTATGAGGTCTGAGCTGTAGGCACCTGGAGAAGCTGTACTTGGGAGATGACATCAGCTAGAGTTCGTCTTGTGGCAATGAGTTCCTCTTGGTTCTTCCCGAGGAGCACACCTTGGGTCTCCAGTGCCCGTCTCATCCCGTCTAACCCTGCTGGGTCCATAGTGATGGCTGAATTACTCTGCCGCGTGCGCGGATCGTGGGCTGTGAAAATGGGCCCAGGTGCAGGTGAAGGTGCGGGTCATGAGCCTCCCAGCTCTTCTGTGGTGTCGCTGTAGTGAGAGTGGAGGTGCTGGGGCCGAGATGCGGGATCCGTAGCGTCGCATTGCCGCCGGGACGTGAGACAGAGCCGTGGTCGTGAAGGCGGAAGTGTTAGGTCGGGGCCGTGAAGTCCGTCCGCTATGTCGTCGTGCCAAAACGTGAAGCTGAGCCGTAGTCGAGGAGGTGAAAGCGAGAGATCAAAGCCATGTGATCAGTTAGCGAGGGCGTCCAGCCAAAACAGACGCGAAGCAAGGCTGTGGTCGAGAAACGAAAGCGAAAGTTCAAAGCCGTTAAATCCAAGTGTGGCGATAAATCCAAATCGTGAGACGAGGGGCAAAAAGAGAAACAAAGGAAAATCGGCAACGTGAAAAGTCATGAACAGAAACGCGAGAGAACTGCAGCGATACAACACACAATAATCCAGCGTGAGGCAGCGCGCTCCGCTTCCTTATAAGCTGGATGAAATCAGCGCCCGATGAGAAACCGGTGTGCCGGCGGGGCGGTCCGGGAGGGGCGATGACAGCGTGGGAAAGCATGACAACGTGATGAGAGCCTGACAGCGTGGGAAAGGAAATATCAAAAGGCCAGCGTGAAAGCACTGAGAGCGTGACAACGTAGGGTAATTTAATAATAATTATTTGGCAGACATCTTTTTGTATTACTGTTACCATAAACCTATTTATGTCTTTATGTCTACAGTATATTATTACTCATCTTAAGCCATACTCTTTCATATTTATTCAGTAATTACTGCTACAACTACTATGAATTACTGGAAATAGAAATAAATAGACTGCATGTCAGTCTGGAAACAGAACAAGTTTTTTTTTTTTTTTTTTTATTCTAGGAGTGTTCTTTGATTTTCAACAACATATTAAAGGAAAACAACACTGCTGTCCTAAATAGAATAGCCTGACCTCAATCAAGATCAGTCGACCTGAACCCTGACGGAGATGATTTGTGAGGATTTACACTGAAAGGTTGGACAGGGAGACGGAGCTCTTGCGAAAGGCATGGCAGATCATCTGAGTATCAGAATGATTGGAAAAACTGACGCTTCACATGAAGAATATTTCTTTGCATGTACAGTATGTATAATTCATAAAGTTGCAAACTGCCAATAATTAAAAAAATACAAAATATTAAAAACTTTAATAATAAAAAAGAGTCCTGTTATGAGTCAAAGTATATACTGTAAGTAATAAGAGTTCTCACTTAATATTTGGTTCAGACATTATGCTTATGTAATTTTATTAATAAACCAGTTTTTATAAACATAACTAAAACACAGGGGTATTTTTTTAATAAATCAGGCAGAACATGTTTACAAAGATGTGGTGGTTAAAGTAGACCACAGTATGTTAATGAACATAACTGTGCTCTTTTCTGGAAGACCAATGCTCAAATCAATAAGCTTCATTAGGCCATCTCAGGACAAGATCGCTGCCTCTAATTTGCTCTTGGAAATGCATTTCAAAAAGCATGTTATTAGGCTAATTTGCTGCTAATAAACAAAATACTTGACCTTCCTTATCTTCAGGTTAGCAACACATGTAGAGTGTGTGGAAAAATCTTCTTAAAGCAGTGTAAACAGTCATTTTAATTCATGTCATTTAAATACGTTGAATCTGGAACGTACACGATGTGAAACCAATAATTAAGAAACCTGACCTCAACCCCTGTCAGCTGTCCAATTACAGGCCAATATCAAACCTCCCCTTTATCTCTAAGATTCTGGAAAAGATAGTAGCAGAGCAGCTATGCTCATATCTACATATAAATGGCATACATGAACTGTATCAGTCAGGATTTAGGCCTCATCACAGCACAGAAACAGCACTCGTTAAAGTAGTAAATGACCTCCTATTGGCCTCTGATCAGGGTTGTGTAACTATGCTTGTATTACTCGACCTCAGCTAGTGCAGCTTTTGACACTATTGATCATGCTATTCTTCTTCACAGATTAGAAAATGTAGTAGGAATTAAGGGTACAGCCCTCTCCTGGCTCAGATCCTATTTGACCGATCGTTATCAGTATGTAGACTTAATGGTGATTATTCTGCATGTTCTCTAGTGGAGTTTGGCGTTCCGCAGGGTTCAGTTTTAGGCCCACTGCTTTTTTCCCTTTACATGCTTCCTCTGGGCAACATAATCCGTAAGCATGGTATTAGTTTTCATTGTTATGCTGACGACACACAGTTATATGTCTCAGCAAAACCTGATGAGAAAAACCAGCTTACTAAAGTTGAGCAATGTGTGCATGACATAAGAAATTGGATGCTACAGTAATTAACTTCCTTCTGCTTAATCCGGATAAGACAGAAGTTCTAGTCATAGGAGTAAAATCTTAGATCACACCGTAACTTTAGATGGCCTTTCTGTTCCATCAAGTGCAACAGTAAAAGACCTCGGCGTGATTATAGATTCCAGCCTTTCATTTGAAGCTCATGTAGATAATATCACCAGGATAGCATTCTTTCACCTCAAAAATATTGCCAAGATAAGAAATATATTTTCGCTAAACGATGCAGAAAAACTAGTTCATGCTTTTATCACTTCTAGGTTGGACTATTGTAATGCCTTACTGTCTGGTTGTTCAGTTAGGTGCATAAACAAGCTTCAGCTAGTTCAGAATGCAGCAGCGAGAGTGCTCACTAGAACCAGAAGATAGGAGCACATCACCCCTATCCTATCTTCACTGCATTGGCTCCCTGTGAAATTTCGCATTGATTTTAAAATACTACTCTTGACATAGAAAGCATTAAATGGTCTCGCGCCGCAGTATCTGAGCGAACTGCTAGTGTCTTACGATCCGCCACGCCTACTTCGATCAAAGGATGAAGGCTGCTTGTCAGTACCGCGTATTATGAAAACTACAGCTGGGGGCAGAGCTTTTTCTTACAAAGCCCCAAAATTATGGAATAGTCTTCCAAAGAGTGTTCGGGACTCAGACACAGTCTCAGTGTTTAAGTCTAGGCTCAAAACCTATTTATTTAGCCAAGCATTTTTATGAATAGATTTGCCTTAGGTAAAGGAGCTGATCTGGGGGACTCATGGACATAGAGTATTATGTTGAACTGGTATGTTTAGATGCTGTCTTCCTCACTCTCATTTGATCACTCAGGTTTGTTGACGGTGAGGTGATTGTTTGCTTTACATCTCAGGGAGCCCTCATGTTTGTGTTTCCTTCTGGCTCTCCCTTTTAGTTATGCTGTCATAGTTAGTGCATTCCAGACTGGACTATTGTAATGCATTGCTAGGTGGTTGTCCTGCATCCTCAATAAACAAGCTTCAGTTAGTCCAAAATGCAGCCGCCAGGGTTCTCACTAGATCCAGAAAATATGATCATATAACCCCAATATTATCATCCCTGCACTGACTACCTGTTCAGTTTAGAATAAATTACAAAATAGTATTACTTACATACAAGGCCTTAAATGGTTTAGCTCCCACATACCTAACCAGTCTTCTGATGCGCTACAATCCACCACGCGCCTTAAGATCACAAAACTCCGGACTTCTGGTAGTTCCCAAAATTTCAAAATCTACAAAAGGGGGTAGGGCATTTTCATATTTAGCTCCAAAGCTTTGGAATAGCCTTCCAGACAGTGTTCGGGGAGCAGACACGGTTTCCCAGTTCAAAAGAAGACTCAAGACACATCTTTTTAATCTGGCATTCACGTAACTCATCCCATAACCTCATAATCTGGCATACACTTAACTCATCCCATAACCTCATACTCCAGTACACCTATACCGAATGGCAACTACGCTAATTCTCCCCATCTGTTCTGTATTTCTCTACCCATCCCGAGGCATCGGGAGATTGTGCCAGCTTCAGTAGACAAAGGCCGACCCTGCGAGGTTCCTGAGGCATCCAGAGAAGGACCAGCTCCAGCTGGATTCAGCTTTATGATGGTTGGAGCTACACATGCTGCTCCTGTGCTTCCAGTGATGCAGACCTCATCTGCCCTCAGCACCTACTGACTCATCCCTATGCTGAACTGGTCTTCATGTCAATTTAAATAATTTCTGTCATATTGAATTTTCACCTGCACAACACACAAGATGTTATATCATTTCTATCTGTTATCACCCAAATGAGGATGGGTTCCCTGTTGAGTCTGGTTCCTCTCCAGGTTTCTTCCTATTGCCATTTCAGGGAGTTTTTCCTTGCCACCGTCGCCGTCACCCTTGGCTTGATCATCAGAGACATTACATTCATCATTCATTTGTCTCATTATTATCTAGACACATTTTTCTCACACATACACACTTCCAATAATTTTCTTTTCTAAAATTTTTTTTTTCATTTTTTGTAAATTTTCTTTCATTTTTGTGAAGCTGCTTTGAGACAATGACCATTGTTAAAAGCGCTATATAAATAAAATTGAATTGAATTGAATTGAATTAGTCCTGCCGGAGTCCCTGCTTGTACTCTACAGTAAATATACATTCACATTATACATTATGTGACTGTGACCATACCTAACTGCCATCTCTCCTCTTCTTCTCTTTCTCCCCCTCTTTCTCTTCCCTCTCTCCCCCTGTCTCCCCCTTTCACTCTTTCTCTCTCTCTCTCTGTCGAGCTACACATGTCATCCCTGAGCTGCCAGTGATCCAGACTCCCTCTGCCCTCCGGACCTGTCTGATCCATCCTGGTGCCCCGTTTCTGGTTGGAGGTCTCGTTGCATGGATGCCCCGTGTGTGTCTTTGGGATGTGTCTGGTGTCTGGGGATGATTCTCTCTACTTAGAAGATGCTTCTGGCCTCGACTGGTGTTAGCAGCTGTTTCTATGAGGACTTGACAATTCGATAGTTCAGGACTGGAACTTTCTACAAGTCTATCTGAGTCTCCAATAACTACCTGGACTCCATTTTAACATCAATTAACATCAACTATTATAGCTGAATTGCTTGCCACCTAACACACTGTATAAATGCAATGGGTTCCCTGTTGAGTCTGGTTCCTCTCAAGGTTTCTTCCTATTACCATCTCAGGGAGTTTTTCCTTGCCACTGTCGCCCGCGGCTTGCTCACCAGGGACTATCTGACCATTTTGATTCATACACATTCACATTCCATACAAACTTAAATAATTCTTTTGATTGTGTAATGCTGTTTTGAGACAATGTCAATTGTTAAAAGCGGTATACAAATAAAATTGAATTGAATTGAAATGTGAAACAGAAATAACAATCTTGTTTCTTTGTTGGTGTCCTTTGAGCTTACCTCGTTCTGCTCTTCGTGTTCCAGGATGGCTTGTAGAAAAACTCTGCGCTCGTGACTAGAGGACTTCTGGTCGAACATGCCGGCCTGGATGACCTTCTGATCAACATTGAGCTTATATTTGGCGGCGGCGAGGATCTTCTCTTCTACGCTGTTGACGGTGCAGAGACGCAGCACACGCACCTCATTCTGCTGTCCGATTCTGTGAGCACGGTCCTGAGCTTGCAAATCCTAAAGATGGCAAGATTGTTCCACAGAGTGAGTGCAACTATCGAATATATACTGTATCTAACCAGTGACATGAAATCTTACCCATACAGTATGTTTGGTTAAATTCAAAATTATACAGTACAACAATTTTAAACCTACATTTGAAACCTTATTTAAGTTATATATTAACTATATATATCCACTACTGTCTGTTCAGAATATCTTTACATGCGGGTGCTTTAAATGGTCTAATACAAGACTTTAAGATTTTAAGCACTGTCACATTATCTTTAACTGTTTCTCATATGCACCTTCCTATCAGAAGGACCCCAAAGCATGTGAAGTAAATAAGTGATTATTGTAAATAACAGATATTTTAGATTTTTGAAATAAACTACAATAACTATCTGGAAAAGTTAATAGGTATATTCATTGTTGACTGCCAAAGTGAACACTAAACTATTCATCCTCAACAATTCTATGATAAAAAGTAAAACTAATATTGCTGTCAACTGGTGGTTTTGTTTACACTATAGTTCAAGGGGCATTCAAATCAAACAGGGTCTTGTAATGAAATTTCTCGTGAATCCATGCTGATTGACATTTACAGAAGACTTTAAAACAAATGTTTCAACCATGAATGCCTAATTTTAAGCAGATGATTAACTTGTCGCCAACTGTGCGACTTTGGGCTTCTTTTTCGTTGAAGTCGCTTGAAAATATTACGCAGTTGGTGTTTTTTGGGCTTGTTTTTCACTTTTATGGTCTACTTTTCCCCCAAATACATTTTGTTTACATTGTCATTGACCATGTTAAACTCAGTCTCTTCATATTACTCTAGAATGCCGCCAACAAAGACATTCATGTATGGAAAAATATAACAAAGATTGGGAACAGGAAAAAGGTATTTTTTTGGTCCTGTACTTTCCCATCTCGAAGTCTGCTTGTTTGTGATAGAAGTGCCTGCCAATTTTTTGTTTGTAAACAAATTGAATAAATACATATCCAGGGTAATATCAGCATAGCACCAAGAAGGACGAATCACATCCAACAGGAATAACTGTGTATGCAGGAGGAAGCTGTCTGAAAGGGATGTCCGGTTTGTATCCAAAAAACATAAAACCACAGCTGTCCAACTCACTGCAGAATTAAATGTGCACTTTAACTCTCCTGTTTCCACCAAAACTGTTGGTTGGGAGCTCTACAAGGTCAATGTACATGGCTGGGCTGCTATAGCCAAACCTTTGGTCACTCGTGCCGAAGCCAAACGTCGGTTTCAATGGTGCAAGCAGCAAAAATCTTGGGCTGTGGACAATGTGAAACATGTATCGTTCTCTGATGAGTCCACGTCACTGTCTTACCCATATCTGAGAGAGTTAGGTGTGGACAAGCCCCATCGAAGTGTACCACCCAGACTGTAGTGAAGCATGAGGCTGTGGATCAGTGATGGTTTGGGCTGCAATATCATGACATTCCCCTTGGTCCAGTACTTGTGCTAGATGGCTGTGTCACTGCCAAGGACTACCGAACCATTCTGGAGTACCATGTGCACCCAGTGGTTCAAACATTGTATACTGACGGCGGTGTCAGGATGATAATGCACCAATACACACACAGCAAGACTGGTGACAGAGTGATTTGATGAACATGAAAGTGAAGTTGAACATCTCCCATGGCCTGCATAGTCACCAGATCTAAATATTATTGAGCCACTTTGGGGTGTTTTGGAGGAGCAAGTCAGGAAACGTTTTCCTCCACCAGCATCACGTAGTGACCTGAACACTATTCTGTAAGAAGAATGGCTCAAAATCCATCTGGGCACTGTGCAGGACTTGTATCCGTCATTCCCAAGACGAATTGATGCTGTACTGGCCGCAGAAGGAGGCCCTACACCATTTATTGTCCAACCCCTGTATATATTAACATTATTAACATGTTAATGTTAACTTTCTGGCCATAACATACTATAGTAATATAGTATGGACATGTTTTGGGCTTGTTTATGAAGCTGTGGCTGCTTGTTTCTCTCAGGAGAGTTGGCAACCATGGAGGAGACCCATTTGCACATACAGTCATTCACCAACACGCCTTGCACAATACAAGAACTCGGCTAGGAGTTATTGCACAGTCCTTGTGCCAAGCCATTTCCATATGCTTGTGCCATTAAAGGATTTCTTGGCAGGCCAGCGTATCAGACATTAAGCAGGAGGTCTGATCGTGACTCCGGTGTACTGAGAAAACTTTCTACTCTGGTGAACCGCTGTTAGTGCATTAGTGTAGTCGAGGCATATACAGAGAAATAAAGTTAGTTTTTACTCTCATAACTGTATTCTGTTAATCTGCACAATCAAATGTCCTGGTGTGACTAGAAAAGATTTCAGTTGGACATTTGCTAGAATTGGAATATAAATCACAGACAAGTGGACTGAACTGTTATATAATTGTACTTAACTCAGCTTGAACAGATGATGTAACTTTTTCCAAATCTTTGCCTGAAACCATTTTTTTATGATATTAAAATATAAGAACTCAAGGTTTTAATGAGTCTTAAACCTCTAGTCAGACCTGGTGAGGGTTCCAATCACTGTCAAAGATAACAACAGTGTCAGCAGCCTGCAGATTAAGGCCCAGACCCCCTGCTCTGGTACTCAGTAGGAAGATGAAATACGGTGAGCCCTCATCATTAAACTTTTTCAGCAGTGTTGCACGATCTTCAGCCTTGGTTGTTCCTGCAAAAAAAACAATGTTTCTTGGATTAAAACTGCACGGGAACGCAACCATGCTTGATGCACGGTGACTAACACTTTCCTTATTAGAATGTGTAAACACCTACTGATGGATTAAAATAGAAACAACTCTCTAAATTACTCTGATGATTAACTGTTTTTCACTGCAAATGTTCTATAAGTTCCAATTGGCTTATTCTGTAAAAAACCAAATATGCGTTGCTCACCATCTAGACGTAGGTAGAGGAAGTTGCGGTAGGCGAAGTAATCCTCCATGATGGTCATTAGAGAAGTCATCTGACAGAAGAGCAACACTCTGTGATGTGTGGCCTGTAGCTTAGGCAGGATGCGGTCCAGCAGCTCAAATTTTCCAGAAGCACGGTACAGATCAGGACTGTGAGGAAAAAAAAACATATCATGAATTTTTTGCCATGGAACAACACTTCCAGTTTGGCAGAGTGGGAAGCAGTGACAGCTTTTGTAGTACACATATGAATTAGGCTATAACTAATCCCTTTGGCTTGTTATCAAGGCAACGGAAGATTTGGTTTAATTCAAAAACTGCTCACCCATTGATGATGCCATTTGGGTAGCCTAAGTGCTCGGCAAAAGATTCCTGAAAGAGGAGACGAAAAAGAAATGGAGAGCCTACATTCAGCGAGGCCGACCGAGAGCGAGACATTTGGATGCACTTTACATTCCAGCAGTAGATTAAAGCAGCTTCTCTATTGTTTGTCAGCTGGCACTTACCTCGATGTGCTGGAACATATACGGGTGGTTGCAGATCTTCTTCAACTGCATGATGGTGTTCATCAGAGTCTTTGCCCCTCCTTTACCCTGTGGAAAATGAAGGTAAAAAAAAGAAAAAGAAAAAGGATCTCAACTGCAAATAGAAAAAGGGGTCTTTTTTTTTTTCTTTATTATTAATTTTTTCTTTCTTTATTTTTTTTAAGTCCTGTCCAATTTTTTTCCCCCCGATTTTCTCCCCAATTTAGTCGTGTCCAATTCCTCACCGTCACTAGGGGGGGCTCCCACATTAAGGCTACTTACTCCCATTCAGCCAGGAGGGCCGGGGGCTGTCACACGTTTACTCCGAACCACGTGACACCAGTCGACCTTCTTTTCGAACTGTTCGCTCACGCACCGTTGGGGGCAGCATCACACACTCTGAGGACTGCGTTATCTGCTCCCTCGGCATGCGTGAGCTGACAGACTGGCATAGAGCCGTGATTTTAATGTGGGAGCACTAAGTACCTCTCATCCCTCCCCGCTGAGAGAGCTCAGCCAATTTAGCTCTCTTTCAGGCCTCCGGCTGTGGGAGGTTACAGCATCACCTGGGAACAGAACCTGCGATCTCCGGATGATAGGGCAAGCACTTTACCACTGCGCCACTCGGAGGCAATTCTTTATTATTATTATTATTATTATTATTATTATTTCACTCACCTTCTTGTCTTTCTCTGAGCCATCTGTGAGCAAAATACCCTTGGCTTGCATATGCCTATAGAGTACTTTCTGAATGGCTGACATGTCACATTTGATCACATACTCCACCTGCAAAGCATTTTGATCGATAAAATAAACAGAGAAATAAACCTAGATCCTGGCATGAATCCATCGAATCAAATTAACCAAATTAAGTGACTATCTAGCTATCATCACCTTTTCAGGCAGCTGAGACTCCACTTCCTTCTTTAGTCTACGGAGCAAGAAGGGGCGCAACACTTTGTGAAGACGGCGGATGATCAGGATGGTCTCTTCTTCATTCAGATCAACCTGTGAAAAAAATAATGAATAAATGAATGAATTAAATAATAAATAAAAGTTAAAAAACTAAGTAAACACATTATCGATGCAAAGATAGACCGGGATTAGATCAGGTTAATCAAGCCTTCAGGCCATTAATGTATTAATCACACATTCACATACTACCGAGTTACTTACTAAAAAGTTTGTCTGGCTTACGATTTGCACCCCAAGGATAAAGCAACTGACGGAATTATTTATGGAAATGCATACTGATAGAGTAAACAACAAAAAGTAGGAACCCTGAAGAGGCAGAAGGTTCTCTCACCCTTTCCCCCGTCATGGCGAATGGAGCGTTAAACCATTGCTCAAAGGTGCTGCAACTTTTAAAGATTGTGGGCAAGAGGAAGTTGAGTAGAGCCCAAAGCTCAGGCAATTTGTTCTGCAGAGGGGTTCCTGTCAGCAAAAGTCTGCGTGGGGCGACGTAATGTGTGTTCAACACCTGTGTAAGCTTGCAGTGGTGGTTCTTCATACGATGACCTTCATCCACAATCATGTACTTCCAGCGGATCTTAGTAATAAATGAAAAACACAAAAGATTGAGAAACAATTTTTTTTTATATCGACCAGAATAACATACTTTTGCAAAAATGATCCAGTATGCTCTTACCTTAGCAAGAATGTGTTTGTCCTTGATGATGTACTCATAGGTGGTTATGAGAACATTGAACTTCCCGCTACGAAGTTGAGGCACCAGTGATCTCCGCATTCCTGGCATGCCCTATTGCAGAATAAAAATAAATATAGATAGATATTAGATAATAAAATAATAGATAGGTAAATAGATAGATAGACAGATAGAGAGACTGACAAATGGATGGGTGGATGGATTGATGGATAGATACTTGAAAATCCTCAGTTATTTGGTCACAAACTGGCATTCTCAGTGTAACAGTTAAAATCAAGTTCTAGTTATGTACTGAATTTAATAATTTAGTTTCATAGACCTTAAGGAGAAAGATGGCATTAAGAATTGAAACCGCCACGTTTAAGAAAAGAAATGAAGAAGGTTCTCTGGAGACCCAAAGCTCCGCTTGGATTAACCATTCATAATTAAAAAAATAAAATAAAATGTGTAAACAGGCAGCCTTCCCGCTGTCAGTCTGGAATGCTGGCGCATTGATAAAAGTGGCATGCAAAAATGGCAAGTACCTCTTCATCCTCCCCTCTTTGCCTCTACTGCATCAGGGAAACATTTCTGATCGAACAATGAAAGTAAATGTGTAAATGAGACTTCATAGCATCTTGGCTCTGGGCTTGGCAATGGTATGGGGATCCCTGCCTGAGATAATAAATCCACAGGCAGTTAGTCAAGAACAAGATGTGATCTTTTCGGCTCCAATCAAAATCCTTTTTGCGGCTAAAGGGACCATCCTCGGCACAGCAATGGTTATAAGGCATTTCCCGTAGTGACATATCCAATAAACATTGGGAAAAGAAACAGTTTTTTATGCCCTGTCAGTTATCTTATATTTATAAAAAAGCAGACCTTATAAGCGATTTTCACAATGGAGGGTGCCCACTTGTCGAGTTCATAAACCCAGTTGGACAGAGTTCTGCAAAAAGAAAACAAAGAAAAATAATTGAACAATGATTACATTTGAAAATTATCTGACCAACTGGAGGTTGGCTTAAACAAACTAAATATTATCTGAGGTATTTTATTGTTTAAAAAATATATTATTACCAATATGATCAAAAAACTAATTACTACCAATATGTACGGTACATTGGCAAAAGTATTTGCTCGCCTGCATTCACATGCATATGAACATGAGTCATGTTGGAAGTGGTGTGAGGATGTTTTCAGGAGTTGGCTCCTTACTTCCGGTGAAAGGAACTCTTAATGCTTCAGCATACCAAGACATTTTGGACTTTTCATGCTCCCAACTTTGTGGGAACAGTTTGAGGATGGCAGTGAACCAAGCAAGGTTTATAAAGACATAAATGAGCAAGTTTGGTGTGGGACAACTTGATCAACATGATAGAACACCTTTGGGATGAATTAGAGCGGAGACTTTGAGCCAGACCATCTCGTCTAACATGTGTCTGAACTGACAAATGTGCTTTTGGAAGAATGGTCAAAAATCCCCATAAACACACTCCCAAACCTTGTGGAAAGCCTTCCCAAAAGAGTTGAAGCTGTTATTGCTGCAAAGGGGGGCGGGGCCAACATCATATTAAACCCTATGTATTAAGAACTGGAAGTTCAAATGCATGTGAAGGCATAATTTTGGAATAATTGAATAATTTTGGTGTGTATAGTACGTATATGTGTGTATATAGTGTGTGTGTGTGTGTGTGTGTGTGTGTGTGTGTGTGTGTGTGTGTGTGTGTGTGTGTGCGTATATTACATTTAATACGTAGCTAACAAGTGAGGGATGTCATTGCTAACAAATCATGTTTGTTAATGCTTAACAGACACTAACTGGTCCATTGCTATGTATAAAAATTACCATTTGTACAAAAGGTATGTAGCAGGCACTATTTAACTACTCGTTTTTTAAGCCTTATTATAGACTTGTTCTGCACCGTAATAAGTTGTTCAGAAATGATAACGCCAGTCTGTGATTACGAAGAGGTGGATATTTCTGCATGTAGATTCAGTCATGCAGAAAATCTCATGCTGGGAACATCTGTTTTGCTGACTTTAAAAAGCTGAATATAACAGCTCTGCTTGAATCTCTATCTTTTGTCATCCATTATGCAGAGTTTATTTTTGAGTTTCTGCTCACAGCTTGCCTTTTATATCCTTGTAAACTAGCAATTGAGAATATGCGAAATAATAATTAAATAGATAGTTCTGCCTAATAAACTCATAGTTTTACTCTGAAACAATAAGGTTTTAGCCAATAGAGCTTTAAGTGGTAAATATACAGTAAAGTCATATTCCAGCATAAAAATCACATTAAGAACATTGTTCTGATGCAAGGGCATTGGGGTTGCAAGGTAACAGCATCATGATCGTACAGTAGGACACTTAATTACAAAAGGCATACCAATTACAGTCCAGAATATTTGAATCTAGCCACTGACTTCTGTCATTTTCAAACATTTTCTGGCTTTCACTGTGTGACATCCTCACTGTGTGGGAGGACATTGTGCTCATGTATTCAGTTGCAAACTTTTAACTATGGCAAAAACTTTTTAGTATTTACTACGCTGTATTTTATAAAATGTTTGTTAAATGAAACAGGAAACCAAATTTGAGCAAATCTGTTATTACCATGTTAACTCATTTGTCCAAAACATGAAGGGCCTCATTTCCTCCAGTGATGCATGTATTCAAAAGACATGTGAATCATTAAATTTAACAGAAACTTAAACAGGAGTCTGCATCAGGACAAAGTCATTAATCGGGGAAAAAGGAAAATGCTAAATACAATAAGTTCTGAGTTTCATGTAAATATTTTAGAGATTTCCTACTTCTCATAAGCTGTTGCTGATAAAATCATTGTAATTGAACACCTTTGCGTTAAATTGTTAAAGAATGACAAAGAGTATATATGTGTGTGTGTGTGTGAGAGAGAGAGTCTATAAGAGAGTCTACGTGTGTGGTCTACCCCACAATGCACTTTTTGAATATCCAGTGCCAAACCACAGGCATTAATAAGGAGTTGTTCCCATCTTTGTGGCTACAATAACCCTCACTCTTCAGGAAAGGTGTTCCATTAAATTTTGTGATTAGTGAGGTCGGGGAAATAACCATACATGTGTGTCAAAAGTGAAGCCAAAATGACTGAGGCCCTCTAGACCCTAATATCTCCTGCAGTATCCATCAACATACCAAACATTTGAGTTTGGACATTTGAACGAGTTATTTGGTGATAAACTCAACACTATTCTAGTCAGTCATACCTAAGGACTTTGAGAAAATTGTTTCCTAGCAATGGAAAAGCAATACAGCTGGTCAACTACAATATATTCCATCCATCACTGAAATGTGTAGGTGGGAGGCGGACCTGCTGCATGCCACATGGTATCTGCTGTGAATACTTCAATTTTCACATGATGGAGCCTCGGTTTTCAACCTAAAAAAGGTGCAGAAATGCTAAGTAATTGTGCCATGGTGTTCAGGGGTTGAGTTGAGTATGAAGACCTCGCTCTGCATACAAGTGTACTGTTACAATGAAACAGGCTGCCACCATTAATTCCAGTGAATGAATATGTTAATGATAAAGCATATAAGACAACCTAGACACACTCCACATACGTTTTTTCTCAGAATTCTCAGTCTCTTACCAGTGTGAGACACAACTTCTCTTACTCTCTTGTGGCTGAATGAGCACAGATCCCAAAGCCACATTCCTGGGTTTAGTCAAAAAGTCTTTCCAGCACGGTGGAGGTTATTATAATGACAAAAGAGTGACTGACTCTGTCTTAAAGGTCACATTATTGCAAATTTGGACGTCCACATACTTTTGGCCGTAGTTATTACTGTATATAAACTCATTATGAGTAATGATACAGCATTTCTGAAATCATGCTAATACAAAATGCTAGTAATTCTAGTTAGACACGGTTTTGATGAAGAAGCTACACAAGCCAAAAGAAATGCATTTTAATGTCTCTATAGTATGTCAGTAAGTTGTTTTCTAGTCTGTTTATTATTTGTTTTGCTCTTTAACATTGTTGGTATTTAATAAGTCAGTAAAATCCTCTGGCCATCATATATTAAATAACATCTCATCTTGTAATCCACATATAATCTGTCTGTTATGGTGTAACTTACGACAAAGGCACAATGATCAGATAGGGACCATTAAGTCTCTTGAGCTCCATTAGGTATGTGATGAGGGCAATGGTTTGGATGGTCTTCCCCAGCCCCATCTCGTCTGCCAGAATGCCATTTAGGTTATTGTTGTACAGGGACACCATCCACTCCAGCCCCTGGATCTAAACAGGGAAAACAAACAAGTGTTTTGACAAACTGTTAGCTCATATAATTTAACTAGTTAGTAGGTTTACTGCAGCTTGACCATTCCGTAAAAACAAAAAACAAACAAACAAAAAAAAACATACTTTCATTTTAACCTTTTAACCTTTGAGAGATACTCTTTCGATGCTCGGCAGCAAGTCACCCAGTCAACAGATAATTTATATATCCAAAACAATCTAAAGTGTACAGTACTGCCATCATGTCCTGTTGTTCGTTTGTTACTTTTGATACTTAAAATTTTTTTTAGAAATTGTAATAAAAAGCTAATATTACAACTGTCTCCTGAGTGCTTAGAGATTTTTACTTCATACAACTATTCTGTTTTTAATTTCAGCACAGTGTTCAATAGATTTCATTAGATATTTATCAATTTCTTATAAAAAGAGCCTTTATATCAAATTAAGCCTAGGCTAATGCAGAAGCTCTGAGCGTGTTTATGTCAAAGCTATGACGTTCTGTAGGAACGGTTCAGCAACCACAAAGTCGATGGCCACCTGTAACTCAAAGAGTTAATTTCTTTACATTGTCCATGTGTATTTTACTAACATACCTTGAATCTGAATAATTATTTTCTTTTGCATGATTGTTTTGTTAGAGCCATGTAAAGGTCATATTTGGTCCATAAAAAAAATCATCTAAATAGCGCTCAATTGAAAAAGGTGCCAACATCACTTTTGCTATATATTTTAAATTTCAGTAACAAAATATCAAAAGAGAACCAATCTTTGTGTTTTTGGCAGTTCATCGAAAGATTTCAAGTTTGAATCTAAAACTAAACTGGACTCCTTATACATTTGGTAACTAAAATCAGTGAATTTAATCCTACAATGTCTTGCTAAGCATTCTTTAAATTTGTGGACAATTTAAAGGTTTAAAAGGTACTTAAACAATCAGGAAAACAAAATAACTGTCTCTAAATCATTACAGGTAAATCCCAGTCCTTGGTGGAGCTATCAGGGGAATGATCAAGTATAGGACATAACCAGGAAATGGCGATCAGCTGTAGATTAATGATTTTGTAATTCTGCTCCTGGTTCCTGTGTTGTTGTCCATTTAGTCAGCTTAGGTAATTTTAATTTAGTATGTTGTTGGCAACCACAAAAGAAGCATGCATATACAGTACCAACAGACACAGCTCCCAGAGCACAGTATATAACTGCTGAATAGAAGATATGGAAAAAAAAATCTATACATGTACTGCCACACTCACAGAATTTTGATAAGCTAAAACCAAATCGGAATAGTTATAGAATCGTGAAACTTACAGAAATGCGTTACAGATCACATCGGCATCTAAGTATAGTGATGATATTGTATCGTGCGGCTCCCTGTGGATTACGGTCCCTACTGAATAGCTTTGGGTTATAAGATATTTACTTTTTTATTTACTTTACTGTGTCTTAATTAAGGAAAATAAAACCAGGGAAGATATTCCCAGATCTTAGCACAGCCTACATTGTGTTAGCACCTGAGTTCATCCTGTTACACAGATGATTAAAGGATTAGATGCATGATGTCTGCGGGATGCCATTCCAAATGTAAATTAAGATGATATATACATATGTATGCAAAACATAATGACTCACATTGCCAGGTGTTTAAAAATGAGTGTGATGGGAAAATGTCCTAAATACACTATACAGCTGTACCTCTAAAGTGACCTCCAAATGTTTATGCGGTGACTAAAAGGGAGCTATACTGTACGATCCTTTCCATAAATATCAGAAAGGCATTTTCAAAAAATCATATAAGAATAATTTGGCCTGTTACTTGCTATGTGCAATCAAAAAAAAGTTGAATTATGCACCATTATACACCTATACCTGAAATCTAATGAATACCTTTCAACCTGTCACTCTAGAGCAGGAGCCCTCATGATGGTTAAAATTCTTTGCTCTAACTGCCGCTGCTTAACAAACTTTAATCGTACACAGTGGCAACATGGTATGTTCATAATAACGTTTCACAGGAAATAATTACAGTGTGCACTCTCTGCCTACACCGATGCATATGTGATTGCTCCCGGTGTAAAATGAAAAGTGTTGCAAGCGTGATCACAGCGTGGGCCACCTAGCTTGTCTAAGTGAATTTAAAAACCCCGCATTCAGAAGGACAGCATATGCGACACCGCTGTGGCGTTTACGCAGTGCTGCATATGGTGTAAAATGTAATTTGTCTTCTAAATACGAACGCTGTCCAGGGTAACCACCCACATGTTACAAATGTGGCAAAGAGAGGCTGAGCGTTAAATCCACTGAAGCATTCATTTGGAATGTTCACATGATAGAACTGAAGGCCAGGTATATTTACATTTAAGACAATTTTAAACTATTTAAAGCCTTTGATTTTTTTGTTAAATGTAACTAAATAATCTATCGACGTCATGGACATACAGTACAGTATCAGAGACTCAGTTTTCTGTGTAAAGTTTTCAGTATATTCTTCATTGCATCAAGAAAAGAAAACAACTAATGACAAAACTATTTCAAAGTTACAGTAACTGTGTTAAAAGTTCAGCACCTTATCAAAATCTGAAAGGATAAAACGTGGACTTAAAAACTAAAGTGAAAACTATAGCTATGTTTAATATCGAAAGTAAGAAGTTTTTCACAATGTGATGAGAACTCACAGGATTGGAACTAAATACTTAGGTATTTGCCAGATACCCTTACATTTTTATCTCATTTTGTACCAGAGCAGTTAAGGGGCTCGTTCAAGGGCCCAACTTGGTTGCTGTGGGATTTGAACCTGGAACCTTTCTGAGCTGTAGTCCAATGCCTTAACCACTGAGCTAGTGTGTTCATAAGGAAGCCAATTGTTAGTGAAACTAATCTGAAAAAAAGGGCTTCAATTTGTTAGAGAGATAAAAAATGGATTTTGGAGTAATGGAAAAAGGTCATGTGGTCTTATGAGTTCAGACTGACCATGTTCCTGATGTACAGATCGCTCTGGAATAGGGAGGCAGTGTTATGATCTGGGGTTGCTTCAGCTGATCAGGTATAGACTCAGTAACGTTATGTGGCAATAAAATAAAGTCAGCTGATGATATGAATGTACTGAATGATCAGTTTATCACATCAGTGGAGTTTATCCCTTATGGAACAAGAATATATTCAGGACTCAAATTGCAAAAGAGTATTTCTGGGAGCATGAGGAATCATTTTCACACAAGAACTGGCCACCAGATTTGTATGCAGTAATCAAAGCTGAAGGTGACTGAAAGAAATCTTTGTATTCAACTTTTTTTTTTTGGCCATGAGGTGCATTATTGAATCACAAACTTTTTTTTTTTTTTTAACAAGTTTTGAGTGAAATAGCACAGGACAGTTATTGGCAGCTAACATGCTTTGTAGGCTTTTTCACCTGGTATTGCTTGAGTGTGCCATTAATCAGTAAGGACGACTGCTTGTCCACCCTCTCAATGACGGCATGAGCTACTCCATAGTAAGACTGTGAACTGGTCTCACCCGCCTGGACACTGTATTCGTCATCCACATCTTGCTTAGCAGACCTATAAGAATAGGAATTGAGGAAAATTATGGCTTACAGCATAAAGCTCTGAATATGCAGCACTTATCTCAACGTACAAGGTACAAACAAATAGCCGAAATATTTTTGTGAGATGTTTTTTTCTAAATAGACCATGCAAGGCTGAGCTCAACTGCAAAAACATGCCAAACAAAACATTTGCAAATTATGCTGACATTTTATTTCAATAAATTTAAAAGAGAGAAAAGATGCAGCAAAACAAGGAAAAGTATAAAAGCAAACTTTCATTCTTTTTCACAGCTTTGATATAAAAAATAATATGTTGCATACTCAATAATGTGCTTTGCTGCTCTCTCAGACACTTCGTCACTATTGGGATCAATAATCTTCTTTTCTTCTGACTCTGCCCGGGAGACTGCTTCCTCTTCATCCTAATGAGTCAAGAAAATGAAATCTCAGTGTTTCCGACTGGCTCAATGAATATCATGAAGGGAGAAAAAGAGCAAAACAGATTTAGAAGACTGAAAAGTAGGATAATGGGTAATTCTGCTGAGAAATAGGTATGAAGGTGTGTGTGTGTGTGTGTGTGTGTGTGTGTGTGTGTGTGTGTATGTGTGTGTGTGTGTGTGTGTGTGTGTGTGTGTGTGTGTGTGTGTGTGTGTGTGAGTGTGTGTGAGAGAGCGTGCTTGAGTCATCTGTCTGGATGACTCATTTGCATGTTTGAACTTAATGAGAGGAAGAAAAAGGAGAATGCTGACCTCCTCTTCAAACTCCGAACCGCTCTCTTCACTGTCTGACCTCGGGGCCACTTCATAGCTATGTTGAGAAGGGTATACATAACAGATAAGTGCCTGAGCCTGTGTACACAGAACCTTCTTTGTTCATATCCACACACATGAAAATCTGTCTCTGTTTACAAATTGACCATTGTCTTTACTTTCTGAAGTTCAAATGTCAAAGATCTGCTCAAAATGGTTGAGTACATAAAAATCAAATGCATACAAAATAATATAAACAATGCATAAAAAAACAACATATATTAACATATCCAAAAGGAAAAAGGAAAGGGGAATCTTACCCAGGATTCATTTCCAGCCACGCCTCCAGCTGGCTAGACTTAGGCGCATCTGTGCCCTGTAGCACCTTCCCGGTCTCCGTCTGAATGACCTTGACTGGGAGTTCACTCATCTGACTGCTCTCATCAATGGGCTACGGGAGTCAATAAAACGACAACACTGGTATATCTGACTTCTGAATACTGCCAACTGCTGTAGTACAATAGTAATTGATTAGCAGCCTGTCTCTGCGTCGATTTCACTCACCTCCCCATCAGGCCCGATTGTTCCAAGTCCCTCTGCATCTCCATCTTCCTTCTAAAGGGTTTCAGTGACAGAAGAGAAATACATTTAATAGAGAAATAAAATTTTTTAAAATACCCAGCATCTTCCTTGAACTTGGTGTCATTGGTTAAATTAGTTTTTTCAAATGCACAGTGATGACTTAAAACACTGCAGCAGCTATTTTTTTGCCAATAATGCCATTGTCTATATAGAGGTGGGACAAATCACAATTCCAGACAAGCAGATATTGGGATTGAGCAGTCAGTTGTTTTATTCATAGTTGCCCTGGAGGCATGTACGCACTGCAAAAAAGAAAAAGAAAAAAAACAGACATCATAACAATTGAAATATTCAATCTACTGTAGAACTGAGAGTGAAAAATGTCTTGTTATTTGGCAGATAATTTTGCTAGTTTTTTAGGAATTTATTTATTTATTTATTTTAGTACCGTTTGACCAGAAATAAGCTCAACAATTTTACAACTGGTTAGTTGCAAACCTATTTTAAGAAATTATATATTTAAGTTTGGTGAGACTGAAAAGTGTCACTTGCTAAGATGTAATTTTTTGTAGTAAAAAAAAAAAAATGCTGAATACACATCAGAATCTCGCCATCTGCTTCATTAAAAGACATCAGCAGAGACATGATTTGGCAGTAGAACAATGTATATTAGGCAGATTTAATTGGAAAAATATATATGCAGAATCAGAAATGTGTAAGTATGTGGAAACTGGACAGACCATGTAAAGCGAGTGCAGAGCAAAACTAGACTATAACTTGGTAACTAACCAAACTTAAAATAAATAATTTTACTTTTGATATAAAACACTGCAATGCAAAGCTGACACATTTTGAGAAACACAAACATGACGTAAAAACACAAATCTGTTTTTTTCCCCACCTTCTTCTTCTTCTTCCTCTTCTTCTTTTCCTTAGCAGCCTGTGCAGCCTTGTGTTCATAGACCAGGGTTGTGAGGTTGGCTACATACTCATCAGTCTGCTGGAGCAGGTAGGCTAGACGCTTGTCCTTCTTTTGGTCAATCAGCTTCCTGTAGCCCTCTTCATCCTCTGCCTGCATAAAACAGACATTTAAACGCAAACGTATATGATGTTTTTTTTTTTAATATTGTTTTGAATAGATGTTCCAAACAAACCATAAGCCTTCTCATCCTCTCTTTCTCAATTCTCTCTGTTTCTTTCTTCTGCTCCCTCTCGGTGTTGGTATGCCATGTGGCCACGGCCTTAGACAACTTCTGGATCTTTCCAGAGATCGAGCGATGATACTCCTTGAAGTCTTTTGCATGTTGGAGGATGCTGTTAAGGTATTCCTGAACAAAAACATAGGTACAAACATGACCATTTACCATTATGAGTATTTACTGGATACATGATTATCCACATATTTTTGTTTATGCAGTATTTTTATTCATTTAAAACATTCTATATGAAGCCTTTTGAACACATGTACAGTACCAGTCAAAAGTTTGGACACACCTTCGAATTCAATGGGTTTTTTTTTTTCAAAAAAATTTCTAAACTATGAAATAACACATACAGTATGTACTGTAATTAAGTAACAACAACAACAACAACAGTTAATTGTTATTTTGGAATAGTTCTTACAATACCAGCATTGTCTGTGACGGTCAACCCCTAGAGGGCGCCTAACGCCCGTTTTTGGTTTTTGTTTGTAGTTTGATTTACGTTGAGTTAGGACTTCATTTCCCAGTTTGCACCTCGGTCAGGTGACGTAGAAGCTCACCTGAACCGAGGGAAGTTAATGAGTTTAGTATGTTTTATGTTTGGTATAAATAGCCTGGCTGAAGTTCAGTCAGGCGTCTAGCATTTGTTGTTTTACGATTAGTTTGTGTTTGGTGATTAACTTTTATTTATGTTAATAAAAGACTTTAATGAACCGTCAGCTCGCCTCCTCCGCATTCATGCCACGAACGCGCACCAGACGCAGACATCAGAGAGTGAATCGTGACATTGTCAAGTGCGTTTGCAAATCACATCAAGCATCATAAAGACCATCTCTGGAAAGCCAGGACAAAACCTTTTTTGTTTTTTACCTCTGCTGCAGAGGAGTTCATTTAGAGTTACCAGTCTCAAAAATTAACAATTAACAAACAGCACCTCAGATTAGAGCTGCTATAACGGCTTTACAGAAAATAGGTAGCAGACACATCTCAATATCAACTGTTTAAAGGAGATTATTGCATAATTTGGACGGCTTCAGTATAGTTTTACAACGTACAAAGAAATAAAAAAATAAAAAAAGATCAGGAAATACTGAATTATGTCCAAACTTTTGACTGGTAGTGTATGTTTTTAAACAACATAAAAAGTCATCAAGTCACTAGACTTCTTTTTTGTCTTATGTACACTTCCACAAACATGTATTACATGATTACTGTAATTAATATATTGGTCTTTGTGATACAACTGTCACAATCACATCACAATAAATGTATGGGTGATAGAGTATCAATGGGGGGGAAAATAGTAGGGCAGTGGATCAATTGTGGCTCAGCATCACACTCAACTGTGTGCTGCTTAAATGAAAGTGTCTGCCAGAGGTTTCTATACCATGAGAATATTTACTGAAATACCTGATGTTTCTGACGCCGCTTTCTCTCCTGTTCAATTTTCTGCTGCTTCTCCAGCTTCTCAGTCATGCGTGCCTCTCTCAGGGTCTGCCTCTTACTGCGCTTGTAGGCCTTAGAATTCAGTGCCGTCTCCAAAGTGGTATCTCTGCGCATACAAGCTACGACGTCCTGCCGCAGCTGAGGGAATACATGAAGGTAGTGTTGAGAGTCAAGGTTCATATTGTACTTTGCACCTGTCTAAATTTCAATCTGATTCAAAACCTAAGGTTAAAAAGTCCTAAGAATTTTGGGCTAATTTTTTGCTCTTCAAACCTGGTAGAGAGGAAAGTTTACAACTGGCAGGGTCTAAATGCAGTAAGAGCTCCCCCTAATGGACATCTGGGAACAGACCATAAGCTTGAGTGGGGCGATATTTCAGCCGGAGTCGATGGAGTCTGACACACAGTGATTAGAGAGACGGAAAGGTGGGTACATTTTGTACGAGCAAATGAACAATGAGGCCAGCCAACTGATACGTACAAATAACACTGGCTCATACTGTAGGTACTTGTAAATACTACATTTTACAACTTTTATCTAAAATCAAATTTATTGACTATAATTCTGTTAAATAACTTATACCTTATTTCTTCCATGTGTGTTGGCTTCCAACATGAAAATACCACCTAGCTCCAAATTATCCTCTTCACAATCTACAAAACTTATTAGCTAAGTTAATTAGCTGGTTTATTTTTTTCATTTCTGCATTTTTGTGTTTATACGTGGGAGAAAGAAAAGAATATTCGCAGCAAAAACCACTTTCATGAATACAAAGTTGTACTGGTCATGTGACCATGCTAAGCAGAATGTCTAAGATTACAAGTCATTCTACGAGGTGTGTTCAAGTCAAACCGGGAATTTTGATTGGTTAGAATAATAGAACAGAGGTCTGAGGATAAATTTTTTTTTATTTATCTATATAATCCCCTGCTACACTAATGCACTTATCCCATTTTACTAGAGTTTGTATAGTTAGAAACTTTCTAAGCTAATGAGAAGGTTTTTTTCAGCACTCTGAAGCCATAATTGGACTGTCTGCTTCATGCCTGAAAAAGCCTCTCAGGAAATGGCTTGGAGCGAGGTCAAGGCTGTACAGGGGGATGTGGAAATCACAGCTGAGTTCCTGTAACGTGCAAGTGGTGTTTGCGAATGATTGTGTGTACAGTTCCCACAGACTATCCATCGATTTTCAAGGATCAGGTGTTCCACTGCCTGACTCCTGACTGGGAACGACTGCAGTGGTATCTAAGCCGCCTTGTATGGGATCATTCATAAATGTACAGCCATATGTAAAACATTTGCACCATTCAAATGTTTTATTGCGGCTAAGAGTCTCATCGCCGTACTACATACTCTATAAATGTCAATAATTTTTTCTGCCTTCGTTCATAAGAGGTTTCATCACAAGTCCCAGTTTGACTTGAACGCCCCTCGTAGTAATTTCTTTCTACTAGGCAGCTGTCTGGGCAAGGCTCCAGGGCAATTACTGTCAATCAACCAAAAACAATCTCCTTTCAAATAGGGAGTCAATTTTGATTTAAGTAGATGACAGATATCTTTCTTCTTCTTCTTTGTCTTTCGGCTGTTCCCTTTCAGGAATCGCCACAGCGAATCATCTGCCTCCATCTAACCCTATCCTCTGCATCTTCTTCTCTCATACCAACTAACTTCATGTCCTCTCTCACTGCATCCATAAATCTCCTCTTTGGTCTTCCTCTAGACCTCCTGCCTGGCAGTTCCAACCTCAGCATCTTTCCACCGATATATTCACAATCTTTTGTCATCAATGTGTTGATGACAGACATCTATTAGGAGAAATAAAAATTTTAACTTTTTTTTATGTGTGACGTTTGGCTGCAATTTACATTGCTCCAGCTACTGTACATTTCTTTATAAGTAACCAAGTAAAGCATGCAACGTCTGTTTATTTCCAATTTATTGAAGAAGTGAGGGGCCCTAATGATTTTTTAAAATCTCTGGTATGAGACGGATATCATATTACACAACCCACACTGAAGCAATATCAGCCCCTAGCTGGTGATCACAATGCTTAGGTTTACCAACCCAGTGAATAGTAGAGCAACTACACAGGCAAATCACAAAAATTGTAGTTCTAATAACCTGATTTCCCACTCACTCTGACCTTAGAAAGTGCTTCACCTCATTTTTAAGTGTGCTAATACTTACCCAGTCATTAACACCCTCATAAAGTGGCTAAGCAAAAATGGTGAAATATTAAAAACATACAGCACACCAGAACACTAAATTTACTGATATATAGATCAAGAAATTTGCACATGTATCATTCTACAAACAATATTGAAATTATTTATTAATTTTTAAATTAAAAATAAAATGTTTAATTAAAAATCGTCGCAAATGTGTGTTCCAGTCCCTTCATCTCTCCATCCTCCGTGTTTATGCATGGCCCATATGAACAATTATCACTATTTCATTTGCCAAAACATTCATAATGACATCGAAGAGGTTCACTTTTTCAAAGAAAGCTTTTTACCTGCCGTTGGAAATTGAGAAGTCTTAAGGCCTTCAGCTCAACTGTTGCTTTAGTTCTCAGGTCAGGAGGCAAAGCACCAGGCAAATTCTCCAGCTCTTGGATTCTATGAGCAATCCTGGCCTGCAATCTTTTTTTCACAAAGAAATAGAACATTTTAGGATCTTGATCAAACAGTAACTCACACTACACTCCTATCCTCACCTCTCAACCTGTGTGATGTGGATCATTTCAATCAGTTAAAATGTTCCAGAATTAGCTCGCTGACGCTTGGACAATCAAAACCCAGATCACGTTTAGAGTTTCATTCTCCTAGTATTCACTGATTTCTCCTTCCTGAGACGGCACAAGGTAGAATCCTTTAGAGGAAACACTCAAAAAGTAACCTATCCTCATGTAAATGAGATCAGATCTGAATATGAATAATTCCCTTCCTATGGAATCTATTTTTATTCCCTTGCTATTGAGTTGAAAAATGTGTAACTGTGTTAACCAGAAAAATCATAATACACTGCCTGGTCAAAAAAAAAAAAATGTATCCCACAAACACTTCACAATTACTTCATTTAAATGATTACAGAGTGCAATGTGGTGTCACATTCATGTGTGAAAATTATTCCTCATGCTCCCACAACCACTCTTTCACAATGCGAGTCCTAGAATATGCTCGTGCCATCAGGGAAAGAAAAAAAAAAACCTACCTCCATAGATGTGATAACCTGGTCATTCGGTACATTCAGGATTTCTTTCGACCACACAGTGAGTTTCCACTGCACAGTGGAAATGCTCTTATTTTCACTAATAAATAAAAAGCTGTGATTTCTAGACATTTGCTTTATGCTACGTCTGCAGCGATTAATAATCTCAAATGATGATCTTTCATATATTTTTTTTCCAAATACATTTTTTTCTGCAAAATGTATGATTTGGCAATACCCTTATACAGCAGGTTTTAATAATGAGCTGGAAAATTAACACAATTCCAGGAATTTCAGAAATCTTCTTAGGGTTTTTTCACATCTGAAACAGCAACTTTTTTATTTTTTCAGCCAGGCAGTGTGATGATCTATAGACTTTTTCCAGAATGCTGGGAAAATCTAATTCATTACGTTTACATTTAAGCATTTGGCAGATGCTCTTATCCAGAGCGATTTACAAAAGTGCTTTGAAGTTTCCACCATTGGATAGATCTTTACACTGGATTACTAACTTACTAAGTAAGTACCATCAGTCAAACGCTGCTGGAAAAGGGTTTGTTTTTTTGTTTAATCAAAATATTAAAGAAACATAAACATCAGCAATTCTTCTAGTGGAAAAAAGAGGAGAAAAGCCAGACTGGTTCAAGCTGACAGGAAGGCTTATGTTAACTCTAACACAACCATGATGAGAAGATTTTATAAATATACAGATTCAGTATTATATAATGTTTTTTAGATTTTGTTACGATTCTAAAACAAACTTAGCAAATAATTCGCTCGTACCATACATGATGCTGTTCAACCTGCCAATGTGTAAATAGTTTAGAGCGCTCCATCTGTAGGATTACCCTCCGATCCTCCAGCACTGCTCACCTCGTCCCACCATCTCTCAGGGATCAAGGAAGACATTCATCCAGACTCTTGTGTGTCCTGGCACCTAGAGTAGGTGGCGCAATGAACCTTCTCTAGATGTCTGTACAACATTTAAACGTCGACTCAAGACGTATTTGTTTCTTCAGTACTTGGAATAATCTCCCCCCATTCAAAAAAAAAATTAGAAAAAAAAAAATAAAATAAAATAAAAAAAAAAATATATATATATATATATATATATATATATATATATATTTTTTTTTTTTTTTTTTTTTTAAATCCTCTTCCAATTGTGTTTGACTAGTTAGTGACCTAGTGACCCAGTGTAAGTATCTATCCATTGACGAAAACGTCAAAGCGCTTTTTGTAAGCGTCTCCCAAATGCCTTAATGTAAATTTAAAGCATATTACCATCTCAAATGCAACCATACGTATACGCTTCAGTATACAACGCTCAGTAAATCTGTGCCTTAAAACACTGCGCTCCCACTGCCTTAATAAAGATAAGCATGCAATAAAAGTCTGATGTATAGAAAAACATAAGCTGACATCAGGTTTAACTGCTTATCTGATCGTGAGCAGGTTGCTTTATACAACTAACACAGTCGCTTAGTATTCAGGTAAAGAAGAAAATTGCAGGTTTTAAACAGAATAAACAGAATATTGCACAGCTGCTACTGTATGTCTATCTTTTTTTTTCTTTCTTACAACTGGTAGGCAATTTAAGGCATAAACAAGCTCGAGTGGCCTCTTTTCCTGTTGTTATCCCCCCCCCCCCGTGATCATACACCTTAGGCCTTACCGGTTTCAGTGCAATCGCTGTGTCAAGAACAGAAGCACACACACACACTCCTTGTTATTTATTTTCCCATAAAAGATATTTTGGTAATTTACACAGAGGTGTACTGTATGTCGGTCAGTGCCATACCTGAAATACTTAAAGACTAAATTAAGTCTTTGCATGCCTGAACTTAACAAGCCTTTAATTAGGTTGCAGAATATTTTCTTTGCTTTGCTCCACATTTTGGTTTGAAGCAGAGATGACAGCCTGATGTACTAGTGAAATTGAAAGCTCACTGAGGCGTTATAATTGACAGGACTTTAATAAATGCTCTTTTTCAACCTGACATACATAAAGCTGTCTTGCACTTAAGTTAATTGTTGGTCTGTCCTCAGACACAGAATGGCAACATGTTTATAATAATCTAACAGTCCATAACCAATTTATACATTATAGTTACTGGAGTGTGAACATCATCCACACTCCAATAGACCCACAGGCAGTGTCGTTTAAAAAGCACAGCAGGCATTCAGAACGTAAAATTAATAGTTTTTAAATATTGGTTGAAGTAATAAGTGAAGGAAAGACTGTTTTGAACTGTTTTGACATTCAGCCATGGCACTATGGAGTCTGTATTGTGTACCTGTACTCCCGCTCCTGCAGAAGCTCCACTGGGTCCAGGCCCTGAGGTTTCTGGATGGGTGTGATGCGGTTCTGCTTCTGCTGGAGCTGGATAATGAGCGAGGTCTGCCCAGGGCCCTGTTGCTGCTGGGGCTGTTGGGCTTGGGGTTGTGACTGGGACTGTGGTGTGAGAGAAGTACTGGGCATGGCCTGGGCAGGTGTGGGAGCCTGAGGAGGAGCAGGAGAGGGCCTGCCACTAGGGGCTTGCACAGGGAGCTTCTGGGAGCTGCTACAGACCTCGGCACCTTGACCTAAAATCAGCGATGATGAAGCTGTTAAAAATAACAGCAAGATACATCGCAAAAAGTGTTGTCTTTTCAAGGGAAAATATATTGAATCTAATTAAATGAATCTACAATTACAAAAAAAGAGAGAGGGAGAGAAAAGATTATTGAGACATTTATATTCTATTTTAAGACAAATTTGAGGGACTGCTACAGGACGCTTTCTTGTTCTACTAAAAGATAATATTATTAGTTTTAAGCATTGATTTCTTGACAAATACAATACTTAAAATTTTAACTTAGTTACTTAGTAAAAGGTGTTTAGTAATCTTATATTTGCTTTGTTTTATCTGTGTTTTTTTTTCCATTTGGATATATTTTACTAGATTTAAAATATTTTCACTTAAGAAGATATCACTTTTTGCAGTGTAAACCTTGTAAAACTTGAAACCATGAACCATCAAGACAGGACCTCCAGGACAGAATTGTGTATAGGCACAGATGTGAGGATGTGTACAGCTTTGTTTTAAATTGCCCAAATGTGCAGAGAAATCTTCCTAGACAGACTCTGACAGACTTGTGCTCAGGTGCGCTTAACTGCTAAAAGGACAATCATTTCCACGCCACTTTTATTAATAGACCGACAAAACGAGAGCCACGCTCTGATGTTGCCAATAAGCACTTTAGAGAACCACTGCCACATGCTGAAATGTGACACTTTTCCAAAAATATAAGATATCTGTGTACCAGATTTGCATAAAAAACATGTCTGTCTAGTTTTATTATTTAGAAACGCGGGTATAAACTTGTGAATTTGCAACGGGTGCCATTATATATGAATAGTTGGCTGGCACAAAAGATGACTTTCACTTTCTTTCTCTGCATGCATGTGTATGTTTCAAAATGCACTTTTTGAATTCTAGTCATAAGAGAGAGTGTCTCCTCAAAGCAGTTTGTTTTAAAGCACTGCGTACATTACAGTTGTGGAGTTTATAACGTCCTGCACAGCTTGCATTTGTTCTTTACTGTTCTTGTTTCTCCAAAATCTCCTGGCATTTCTTATCTTGTAAAAAGCAATGAACACTAATGTTTTTATCTTTGTTTACTACTAGAATCAGCAATAATGTGCCTGTTAGCCGTTTTTTCTGATTCAAAATTTATTTTTTTCACGAGCAGGGAAGCAAAACTACAAAGACATCTTCGGGCATCACCATTAAAATATATATATTTTAAAAATGTTTAAATATAGCAATTAAAAAATGAATCTCATGAATTTTATTTTAGCAGAACTTTAAAAACTGCCTTTACATTTGTTTTGTGGCAACTAGTAAATGACGTGGCCGTGGCACCTTAAGGACCTCAAGTCAAATAAACAGTTTATTTGGTCCTGTTAAAAAATAACTAATTAAAAAATTACAGAACCATTGGGCCAAAAAAAATACTTCTCCAGGAGTTTAATCCCCCCCCCCCCCCCCAGATGCTCATAAAGAGAGACATGTTGCTGTTTACTTGTCCTTAGTGTGAATAAGGAGCTTCCCTCTGTAGTCCAAACAATGCACGATTTTTCTTTCCTGCACTTCACCCAAATTTTTAGTCAATTGTCTTATTTATTTTTTTTGCAGTGTCTTTGTACAGTATTTTGTTTTTGCATACTCAGTTTTGATATTTTCATTATTAACAGTTAATAAATTGCTTTAGCACATTCATGAACCACCATTACACTCTACTCCAGAGGTATTAAATTAGCTTTTGCAAATTTGCAATGATATCTTTGTAATGTTCCTGTTACATAAAGTCTTTTTCCCACAAAGGTTCACACAAGCAACTTATATCACTGAAAGCAACAACAGAAAATGTCACCTGGTCTGAATTTGACATGGTAGAACAAATGACAACTTGTCTTTTTTATATTTTCATTGTCAACATTTTTTAGACACGCTTTAATAAGAAACAATATGGTCTGCTACAGACATTACACTGGTTCATATTCAAAAAACTAGACTTGCTGAACTGCAATCACATTTTTTCCCATGTCTTCATCAGCGTTGTTACATTGTTTTTCTTCCAGTTGATGACCCTTGCTCTAGGTGAGTTTTCTTACAGATTTCCTTGGTATTTTTCATCACTGGGCCTTGAGCTGTTCGCTCATTGTACTGTATAAGTATCTCTGAATAAGAGTGTCAAATGACTAACTATACACGCAGACTCCAGCCCTTCACTGTTTCTAGAAGCAGGAATAATAATTAGTTTTGAGACCTCTGGAGGTCTCAGGACCATGTATGTGTTGGTACTACATACTAACGTTGATACTAAGCTTGTCCATCTAGAATTTTGACTTGAAGCTACTTCTTCAGGTCAACTGATTTTCTGGCACTGAAATCTGAAGCTACCTAAAGTATTTCAGGAGACTGGATAAAGGTTTATCCAGATATTACAAGTTTCTCCAAACTATTGCGAAGGTATACAGATGAAGCAAGTTTATGGCACTTCATATATTTTGCAAAATGGTTCAAGGTTTGGCACTTTCAAAGGCAATATCAAGGAGCAATAATCAAACAGAATTCCATCGTGAAGAGAAAACTTTAGTTCAAAGGTGAGTATGAGAGATCGAAGAGCATCTCAGATTTACCTTCTGCCCATGGCTTTGGCCCGGTGCTTGGAGGGTGTGTCTGCATGCCTACAGAGGGACATGGACCAGACACAGGGCTTCCATGGGGCACAGACATACCTATGAGCACAACATGATCAAAGATGGAAAAGCAAATGTGAAATGTAAATGAATATTTATTTGGGGAAAAAAAAATCCAAAATAGAACATGAATTAAAATGTACTCATGAGAATGTACTCAACTACCATATTAAAATGCAAAGCAGAGCTTTTGAATATCTCTACCGAATGTGATATAGATTTAAGGTAATGTTAGAACCTTACATATATACAGCACAATGAATCCCAAATGATATATTCTGACTGAAGAACATTGTCATTTTATATACATCTAACATTACAATTATTTGGATTGCATCATGCTAATCGATGCAGGCACGTCCGTAGTATAAATGGTGTCAAAAACTATTTATTTACAATTGCTTATCTAGCCACAAGTTATACAGTACTGTGCAAAAGTCTTAGGCCACCCTAATTTCTTCATAGTTTGCTTTCAAAGAGTCAGACTTTATTGTTTTTTTAATTTAGTCCTGAGGAATAGTTGTCCAGCCTTACTGAAAGTCTTTTTGCCTCAGATTTTTGGCAAATATTAGAATCACATTTTCAGTCTAGTGTACCTGACCAGTTTCAGACGAATGTTTTACTTCTTGTTTGTTTGTTTGTTTGTTTGTTTGTTTTAAACCACACCATGACCTATGAATCATTCAAGCATAAAAACCCATCTAACTTGAAGCCTGAAAAGAAAACACAAAAGGCATAGATGATGAGAGATTTGTAGCCTGTTGCAGTAAAAACGATTGCAAATATTTCTTTGATTTAATCTATAAAATTAAGAAATAAGAGATGGCTCAAGACTTTTGAACAGTCCTGCAAATTAAAGAAGCACATATTATACTTTTCTTTCCCAATTCCAATCTTCAAAAAAAAAAAAATCTGACTAATCGATTTCAATTTTCTTACTTTCTAATAACTATAATTGACAGCATACACAGTCATTTTTGTAACTTTTCTTTAATGGAACTTTCAATTGTGTGTTCATAATAAAGGTACCATTAAATTAATGGTTACAGGACTTTTCATTAAGCTCATGGCCAGTCAAAGTGGAAGCCGGCTAATTCTAGTCACTGGTCAGTTGGTGTATCAGTGACATAAATTTGCTTCAGAAACCAGACAAGACCAAATAAATTGTGTTTAAAAGTGAGATTATGTGTTCTAAATAGGGATGGGCATTTTTGTTCATATTTTATTTCGAGTAATCAGAGGTTTGAGAAACAAGTACTCGATTAATTGGGGGTGGAGTTTAAGCAAGGGGCGGGGCGTTTGCGGCACAGTAAACAGTAGACATTTAAAAGAAAAAACAGCATGAGGTGAAGCTGAAGCGGTGATTTCAGTTGGATTTAAGTGTAGGATCCACCCGAAAGTTTGTACTATAGCCCGACAATGCAGCAAATAAAAGAACGGGCATCGAGCAGTTTGTCCATCTCATCATTACACGAGCATGAATTAACGGGCTGGTACGCTGTGGCGAGCAACATTAAAATACAGTGGAGAAGCTTTAATAATTTGGAAGAGAACAACAGTCTTTCCGTTGATGTGTGTGTGTTTTCAGACGAGAGGAGAAAGTTTTACTTTGTAAGATGAGAAGGGGGAGACAGGAGGGGCTGAAACACACACACACACACACACACAGCGCCTGCCCGCACAAACGGAAACACTTATTTGTCGAGATTTATTTGTACTTTTTTGAAAGGTAAAGTGCAGGTTAATTTGTTTTATTTTTACTTTATATTTTGTATTAATTATTTTTATATATTTATTTTTTTGGGTTGTGGAACAAATAATTTAAGTTTCCATTATTCATTATTTCTTATGGGAAAATTTTATTTGGTTTACGAGTGTTTTGGAATACGAGCCCACTTCCAGAACGAATTATGCTCGTAATCCGAGGTTCCACTGTATATACAGACTCAAGGTCACAGGCCTTAATGAATTATTTTAAAATGTTCAAAAGTAACTCATATACTGTACATGGCCTACACGTGGTCTGTAATGTGATTTCTTAATGTACCTCAGTACTCCAAATACCAGTACACACCTGGAGGCCTGTTGTAAGGTCCAGTGTTCACAGGCTGCTGCTGCTGTTGCATTGTGGGAAGACTTCTCTTGCCCTGCACAGCCAGTTGCAGGTTCTCAGGCAGAGGCTGTCCACGACCCAAGATCTTGTAAGCAAGTATCTGTGCACGGAGCTGCTGCAGTTGAACGGGGCTGAAGGCCGAGGGGCCCCGGGCCTGCTGCCCCATCGCCTGAGCCTCCATCGGGATCATGGGGCCTGACTGTGCCTGGGACATCTGAGGTGGGGTAGGACCCCCTCCAGACATAGGGCTTGATACATGCTCAGGCACAGCGCCCATCGGGGAAGGGTGAGGTGACATGTATCCTGTAAAGAAGTAACGGCATATTTATAAAGACGTTAGCATACAGGTCGTTTGGATTGTAATTTTAAGGTCAAAGCAACTTCAACATTATAGATAGAGATTTCTCCAGATTGTGAGAGTGCAGAGGACCTCCCACCCCACCCCTCTGAGATCGCCAGAAGACAGGGCAAGCACTTTACCACTGCGACAATCTGGGTCCTAACAACACAGTTTGTTTACTGAAAAACAATCTGGTGTGATTTATACTTGTCAGTTTTGTAAGACAGATACATATTGGTGATGCTTTAAAAATGTATACAGGTTCATCGTTCTTTTTTTCTTTTAATTACAGTGGGGCAAAAAGATGAGAGATGCCTGTAATTTTCATCATAGGTATACCTCAACTATAGGAGAGACAAAATAAGAAAAAAATATCCAGAAAATCACACTGTAGGATTTTTAAAGAATTGATTTGCAAATTGATTTGGAAAATATGTATTTGGTCAATAACAAAATTTTATCTCAATACTTTGTTACAGTATATACCCCTTGTTGACAATGACCGAGGTCAAACGTTTTCTGTAAGTCTTCACAAGGTTTTCACACAATGTTGCTGGTATTTTGGTGCATTCCTATTGATGTTTTGTGGCTGTCGCTAGGCAACACAGACTTTCAACTCTCTCCTAAGATTTTCTATGGGGTTGAGATCTGGAGACTGGCTAGGCCACTACAGGACCTTGAAATGCTTCTTATGAAGCCACTACTTCGTTGCCCGGGCAATGTGTTTGGGATCAGTGTCATGCTGAAAGACCCAGCCACGTTTCATCTTCAATGCCCTTTCTGGTGGAAGAAGGTTTTCACTCAAAATCTCACGATACATGGCCCCATTCATTCTTTCCTTTAAATGTATCAGTCGTCCTGGTCCCTTTGCAGAAAAACAGCCCAATAGCATGATGTTTCCGCCCCCATGCTTCACAGTAGGTTTGGGGTTCTTTGGATGCAAATCAGCATTCTTTCTCCTCCAAACACAAGTTTAGTTTTTACCAAAAAAATCTATTTTGGTTTCATCTGATCATATGACATTCTCCCAATCCTCTTCTGGATCATCCAAATGCTCTCTACAAGGCTCGTAAAATTTCAAAATTCCTGGTAGCCCTTCGGGCAGGCACTCTTCAGTAGCCCAAAATAAATTTAAGTAGCCCAAATAAAAAATAGATTATTTATAATGCATAATACTGTAAAGGAAACAAAACATCAATAAAAAAAAAATAATAATTACAACTTTATAAATATTAAAATCATCAACTCAAATATTTGGTTCTAATTGAACAGACATTTCTATGAACTTGTAAGAACTGTGTAGAGCATGAATCAGTCTGTGGCCGATTCGAAATTTCCACTGAAGTCAGGGATGAGTAAATGCCACTTGAAGTTGCTTTTTGAAGTTTGCAAAGACTGCTAAATTTTGCCAATGGTAGTTCACTCTTTGCAACATAGTACGCTGTTCTAAACAACTTTTTAAGGACTTCGTTGTGCTTGGTTTATTTTTAGTATGTTTTTTGTATGTGTTTGTTCTGGGAAAGATGCTGTAGACTGAGCACCAATGCATGCAGAGATTTCTCATGGGTTCTTATGGGGTCTTTCCTAAAATTACTGGTTTTAGGCGCCACAAAGGCGCCTGTCAAGTCAGAAATCGAGGAAACTCACAACACACCCGGCAGAACATTATGTTATTTAGCTTGCCATATTCCAGCCGCAGAAATTCTTTTGTCCATGAAACCAAAAAGCTGCGCTTTCTTTTTGCCTCATAGTCTGATTTGTCATAACTTTTCCGC
Source organism: Channallabes apus (assembly GCA_030522415.1). Taxonomy (NCBI): domain Eukaryota; kingdom Metazoa; phylum Chordata; class Actinopteri; order Siluriformes; family Clariidae; genus Channallabes; species Channallabes apus. The sequence goes on along the minus strand of CM060122.1, from coordinate 23,983,538 downwards.
TTTGTGGAAGGCTTTTCCTTGGCTGCCCCTTCTTCACCCTGCCCCGTCTTATTTGGCTCAGCAGAACTAAAATACCTGCGTAATGTTTACACACGCACACACATAACGGTCAGAGATTTTTTTTTTTTAGTTCTCTGCGCAATCAACCTCTATCACGTTTAAGCTTGCTGCAGGAGATTTCACTTGTCACGTTTGAATAGTAAGCTAATGAGTGATAAGACGATGTCAGAGGAATTGGTGTACAATTAATCCGTCAATGACCAATCAGTACTGCCGCTCTCTATACACAATTCGCTCGATCGCAAAGTGAAAGGAAAAAAAACAAGCGCGAATTCGAACGTGATTTCAATATTTCGACAGTGACTCATCGATGCCCGAAAATTACATAATTACCCAGCTACATTTGCGAAAGAATGCAAAAGCATTGGCATATATTTTTCCTTCCCATGATGGCCCGACGGGCAGGGCTGAGATAGATTTTGGTAGCCTGACTGGAAGACACAATAGCCCCGGGACGTTGGGCTAGCGATTTTGCGAGCCCTGCTCTAGCAAACTTCAGATGGGCCTCGGCATGCACTGGCTTAAGCAGGGGGACACGTCTGGCACTGCAGGATTTGAGTCCCTGGTGGCGCAGTGTGTTACTGATGGTAGCCTTTGTTACTTTAGTCCCAGTTCTCTGCAGGTCATTCACTAGGTCCCCCTGTGTGGTTCTGGGATTTTTGCTCACAGTTCTTGTGATCTTTTGACCCCACATGGTGAGATCTTGCGTGGAGCCCCAGATCGAAGGAGATTATCAGTGGTCTTGCATGTCTTCCATTTTCTTATAATTGCTCCCACAGTTGATTTCTTCACACCAAGCTGCTGATCTATTGAAGATTTAGTCTTCCCAGTCTGGTGCAGGTCTACAATTTTGTTTCTGGTGTCCTTTGACAGCTCTTTAGTCTTGGCCATAGTGGAGTTTGGACTGTGACTGTTTGAGGTTGTGGACGGGTGTCTTTTATACTGATAACGCCTTGAAACAGATGCCATTAAGGCCTTGTTCACACGGGCGTTAAAATCGACCGTTTTTCTGCCGTTCGTAGCATCCAGTGACTGCGGATGAAGCGCCAAGGGTTTTCTACACATAGGAGTCAATGACGGTGTTCACACGGGTTTTGGTGACGTGCGTTTGTCCGGCTGCGCGTTTATACGGTGTTAAAAAAACGTTGCATGCAGCTTTTTCTTGGCGTTCAAATCCCAACGAACGCAAGGAAACCGTGTCTAGTTCGTTTTCTCCGCGACCATTTTACGCTTCGGAGGACCGGATATATTCCATGATCCTACATGCTATACATAGGGAAATGCAGAAAAAAGGCAAAAATAAAATGCTTAAAAAATAAAACTTGCGCGGAAATGATCGCATTTCTTCATAAACCACAAAAAACTTCCGACGTTGTGCAGTCAGAGGGTGAACCCAGTAGCGGCGGCGATTTTTTTCTCTCCCTACGGCGATTTATTATTTTAAAAAAATATTTTTATATATTATATAAAAATATAATAATTTAATTAGAATTTTTAAAACAATAAGATTAATGTCTAATATAGCAAAATGGTCCATATTAGAAGGAGGCACCTCAAATAAAATGACAAGGGCTTTCATATCCAGTTCCCGACACACTGCCCCCCACAGGTTAACACACAAACTACAATTTGGGCTGCAGGCTGTCGTTAGACAGAGACAAACGAACGCCAGTGTAGAAGTCAATCGAGCGGCACTACAAAACACAACATAAACGTATAGGACGTTCAGAACTCGTTCGTTTATCCAAAAATTTTACGCCCGTGTGAACAAGGCCTAATACAGGTAATGAGTGGAGGACAGAGGAGCCTCTTAAAGAATAAGTTACAGGTCTGTGAGAGCCAGAAATCTTGCTTGTATTTAGGAGACCAAATACTTATTTTACCGAGGAATTTACCAATCAATTCTTTAAAAATACTACAATGTGATTTTCTGGATTTTCTTTTCTTATTTTGTCTCTCATAGTTGAGGTATACCTATGATGAAAATTCGAGGCCGCTCTCATCTTTTTAAGTGGGAGAACTTGTACATTGGTGGCTGACAAAATACTTTTTTGCCCCACTGTACATATAAAATGGTGATCCAGTCAGCGCCCATTTGTCAATCAGAGACCCAGTAAATGAAAGTAAAGTCTTGTGGGAATTGGCATGTTAAAGTTGACTATCTCATTGGCACTCCAATATAAAAAAGAATTACTGAAATTAAATCAATCCGAATTATCTGAATTATTAATAATTTTCGCTCTTATCGCATAGGACTGGTGCAGATAAAGTATTAATTCCTCAAGTGACATAATCTATTAATTAACCACCATGTATCAATCTACTATCATTTAAATAGGTAATTAAATTACAATAAACTAACAGGGAAGGTTTGAAGTTACACAGGTGAGGAATGTAATCCAAAGGGAACAAATTTTCTACGGTGAATATATATATTGGCACAAAAAAAAAACCTTGGCTGTGCTGATCCATAGGACTCTGTGGTGGGCCCATGCCACTGTGCAGGGATCTCATGCTGACACCTTTAATCTGCCCATAGTGCATTTCTTCTCCCATGCCTTTCTCATGCATTCCTTCCATGGGCTGAAAATAAATTAGAGCCAATATATATTTTACTCTTATGATCAATTCAAAAAATTATTTTCTGACTTTGAGTGTGTAGTCTGCCTACCTTGTGCATGGGATGCATGCTCTCCTGAGGATAGTCTCCTGACCCCTGGCTCTGCATGGCATGTGGTATGCTAGGAGGTCCTGGGCTCAAGCCCATCATGCTGTGTACAGAGCCTGGAGAGGGACCTGGTCCGGGACTGGGGCCTAAAATGGGCCCAGGAGAAAGGCCAGCACCGGGGGAAGGACCAGAGTGGGACATTCCGACTGACGGATCAGTTGGAGTGGACATTTGTCAGGTGTGAAGCTATGGACAAGAGAAAAAACTTACATTATACACCTATGACATAAATGATATACACATAATTAGCATCAACCAGGGTGGGTTTCAAGGTTATTAATCTGGCATCAATCTAGTCAGTCATTTCAACACTCTTTGGATTAATGTGAATATTGGCTTAATAATATATTTTTAATAAGATTTAATAAGATTGTTTAATAAGATATTCACTCCGATTAACCATAATTTTAAAAGCACTGACAGATTGGGGTCAAGGGTGGGATATAATTGGTAGCAAAGTGAACAGGCAGTTCTTGAAGATGTGTTGGAAGCAGAAAAAATGGGCAAGCATAAAGATCTGAGATTCTGACAAAGCCCAGATTGTGATGGCTGGAAGACTGAGTCAGAGCATCTCCAAACTGGCAAGTCATGTGGGTGTTCCTGATACGCAGTGGTTATTACCTACAAAAGTGTTCCAAGGAAAAACAAGCAGTGAACTGGCAACGGGGTCATGGGCACCAAAGGCTCACTGATGAATGTGGGTAGTGAAGGCTGTCTACCGTAGCCCGAATTGATAAAAAAGTAAATGGTGGCTATGACTGAAAAGGTGTCAGAACACATAGTGTATTGCTGGTTGTTGTGTAGAATCCTGTGTAGCTGCAAACCAGCCAGAGTGACCATGCTGACCCATGTGTGGGATGTGCTGGACAAACATGTCCAATTCACAGAGGCCCAACAGATGCACTTTTACAATTTTTCTTACAAGAGTTTGGTACAAAAAAAAAACCTCATTGTTCCATATTTGCATCATATTTATACTTGTCATATTTTATATTTCAAAGACAAGTCCATTTTAAACTTTTGGTTTCACCTTGATACTAAGATTAAAAATGAACCACACATAATTCCGTTCAAATTAAATACATTTCTAATTTATTCATTTTTTTTTTTTTTACAATTCTGCAAAAACAGAGCTTTATGGTAATTGGTGCTGTATGTGAACGTTATATGCACCCTGTCCCTGGCCAATTCATTAATTAAAACACACCTTTTTTTCAGGCCACCTTAAATTATAGTGTATTACAGTGTAACAAACTTTATCATTTATTTATGTCTAGAGGTTTTTTTTTTTTTTTGCTCTTAAATCTCATAATATTTCCAAAATATAATATTACAGAACTTGCACTATTGGGGCAGAAGGTTAAGGCATAGAGGCTTACAACTATGGGTTACTGATTAAAAGGTTGGCAGTTGAAACCTGACCGGTCCATAATCATGGTTGACCCCGCACTCTAACCCCAGAACCGCCCAGTTGATGCAATATCACAATACCTAGATCTCGATTTGATTTGTATTGCGATTCTGTAGTATCACAAATTGAGAAATATCCAGATTTTATACTTTTCATTTTATTCCCCAGATTTCGCAATTTTAAGCAAACCCAGCAAATAATTCTGTCCTTCCTGAAGAATCAGGATCTTACAAATCAACTTAAAATATATCGTCTGTGTGAATGAATGTAGGTGTAACAACTACGGATGTAAACCTCAGGTAGATCACAGAATCTGCTACACCGGGATATAATCCAGTCAAATAACAGATTTCAAATAAATTATAATCTCAATTAGTCTATTCTCACATTAGTTCTACTGTTGCATTCATTTATTTAAATCCTCAAAAATCACCAGGATTGTTACATCCCTAGCAATAATGATATTTTAAGAACATTTAAATAAAATTAAAAAAAATTCTATTTATTAGAATTATAAAGAATGATTACTCCTGAAATGTCCAGTGACAGAACATACTCAGTGCTTATTATAAATGGGCCACTGTATTGAGTTATTGAGGTCTGGATCGCATGTATTTGACTCAAGTGTCAACTCAAACAGATAGATAAACTGTAAAAATTTAAATAATTATTTATGAAATTGTTTAATTTCCATCACTGAAACTAACATTTCTTTATTAACTTTATTACTAACTATATAACTTAAATAACTATAATATCTATATAAATTTAATAACTTTATTACTAACTATATAAATCAATTAATCAATCACAGGCACTACTTTGCAGGATCTGCTTTACATCATCATACAACATGTCTAGGAATATTTATCCGAAAATAAAACAAGAAATTAACTTTGCAGTGCAACTGATCTGACAGGTGATGGATACAGTAATTTAGCTGGACTGATAACACTGCTGATCAGACCAATACTGTTTAATAGTAGAGATACATAAAGTTACAGGATAATCTCTCAGTGCAAAAAACAATTAGTGGATTAATATGCGACAGATAAAAACAAAAAAGCACAATATCCTGTGCAGACATGAACATCATGCATAAGTGCATAAGCTTGTTGTTTTGCTTGAAGCAATATAAAGCGTTAATGTTAACGGAAACTTTGTTTAAATTAGCCGTGTATATAACTTCTCCCAAAACACACAGCATTCATTATCTTATTAGGTGAAGCGGAGAAACGGTTTTTAGTAGCGAAAGGCTGGACAGAGTTGGACAGATCATGGCTTCCCTGCCCCAGTCTGTACTGCTTCTTTAACGCCATTGCAGTTTGGTTTTGGCAGGAAAAAAAAGTTTCGAAAGCTTTATGTGTACATATGTGTGTGTAAGTACATACAAAGCGCTTGGGATGCAAAGGAAAAACAACCATGCGTATTACAATACAACAACAGCTTTCTTATTCCTACGTGGTTGTATAAAGAAAAGGCCAAATTCCTGCCAAAGTTCTGCAGCCTAGCCACACACAGAGCTCCGTCTGTTACTCAAACCTTCACCAGCATAGCAACAAGCTAACGCTAGCAGAGGAGCCGCTTAGCCGCGAATGTACAGTTATGACTAGCTTCCTAGTGCTGAAGAAAAACAGCATTTACCTTTCGAGAGTCAAAAGTCAAGAACTGAATGAGTCTAGTTCATTATTTCAGCTTCAAAAAATATGACTCGTATTAGTTCATACCCTCCTTTCTGTTTTTGGGGGGCTTTTTTTCCACTGACATGTTGAAGTTTTATTTTTTTTAATAGGTTTCTATTTCTGATTTGGTATTAGAACCGGAAATACGGGCGGCATTGCTTTGTGATTGGTCGAACAGCACGTCGATTTTTAGGTGGTGTATTTGGGGGGTGGGACTTTCTTCTTCTCGTGGATACTGTCTTGAGGAAAATGCTGGAATTTACAGACCAGACAGGGAACAATACAGGTCCTTCTCAAAAAAAATTGCATATTGTGATAAAGTTCATTATTTTCTGTAATGTACTGATAAACATTAGACTTTCATATATTTTAAATTCATTACACACAACTGAAGTAGTTCAAGCCTTTTATTGTTTTAATATTGATGATTGTGGCATACAGCTCATGAAAACCCAAAATCCATATCTCAAAAAATTTGCATTCGACCAATAAAAGAAAAGTGTTTTAAATACAAAAAAAGTCAACCTTCAAATAATTATGTTCAGTTATGCACTCAATACTTGGTCGGGAATCCTTTTGCAGATTCTTGTGTCTTGTGTCTCTCAACTTTCTCTTCACAATATCCCACAGATTCTCTATGGGGTTCAGGTCAGGAGAGTTGGCAGGCCAATTGAGCACAGTAATACCATGGTCAGTAAACCATTTACCAGTGGTTTTGGCTCTGTGAGCAGGTGCCAGGTCGTGCTGAAAAATGAAATCTTCATCTCCATAAAGCTTTTCAGCAGATGGAAGCATGAAGTGCTCCAAAATCTCCTGATAGCTAGCTGCATTGACCCTGCCCTTGATAAAACACAGTGGACCAACACCAGCAGCTGACATGGCACCCCAGACCATCACTGACTGTGGGTACTTGACACTGGACTTCAGGCATTTTGGCATTTCCCTCTCCCCAGTCTTCTTCCAGACTCTGGCACCTTGATTTCCGAATGACCTGCAAAATTTGCAACCTGTAGCCCATTTCCTGCACACGCCTGTACACGGTGGCTCTGAATGTTTCTACTCCAGACTCAGTCCACTGCTTCCGCAGGTCCCCCAAGGTCTGTAATCGGTCCTTCTCCACAATCTTCCTCAGGGCCCGGTCACCTCTTCTCGTTGTGCAACGTTTTCTGCCACACTTTTTCCTTCCCACAGACTTCCCACTGAGGTGCCTTGATACAGCACTCTGGGAACAGCCTATTCGTTCAGAAATGTCTTTCTGTGTCTTACCCTCTTGCTTGAGGGTGTCAATGATGGCCTTCTGGACAGCAGTCAGGTCGGCAGTCTTACCCATGATTGCGGTTTTGAGTAATGAACCAGGCTGGGAGTTTTTAAAAGCCTCAGGAATCTTTTGCAGGTGTTTAGAGTTAATTAGTTGATTCAGATGATTAGGTTAATAGCTCGTTTAGAGAACCTTTTCATGATATGCTAATTTTTTGAGATTGGGATTTTGGGTTTTCATGAGCTGTATGCCACAATCATCAATATTAAAACAATAAAAGGCTTGAACTACTTCAGCTGTGTGTAATGAATCTAAAATATATGAAAGTCTAATGTTTATCAGTACATTAGAGAAAATAATGAACTTCATCACAATATGCAAATTTTTTGAGAAGGACCTGTATTGAGACCCAGTATTGAGAATTCGCTTCAGTTTGTTAGACTGTTGTGTTTACAGTTGTTTAATCCAAAGTGAAGTATAAGCTAGACACAGAATGAGCATGAACACTACGTCACTAAAAAAGTATATAAAACCAATAGTATGCAAGCTGATAGCTGTTTAACGTTTAACACAGAGACACTTAAAGCTGTGGACAAAAGTTTTGAGAATGACACAAATATTAATTTTCACAAAGTCTGCTGCTTCAGTGGTTTTAGAGCTTTTTGTCAGATGTTACTACGGTATATTATAGTATAATTACAAGCATTTCAAAGGCTTTTATTGACAATTGCATTAAGTTTATTCAATGAGTTAATATTTGCAGACCTCTGCAATTCACAGTGACATGCTGTCAATCAACTACTGGGACACACCCTGTCTGATGGCAGCGCATTCTTGCATAATCAATGCTTAGAGTTTGTCAGAATTTTTTTGGTATTTTATTTGTCCATCTGATCTTGAGGATTGATCATAAGTTCTCAATAGGATTAAGGTCTGGGAACTTTGGGAACAATACCTTTCCAGCATGATGGAGCACCTTGCCATAAAGTAAAAGTGACGCAGGGAACAAAACATTGCGATTTTGGGTCCATGGTCAGGAAAGTCCCAAGACCTTAATCCTATTAAGAACTTGTGGTCAATCCTCAAGAAGTGGGTGGACAAACAAAAAAACACAAATTGATAGCATGTCAGGGCGGATTGTAGAGGTGTTGACAATTCCATTAAGTTTATGTAAATATTGAGTCTTTACATAAACTTAATGTAATTGTCAATAAATTCCTTTAAGTGTAAAAACACTTGTAATAATCCTTGTAATTATACTTCAGAATACCGTAGTAAAATCTGACAAAAAGATGTAAAAACAATGAAGCAGCAGACTTTGTGAAAATTAATATTTGTGTCATTCTCAAAGCTTTTGGCCACTGCTGTACCTTTTGGCCACATCTGTACTGGGAGTACTTATGTCACTTTGTTAGGGATATTTTGTTATTATGATTATGATTATGATTATGATTGTTATTACTATTATTATTATTTTACATTTACTATCCAACAAGTCAAATTCACCATAAATAAACCACAAGTAAAGTAGTGATGTAGGTCAGCGGCCATTGCATTTGTAATATATTTTAACTCAATTAATCACTATAAATGTCTAATCATTTTAAGGGCTGGCTGAATAATTGTTAAAATATTTATTGGGTTCAAACAATTAGCGAAAAAATGAAAAATCCTCCCAAAATACTTACATTGCAATATAAAAAAGTTTTTTTTAATTATTTTTATATGCAATGTTATGATATCTAATTATAATGTAATTAACATGCTACTAGCGATCAAAAGAACAGTTAATAAAGAGATGTGCTACACCAAAAAAATGAATCAAAGCACAATCTAATTCCATAAATTATAATGCAGCGCTTCCTGTTTGTTAATGCGTGTCGTAAGCCAAAGATAAGCCAAATATCTTTAATACATTATCATATTCATTGATGATGATTCCAAGATTGTTTCCTTTTATTTATTATTACAAATGAAACCAAAATAATATTCAAGTCTTGACTTGAACGGTCTTGAATTAGGGAATGTTATAGCTATTTGTTGTAAATTTTTGTATACATTTTACATTACATTTTACATGTTGGCATTTGGCAGACACTCTTATCCAAAGCAACTTACAAAAGTGCTTAGATCCTTACAATAGGTTACTAAGTTATCAGCTATGTACCATCAGTCAAGGGAAATTGGGAAGTTTTTTTTATTTTTTATTTTTTATAAAGAGCAGTAAATAAATGCAGTAAATTATTCTCACATTTGAATTTTTTGTAAGTACAGGTTCTTAAAAGTTATAAGGTTCAGCTTTGATTCTCATAACACAAACATGCACAGTTGCAACTAATATACAGTTTATGACAAGGTTATCACATTGCTATTACATTTTTATAGGTTAATTGATACAGAAATTTGCACATTTTAGGTTAGGTTTTTTTGTGCTATACCATATTTCTGCCGCACGGTGGCGACTCTGGCTAACACATGACAATGGCAACAGCTTCTGTAAGCTTGGTGTCTGTAAATAGATCAGTGCAGACAATTTCTGTAGGAAATCTAAAATGAATGTGCTTGGAAAACGTCGGCTTAATGATTATAATAAATATAAAAAATAGTTTAATCTGTTATTTATTTAACTGAACTATACACTAATCATATTAAAATAAAAATGATTTTACACAAACTGTAATTGTTTAATTGATTTGGTAGTTTGAAATAAGTGAATGAATGAATAAATAAGCCACAACACATCAGTTTGCTGACTCAGTGTTTTCCCCAGGAGTGTGTGTGTTTACTAACACACATTCCCAAAACATAATTTGCCTTGCAGATTTGTGTGTGTGTGTGTGTGTGTGTTTGTGTGTGTGTGTGTGTGTGTGTGTGTGTGTGTGTGTGTGTGTGTGTGTGTGTGTGTGTGTGTGTGTGTGTGTGTGTAAAGGACACCTGGCTGATGCTATCAGGTGAGATAGGCATGTTGTTGATTGCAAGCCCAGTGTTGGAATGATAGATTGTGTTTTTGGTTGTTCCTCTTACAGATTGTCTCACTCAGGCCTAAGGTTTAAATAAATGGCTTAGATAAACAATCTTGTTGTGATAGCTTGTATGACACACTCACACTCCAAAAGATGTAAGACAGTGTGGGGTGGGAGACTTGACAGAATATACATCTTACATCAGTGGTTCTTGAAGTAGGGTTCAGGGTTCCATGAAAAGCATTACCATTTATATCAGTCCATTTATATTATTATTATTATTATTATTATTATTATTATTATTATTATTATTAACAACAACAACAACAACATAATAATATAATAATAATAATAATAATTATTATTATTATTATTATTATTATTATTATTATTATTATTATTAACACCAACAACAACAACAACAACAACAACTACATAATAATAATAATAATAATAATAATAATAATAATAATAATAATAATAATATATTATTATTATTATTATTATTTACTTTGCTGGAAATCACAACCTGCTATTAAAGTAAGTATAAATTATGGAGGTTTTATTTATAATTATTGTTTTGTTTGGCTTGTGACATGAAATGAATGCATTTAACTCAAACCTTAATAGCTTAAAACAATTTGGTATATAAATAATGTCAGCTTAATGAGGGCTGTCAAGTTACATAATTATTTGTTATTAGAATCCTGAGAGTAGCATGGTGGGTTAGTGGTTAGCACTGTTGCCTCAAATCTCACCTCCACTATACATAAAGCATGCATGTATCTATAGATTCTTGTCAAAAATGTTATTGTTGGGCAAAAAGAATAATGATAGAATTTCTTACTTGTAAACGTATATACATCCTTTCTGAAAATGTGAATAAACGAGAGGAGGGGAAAAAATCGGAAAGCACTGAAACCATGCACTTTGTATATCTGCCTATGGGCTATTCAAATCCTAATGAGTCAAAAGATTGGACACATCTTTGGACAAAATTCTTTGGTCTTTCCTAATTTTTTTTCCACTTGAAACAATGCAGTGCAATAATAATAAACTCCTTTGAGTTTGATGCTGAGAGTATCTGCTACTCATGTGCCATAAATAATTCATAACGGCACTAATCTGAGGTGATTTTTGAGGCTGGGAACGTCCCTTCTCCTGTCCTTCTCCTTCATGAGCTTCATGAGAGCCAGTTTTATCATCGTGCTTGATGGACACGATGTTGCATTGAACCATTCCAGAACAGCTGACCTGGTATGTCTTCAAAGTGTATATATATATATATATATATATATATATATATATATATATATATATATATATATATATATATATATATATATATATATAAAATGTGTGTGTGTGTGTGTGTGTGTGCGTTCATATACTGTTCACATACAAATACATACATATACATATATGTATGTATGTAATTGTATATACACACACATATATATGGCATAGTATATGACACATGGCAGTGGAAGCTATAATGTCATAAGTTGAACATCAAAAAAGTATATCGTTAGTCTACACAATGTGAGCTCAATGCACTGATTCGGATTTGAATAGCCCATAGGCAGATATACAAAGCGTATGGTTTCAGTCCTTTCCGAACTTCCTTTCCTCAACAATCCTCTCCTTTCTTACCATTTTCAGAAAGGATGTGTGCAGCGAGCCCTAATGTAAATGCAACCAAATAAAACCCTCTAATTAACCTTAGTGGTTGCTTTCACCACTCTTAATGCATTGACTTTGCTAGTGTTCATTTGATAGGGAAAATGACAGTGGTTGCAGAGTAAGTTTGCCTTAAAACCAATGTCTCTTCAGGCTTACCACCATGGAATTATTCAAAGATCAATCACACGCACATCCCAATTAGAGGCCTTTTAAGAAGCCACCACTGATAATCATTTAAAGCCAAAGGACAGATAACATCTGGTTAGGATGTATCAAAAGGTTTGAAAAGTTTGTATGGGAAAAGTTACATAAAGTTTATAATAAATCATTATTAAAAAAAAATCTAATTTTAAATTATATTATTAATTATAATTTTAATATCAATTATATCATTAAAAATCCTACTACTAATAATAATAATTATACCACAATAATAACTTAATTTTTACCTATATTATAATAAAATGTGAACAAAAGTGGGAGTAACTTTTCGTCTTTTAAATTGCACATCCCTTTAGAAAGCTCGTCCTCTGTAGTAAATCTTCTTCTAGCTTTGAGTTCTCGACAAAGCAGGAATGCAGGCTGTCCGGCATCCACAGAAGGCTACAGAATGTTTACAGAGATGACACCACTGACAAGAGCGCAGAGTGTGCACATGAAGAATGATGAAGAAGTTTAAAGCAGGGGGAACCAGCATCGAAGACGAACCAGCGAGCGGGAGAACATAAACTGCCACCGCTGACATGGACGCGGTACAACAGCTCACACCTGAATTCTTTTCAGAGTCGGGTTCAATGATGGCACAAGTGCATCGGTTGTGGTGGAGTATTTTGTATAGAGGGAGAGTTATAATAGGAACATGTGCAATTTTAATGATCTGTGTCAGTTGAAATATGTCTATATTAATATATCCATATATCAATATATAACAATAATAATAATAATAATAATAATAACCCTCATCATAATTATAACCATAACAATATATGTTTTCAGAGTGCACATTGCGGAGAAATACACTCTATACCTTCATCTGTTTAGAGTCACAGTGTTGCTGTCTAATCAGAAGGTGTGTTTACTCAGCGGCCATGGCTATATTTAAGACAGATTCCCGTAGCTTCCATACTTTGACTAATAGCCAGTCTATTCCAGGTGTGAGCCAACAAAAGGCACGTTATATATAGTTTTACATGCGACGTCTGTCAGTGGGCCTTGTTTGTTTTACACCACTGGCGCGGTTGATCCTGTGTGCCAGGTGGATCACTTACTTTAATATGCCTTTTCACATTTAAATGAAGATACAGTCACACGCACACACACACACACACACACACATACACACACACACACACACACACACACACACACAGAGGAACTGAAGGACTTGATCATAGGACAACCCCGAGATTCTACCTCTAAGTATGTGATGACGATGAGTCATGGCCGTGATCATTAACGATTAGTTACAAAAAAAGAAAAAAGAAACGAGCCACTCCAGAACACCTATATATAATTTTAAATAACAGATGATGTGTAAATGAGTACAGGCTACTGAAAGGCCTAACTTGAATTGCAAATGTAGAATTGACACCACAAACAGAAATGCCTTTTGTTGTTTTGTCTTTGAAACAGTGAAGCAGAAGAGGGGAAAAGGCTTTTATAAAACAAGCTATATACTGTACTGTATGTCGTCTTTTTCCTTCTTTCTTTTTCAAAGTGCATCTTTCTCCGTCTGGTCAAGAGCTCCATGGTCATTATTTTGCATTTGCCCCCTTTTTCATCTCCCCAAGCCAGGGCAGTATTTACTGTTTATTTTGACCTCATGAAAGAAGAACCTGAGTGAATTTATGTGCAGGTGTGAAACGCCGCCTTTCGCTCGACCCTGCCGAGTCGTCTCACTGGATGCCCAATTTGCAAACTTCTTAAACACACTCCGCAGAGAGTCTGATGGCGAGCAAATCTTTTTCCAAGATGGCGCAGGATTCCAGCAGGGTCACGGGAGGGGCGGGCGGATTGAGGTGGGGGGGAGGAGGAGGAAGCACCACTGGTGAAGGGCCCTTTGTAGTCGGCTTTGTTGCAGGTGCTCCACCAGTAACTATTATCCCTCCACGGTCTGCTCATCCGCTCGAAACGTGCAGCACATCTGCCGGCGCAAGGCACGTCACGAACGCCTGGAAAGTCCTACGTGCTGGTAACGCACATTAAACAGCGTTGTAAAGATCAGAGTTCACTGGGGTTGAACTCTTAGAATTAGAAAGGTCAGCGGGGTCAAAGTTGCACCGAGGAAAAAGAAAAGCAACTCAGGCAAGCATGCTATTAGTACTTAAATATAATTAAGACATATTGTCAATTGATGTTCTTATTTTCTTTTAAAGCAAGCAGGAGGTTCGCACCTTTCTTATCCCCAAATCTAAGGGCTTGTGCATCTGGCGATTCAAGTGCACAATGTGTTTCAAACTGGTCACAGTGAATGCATGCAGCTCGTGATGTGTGATGTCAGCAGAATACCTGCCCACCACCAAGGAGCCACCAGCATCTGGGAGCTGTTAAAGCTACTTTATCTTCTTACCATCAGTCTTCAATAGACCCACTCTGTGTGTGTGTGTTTGTCTGTGTGTGTGTGCGTGTGTTTTGTATGGGTGTGTGTGTGTGTTCCAATTTTGCCTGTGAAGCAGATGAAGCAATCTCTCACACATTCCCTGTCCCCATAATGTTTTATCTTAAGGATATCTATATTTAATTGTTACATATAAACTTGATAGATATGAACATGGAGCCGTTTGTGGAGGAATCATCCCACACGTGTACGCACACCCACATACTGTACACCCACACTCAAAGCTGGACAGAATTTCCACATATGTGAACATCTCAAAATGGCATTTTTCCCCTGCCTAATAATAATTAATAATAATTAATAGTTAATAAAAATGTGTTAAATGGATTAGGGAAAGTAATGCTGTACTTAAATACTAATCAGTGACTATACAGACAGTACAATTTAAAAATAAGGAAAAGATCTCAAAACGTACCGATCTGCTTAGTCCCTGATAACTTAAATCTTTAAACTGTTGGATCAACTTATTTAAAAATCTTGATACGAAAATGCCTCGTGGAGAGTATTAATGTTTATGTTATATGGCAATAATAATAATAATAATAATAATAATAATAATAATAATAATAATAATAATAATAATAATAATAAGGATAAGCTTAAAATAATTAAAAAAGTATTGTGTATTAATTTAATGTATAATAATTCATTATCAAAATAATAATTAATAAATAATAATCAATCATTGATTAATAATATTAAAATAATAATGGCAAATATTATGCAACTTAAATAACCTGGCATAAAGTTTATCCTCTGAATAGCAGATTAGTGGCTGGTGTTTAATTTTTTTTTCCTTTTCCATCTAGACATGAAGTCTATCCCTGGGAACTCATGGCACAAGGCAGGGTGTCAATGTAGGACAACACACACACACACACACACACACACCTAATCATACACTACGGGCAAAATGGAAACAGAATCAGTCTACAACACATTTTCAAAGGGACCGTGAAGGGAAACATAGTATGTGGAGGAAACCCGTCAATCATGGAAAAAACATGCAAATTACATACACACACACACACACACACACACACAGACAAACCTGGAGGCACGATTCGAACCCCCATTCCCAGAGGTACACTGCTAACTGCTGAGCCTGAATCACTGTCATATATATTACATTATAATACACACTTAATGTTCTTATTATTTGTGATATAAATGTTAAGGCTAAGTAATGTTGAAGCCTGAATGCAGACTTGGCACGGTGCCAGGCTTTGTCAAACCCTTGCAATCTGATCTGGGCTTATCTCCTTTTAGACGTAACGACGGATTTGTTATAAGTGATCACCCAAGTGCGCTTGTTCTTCTGACAAGCCCGTTGCCATTACGTACACTAAACGTACTGTACATCACCATTCTCTCCTTCCTCTACAGGCTCAGCTTAACCACTCGACTTCTTTCTTTTTTATTTTTGTTTTGTTTTCGTTTAGCTGAGCACAAAGGCAGCACGCTGTGGCTGTTATTAATTTCTGATTCCTCCGCACACACACCTCATCTCAAACCATCCCACAGTCTTTGTCTGAAGCCGATGAAATCCTGCTTGTTTTGCGAGCGAGGATTAAGCGGGGGATTTTCCCCATCCCCCACCCCCATGCAACCCAGATGTGTATGTAACATTTTACGCGTTTGATACTTGTGACAACTTGTCGCTAATAAAGACGGCATCGGGGTGACAGAATGGCATTTGGATCGGAGCCAGGGTAAATAATTACATTGCCTGTAACAGCTAGTAAATGACAAGGGCATCCTTCATCAAGGCACTCGATGAGCTTTGAATAGGAATAACAAACATATTCATGGTGACATATGAGGACAACTTTATTAGAAATTGTACCGATTCGTTTAAGCGGCGTGCTTACTTTAGGACTACTCCGTCCATATATAAACCTCGTGCCATTATCAGACACGTTTAAAAAAAAACACAGTGCATGATAAACTACAATGTCGTTTTTCTTCTTCTTAAAGATTTAGTTTTGGGATTGTGATAAATTCCAGCATGAAATGCTGGAAAAGAGTCGACAGAAGATTTTGCTGTCAAGCGTCATGACATTATGAGTTCATTACCATTACATCAGCTCATCTGCTCTGGCAAAAAAGCCCGTCCTTCCCACCTGCACCCATGAATCAGACCAAAAAGGGCTTTATCTTGGGCCACTGTCTCAGCATTGTGGTCAGTTTCCCATCACTAAATCATACACAGGACTTTACGGAAAATACCTGATGAACAGTATTTCCAGGGCAAAGAGTTTGGTTTAAAATAATCCGCCTCTCGGTAGACAACGCTGGTCGAATTTGACACCTGGAATCGATGAAACATTCACTCTCCCAGTTGCGCAAAGGCATAAAACCTTTTCCTTTGGCGCGAAGATACTCATATACCCCTTCTATCATAAATGCAGACCAAAGCCAGAGCTTTGACTCTAAGAACACATGACTAAACGTTTATATACTACCATCTCCATCCATCTAGTCCAACTAGCAGGTGAGGGAACCAATGGATTTATTTCCATTTTCACACCCAGAAATTTGGGAACGCCAACCTGCACGTCTTTGGACTTTGGGAGAAAACCGGAGAACCTGGAGGAAACCCACCGAGCACGGAGAGAACACGCAAACTCTGTGCACCGAGGGCTAGTTTATCATCTTCTAAAAAAAGGCTCAGAGATACAGTACGACTCAGCTAAATAGAGGAATTGATGTCAGCGAGAAGGCTTGATTCGCAGTTCAAACAGCGAGCTGTGAATTATAAGCTAGCTAGTGGCAACCTGTCCACGCTTCTCATAAGGAAAGGTGTGTCCTGTCCTGCTAAAACAACACCTGGAAACAAATCTGGCTGATTTGGCTTCCTCGATGCAATGCATACAGTATGTGTGTGTATGTGTGTCTGTTGATACATTTCCTCCCACGCTTCTTTTGGTGACTGACACACCTTCTTCTTCACAATTTGTCGAGCAAAACTGTAGCATATTGAAAATGCACCTGCGTAGGAAAATGCATTGCTACATTTGGTTGCAGTGTCTTGCAAACCACTCGGTTACCTAAATAAACAAGAGATATGGAAGTTTGTATAAAGCACCATGTACAGTAGCTTGTACTATGGATCCCATGCTGTTTTTTTTGGGGGGGGGGGTATGTGTGCCAACAAAAACAAAATTCTCTTTAGACACACACTTTTAAAAAACAGTTAAATCTAAAACCCTAAAGGAAAAACTTTACAGCGATATATATACTTTATACTGTATATATATTTTATTATATTATTCTAAATGATTAGAACTTCTGGTTCTTATTAGTTGGTTTTTTGCTGAAATTTTCACTACTCATGTGAAACGTTGAGCAATGTCACATAGTGCATTGTGGGTAATTTATAGAACTGTTTAATGAAGTCAAATTGTCTTGAATACAACTAAAGATGACAACACAGTAGCGTATAGTGGTTAGCTCTCCGGCCCCGCACAGCCAGGGTGAATGGTTTACCGAGTGCATGGAGTTTCCATGTTCTCCCCATGCTTGGTGGGTTTCCTCCGGGTACTCCGGTTTTCTCCCACACTCCAAAGACATGCACATTAGATTAATTTGTGTTTCCAAGTTCCGCATAGTGTGTGGGTGAGTGGATGCTTGTGTGGCCTGTGATGAACTGGCACCTTGTTCAGGGCATACCGAGCCCCATGCCTCGTGTCCCTCGGGATTGGCTACAGGCTTCCCGTTGGCCCTGTATAGGATACACATTATAGAGAATAAGTAAGTTCAGTTGAAAATTAAACGTTTATTAAAGTAATTCGTTGTGGATTTTTTTTGTGTGTGGAAGGTTTCTTTGTTTGTCCCTTCATCATTGCATGTAAATTAATGTTTATTTATGAGACAGGGGGTTAAATGAAAGCCCCTGTCTCATAAAGGGGGTTTAATGGTTATTCTTGCTCAACAATTTGAGCAAGAATAACCATTAAAGGTTAACCTGAAGTCAAATCATTTGTGCCCCATGTTCACATATATTGTGAAATCTGCCATGGAATTAGTCAAACTCGAAAAAAGAAAGACACTATAAATCGAGCACATCCTAAACGACGCCGATACTTCCTTCCTCTCACATTCCCAAACAGCTCTTTCTGTCTGGCAGACGCATATCATGTGTCCAAAATCCCAAAAAATATCTCTCATGAATGCCTATTTGAGGGCTGCAGTGTATACTCTACAAGTCTCAACTCCACCCGTAAGACGTGGACAAGCTTTCTCCGATCGTCCGATAACGACACATCTATATTCCCCAGGTGTTTGATAGAGCCTAGTCTGACTGTACACTGTCAAGTCCTACTCATTAATCACCACACCAGAGCTAAATCCATTACTTTTACTTCCCATCCCCGTTAACAAGCTATTACAGGCCACAGTTCCAGAGTTGCTCTGACTTGCAACTCTCCGTTCATGGATTCAAGTAACCCATGTCGCAATGTTGTATTTCGCCTTCTCTTCTGTTTGTCTTTTTCTTCCAAAGTGCTGAAAGGTGTGCACACACTCTTACCCTGTTTGCATTGATCATATGATTCATATTGTCAAACCCTGATCACTCCATCACCACCTGTTAGAAAGGGATCTTTAGATTTAGATTTGGCTTGGTTCAGCACAGGGGGGAAGTCCGTGCTTTGATAATTTTTTCTTTTCTTTTTTTTGCTGACTGTAGGAAATTAGCTGTGGTTTGAGCTCAAGGTAAACATTATTGTGTCTAATTTCTTAAACTTGAAAGATCCCTTGCATAAAATGCTTGAAATAACATAACAAGTCCCCTGGAGTTTCCCGAGCGCCCACATCTTATTTAATACCTGTATCTTGGCTGTAATCATTAACATTTAGTTCACTGAGAGTTCAACTCTTACCGGATGGTTATTAAGTGTGGGATATGAAAGCAGTCTGGTTTGCAGTGAAACCACAGGAGAAGCTAAAAGGGTTGGCTAAATTGTTTTGGTTAGCGCGTCCAAGTGGAATCTTGGTGCAACGTTTAACCGTGGACGGAAACAAGACACCTCCTCTAAAATTGCAAACGATCACATCATCTTGAGAGCTCGCATTAAGGCACAGAGTACAGCGCTGACAACTCGGGTGAATTAAAGAGTATTCGGCTTGGCACCGAAGTGGGTGGGGGGGATGCGGTGGTGGAGAAGGGTGGAACATAATGTATATGCGAGAACCAAAAAATGGCATGGTAGCGACCAGGACTCAATCCAAGAGTGCTTAGACAGGCGCCATTTTCCCCAAACAGCGATTAGAAGTTCTATCAAATATCAACACTAACCTTAAGTGCTTTTCTTGCCAAAAAAAACAAAAAAAAAAAACGTTGCTATTGTGCACATCTCATTGAAACTCATGAAATGTGATATTTCATGTGAAGAATCTCTTGGGCAAACGTAAGTAACAATTGAACTCTGTCATGGTAACCATTAGACGATTACGGAACATGCCCCAACCTTTTACCTTTACATAGTGCAAACCTGACCTAAATCGATCATTTTGTCATCAGCATAAATGATCCGTTAATTTATTATTATTTTTATTTTATTAGAAAATTTGTCAAAACTTTTTTTTTTTTGATAAAACTATTAAAAATAATTTAATCAATAGAGAAGTTCAGTAATCCAACCAGGTCCTCTCACTCCCCAGACAATTACTAACTGTAGGCTCTGCAAATCCTGAAATTCGGACCTGTGACTAATGTCGGAATTTAGCAAGAAATCAGCTCTGGTTTCACATGGCTTTATTGGAATAAAACATGATGCCCCCCTCCCCCACCCCACCCTTGGCTTATGATAAATTGCGCTAGACTAAGTGGCTGGGCTGGGCTTTCCCCTGCTTTCACTATTAGTTTAGTGTTGGTGCTAATGAAAAGTGTCAGAGAAGCATGTATCAAGGCTTTTCAGTCTATTGTAAAAGAGTTAAGCCGATGCTAAGACAGGAACGTTCAAGCTGGTTTAGTGGTAGTTTGCTTCTCACCTGGCTTTCTTTAAAAATGTTGTTCGACATAAACACGTGGAATGGAATTTTAGCCCCGAAGAAAAAATGTGACATGTGAATGTAACGAAGTGTAATTTCAAATAAATAACAGTATCTTACAGAACAACATTAGTGACATACTCTAACATACTTTAGTTTACATAATATCGTAAATTCGTAAAAATTGGTTGTTGCTTCAATAGAATTAGGTATTTATATAGTTGTAGGTTTTTTTGTTTTGTTTTGTTTTTTTTTTACTGTAAATTGTCAATAAACCGTGTGTTCAGTCAAACAAGCTGACGAAGCAAAGAGTGGCGATGCAGGAACCTGCGTGGAAAATTTCCGGATTCTGCGAATTGCCAAAGCGCGTTGGTTTTTCTCAGAAATTTCTAAATATAACTTGAAAATAAAACACACTTTCCAGTTCTTTTGTAAAAAAAAAAAAAAATGTAAACAAAAACCCTAATGTGTATACAAAACACAATCACCAACTTTCTTTTTTTAAATTTTTTTTATCTTGCATACTTTAGCAAAAGCATTTTTTAATGTTTACGTCATTTACAGTTATACATTTTGGGTTTGTTAAAACATTAATAAAAAATGTTGGTAAAATTTTAACACTATTATGGAATTTTCTTTTTGGAATAAAAAAAAAAAAATATATATATATATATATATATATATATATATATATTTTTTTTTTTTTTATTTTATTTTTTTTTTTTTATCATAATCCATTCCCATATATAGTCAATGTGAAATCCCCACTACAGTACTTAAGTTTAGGTATAGTGAGAAAAGAACCATGAGAAAAAAAAAATCCACGAAAATACTCAGACCCCTTAGACTTATATTTACACATACACATGGAACAGGCTGAATACACTGTTTAATGTTAAATACAGATTTCTGCTAAAAAGAAACGGTACTCTTCAACACGACTGTTTTGTAAACAAATGCTACCTGTATTTTCCAAGATAAAACTTATTAATCTTGTTTAATAGATAAACTGTAACAGATAACTGAATAAATTGCATAATAATTTATGACCACACACACATTTGAGACTTTTTTTTAAGAAAAAAAAAAGATTTAATTTTGATCTGAGAGATGATAAAATAAGTGAAAATAAAACCTTAATTTAGATATTTTGATTAAGTCTCCATATGGAAATAAGATGCCTCCACTTCCCCTTTAGGTAAACACATACAGTATATAAAGGTTTCATAATGCCTCAGCAATAAGCCCCAGCTTTATATCATTGAAGATTTTATAGCCCATTTCAAGCGCAGATATAAACTCTGTATCCCTTATAATAATTCCCCAGAGTGTAAAGCGCAGTTGAGGAATGAGAACATGCACTATCAGTCTGAGAGTACTTTAGCACGTGTATCCCATTCATGACAAATGAGCTGTTAACATTTTTATACCGTCTATCCAGGACCAGCAATTCTCACTCCATTACCGAAACCATACACTGTAATGGATATCCATGCATTTCACGGTAATATTAGTGCTTAATTTAATTAATTATTACTAATACAACTGCAGAGGCGGAAAATAATTTAGACATTAAAAGCACTTGTTACAAATCTCGAAGTTTTGTCTTCTGTTATAAAGCCAATGAATATACTATATGCCAATACAATGTGGTCACATGGATTTTCTTTACAACTTAGTTTAAAACATTCAATCAAATGCATCAGCAATCGAGACAAATCATCATCCTGCTCAAAATCATCTCGTGCTACACAGTGCGGTAAGTGCTAAAGCTAGTTATGCGCATTTTTGAAAAAGAACCGCAGTGTTGAACTTGATGAATGTGCCTGGCTCGACTTCATTCACATGATGCATTATGCTGGAGTAAGCCAAGACTAGTTTATAATGAGATGTCTCTTTTGGCCCTATTAAATGGCATGAACGCGATTTAATTTGGAAAAATACAGGTAAGTTTCACTAGTTATAGTGCATATATTTTTTACATTTAGTTTCTTTTCAATGCCAGGTAAAATTAGAATCATTTCCAGGACATAGTATAATTGCTAGGTCACATGCCACCAAATGGAAATTCTGAAAAATATTGATTACTTAAACAAACACTCACACTCATTCATCTTCTATACCACTTTATCCAGGGTCACAAGGAGCCTTGAGCCTATACCAGGAGAGTTAGGGCACGAGGCAGGGTACACTCTGGTGCCAATTCAGGCTCACACACACATTGACAATTTGGAAATGTCAATTAACCAAATCTGCATGTCTTTGGACTTTAGGAGGAAACTAGAATACCTGAAGGAAACCCACGAAGCACGAGGAGAGCATGCAAACTCCACATAGACCCCAAGGTGGAAATCGAACCCGGACCCTGGATATACAATGTGATAGTGCTAACCACTAAGCCACCGTGTCACCCATAAACAAAATTTTACTTTTGATTAATACTTCCGTAATATTTACGACAGACAAACCTACAGAAACGGAATGATGTTGTTAGGCAACACTGCATAGTTTCACTCACTCACTCACTCATCGTCTATGTCCTGTATTCAGGGTCACGGGGGCCCTGGAGCCTATCCCAGGAGACTTGGGGCACGAGACAGGGTACACCCTGGACAGGTGCCACTCCATCACAGGGCACACACACATACTGTACATACCAGAGTACCTTGAGGAGGCCCACCAAGCATGGGGAGAACATGCAAACTCCCAGAGTTGGGAATCAAACCCAGACCCTGGAAGTGGGAGGTGACAGTGCTAATCACTACACCACCATGCCACCATGCATAGTAATAAACATTACTTTTTTATCTAATGTAATCAGTTAAAATCATTTTTTAACCTTTTCCATTTTTACACTTATAGCAGCTTTTCCCCTCTTACTTGACTCTCTCTCATATGTTTGGTTGGATACATTCACTTTTTGACACAATATCTATACTTTCACTTAAAAGTATACATCCACAAATATAACACACTCAGTACTTTTCCAACCCTGTTGTTTTGTAACTATTTTCCACGAACCTTCTCAGTTTCTAAATATTTTGCTCACTCTTGCGCATAATTTTTTTTCTTTTCTTCTTCTTCTTTTTTTCCATGCTGGTATTACTGTACACGTAGTTGTGTTGAAAACAGCATGCACAAAAATTTCTGTTTTATATCCAAGCCACATTTACCATGACAACTGTCAACACTGTATTATCAAGTACAGACATCTACAAACATCATCACAGCACACAACACTGCTGTAAATGCTACTGATCCAGAAACGGGTCAGAAGATACACACATGTGTCTATATCATAAAGTCTGCCAAACAATTAATCAGTGCCGCCTCTATGTACGCAAAGCACTTCGCATTCAAACGTTGGTACACTAACCCAATAGGACTAGGGTTCATGTACCGGCCATGGACTCTAGTTATGGATAAGGGTCCTGAGATTTTCTTCTGTGAATGATTGGTCATTTGCCTCACTGAAAAAGCCCCTTGGTGTATCTAGTCCAGCAGTGGAGCATGGCAAAATATTCTAAAATACAGGTGTTGGGGAATTTTAAACAGGTACCCCAGCTGGTTGTTGATTAAACACAAGATTTGGACCATACAGGGATTTTCATATTGTATGTTAGACACAATGAATATATTTATGCTTGCATTAGCCTCATGGAGGCATTTTGATGTTTAACTCTGGATAAGCAGGGACACTCACTTCAAACGTTGAAACTGTTGAGGTCTAGTGCAAGCACAATTTCTGTATCATGGGATGCTCACATTACAGAAGAGAATATATTTTTTTTTCTCACAGGCCTGCACTATGGATTTATACGGGTGCCAACAAGTTATGCATGATTATGCATGAAAGGTAGTCATCTGGTCATTTTACATCAAGGGTTCTCGACCTTTTTTGGCCAGTGACCCCATTTAAAGACGCTAAAATTCTTATTACTTTGATTTGATGCCCACAGGGCACTGAACCCTGCGTCCCATAAATAACTGGAACACAAATGGCATTTCTTGATAATATTTTCATGACAGCAAAGCAGATTTTACAGTGGAAGCATTGCAGCTGTTTTCTTCCACTGGCTTAGTAAATATAATGAGTACATTTTGTGAACATACATTACCGTAATATAATAATATAATAATAATAAATAATTTAAAAAATTTTATATATCCAATCTCATTAGCATCTCAGGATCAAGAGTGTATATTTAACAAAATCCATCTATTTTCTGGTTTGTATAAAATAATTTAAGTGCTGAAGTAATAATAATAATAATAATAATAATAATAATAATAATAATAAGGCATCACTTTTTTAATCACACTGGCAATTAAGTATTTTATAGCATCATTGTCATTTTATATAATTTGATATTTGGATGTTTTGTCTATTGCATATATTTAATCTAAAATATTTTATCTAAGGAAACAAAAATAAACAAAAATCATACCAAGACAGGGTTAATTATGATTTAATATTCCATAAATTAATAAGTTTATAAGATGTATAAAACTACCTGTATGTTATAAATGTAAATATATCCAACCTCATCAGCTTCTTAGGGTTGAGAGTCTATCTTACAAAATTCATCCACTTTCTGGTTTGTATGAAATTATTTAAGTGCTGTAATAATAATAATAATAATAATAATAATAATAATTATTATTATTATTATTATTATTATTATTATTATTATTATTATTATTATAAGGCATCACTTAGAAGCCAGTTAAAATTATGCTGATTATTTTATATCATCATTGTCATTTTATATCATGTAATATGTTTTCTCTATTATAAAGATTTAACCTAAAATTTTTTACCTAAGAAAAATATGAAACTTATATAAAAGTTTATACATTATGTAAAATTATTATATAATATAAATAAATAATTATTCAATAAATATATAATTTTGTATTATATAATTGAATTTTTTTTTTCTAAATCCACATTGCATATTTTTACAAAATACTAAATTATAAAAAATAAATAAAAATGCACTGTGGTAAGGAACAATAAAGGCCAGAGAAGGCATAGGTAAACTGTCACACATTTTGAAAACACATGTTCCTCATGGTGTATGTTCTTCATGGGCGATCGGATCTTATAGAGATACACACGAGACCTTCTTGCCTGCTGTGTGATTGATAGTTCAGAATTTCTATATGTGAAATATACGAGTTTTTACTGATGTGCTGAAGCTTTTGCCTCACCTTCACCCATGGCTTGACGATGCATCATGCACAGTTTTTCACATTCACCATATTGCCACCTGGGCTACATTAATAAATGGTAAGAAGCAGTAAAGAGAATTGTACATAAAGAAATCCTTGGCTTTCCCAGTATAAAACTGCATAAGGCAGAGGAAGTGTCTAGTTCTTTTCCCCAGCCAGTTAATAAAACAGTATTGCATTTCATTGCTAATGAGAAAGACCTGTTGAAGTAATGGTTCTGACATTTGAATCGTGGGCTCTTTTTTTTATGGAAAGGTGGATGAATCTTGTAATCTTTATGACACCATTGTTTCAAATCTCTGTAAACCTGAGCAGTAATACAAGTCTTTGGAGGCGGCCAGCAGGCACCCTGGCTGTTCAGTTTCATAGGTGTTAAGGGTTAAGGAAATGGCGAGCTGGGAGCTCCATCACATGAGAAAGGAAATCATTTGATAGAATCAGAGTCCATACTTGAAGGACCCTGAAATGTGTCAGTCATCCAGAGGTCCATGCTATACTTTTACCTTGTCTGCTTTGGCCAGGATCTAGACAGAACCAATCCCTCCTGCGTTTGAGCACCATGTTGAACAGTATCCGTGAACCTAAAGCCAGGTGTGTGCAAAAAAAAAAAATCACCATGATTCCGTTAAGTTCTTTCCAATCACACATCATCTCTTCTTGATCTCCAGAAGCGTCTGGCTGTTGGTTGGTCCCATCACAAAAATGTCACAGTGGGGGGTGTGGGGAGGGGGGGGGGCAACTGTTAGTAAGAACCGCTCTGACCAGCCTTAGAGTTATGTATCTTCTCCCCTGCCAGGTTCAGAGACGCGAAGTGGGAGGTTGTCGTAGATGTGCCAGCAAACAGGATGAAAAAGGGGTGCATTGTAGCATTCAAGTCAGAGAAACTGAGGTCATCCCCACGGGAGCAATCTGTCTTACGGTAGAGCCCTGTGAACTTCTTTTTAGTATCAGGTGCACAGTCTTGAGCTCCCATCTGACATTCCGAAAGAGGAATTAGCTTTTTCCCCCGCACACTTTAAGCACCAAGGCCAGGTGGTTGGCCATTAAATGAGCACGCTGTGTAGAACTAAATAGATTTGCATGTCTGTGGAATGCTTGAGGAAATTTGAACACAGGTTTTTTTCGTTCAAACCATGAATATTTTTACAATCCGGTTTTATGTTTTATCTGTTCATGTGCATCAGGACCAAATGTTGTACAGTAATAATGACTTCAAATTTGGAATAATTGGCTGGATTATGTAAAATCGCTAAATCCAAAAAAATAATAATAATAAATCCCCAGTTCCCTGTTAAGCCATCCTTTTGATATATCACCAGTTGATATTTTGGTATGTATTAAAGCTGTTATAAAAAAAAAGAGACATCCGTGGACGTCATCTGTCCCTTTGAATAAGTCATCCACACCGTTTGAAGTTCTCGCATGCAGGTTTCCTTGACTATGGTAGTCCATGTGTGTTTTCTTTGCCCTCTCTGATCTTTGTCCATGACAAACTGTAACGTCCTATGACTGTCAGATATAGAGCCCTTCTTCTCACAACCATCTGGTTTGCTTTGGTTACACCAGGAGTGTGGTAAGATATTCATGTGGTATGCAGTGACTGCACTTGTTGAAGCTGCTTCCTGCAGCCTCTGATGTTTGGCTGAATGAATTGAGTTAGTGACAGAAGCACTATATCTGTGGCGATGGATGTTAATCCTGTGGGAATCATTCTATACGGATATCCGTCATTTTTATATAGTGTCTCAATTGATGCAAAACAAATGGTTTAAGGAGTTAATTACACTTGATTTTATTCACCGAAGATTTTTGATGTCGCTGTTAAACCCGGAGCATGTTTTTGTTTTACTGTTTTTTTTACATAAATACAGTGGTGTGAAAAACTATTTGCCCCCCTCCTGATTTCTTATTCTTTTGCATGTTTGTCACACAAAATGTTTCTGATCATCAAACACATTTAACTATTAGTCAAAGATAACACAAGTAAACACAAAATGCAGTTTTTAAATGAGGGGTTTTATTATTTAGGGAGAAAAAAAAATCCAAACCTACATGGCCCTGTGTGAAAAAGTAATTGCCCCCTGAACCTAACAACTGGTTGGGCCACCTTTAGCAGCAATGACTGCAATCAAGCGTTTGCGATAACTTGCAACGAGTCTTTTACAGCGCTCTGGAGGAATTTTGGCCCACTCATCTTTGCAGAATTGTTGTAATTCAGCTTTATTTGAGGGTTTTCTAGCATGAACCGCCTTTTTAAGGTCATGCCACAACATCTCAATAGGATTCAGGTCAGGACTTTGACTAGGCCACTCCAAAGTCTTCATTTTGTTTTTCTTCAGCCATTCAGAGGTGGATTTGCTGGTGTGTTTTGGGTCATTGTCCTGCTGCAGCACCCAAGATCGCTTCAGTTTGAGTTGACGAACAGATGGCCGGACATTCTCCTTCAGGATTTTTTGGTAGACAGTAGAGTTCATGGTTCCATCTATCACAGCAAGCCTTCCAGGTCCTGAAGCAGCAAAACAACCCCAGACCATCACACTACCACCACCATATTTTACTGTTGGTATGATGTTCTTTTTCTGAAATGCTGTGTTACTTTTACGCCAGATGTAACGGGACACGCACCTTCCAAAAAGTTCAACTTTTGTCTCGTCGGTCCACAAGGTATTTTCCCCAAAGTCTTGGCAATCATTGAGATGTTTTTTAGCAAAATTGAGACGAGGCTTAATGTTCTTTTTGCTTAAAAGTGGTTTGCGCCTTGGAAATCTACCATGCAGGCTGTTTTTGCCCAGTCTCTTTCTTTTGGTGGAGTCGTGAACACTGACCTTAATTGAGGCAAGTGAGGCCTGCAGTTCTTTAGATGTTGTCCTGGGGTCTTTTGTGGCCTCTCGGATGAGTTGTCTCTGCGCTCTTGGGGTAATTTTGGTCGGCCGGCCACTCCTGGGAAGGTTCACCACTGTTCCATGTTTTTGCCATTTGTGGATAATGGCTCTCACTGTGGTTCGCTGGAGTCCCAAAGCTTTAGAAATGGCTTTATAACCTTTACCAGACTGATAGATCTCAATTACTTTTGTTCTCATTTGTTCCTGAATTTCTTTGGATCTTGGCATGATGTCTAGCTTTTGAGGTGCTTTTGGTCTACTTCTCTGTGTCAGCTAGCTCCTATTTAAGTGATTTCTTGATTGAAACAGGTGTGGCAGTAATCAGGCCTGGGGGTGACTACAGAAATTGAACTCAGGTGTGATAAACCACAGTTAAGTTATTTTTTAACAAGGGGGGCAATCACTTTTTCACACAGGGCCATGTAGATTTGAAGTTTTTTTTCTCCCTTAATAACGTAAACCTTCATTTAAAAACTGCATTTTGTGTTCAATTATGTTATCTTTGTCTAATAGTTAACGGTTTTTGATGAGCAGAAACATTTAAGTGTGACAAACATGCAAAAGAATAAGAAATCAGGAAGGGGGCAAATAGTTTTTCACACCACTGTATATATAGGGCTCAGGATTGTACAGTATAGAACATATTTTTTCAGCATAAAATGGGAAATATGATGAATTGAATTTAATTTCATTTTAAACAACTATACAAACATGACGAAGCAAAAATAAATGAATAAATAAATAAGTCAGATAGGCGAAGAAATAGAACAGATACACATCATCACATGATTTTATGTTTGTTTTTGGGTTGTTTCTAGGGTTAAGAAAGGAAACCAGATAATATGCACAGAATAGTGTCTGCACGGCCCATCTGCAGAATAATGGGCAAAGAGAATGTATTGGCCTAGGCCGGGTCAGTGGGTATATATATATATATATATATATATATATATATATATATATATATATATATATATACAGGTCCTTCTAAAAAAATTAGCCTATTGTGATAAAGTTCATTATTTTCTGTAATGTACTGATAAACATTAGACTTTCATATATTTTAGATTCATTACACACAACTGAAGTAGTTCAAGCCTTTTATTGTTTTAATATTGATGATTGTGGCATACAGCTCATGAAAACCCAAAATCCCTATCTCAAAAAATTTGCATATTTCATCCGACCAATAAAAGAAAAGTGTTTTTAATACAAAAAAAGTCAACCTTCAAATAATTATGTTCAGTTATGCACTCAATACTTGGTCGGGAATCCTTTTGCAGATTCTTGTGTCTTGTGTCTCTCAACTTTCTCTTCACAATATCCCACAGATTCTCTATGGGGTTCAGGTCAGGAGAGTTGGCAGGCCAATTGAGCACAGTAATACCATGGTCAGTAAACCATTTACCAGTGGTTTTGGCACTGTGAGCAGGTGCCAGGTCGTGCTGAAAAATGAAATCATCTACATAAAGTTTTTCAGCAGATGGAAGCATGAAGTGCTCCAAAATCTCCTGATAGTTACCTGCATTGACCCTGCCCTTGATAAAATACAGTGGACCAACACCAGCAGCTGACATGACACCCCAGACCATCACTGACTGTGGGTACTTGACACTGGACTTCAGGCATTCTGGCATTTCCCTCTCCCCAGTCTTCCTCCAGACTCTGGCACCTTGATTTCCGAATGACATGCAAAATTTGCATTGAGCAACAGTCCAGTGCTGCTTCTCTGTAGCCCAGGTCAGGCGCTTCTGTCGCTGTTTCTGGTTCAAAAGTGGCTTGACCTGGGGAATGCGGCACCTGTAGCCCATTTCCTGCACACGCCTGTACACGGTGGCTCTGGATGTTTCTACTCCAGACTCAGTCCACTGCTTCCGCAGGTCCCCCAAGGTCTGGAATCGGTCCTTCTCCACAATCTTCCTCAGGGCACGGTCACCTCTTCTCGTTGTGCAGCGTTTTCTGCCACACTTTTTCCTTCCCACAGACTTCCCACTGAGGTGCCTTGATACAGCACTCTGGGAACAGCCTATTCGTTCAGAAATTTCTTTCTGTGTCTTACCCTCTTGCTTGAGGGTGTCAATGATGGCCTTCTGGACAGCAGTCAGGTCGGCAGTCTTACCCATGATTGCGGTTTTGAGTAATGAACCAGGCTGGGAGTTTTTAAAAGCCTCAGGAATCTTTTGCAGGTATTTAGAGTTAATTAGTTGATTCAGATGATTAGGTTAATAGCTCGTTTAGAGAACCTTTTCATGATATGCTAATTTTTTGAGATAGGGATTTTGGCTCTTCATGAGCTGTATGCCACAATCATCAATATTAAAACAATAAAAGGCTTGAACTACTTCAGTTGTGTGTAATGAATCTAAAATATATGAAAGTCTAATATTTATCAGTACATTACAGAAAATAATGAACTTTATCACAATATGCTAATTTTTTTACAAGGACCTGTATATATACTGCCGTTCAAAAGTTTGGGGTCACTTGCAAATTTCTTTGTTTTTGTTTAGTGATTTATTTTCTACATTCTACAACAATACTGGGGATTAAAAAATATATATATATATATATTATATTTATATTATATATAAAACTCACGGAAACAGCGAAAGTCCTCTTCAATGGAGAACTCTCATTGCCCTATGCACCGATCGGTGCTGGTGGCCTTAAGGATATATTATATATATATATATATATATATCTGCGACACTGACGCTCAAAGTTTTAATTTTTTTCTACATTGTTGTAAAGCAATGCTGAAGGCGCCGAAATTATGCAATAATCTCCTTTGAACTGTTGATACTGACAAGTGTCTGCTACTCATGATCTGTAAAGGCTTCATAACGCCTCTAACCTGATGTGCTGTTTTGGGAAGGTCTTCATCAGAGCCAGTTTCATCATAATGCTTGATGAGTTTTGCAAATGCACTCGACAATACTGTTCTTGTAAGAACTATAACAGAATGGCTGATCTCCAGATCTTAAAATAACAACTGACTGTTGTTGTTGTTGTTGTTGTTGTTGTTGTTTACATAATTACCAAGTTCCTTATGTGTCATTTTATAGTTTTGAAATCCCAAATATTGTTGTAGGATGTAGAAAATAAATCAGTATACAAAGAAATTTGAAAGTGATCCCAAATATATAGTATATACAGTAATTATATATATATTATTTCTTTTTCCAGGAGTGTAAACAGGGCTGGAAAAATACACAGCTGGAGAAATTTCAAAGCTCGTCATGCTCTTCATGTCTCTATAAGTTGCAGTGCGGAAGCCAAAAAATGCAGAAGGGAAAAGAGATGTAAAGAGATGCATGGCAATTTGGCAAATGGAAAACATGAAAGGAAGAGTTTTCACGCATTCACACAGTCTTTTGATTCATCCATGTGAACAAATTAAAACAAAAGCATAACGTGCAATCTGTAAATCCCTTATTTACTGTGAGTCGAGAAATAACAAAAGCAGCAGTTTTTGTCTGAGAATGCATCCTGTTTTGAGACTTCCTAAATCAGCATGAATTATTGTCGCTTGTGTCTCTTCTTTCAGTTTAAAGATGGGACACATTTAACGCCAGTTAGGCTTAAAAATGGAGCCTGGTGTGAGACAACATCCTCAATCATGGAAAGGGGGGGGGGAGGAAAAACACAAACACACTCACAGGGTGTGTGATAGCTCTCACCTCCAACCCAGCAGTTGCTTGAAGGTTTCAAATCATCCTAACAACCACATAATGACCTCACTCCAGTCACCTGCTGCTGTGACCAGGCGTGACCTGGCACTGGCATCTATGATCAGAAAAAAAGCTGCAGCCTTTTAGAAATGTTATGCAAAAACCATGTGGGTTAGGAGAATAGCTTCTGGACTCCTCCACTGTTGTTGGTGCTGTGCTGTTTCAGATCATCCAGCGCACTGAAATGTGGAAATGTTCTGGTTCTCCAAATCTGCTTGATTGTAAATCAGTCAGGCAGTAGTTCGAATGTGCATTTTTCAGTTAGTGTCTTGTTTGACATGTCCAGGCACACAAACAAAGACTTTACCAGAACAGTCCCAAAGGATCATGACTCTACTTTTAAACTCTTATGTGACTTTTTGGACTGACTTTAGGATATCATTCATTCTAATAAATAACTACATTTATTTCAATAAAATAAAAATAGGCTTTTTTTATATAGTTATAGTTTTCTATTATTAGTTGGAATATGTTGCCTTTTTAAAAAAATAAATCAGCAATAGCTGTAAATATTAAAGCAGAATTTACATATTTCTTTTTAAATGTGTATATATATATATAATGTTGTGGGGTTTTTTAAACGTCACGGCATTTATACCTTATATAACAGTTATTTCTCCCAGGGCTCACATTATCTGCCATAAAAATCCTCTGGAGACCCAGGAAAGAAAACATACTTGCTTTTCTACCACCAGTGTTTCAAAAACCCCTTTAAGGACATCTGCACTTAACCCCATGCTGAAAAGTCCGCTGCTTCCACCAGTAAGCACTCGTTGACCATTTGCACGTTGGAATTGGAACGTTTAAGCCATCCTGCCAATTCCCATGAAATCTGTCAATATTTCTTTCATTTGTTCTCCATTTGTGATTAGTCGTGGTCAAGCTGATCAAAGAGCCCGGCCGGTCAGTTGCATGTGAACCAGCGTCCCTCACAATGACATCCGCAAACCAGAATGAAATATGAAATATCAAGTTTCCACGAATGTATGGGCTTGTAAAAAAAAAAAAGGGAAAAAAGTAAAGGCAAAAGAATAGGAGGATTTTCACACCGGTAATGTGAAACATTTGGTGCGCGTTTTAGGCCTCTAAAGAGGAAAGTCTGCAGTCAGAAAGCCGCCTGGCAGTAAAACTCCAAGTCACTCCGATGTTAAAACAAAAGCATTTACTAAGACCTATTGATTTAGATGTCATTTCTACTTCTTGTTACAACAGAAAGCTGCGCTCTTGTGGGAGTCATCGATGCACAGTTCATGTGCTCCAGCATGGCATGGCTTACCATGGAAAAAACGGAACAGATTCGTTTCTGAATGTTCTGCATGTGATATACTGTATGAAAACAATGTTGCCAGAAAAATAACCACTTGCTGGAGATGTAATAAATATTTTTGTGAGAGAATTATGGCTCGCTTTTTATAGCATGCAGTCCTTTCAGGTTTCCTGCACGTACTCTGAAAAAAAATATTTAAAAAAATCAAACAGAACTTTTTACACAACTTTAAAAAGTAAAATCATTTTCCAAGTGTATTTCTTAAGAAAAAAAAATTACACAAGACTGTAATTATTGCATTTTTCATTATTAAAACAGAAGCTGTCAGAAACTGTTTTCTTAATTCTAAATAATAAAAAAATTGCCATTTTTTCCCTTTTTTTTTTGCATCTAAAACGTAAGAAGAAAACCGAACTTGTGCTATATAACTCACTCGAGTCTAACGTCCCTGAAGTGGTGGTTTAAAAGAATTAGCTTATTAGTTTATCTGAAGCAAATGGTTCACTTCATCATAATTCTTGAATTGGTGGTAAATGTGGTGTCGCATTACCTCCTGACTTACCAATTTATCTTCTGTAAAACGGTTGATCCAGACTGACAGAGAAAAGGCTTGAAGCAGGCGGGGGGACGACATGGAGGAGGTATTTAATGTTTTGATTCCAGGCCTCCCTTTTCTTTCCCGTCCATCTCAAAATGAAGTAACAGATTTTGTAACAAACAGGCTCGGCTGAGACAGGTGCAGGCAACAATTAACCTCTAACGACTGAACGTGTGGCCTTCCCTAAAGCTGTGAAAGCAAATAAACAGTAGGTGGGTTCAAGAGAACGGATGTGTAATTTGTGCCTGCCGGTGGCCAAAGTGTAACAGAAGCAAGGCGAAACTCTTTATCTCTTTAGCAGACGCTCCCTTTTCAAAAGCATGTGTGCAAAAGGCCACCTTTAGAAATACAGTGTGTTGTTAATTGCCCTCTATGCCTTCTCCATGTGTGGGAGCTGGCTTCCTTTCAAGGCCAAAGAAAGAAAAAAAGCAGTTTACTGTATATGAAGAAGGTTAAATGTGGGGGGGAAGGTTTTAAGTGGCTCAATTCAAGAATACATGAAATCTGAAAGAAACTTCATTTCAGGATTGTATTAATGTGTAACAGATTTTAAATAAAAGATAAACAACAACAACAACAATAACAACAATAATAATAATAATAATAATAATAATAATAATAATAACAAAAACAATAATAATAAAAATGTTTGTCATTGTCATATTTAACAATATTAACCCTACACAATGACTATATAGATCTGGGAAATATTTGGGTAGAAAAAAATCAATTATAGAATGAAATTTTTGAATATTTAATTTCTTATTCAGACATAAATATGTAAATGTAATCTTAGGTTAATTTACATGAGGTTACAGTAGATTAAGGCATTGTGTGAATTAATGTTATTTTTCCTTTAGCTTTCTGTGTGAATTGATTTCCTCGATTATTTGGAAGAATATAAAATATAATAAATGAATATAAAACATATTCTACTGTATATAGGTGTGTATTACTCCCACTATTAAAACCTTATGTCTGTCAGTTATTATTATTATTATTATTATTATTATTATTATTGTAATTACATATGAAATGGTACTATCTTAGCTTACTGACAGTCCGGATGCTATTATTAATAATGACTTCATAATTCATCTACACCAAAAGAAATGTAGTGCAAATGAAGACGTATTTGACACACTAATGTTTTCCTACAACCATTCCTCTTACTGCTTTTGACCACAAGTGGACATAACACCTCACATACTTTATTTGTGCCCTCTGTGCCCTGATCCTTATGTCTGGTTTAGATCTGTTGGTTTATAGGGTGATGTAGGGACCACCACTAAGCTTTAATTGCTTCAACATAACCTCTCGCTCTTTTGGTCATGATTAGTTTTCCTAGCCCTCCATTATGTGGCTTGCGAGCGAGGAGGAGGAGGCGGTTGAGGAGGAGGAGGAGGAGGAGGAGGAGGAGGAGGTCGGCACACTTTCCTATGACGCATACAGGCAATAACCACAGTGGGGATCTGCGTTGCTGCCCAAATTACTCTTGGTCCTACTGTAAATAGTGGAAATGATATGGAAATGTAACGATACCGTTAGTCACAAGGAGTAAAATCCAGTCAAATGATTTAAAAGAAAGCTTTCCTTTGTCTTAAATATTTATCTCATCTTCTTTAAAATGCTTCTGTGCACTTGTCCAACTCATTCCAACTGCTTCCTCAAGCCAGTGTCTTTTACGCACATTATCCCAATTAACACCTCTACTAAATGAAGTATGTTATCCGAGATCGCTCTGCCTTTCACTCTTTACACATGGGGCCGAGCAGTCAAGCTGGAGTTTTTGTATTATTTCCTCTCACAAAGGATTATGTTATATGGGGACTGTCATCATCTCTTTGATGCAGCACTTGGAAGCTGGGAGAAGCAAAAGCAATGACTTCCACATGTGCTTAATCACACGGCCAAGGTTTGGAGAATCGGAGCTGTGTTGTAGCTTTCAAACAAGCCTCGACGTCTCTGGATTAAAGCCGCTGCCTGAACGGTGGTTAAGTTGTGATCTTTTAAACAAACAATATGCCATGGTATTTCACAATGCCTAGCTTGTTGATGCCAAGAATACTGGTAGTTATTTCCAGGAAGCAAGATGAATCTGAATTTTTTTTTTTAAATCATGCCTTCTAGTTATATATAACTGATAACCGTCCTTATGTACTGGTGTTAAATATTTCTAATGCACATAAACTGCAAGAGTGAAATTTACAACATTCATGCCATCCTTCCTAGTATTACAAAGGCTCTTTTTGTTACAGAATGGAATGACAAGGCTGTGTTATGATGTTCTGTATCAGTGTGGCATCACGAAGAAATTCTCACTCTCACAACTGATGCAGAGCGATCTGTTTATACAATCATCGGCTTTCATGTGGTGCAGTGGTTAGAAGGCCTACAATACGGGCTAATCTCTTTCTAAACCCTTTCTCAGATGGAATCTTGTATCGCACGGCTATATAGCCTTCCAGCCTCCAGAGAGAAATCACAGCACTCCATAATCTAGTGCTGATTTCCTTCGCATGCTGGTCTTCTATTGACTAATAAAGTTATGGGAGCATCAGATTAATTCCCAATAGAGAAGAAGCAATATTATCGCAGTCTGTAAAGACATGTAAAATAGGGCTGAGTACATTTTATTGGCTTTTTCAGAAGATTTAAGTACTGTTGCTTTTTCTCAGTGATCTTATTGAAAGCTATGAAATGTACAATAGTTACAACAAGGGAATGCAAATAGAATTGTGCTTACATACTTGATTTATTCATGTAAAGGAAGATCAGATTGTCCTAACTAAGACATGTTATGCAAACCCGTTTCAAATGCCAGTCGATCCAGATTCGCATTTTTAAATCAAATTAGTTTCTAAGTAGATACTGAATAATTAATGATAGCTAATGATTATTATGCATTACAAATGGATAATAATTGCTTATAGTTTTTTTTTCTGTGTGTGCATGTGCATTGACTAGGTAAATATACCAGTGTCACTACTCGTTAATTAAACGTGACTAAAAATGGAGTAAAATATACAACAGGTCATTTAACATTGTGTAAACAGAAATACTTCTGCTTTTCTTGCCCATGGTCAACATTTTCTCCTAAAATTTCCTTTAAAAAAAAAAAACTATTAGGACCCAATTCTGTTATTTAAATTTTATGTGGTTGTTTTCAGTTTTTGTGCCAACACCTGGTTATGTGTTTATGTGTGTTGTTGTGCTGGTGGTGTACACTAATATTTAGCCCTAAACACAGTTTGTACACTCTAGAATAACTATAACACACATAAATACCCAACAATGACCACATAAACCTTTAAACACACACACACACTCACATATATACTATATAAATTATTATTATTTTTTTTTATTATTGTGACTATAATCAATGCATTATTACAGAAAGTGTCAAAAATGGTTATATCAGGGTGAAAAGTAAGCTAGTTTTTGAAGGTTAACTCTGAATATACTGGTTGCTTCTCTGAAATTTCCATGTGAAATCAAATAACTAAAAATATAACTAAATATTTGCATAAAGAGCTATTTAGGAAACAAAGATGCTTCTTCTATCGATAAATTCCTTGAACTGAATCATTTTCCCATGAATGTAATTCCAAACATTGTTTTGCACATCAGCTAAAGCTCCAACAGCTGTGCTGGCAACTGGAATGAGAAGCAGCTAAGGGTATATATACTTTAACACGAAAACAAACAAATGATGTATATCATAGAATGTTTACTGTAGAACACATACATATACTGTATATACTGTATATATCCACTACCAGTCAAAAGTTTGGACATATATTCTTCTTCATTTTTTTTTTCTTTATTTTTTTCGTATTTTTAACACTGCACATTAATACTGAAGACATCCAAAGTACGAAAGACCACATATGGCATTATGTATTAAACAAAAAAGTGTGGTACATTTTAGATTGTCTCAAGCAGCAGCAAAATTTAGTACACTCATGGCATTCTCTCATCAGATTCATGACGTAATCACCTGGAACGAATTTAAATTCACAGGTGTGCCTTGTTAAGGGTCAATCTATGATATTCCTTGGCTTCTTAATGTGCTTTTATTGCATCAGTTGTCTAGGAGTCAATAGCTCTTAGTGCTACAACTACTATACAAATGCATATTTTGGCAAGAAGTTAAGTAAAGAGAGAGAAAAGACATCATAATTTAAAGAAATGTAGGTCAGTCAACCCAAAAAATCTCAAGAACTTTAAATGTATCACCAAGTGTTGTCACCAAAACCATCAAACAGTATGAGTAAGCTTCTTGGAGTTCAAGTGGCAGACATATTTCAACATTCACTGTTCAGAGGAGACTGTGTGAGTCAGAGCTTCATGGTCAAATTATGGCAAAGCCATTACTTCGTAAGAACAACAAGCAATAAGAGATTTGTTTGGGCCAAGAAACAAGGAACAGACAGTAGATCTGTTAGATTAGATCTTGAAATCTTTGGTTCTATGCACCAAGTCTTTGTTAGACGTTTAAATGATGGCTGCCACAGCTTTTTTGCAGTGACATCCCGTCCCATCTGGTTTGGACTTAGTGGAACCATCATTTGTTTTGCAACGGGACAAGCACACCTTTAGGTGACGTGAGAGCTATTTGTCCAAGAAGGAGAGTGATGGAGTGCTGCATCAGATGACCTGGCCACTACAATCATCTGATCTAATTCCACTTGAGATGGTTTGGTATGAGATGGACCGAAGAACGGAGATAATGCATCCAACTAGTACTCGACATGTCTGGGAACTCTTTCAAGATAGTTGGAAAACCATTCCAGGTGATTACCTCATACAGTAAGACCTCATAATGTCAAGAGTTTGCAAGACTGACATCAAAGCAAAACGTTATACTTTGATTATCAAACATATACCATTAAGCTAGTAACAGAATCATGGGCACCCAAGGTTCATTTATGGCAGTGATGTACAAGGGTTAACCTGTTTGGTCTGATCCTTCAGAAAAACCAGTGCAGCACAACTTGCAAATTGATACTGGCCACGATAGAACCAGAGCCCCCAGTGGAACCAATGAAATCAAGCACAAACATCCAAACCAATTCACTGGGTCCTCACCCTGCAACCCATAACAAACCAAAGAATCCACTGCCAACATCCTGGTCCCAGTCACGCACACAGATATGGATGGATGAATCTGAGGTGGTGTTTGTTAATTGTTGATTTTTAGTGTGGTAGGATTTGGTCTTGCTTTCAAAGGTCTTCATGAGAGTCAGTTTCCTCATGGTGCTTGATGGGTTTTGCAAATGCATGCACTTGACAATACTGTTCTTGCAAGAACTATTCCAGAAAGGCTGACCTGTGTGTCTTAAAATAACTGTTGTTATTTGTTGTTGTTACATAATTCCAGAATTCCATGTTATTTTTATTTTTTTGTAATTTACAGTATTGGAGAATGTATAAAATAAGTCACTAAACAAAAAAACATTGACTATATAGATTCACTCCTTTAAATTTTACTCTATAAAAAAAAAATTTTCATCATACTATACAGGAGAGCTCATTAACACCTACCAGCTAATCCATCATTGTTTAAAATAAACAACTAAATAAATAAAGTATCAGTACCATCAAGGTAAAACATATCTATGAAAACAATATGATACATAATGAAGAGCAAGCCACCTTTTTTTAACCCGAAGGTTGACACACAATGCATCCTAATAACAGTTTTGTTCCATAATGTTGGATAACAGAAACTGTGTATAATAGCTACACACACTTCAAGCAAAAGACTTAACGTCTTCATAAAACATTACATTGCTGTTCAAAAATTTACACAGAAGATGCTCATCCGCTTTGGCACATGCAGTTTAGAGTCAAAACAAAGCTAACATTTTCCATTGCACAAACCCTAACCAGCGCACTTGCAGGTACTGGAAAACAGGTTAATTCGTAGACAAACAGCCGATTCATGGAAAAAAGAAAAAAAAAACGTCTAATCCGTTCCTGCATCAACACCTAAACAATTGTTTTCTACAAACAATGCTGTGTTCCCTAAAACAACTTTGTGAACTTTAAATTATGGTCAGTTTGAAGGAATTAGGTCAAAGTAACATTATGTCATGAAGATAAAACTGACCAATCAGACATTTGAAGCCAAATCCGATAAACTTCCGTTCAGCCTACATGGAGCTGGAACGCAGACAAACATGCTCACAAAGTTTCAATATCTAAAAACTGTTCTTTTCAATTTTATAGCATCCTGTAATACAAACCAGTGGAAGACCATAAAACTATTTGCATGAGAAACATTAAAATGAATTGCCTTTTTCCTAGTCATATTAGCACATCATATCTGGCTGCTGATCCTTGGAATTTTGGCTTTTCACAGTTCCAAAGTTCAGCTTCACTTCTGTCAGTTTGAAATAGAAGGGATTTCTGATAAGGTGTTTCTGCAACATGATCCAAAGCACGCAACTGCATCTGCAGAACATGATCCTTCCTCTCTCCTGGAAAGTATTGAAAACAGACTCTCTGACATGATCCCATTTCCACATTTGATACCCAACTTAGACATGAAATGCTTTTGTCCTTAAACAGCATCTGCACATTGTGAGACTTTGGAAATGCATAAATGTAGTGATATTGAAACTCAATTTTACCCTCTTTGTTCTCATTTTTAATGAACATATTTGCAAGATTTTAAATATTATTCTTGCATCAGAATAATTGCTTAAATGTGCACGATAATATTTTATTAGATAATATTTATAGCAGCCCCCAGGCTTGTTTTTTCCCCCCTAAATTTCCATTCAGTTGTTATTCTATAAATATTATTTAGCCTATTTTTGCATTATTGCAATTTGGATTAAATTCAGGTAACGTAGGTGACCAAACAGTCAAACAGCATAAAAGCTAAAATAATGCAATAATACATATAATAACAAACCGTAATTATTAACTATCAAAAATGAAATTATTACTGGTCGGTTGTGACTTCATCAATTATTTTGTAATTGCTTCCACTTTGAGAACCAATAATCGGAATGATATTTCTAAAGGTCACATCCTTTTTTTTTCTCATATCAATATCATGCATTATAAGTCCTACTTTATATGTTCAGGTGCATGCCGAGTCATTATGGTTCTACTATTTCCATAAGCATTAATGATAGAAGCTGATTTCAACAGTGTACTACAAAGTCATCCAGAAACCATACCCATTTAGAACATTTTCTATACCGCTTAATCCTGTGTTCAGGGTCGCGGGGGACCTGGAGCCTATCCCAGGAGACTTCGGGCACTATGGGGGGTACACCCTGGACAGGGTGCCAATCCATCGCAGGGCACACACACATACACACACTCACACACCCAATCACACACTACGGGCAATTTAGGAACGCCAATTAGCCTAACCTGCATATCTTTGGACTGTGGGAGGAAACTGGAGTACCCGGAGGAAACCCACCAAGCACGGGGAGAACATGCAAACTTCATGCACACAGAGACGGGAATCGAGCCTGACCCGGGGAATCGAACCCAGACTCTGGAGGTGCAAGGCGACAGTGCTAATGCAAAATAAAATCGATTTAGAATCACATATGCTTAAACTTTGTCGAGCAAACCAACAAAGTTGAAACCAACTTGGACTTATGAGAAAACTGGAGAGAAACTCCACACACTCATCAGTCAATGCTTATAAAGACACATTGAATCCAGAAATGTCCTCTGGGTCCCTTAACCACACACTCCATCCCTCAAAACTTATCTGAAGCTCAGCCAGTTCCAGGCTCTGTATAATTGGCTGAAGTCAGAGAAAGACCTATTTGTACCTTCAGCTTCACAGCTACAGTATCATCAGTGTCTAACCAATCTTTTCACTTTTTTTCGGCACCCATCAGGTACTTTATACTAGATTTCTAAAATTATTACAAACTCCTCATGTGCCCAGATACATGCACCGATTAAATCTGCTTATTAATAAAACAACACTCCATGTTTAAGGTAACTCATTAAACAATTGACGTTTCCATAGGTATTAATTATTACTGACACATTATGACCGAAAGCACAAATTGCAACTCAATCTTCTACATCCACCCTGATTGACTGACACTGTAGATTGAGATATGGGACTTGGATGGGGTAGAAATATGAAAATTCTCCTTTGATTGTAGCATTTAAGATATTCTGTGCACTAGTGGCACGGCTGCTGCAAAGCATTAGGGTCAGTAACCAGCTGCTTGTAAAATATGTTTGGAAATACTATAGACAAGGAAAGCGGAGAAGATGAGGATTCCACATGGTTATCCAAGGAGATGATAAACAAAGGGATAAGGTGATACACTATAAGTGATATATTGAGCACATGTGTGAGAGCCTGAGAGAAGAAAAGAAGACCGAGAAGAGGGGAAAGGAAAGACTTGAATCTCTATACTGATTTATTCTAAGCCTTAAAGGCTAGCGTATCCAAGAACAAGATTAGTTCAGTAGATCACATCACCCTACATGTTTCACAGATTTGCTCTCCTCCCCAATGTTATCACAAAGAAAAGGACTAAGAGATGGGAACAAGAGTTCTTGTTAAACTTACTAGTAGACTGACAAGGGTTTGAAAGAGTCTTCCAGAAAGGAAACTTCTAACCAGGATTAATGTGCTCCTCTATATATTATAATCTAGATTCCAGATCACTTTTGCTTTTATAGGTTTCCGAGCATTCCTTTGGTATTGGATGCTCTTGGAAATGGCTACCTCATCCGTTTGAGTGAGCTGCCTTGAAGTAACCACACCTAAAGTCCACTAGAAGCCAGCCCCTCTTCAGAGGTGAGCGTGTCTGGAGAGTTCATCTTCGTGCTCCTGTGAAAAGGGCTATGTCTCTTCAAATAATCCGTGTTAACTTTTTATAGGAAGTGCTTATGTAAGGTCAGGGACATCGGCTTACGCTGC
The DNA here is from genome assembly GCA_030522415.1 of Channallabes apus. NCBI lineage: Eukaryota > Metazoa > Chordata > Actinopteri > Siluriformes > Clariidae > Channallabes > Channallabes apus. Next base: position 23,940,500 of record CM060122.1, on the reverse strand, counting down.
TCTATTTTCCCTGGCGTGGCTGCTTTTTCCCCCTGTTCACAGGACATAAAAAGGAACGAGTACAGAAGCTACGTTTAACCTTAAGCTTTAAAGAGAAAAGACACTGGCTGTGATTTTTTTTTCCTTTTACTGTCTTTTCTTTTACACACTGGCCATACTTATATAGTTAGAAAACCCCTTGCTGAGCCAAGTAAGCTTCTTGCTTATATAGTAGCTCACCAGCACAGCTTGATTAGTCATCCTGAAAGCTGCAGCTAGAGAGGTTGGGCTTATTTGTGAGCTAGGTATTAGAGCCTTGATGTATCACAATGCCAGAAAGGCCACAAACCAAGCTGAGGAGAGCATCTGTTTTCTCTAAGTTTATAACCCACCAGGAGAGAACACACACACCAGGGGAGAACATACCAAAAAGGCAAACAAACCCAGCAGAAGCATCACACAACTGGGGTTTGGTGGCTTAAGGAAAGTCCTATCCATGAATCACTCACCATCTGAGAAGTAAATGAAGCAGGTAGACAAACAAGAAGAGTATGGAAGTTCAAATGCAGGCTATACATCTTGAGTCCCATTGTGTAGTTAAGAGGTCATGAGGGGTGGGGCTGGGGTTAAAGAAGCAAGAGATGATCCAGGACTGATGGGTTATAATCCACTTCCCTTTTTCTTTGTGTGCTCAACTGAACCAGCTGTCTATAGTAATCAGGAGGACTCGGTAACTGATCCAGTGATGGATCAAGCTTCCGCTTTCAACTGTCCTGTTTAAGAAGCCTGAACGGCAACATGGTAATGAGCAAGATCATGTTTATGTGGTTTTCCAAAAAAACGTTACTTGAAAAATGGATCTACATATCAGAGAACATGTTAGAACCCTGCCTTGCATTCCTATTGAGAACTCATCTCATACATCACTCCAATGTACACAATTACCTGCTTTAATAAATGAGATTGTCAGCATTATTGTTTATATTTTGTAGATGTGATATTATGAGATTGGATCCCAGAAGAATTTTCAATCCGTATTGAAAATGAGTTTTTTTGGCCAAAACTACTAACTTGCAGCTGTTTGTAATAAATCAGTGAAACAAGAGCAATTTAAATAGCTCAACCCAACTATTATAACAAGTGGTTTCTCCAAAGGCAACACAAAATGCTACTTTTAATGACTACTACAACATTGTTTAGATATTATAGATATGACATAAGAAATGTGTGTATGTATAGCTGACTATCTATCTGTCTATCTATCTATCTATCTATCTATCTATCTGTATGTATGTATGTATGTATGTATGTATGATGTATGTATGTATGTATGTATGTATGTATGTATGTATGTATGTATGTATGTATGATGTATGTATGTATGTATGTACTGTATGATGTATGTATGTATGATGTATGTATGATGTATGTATGATGTATGTATGATGTATGTATGTATGTATGATGTATGTATGATGTATGTATGATGTATGTATGATGTATGTATGATGTATGTATGATGTATGTATGTATGTATGCTCCAATCCACAAAGGTCCCACCCTAACGTCCCAATGCTAAACACCACAGCACACACTTGTGGAGTCATGCTCTGAGGGGGAAGAGATGCCCTGGTGGCACAAGGAGAACCTATGTTGTAATGTCGGATGTTGGAATCTTACTTTGTAATCTCATGTATTATTCATTCATTCATCTTCTATACCGCTTTATCCTGTATTTAGAGTCGCGGGGACCTGGAGCCTATCCCAGGAGACTCTGGGCACAAGGCAGGGTACACCCTGGACAGCGTGCCAATCCATTGCAGAGCACACACACACACACACACACACACTCATTCACACACTATAGTCAATTTGGGAAGGCCAATTAGCCTAATCTTCATGTCTTTGGACTGTGGGAGGAAACCGGAGTACCCGGAGGAAACCCACCAAGCACGGGGAGAACATGCAAACTTCATGCACACAGAGACGGGAATCGAGCCTGACCCTGGAGGTGCAAGGCGACAGTGCTAATCACTACACCAACGTGCCGCCTGTCATGTATTATATTTTTGATAGAAATTTTAAATATCACTATACAATAACCTTCCATAATTCTTGAAATAACCCAACGATTGTGCAGACTCAAATGGAAATGCTTGGCAGTATATCACTTTTCATCTGTTCAAACAAATAAACAACAAGACACATTCCTTACTGCAAGTGGACCTCAGATCTATTCCAATCTTTACTTGGAATGCAGTGCTTTGCCTCACTAGATGTCTTTTTATCTTTGGATTAGGCAATACAGCATAGCCTATTCAAAGAGCCATGAGGGTGAAATATCTCGGCTTAAAGTAGAAGTCATGATAGCTAATAGTCAGCTAAAGTCAGCTATTAGCATTCATGCTAATATGTAGTCCAGTCACCAGATGTTGTTGGGCACTTGTGTATAAGTTAAAAAAAAAAAGTGGTGCAGGTAAAGAATTCCAATGAAGAACAAGAGTCAGCATAAAACGTAGAAAAATGAAAAGCTTGTGGAGGCTTGTAGGGCCACTAAGTCCTGACAAGAGGCTCACTCATCTGTCTCCCATGACAGGATTAACATGCTTATGAAATGCTAAAGCTAGTTGACAAAGTGTTTGTTTGGTTTTTAGAACGTCAGGCTTTGAGAGGACGAAGTCACATTCCCTAAGATCATTCTCACTCTCCTTGGACATTCGTGGTTGGTTTTTTATCAGATCCCACTCTCATGAATGCTGTAATATGATTCACTTAAGTAGTGATTTTTTATTTAGCTAGTACTAAAATTTAGTTAAACACGATTTTTGTGCAGAAAACTATGCAGTTCACTTACTTATGAGCAAAATAATAAAATAAATAATGTGTAACTTTCAGATTTCCTTGTGCACAAAGCTGGACTTGTCCTAGACATAAAAGGAAGACCTTGAAACAAAAACAAAAATAAAATAAACTTTCAAATTGTTCAATCTTAAATCTTTGATCATTATCTTCATCTGGCTAAATCTTTCCACTGCAACCAAGACGGATGTGTCCAAGCAATCGAATAGAGCGCCAATAGCCCATTATTCAGAGCTTGGAAAAGAACTGAGCAGGCAGCAGAGAAAAAGACAAGAAGAGAAAGTGAACGTCTGGTTGCGATTAGCCCTTCCCCAGGTCAATGCTAGCCGCATCTACGAAAGCTTTAGCGGACAGGCTTTGCCTGTCAGGACCCCTGCTGGGCTCATCGGGGTGTCCTTGGAAAATGTGTGTGCCAGAGCATGGGGAGGAGGCCCAGGGATGTGGCTCAAAAGCCGCACTACTCATCCACCAGCTCCGCAACTTCAGAGTCCACAGCTGCTCGTGTTAAAGTTCGAGCAGAAGAATGAGAAGCTTGCTCATAAATAACATCCATCTTCTCTTGGGAAAGCATACATGGGAAGAAGAGTGAAAGGGGGCTTTTTGATACTTATTACAGATACATATTATTTCATTTTGTTAAAGAAGGCCTGAGTTTTATAGGCTCCTAGAGGCATAGAAGCGGAAACGATGTTGTTCAAAGGAACTGATCTGTTTCATTGTCACATTTGGGTAAACTGGTGTTTGGCGTTTTATGATCTAGGATGGAACCATCTGAGGAATGCGGTCAGCTTCCCCTAAGCAAACTCTGATGGATGTGTAACATAGGGCATATGTTTGGGATTTGTAATGGTTGGGAAATCACACTGAGGATGAATCGTAAGTGTAGCAGGTTGTTTGTAACCCTAAGCAAGACATCCTCTCAACTCCCAGCTGATTGATCTGCATTACTCTTACTAATTGATGCTGATAATATAAGTCAAACAGAAATAAAGAGTAGTTAACATGAGCCTTATGTTTTTTTTATTGTTTTTTTTTTATATAGAGGGCATGTACTGTAACAAGACCTGGATTCAGAGAAACGTTCTGGAAGAGTTTTTTAAGCACAACCCTTTGGAAAGCATTAAGTCTTCAGAGGATGATGGCATAAATGGAAGACGTATAAAATATGACTGCAGCATACATTAACATTCAAAAGCTTGCAAAAAAGGAAGACAGAGCAAATGAAGCTTCACAAAGGAAATGTTGTCAAGGACTAATAAAATGCTATTGGCTGATCTCTTGTTAAAGGAGGCTCAGCCTACAGTAGATATTTTACAAGTGCTGATCAAAAACGAGTTATGCGAGACATCTGCCGCAGGAGATTCGCTTAGATAAATTCAGAACATTCTCATCGAGCGATGCCATTAATTCAAATTAAATAGAAGTGATTAAAAACAATCTAATTGGTACGTTCGGAGATGTTCGGCCCAATGAAATCAAGGAGGCGTTCAGTCAGGTTTTTGTGAGCACTTTGTCTTGCGTCACCGGCAGCTCGGCAGGGTCAAGTGTGTTATAACCAGTGCAGCCAAGCATGTCGAGCAGGAGAGTCTGCCATTTCTCTTAAAATCTGGAGCCACATTTTGAAGTCATACAGGCCATTATATACCCATCAGTTAGTAGATCTAATCCAGTTAAATTTACGTTCACATCCTTAATAGTCCTACAATATTCTGAGATTCCTCCAAAAAACAATAATCCATATATTGTTAAAAAATAAAAATAAAAAATAAACATTGTTGTTTTAAAAAAAAATTATAATTAAATTAAATCATTTAAAACTGCTTCAGTGTGTAAGACTCAGTCACCAGAAATAAGTGTAATCATGTAATCAGTGTAATCATGAAAGAATGTTTCACAAAGCCAGCTTCACAAAGCACCCATCAGCATGGGCACATAAGAAAAGGAAAAGACTGCTTTTTAAAATATTTTTTTATTACTTTCTTTGAAAAAAAATCTAATTTATACAAAAGGCTCCTTCAGGGTTATTATATAATTCCCTCCTGTGCTCGTCCTATTAAATCTTTCAGGCAGAAGGTTTTAAAACTTCAAATGCACCAATATTTCCTTACATAGGTCACAGTATCTACCCCTGTATAGGCCTTCACTGGTCACTCAACCTGTACGCTGTAAAAGTCTAACTTTTCTATCAGTTCCGCAGACAGGATTGGCTTGTCGCAGGTGGCTGTTAGTGTGTCCACAACGTGGAGCCTGTCTCTTAAAGGACCCATATTGTCACTATTCTTTTATGAGATTTTATCCCAGAGGTTCACTTTTGCTGTTTGTACCAAAACAGTTGTAATTATTTAACCATTTTCACACTTTGTTACTGTGCTTTAAAGACATACATGAAAGAAGAATGAACATGCCTGGTCACAGCCTGCACCATATGTACAGTAGGACAATATGAAAGACCAGGAGATAAATAATGGCACCCAGCAAAGCACTGTCATCCTATAAAGGATGTATTCCTGCCTTAAATCTAAAGAGTGTCCCCATGATAGACTCCAGATCCACTCCAAACCTGGCCAGGAAACGGTGGCTAAAGAGGAATGATAGTCTAGTTGTCCAATACTAGACAAATATTGAAAAAGACAGTAAAAAGAAAAAAAAAGATCTGAAAAATACTTATTTTATTACTTTTTATCTCTACAACAGATAATAATGTACTATAAATATATTATTTTATTTGTGATGAGCTGGTGTGTTCTAAACAAATATTTTGCAAGAAAGAAAAAAAAGTCGCATGTGTGGGAGATTTTTATTTTCGTACAGGTGCATATATGAATTCAGATACAGTATAAAGCTTTTGGAGAAACCAAACATTCACCCATAGTAACTGCTCGAGGTTTGTGTATTTACATTACATCATGCTCAAGGGCCCAACAGTGTGTATATATATATATATATATATATATATATATATATATATATATATATATATATATATATATATATATATATATATATATATATATATATATTGGGAACTGGAACCAAATTTGATGGGGAAAATTACAGACAGGTATAAATGGACACAAAAACACAGACTACACAAGTTGAATAGAAAAGAAATGCAAGCTCATGCACGTTTCATCTACAGCTGAGGTGAGTTATGAACTGGACTGATGTAGCTGAGGTTGAGGAACAGTCAGAACTGGAATTCACATAACGTGCTGACAATGCTGGCATGTCTTACTCTTAGATTATTTCCATCCTTTTCCGGTGTTTCTGGAAACATAGTCAAGATGAAACTGCGATTTAATTAAGTGGAAAATCTTTTAGTTTTAGACCACACCGACTAGAGAGTTCAACCCTAATATAGAAAATGATTTGGATATTTGAAACACCAAACAAACCCAATTATACGTATAATTAAACCCAATTAAACCCAATTATATGTAAGTGGTAGCATTCGTTTATACCCCAAAGTCCATCATTGCTAGCTCATTCAAAAGTAAAATGTAGTCATAAGCAGGCAAATTTATTACATATAAATTTAATACATCTTGGAATAGTGGCTTGTGAAAGCTAGGAGCCAGTAAGCATGACTGTTCTAATAAAACATTATAATAGTATGAGTAAAGGAGGAAAGTTTTTTTCTTTCTCTATTGAGACAAAATGTATTTTTCTGGATGAGATTTTTCCCTGAACCCTTTTTTTTCACTGTAAAAATGTCTCAGAGTATTGTCTCAGATTTAATTGGGGGGGGGGGGGGGATTCCTTGTTGATGTTAAGAAACAAAAATGTAATCCTGGCTCATCTCGAAACACAGCTGGAAAAATGACTACCATGACAGGCGGAGTTGAAACAGATCACCCGAATCTCTGAATTCATGATGCTTGAAAGAAACGTGTATAATTTGGCATTATAGAACTATTCACTATAAATCTTGGTTATTTTAATATCTTAAGTCTGACATCACCTCTTTGAAATTTAAGTCTCAAAAACCCTGGAGTGGGGTTAGCAATGTGGATGCAATTGATTTACATTCGACGGAACGAAAACTGAGGGAAATTTAGTGAAACATCAGTGATCAGACAGAGCTAAGTGCCTTAAAACTGAATCAGCAGCAGCATTGTTTTAGCCTGATTTAATGGCACATCTATTCAATCTACTTCTAAAAATCTTCTAGATAGCGCCATATCCTTATAGATACGTTTTCCCAGAATCATTTAATAAGTGTAAAGGCAATCATGCAGTTTTGACAATCATCTATCAGTATTAGTATCAATAGTACATTCAAAATACTATAATCCCCAGCCTGATTCTTTATATGGTCCAGGCAGTAAGTACACAACTTAAACACGGTTCATAACATTCTATAAAAATCTTACGTCTCCATTTAAAAAGCAAATCTGACTACACAGGCTTTTGAAAATAAGATAGATAAGATTGATAAGGCTCTTGGAAACTTACCAACTCAGTGATACGCTGGATCTCTGAAAGTGTGTGTTGCTTTCAAAATATGTTTATGTGACAGACAAGAATTGTGTTCCTACAGGTTTGTTTGTTCTCTCTGAATTTCTTAGACCTTTTCCCTTTCAGTTTCACCACCTCACTGAGACGTAAGTGTTCACACCGGTTTGAATAATTCCTGTTTTAAATCTAAAAGTTTTTTTTTATTTTATTAATTACTCAGGTGGCGTGATGGCTGACTTAGTGGTTAACACTCCAGAGGTGCAAATTTTGCCTCCGGTTTGTGTGTGAATGTGTGTGTGGAGTTTGCATATGTGTCTGTGCTTGATGGATTTCCTCTGGTTTCCAAAGACATGTGTCCTAGGCCAATTCGCTCTCTCTTTCATTCTGATTCATTTATTTATTCATCTATTTATTAATTCGTTTTTAATTGCCTGTAATGTATGAGTGGGTGGGTGAGCTTGTGCACTGTGATGGACTGGGATCTCAGGGAGCTTACTTCCTGTGACCCAGGATAATTTGCAAAAAATATAATGCAGAGATGAATGGATGGGTGGGTGGATGGATGGATGGGTGGATGGATGGATGGATGCATCATTTATTTAGCTTTAGTGAATCCAACTCAAAATAATTATATTTTCTAATAATTACCCAGTTTCTTGGGTATTACCATAAAAATAAGAAAGTCATTGTTACTAGTCTCATATTTTTCCTTTAAACCATAGGTTTCTTTTAATCTATTTCCCTGAACGCATAACCCTTTAGTGATTAAACACCACATGACTCATATCATTATATACACAACCGGTCCAAAAAATGACCCAAATCCATGATTTATAAGAACCCATTACAATGCTTTTATTGTAGTTTCATAGGAGATCTGCACATGACTCTCATGTGGTTCACAAAAAGGCTTCTTATTCCTTTTTTCTCTGGTGTCAAGTGGCTCTAAATGAAGCGCATCACAGTGATTATTACATTTTAGAGGGCTTATTACAGACTATTTCCTGGTGTGGGACTAATAATCAAAGTCCCTTATAGCGGTCCGGTTTGGAGCAAAGAGCATAAATCTTTCTCAAGCGTGCAGCACATGGCAGCGCCTCTAAAGCACCTTCAATAGTACGAGACTCACACGTGTACAAATTTATACCTGCCTCAGGTAGATAATTTTCAAGCTCGTGAAGTAAAACACAAAGTACTGCAACTTAAATTTAAATCTTTCTTTTTCTCTTTGTGTGTTTTTCCCTTCCTCATAATTCTCCAACTGAATCCCTTTGATAAAAACTGGTAGGCAACCTCACAGAGCTGTTCTGCAGGTGAGAATATTTGAAGGCTGGCTGATTTTCTATAATGAGTCCGGAAACATAAATCACTCGGGCAGCAGCTCCCTAAAGCAGCAGAGAACTGAGAATCAAAGGCAAGGACATTCATCCATCATATTTTATATCATATTTTAAACCGAGCCTGATATCAGTTTCTACTTATTTCCTAGTAAGGGAAAGGCTACACATAAAAGAAGTGTGCAATATTTATAGGAGACATCTGTGATCCAAACCTCCTGTTTTTAATCCATAAATTTAATCATGAAATTGACTGAAAAATTTTATCCTTTGATATTTAACACATTACACTATACAGTACATTACATTACAGTATACAGTCTTAAAAAAAATCTCTATTACTCTATATTTATTAAATATGTATTTTTTATTAACTTAGGCAGAACTAAGCAGGAAAAATCAGTTAAATTAGTTAAATACTCATAAATAATGAAGTTTTAATATTCAGCAAGTAATATGATAGCAATAATTATATTTAGGCTCATTAACGAATAATTAATACGTAATATACTGTATTATTATTATATTATTATTATACGTAATATACTGTACCTTCATTGGTGCAGGTACAGTATATTACTGTCAGTTAATTATCTGCTAATCATATCAGACCTTCAAATGCCTTCTTATCCACCTATCAAAGAATTACTACGGCAAATTACAGTAACTACACCTACGAAGTCCTTATTTTATTATTCTTTCCCAAGTAATAGTAAGTAATTATCCTTTATGTTACTTACATCAAAATTATTTAATTCACATAAAAAATATATATATATAATAATTCTGCCCAAACTTACTAACTTGCAGCTGTTTTTAATAAATCAGTGAAAAATTGCATTTTAAACAGCTAAACACAACTACTACAACAACTGTTTTTTCCAAAGTCAACACAAAATGCTACTTTCAATGACTACTACAATATCAAAATTATTTAACCCCTTGATGAGAAACATCTTCAGTTACGTTAGTAGACAGTGCGTGACATCTTCAGTACCTTAGCTATTATGACCTGCTTCAAATGTGATGTATAGCCAGACACTAGCTTCTGGCAGTGTTTCTGAGGGATCTTAGCCCATTCCTCATGGGCAATGGCTTCTACAGTAGATCAGTAAGATTCTTGGGTTTGCATGCATTAAGTCTAAGTCATGCGACTGTGATGGCCACTCTAGAACCCTCTAGAACCAAGCCTTAGGGAACTTTGACCTATGCTTTTCTGCATATGCTTCATTCTTCTTCATTCTTTCTTCTTTAAAACATATCACTGATTCATAGACCCAAAAGGTTCAAGTTCTGTTTCATCTATATATAGTCTATAGAACAGAATCTCCAAACTTCTGTTTGTTTTTAGCATTCTAGCACGGTTTTTAGCATATTATAGTCAACGTTTTTGTGGGGGGCGGGGGGGGGGGGTTGTACCACAGGGTACGTCTCGGGGTGATCAGTATGTCAGTAACTTCAGTGCCTGCTGCCACCAAATCTTTCTGTAGGTCCCTTCTAGTCAATCGAGGGTTTTTCAACACTTTTCTCCTCTGGAATCTGGTAGCTTCCTCTTTCTGCCATGTTCAGGTAGTGTACCCACTGTTCCTTTAAACTTTGAGCTTGCAAAAAAGGCTTCCTGCACTGTAAATGTATTTTTTATTTTACAGTAAAAAAACGGCAGCTGTGGTTGCCAGAAGTTTATCGTAAAAAAATATGGTAGCAATGTTTTTGGTTGTATGGGATTGCACTCATTATACTGTATATTTTACAGATTTTAATTGGTTATTTTACGGTTTATTAACTGTCTAATTAACATGTTTATGTTGTTATAAAAACAGTTTATTCTCGTCAAATTCATTTTTACATTGGAAAACAAATTGGGTTTACATTGTAACAAATACGGATCATAACCATGTTTTTTTACAGCTCAGAACTGTCTAATTTAAAGATTTATGTTGTAATAATAATGGTTTATTTCCATCTTTTTTACAGCTCAGAACTCACTCACTCATCGTCTATACAGCTTTATCCTGCATATATGAGGTGGGTGGTGTATGTGGAGGAAACCCACCAAGCACGGGGAGAGCATGCACACAGAGACGGGAATCGAGCCTGGCCGGGAATCGAAACCGGACCCTGGTGGTGGAAGGCGACAGTGCTAACCACTACACTACCATGCTTGCTACACAATTGCTGTCGTTGTTGGTCTATTTTTTTATTATGAATAACCACAATGAATTCATTCAGTAATTCTGTGAAAGAATCCTTTTATCACACTAGCTGGGAGCTAAAAGAGATACATTGCTAAGCATTCGGATTTTACTGTTAAGAAACTATTAAGAGAACTTTTATAATAATTGATGAATACAAACCTAAATCAAATCATCAAAACCCATCAAAATGTATTCAAAATTTGGACATCAGCATGGCCACATGTATTTTGTAATAAAGACAGCAAAACAATATTTAAATTCTCAAAATCAAATATACAAATGTCAGGCTGGACAATCTTAAGCGTTTTGGGCAGACAATCTAAGCAGATAATTTTATAGAAGGACTTTTATTATAACTTTACACAAACAAATTGTTTTATCACACACATGTTAAAATTGTTTATGTCCTCTGTCCTGCATTGTGGTTTTGAAGTGCACACTTCAAAAATATGTTCATGTATTTTGTAATGGGTTTGGCACAAGGGGAGCAACAGCAAACACGGACATGTGGCGAGGTCTTACGGAAAAGGGGTAATTTTATTAGGGAAGGAAAGGGTTAAAGGAGGGAGGAAGGGAAAAAGGGAAGGAAAGGTGTGCACGTGCAGATCTGGTGGGCAGTGCCCTGCTGGCATGCGGGCACAGGCTGGTGAGCGGTGGCGGCGGGCAAAGTGACGCGTGCTAGCGGCTGTCCTTGCCACAGTGATCAAAGGGCCGAATACCATTCACAACTTTAAAGGTCTTGGTTAATTAGACGGCTATAAATCGTAGAAAAAACTTTTAAAATCCTTAAAATATACAGTATAATGAGTGCAATCCCGTACAACCAATAATGTTGCTACCGTATTTTTTACGGTAAATTTCTGGTAACCACAGCTGCCTGTTTTTTTTACCGTAAACTGTTTTAATATAACATAAACATGTAAATTAGATGGCTATAAACCGTAGAAAAAAATATTACAATCCGTAAAATATACAGTATAATGAGTGCAATCCTGTACAACAAATAACGTTGCTACCGTATTTTTTATGGTAAATTTCTGGCAAAATGTAATTTTTCTTACCGTAAAATTTACGGTTTATTTTTTACAAGGCATATATTTGTGATTCTGATTTTTATACTCTATTTACAAAGGTTTAGTGAAAAAAACATTTTTCATGGGGGTTGAATAATTATATGCAACTATATAGTATATGCTATTCAAAAGAAATGCTAAAAAAAAAAAAACGTCTTTCAAACTATAGCTTCACTATATTCAGCATTTTTCATGACACAATTAAATTCAAATTAGCTTTAATGACACAACTGACTTGCTATCCATATTAATGTATTGATGTACAGGAATCTCCTCCTGCCAGAACACCTTGTAGGCCCTTAGGGGAGTGTCAGGAGGTACATGTAAAGACAACTAAGAAATCCATCCAGGACTTGTTTCTCATTATCTTGCTTTCATCACATTACTTTACTGCATTACTTTATTTTAATTGTAGTGAAGAAAGAAAGGTAGTCTGTATTCTTCAAGAGTTCTTTGTATTAAAAAAAAAAGATGAAAATAGTATTCTTATATAGAAACTTCAAGGGTTTTACAGTTGGATAACTAAAGACCCCTAGATTAGATGTTTACAAAGTATTTGTAATAGCAAGCCAATTTTTAAAAATCTATTGCACCATGAATACTAATTTGTTTTTTGTTTTGAAATTCAATTTGTTTCTTTTAGCTTTTCTGACTTTATAGTATATTATGATTTGCTATGCTGTTTTATACTGTATGTGTCCGTATGGTATCCTATCTTATGTTATGTTGCATGTAATTTCATCTTATCTTTAATGTAATAGTATGTTATATTACATTATCTATGTCCTATATTACATCATGTAATCATTAAATACCTTTTCTTATTTCATCTTAACGGTATTTTATGTTATTTTTGTGTTATATTATGTCTTATTTTTCATTGTATCTTATGTATTCTATTCAATTCAATTCAGTTTTATTTGTATAGTGCTTTTAACAATTGACATTGTCTCAAAACAGCTTTACACAATCAAAAGAATTATTTAAGTTTGTATGGAATGTGAATGTGTATGAATCCAAAAGGTCAGATAGTCCCTGGTGAGCAAGCCCGAGGGCGACAGTGGCAAGGAAAAACTCCCTGAGATGGTAATAGGAAGAAACCTTGAGAGGAACCAGGCTCAACAGGGAACCCATCCTCATCTGGGTGAAACAGATAGCAGGAAATTATCTGCATTTATACAGTGTTAAGTGTTAGGTTCAGCTATAATAGTTGATGTTAATTGATGTTATAATAGTTGATGTAAAATGGAGTCCAGGTAGTTATTGGAGACTCAGATAGACTTGTAGAAAGTTCCAGTCCTGAACTATCGAAGTGTCAAGTCCTCAGAGAAACAGCTGCTAACACCAATCGAGGCCAGAACCATCTTCTAAGTAGAGAGAATCATCCCCAGACACCAGACGCATCCCAAAGAGACACACTGGGCATCCATGCGACGAGACCTCCAACCAGAAACGGGGCACCAGGATGGATCAGACAGGTCCGGATGGCAGAGGGAGTCTGGATCACTGGCAGCTCAGGAACCACATGTGTAGCTCGACAGAGAGAGAGAGAAAGAGTGAAAGGGGGAGACAGGGGGAGAGAGGAAAGAGAAAGAGGGGGAGGAAGAGAAGAAGAGGAGAGATGGCAGTTAGGTATGGTCACAGTCACATAATGTATAATGTGAATGTATATTTACTTTAGAGTGCAAGCAGGGACTCCGGCAGGACTAACTATGACAGCATAACTAAAAGGGAGAGCCAGAAGGAAACACAAACATGAGGGCTCCCTGAGATGTAAAGCAAACAATCACCTCACCGTCAACAAACCTGAGTGATCAAATGAGACTGAGGAAGACAGCATCTAAAACATACCAGTTCACCATAATACTCTACGTCCATGAGTCCCCCAGATCTGCTCCTTTACCTTATGGCAAATCTATTTATAAAAATGCTTGACTAAATAAATAGGTTTTTAGCCTAGACTTAAACACTGAGACTGTGTCTGAGTCCCGAACACTATTTGGAAGACTATTCCATAATTTTGGGGGTTTGAAAGAAAAAGCTCTGCCCCCAGCTGTAGTTTTCATAATACGCGGTACTGACAAGCAGCCTGCATCCTTTGATCGAAGTAGGCGTGGCGGATCGTAAGACACTAGCAGTTCGCTCAGATACTGCGGCGCGAGACCATTTAATGCTTTCTATGTCAAGAGTAGTATTTTAAAATCAATGCGAAATTTCACAGGGAGCCAATGCAGTGAAGATAGGATAGGGGTGATGTGCTCATATCTTCTGGTTCTTGTGAGTGTATAATGGTGTGTTATATGTTATGTGTTATATTATGTTCTGTTATACTCTTTGTAACTATGCTTTATGTTGTTATGTGCTGTTAAGCTGTTTTGTCTTATCTTATCTCATGCAGTAGTGTATATGTTGTTATCTTACAGTATTTTGAACTGAATGTGGAAATGTCAGCACTAAATCAAAACATCAAGTCAATTCCACAGGGGAAAAAAAAGTCATTCTTAGATTCTTCTATCTAACATTTGGAATCACTTCGTCATGCCCATGAGATGAACAATATAGAGTAGTTTCAGTTACCTTGAAATAAGTGTGAATTGAGGATCTCTTCAATGGTCTGATCCAACATCTGTGTGGACGAGGAGGAACCTGACACCTGCGCAGCTCTTCCTCAATTCAGATATGGTATGGATTCCATTAGTGCCAAATGTTTTCCTGAGTCTTTTCCTATAAAACATGTCTACTTTTCAATCACACAGTAAGTCGGTGATGAGACATCTCATCCCACATGAAATCAGGTCTTCCCTCAGCTGGGTATGAGCATATCAAAACACAGTGTCACCCCAAAGCTCCAATGCTTACGAGTAACATAGAAAATATTTTGCCAAACAGTTAATTTGTAAATAAATAAATAAATAAATATATATTACTTAGAAAAATAACAAAAAATTATTTGTGCCATACGACAACAAATTGTGGAAAGGCCTAATAGCACCAGTGTACAGACAAATGCATTGGTCAAGATAACCAAATGTTAGCAGTTCTAGGCTTTTCCTGTCTAACCATCAGCTCTTAGTTTTTTGTTTGTTTATTTGTTTTTTGACCACCTTTTTTGTCTATCAGCCACTAGAGGTGGCACATAAGCTTGTAGGCAAACCACCAAGTGCAAAGAAACTAAACCCGAGTCCCTGGAGGAGGGAAATCAGTCACTTGTACTATCTCCTTCATATCATGTGCCATTTGGCCCTTTTGGTAAAAATAAATAAATAAATAAATATAATCGAAAAATAAAGCAAAGTTCAAAAGCTATGCAAAAATCCACAAAGCGATATCGATTTTTGAATTCGTAGATCAAGTTATAAAATTCATTCCAGTGATTAATCAGACAGAAAAAGACCCTTGGAGATGTTTTGGAGCATCGGTCTAGCCCCGCAGGTGGACATCTGGACGTCTGGTCCTAACCCCTGCAGAAACCTGAGCAGATAAGAATTATAAACCAGTTTTGTGACACCACATTGTACAGGAAACAATCTCTGTTTACATGACAACATGGAGAATAGCACACCTCATGTTGGCAAAACACAGCATAAGTGTCACAGTAGCAACGGCTCGAAATGTGGCCTCTGTCAAGGTTAAAATACTCAAGGCCATTATCAATTCGGAATCGAATAAATGATTGTGAAATAAATTGTCCATCAAACTCTCTCTCTCTCTCTCTCTTTCAGGAGGTATGTCATCCTGTGAGTGCAGAGGGTAGGTGTGCCTCCCACACCCTCCCACAGCCCAAATGGTCAAGAGGTGTTATTTCACTCACAGTCCAGATGTTTACCAAACAACACCTCTGCTCATTTCGTAGCATTTTTCCGAATTTTACAAGAATTGCCTTATAGATGTTATTTCGAACACAATTGGAAATGTTTCCAAAACAATTATTCTTCCGTAGCATTTTTTTTTTAGGTTTTACAAGAATTTCTGTATGTCTTGTATCAATTACAATCAAACTGTTTACAAAGCAATGCATTATGTCTCATCATAGCAATTTAATTTTTTTTCAATTTTGGACAGAATAAGGGGGAAAAACAGCTTGGTGTGATCTGACTTCGCTTGTGAAGGGTGTATAATGAATATTTTCCTAAAGTAAAAAAAATAATTGGAAGGAAAACTGAAAACCTGTTCTCATGAAACTGGACGCTATATTTCGATGCTAGGCGTACATAGTGTTATCTTTTATGCTGGTAGATCAGACAGCATGATGGTGCAGCGGGTAGTGTGGCTGCGAACAGCTCCGGGGTCTTTGGTCCGATCCTGAGCTCGGGTTACTGTTTCTCAAATCGTCCATGTGGTGGTTCCTTCACGGGAAGGCAGATTAGCTACTATACAGCAAGGTGTGAATGAGTGGAGATGGTCTGAATTCACACCTAGTGATGGACTCAGACAAGGAGGAAGCAGTTAATGGAAAATGAATAAATGAATGAAACCTGGGAAAGCCTTTTGATTATTTGAACAACCTCTGGATCAAAGGGTAATCCCGAGTGCATTATGTTGCTTGTGATAATGACCGGGACCGAGAAGATATCAATCATCTGTGGTGGACGTACGGTATAAATGTTAATGCAGACAATCTATAAAAACCTACCAGCCATTTAAATTTGACGCAGGTTTCACCTTACTGATGCCATTAAGAGTTTACGGGCTTATTAGGCCAGCTATTCAATTCATGCCGCAACGTCAGTCAACAACAACCACCCCAGCCAAACCCAAACAGCTCCTCCTGTTCGCATTCCATCTTTCCCGCCTCCTCCGTGTGCCCGTGAGGGATTGCCCATGTTTGAGACACTTTCAACCTGACACACAATCCCTTTCACTTCACCTGATCTGTCATCGGGTCTTTGTTTAGCCTGCTCCCGTGAATAACACAAGTCCCCTCTCACAGCAGGGCAGACCCCATGAGAGAGGAGGGTCGAAGGAAATCAGAGGGCCACATCCAGGCCAGAAGTCAAATACTCTCCTGGGCTTGGCTTTTTAAGCCTAGTGTTGTCTAATGACTGGATAGAAAGCCTTTGCTACATCAACATGAGCACCACTTTGGGGAAAAACAGCGGTGTGTTTTGACACTGAGAAGACTCATGGGAGATACCCTGACATGGTTCAATTATCAAGTGCAATTATTCATTGCATTTATATATATATATATATATATATATATAATTAATATATATAGTTTGGGAATTGTAAATGTTTTCTTTGTGTTCGTGAATAGACTGTTTCAGTTTAATTGATGTTTTTTACAAAACTAAACAGAAGCTTGTTACGAGCCACTCCTATACCTTTCCCACCCTTCATTTCCCTGTGCCGTCATAGCGCTTGTCTACCGAAGAGCAGAGTCTAAATGGGCCGAAACAAAGACCTTAGAAAATGACCTCTGCAGGAAAATCTAATGTCTTTCCTCCTTGGATTTCCATAGAATTTCCATTCTTCTTTCAGAATAGCAAATGAGGCCCATGCATCACTGGGTACAGAAGATAGTTTAGTGATCTTGTAGATGGCGGGCTCCGATCTTAAAACGTGGAACCTTTCAGTTGAGACTTTCGAGCCATACACGAAACATGATGGACATGCGCGCACACATCTGGAGTCATTAAAAACGAGATCGAATCTAGCTTAAGATGAAATTCTGTTGCCAAGAAGAGCTTTGTAGATTTATGTTCCTAAAGGATTTACAAACATTTGCATGAACTTGGGCCAATTTGCTTATCTACTTGCCTGTCTTGGAATTGTTGCGAGAAAAAAAAAGAGACGCTGGAAGAAGCAGAAAGCCCGAGTCAGGGCCAAAGGCAGACAGTGTTGTTTTTATCCATGTAAATGCCGCCTTTGAATAAATAACAAAAAGAGCTTGGCTTCAGTGGAAGCATCTGAAAATGGTGTTTAGTTTCAGGTTTCACTCCAAGCTTTCATCTTACCGACAGGCCCTTGTTGCTCTGGCTGATTACTTTATAAACCCGTCAGCGGTGTGTGGGAAGATGTGGCTCTTTTAACAAGACGTGTTGTTGTTTGTTCTGGTAGCACGCTTGCAATGTGTTCAGCTGTCGTGTGTTGTTGGAGGAACAGTTGCTGCTTCAAAGAATCACATCGTGCTAAGCGTGCTAATTGCCAAAGGAGAAGTGTGAGAGAAAAACACCACCGCAGAGTCGTTAATGATATAACCGACCAGACGAGCTTCTACTGTGGAAACACGCTGAGGATAGTGGTAGTGGTGTTTGGCTAAGTGCATATGTGTGTGTTTACGTTGGTGTGTGATGGAAGAGAGAGCGAGACCGAGGCCAAGCCCTGATTTGACTGAGCCCGCATTGGTTTCGTTGACTGTCAGCTCAGCAAACATGGTAATTAAGAGCTGCTACCTTGTCAAAAGCTCCCATGCTACACATTTCTTATTATATTACAAGTTGCCTCGCAGGAATTTAAGGCCATGCTCTGCCTTAGTACCAAGGTTGCTGATATTGAATAGGAAAACGGCCAAGAAAGTAAGGGTAATTAATCGAGATCCTACCCCGCTGGTCACGCATTGGTGAGAATCTATGCAAAATACATGGCGCGCCATTTATTCCACATGTCAAAATAGCCCCTTTGATTGTGTGACTTCGGTGTGTCAGATGGTTTGCATACACTTCAACTTAATAGGTGCTTAATATGGAGCGTATTGTAGCATGGCCCGAGCTAGTGTGCTGAGTTACTGAAGCGACAAAGTCAACAGATTGAAAGATGGGGAAGATTTCTGCACCTGCACAGACAAGGGCTGTGAAAAGGAAAGAGGGTGGGAATCGGGATACCATAAACCGTGAGCTAGACTACACACCAGTCAAACTTACAGAAACATTCCAGGGAATTATCATCGCGCAGTTATTAGTGCAATCATTCTGCAGTCGCTTTCCTTTTATTATAACATTGTGCATTGAATTCGGAATCATTTAATTTACTTATAAAGTGCACGAAAAAAGTTAAATAAATAAATCTGCATGGGTAAGATGATGTCTCTTTTTCCTAGCTTCACCCTGATGGAAATGACATCGTCCTGATCTTACGATCCTGCCTTCCATACAACATAGTGAAAGTGAGAACTGGCTGCATCAGCAATGCAACATAAATTATCAGATAGCAACCAGCAGAAACCCTAATCTTTCTCACAAGCACCAAAAACAAGAGCGCGACATGGATACAAACTCCTCCATGTGACAGCTTGAAGCTATTACCTCAGAAACCATCCGTATTCCACAGTCCCTCAGTCTGTTAAATAAATCGATCGCTCCAGATAAGATAACCAGCGTCCGATAAAGGCGACGGCGTCCGGGTTGGCCGTTGTGTTTAAAAGGGAAGGCAGGATTAGATTGATGGGAAACGCTGGTAACAGGAGCTGAACGGTTGTGTTTGCGATGTTAGTGAGTGCACTTTGCTAACGTGCTAAATTCGACACTTTGGGAATGAAGCTCATCTGTCTTGATGGCATCAGCAGATCATTATCAGCAGCGGTTAAGATCTCTAAACACTTCACTTCTACTAGCTCATGTATCTTTGCTAGGCTGGAACTATTTAAACCACAAATAAACCAATATATCTTTTCCATCTTGCAATTTTTGGTGGCTGCACAATTTTTAAACCTGTTTTCCACATATTTTGGATCCAGGCTATTCTTGGGAATTGTTTACAGTAAATATGAGAAAAAATGTGGAGAAAAAAAAACAAATATTACCCAGAATTGTCTTACTTGGGGTGTTCAAAACAGGGTTTCTGTGAGAATCATTTAGAGTGCTAATTATTACTTATTTATTTCAAATTCTGATAAACTGTGTGTGTGTGTGTGTGTGTGTGTGTGTTTGTGTGTTAATATCCTGCCCATTTTATATACTTATATCTTTTCTTTTACATTTTTCTCAGCACATGACAGAAATTATTCTTATTTAAAAATTGTGCATAATACAGTAAATTTAAAAACTATATAAAATATTACATTTATACATAGACAACATTTACAAATAACATAAAACCAGTAACCTCAGGTCCAGGATGAGTACATTATTTTTCTCTTGAATCAGCAATCTCCACTATATCTATATCTTCACTAACCTGTTTGGACACGTGTCTTCCGGCTAACTGAAAGCTTAAAGTTTTTTTTTTTAAGAGAAAAACTTCAGAACTGTAAACCCTACACAATTCATGGCCATCTCAAGTTTCTGCTAAAAGACGGGATTATGGCATCTATGATACATAGTCACGTCTAGGGCAGGTGTTCTCTATCAGCAGCCTAATTATTGTAAATAATTGCAGTCTCGAACACAAACACACACATTAGATGGATACACAGATGTCAGTGTGGATAATGGTATAATCCGTATGATTTCTTTAAAAGGTCACTCTAAAAAGATTTCATGCTTAAGGGAATATTTGATAAGATATGAAAAAAATATCTTAAAAGTTCGTAGCATAGAAGAGAGAAGTTATAATGTTAAAAAAAAAATTTTTAGGAAAAACTAAATATAATATAATCATAAAAAGTGAGTAATAATGTACATGAGAGCTGTGAATAAGTGATTTCTTTAATGTATGATTTTTTATGAATAAAATTTACTCTTTATTTTAATTGGTTAAATATAATATTTAAAATATGAAATAATAATAATAATAATAATAATAATAAATCTGTGTTATTTGTATTAAGAGTGTATATATATATATATTATAAACTATATACTTGAATTCTTATTATGACATAATAGAATAAAATTATGAGAACATATACTTTGAGTTTTTAATTCAAGTTTATTGTCATGTTTAAAGTAAAAATGCATTTAAATACTCTACAACACTGCATTTACAACATGCTTGTGTCACATTCTATAATATTTACATGACTATTTACACACGTATTTGATGGACTGATTTTCCAGGAATAAATGAGTGCTATATTCACCCAGGCTTTTACTCTCACATAGAAACACAACCAGCAAAATTATCAATACGAATAAATACACAGTAAATAGAAATCTTAGTCCATAAGTACATTAGTGATTGACTGTTGTTAATGATATTCTTACTGAGATGATCGATTTATGGGTAGCGAGGGCCTTTTTAAAATGGCTTCCACAGAAAATGACAAAGGCTCGCTCGATGAAACCTTCGTGCCTGACGGCTTGACGATCGTGTCTTTTACCGCTCTGTCCGAGCTTTTCAAGCCAGCTGAGTCTTTAACTGCACCATCCCTGTACCTTTTAGCAGCCCCGTCCAACAGATCTTTACAATAGGGGCCTCTCATATCAGCGCCCTTCTCATTCAGAGTCTGCTGGATCAGAGAGTGAAATGAGTTGAGCTTCATAGACAGCGTGTGCTTGCTGCTATCTTTGCTAATCTTGTTCAACAAATGCTCATGAGCTCCTGGAGTGAGTGACCCACTGGCGAACGCCGCTCCAAAAGCCTTCTTTGGGGGTGAAAATGCTGAACGCTCCCTAATGTTCTGTCCTGTGTGGGCATCTCCAGCTGGTAGTTCACTTGTTTCAGGGGCCACACGGGAACCCTCGAGTCTAGAAGCTGCAGGCTCATGCTCGGCAGAGTTGCTCTCAGTTGATGGCATCATTTTGGGGTCCCAGACAGCACCAGGTTTGAGATTCTGCACCGCAGTTGCATTGAGGAGGCACTGCTGATAGAGGAGCGCATCGCCTAGGTTGTTGCCACCCCTCGGCCACATGACAAAGCGGGACGATAGCGGGTACTGGCGGTATGTGGTAGCCACGCTCACGTTGGAGGAAATCAGCTCGACGTTGGCTGCCCCACCAGCTGCTCGGTAACTCAGGGGCAGGTCCAGACAACTAGGCAGAAAGCCGCACAGCTCCTTGGGCGATGCGTCAGCTGCTACAGTGGGAGCAGAAGATGAGGAAAAGGCTGTTTTGTAAGAGTTGTACTCGGCCGCGTGCACCACGCTGCCTGGTAGAAACAAAGAGCTGGCAGCAGACTGGTTGGACTCGAGGAGTTCTCTCTCCTTGTATTCCCGTTCCAGCATGATGCTTTCCAGCTCCTTGTCAGCAAAAGCACGTCTTTTTCTCATGCGATCACTCAGAGGTGGTGGCAGAGCTGGATTCATACCCAGGAAAGGGTCAGACTGGACAGGGCGGTAACCTGAGATAGAAGAAAGTTTACAATTATTTATTGAGTATATTAAGAAGGACACAGACACCTTAATTATTATGTTATTGACAACAAATGAGTAAAAAAAAATTTTATATAATATAATAGTAATATAAATTATTCATTTTAATTATTATAAAAATATTTTTCTCAGTTTAATAAATGAGTTGCATATATCTTAATTTGACAAACATGTACTAGTCTCGTATTAATTTCTTCTACAAAAAAGAAAGAACTATTAAAAGAAAAGAAAAAAAACACTGAACAGTGCTGCCGTGGAGTATATATTTCATGCATCATGAAACGTTTTTACTGATCAAAAGACGCTTACTGCATTAAAATGTCCCTTTAGCAACCAAGTGAATTAAAGAGAAAAGATCAGAAATCCAAGAAAAGCTGAGGAAGAGACAAAAGGATTATATTAGCTTGCCAAGAGGCAGAAAAGAGGAATCAAAGTTTTAAGGAGAAAAAAAGGACAGCTTATAGAAAGGGTTATTCCAAAGAACGAAATATTTTTTCAACATTTCACTTACCTTCTAAGATACTTTTAGCCAGCATGGTTGAAGGGCGCATGTGCCTTTGATAGATAGTTCGTCTCTCAGCTGGTATTGGTTTCCCTGTTATTCCTTTCTTATCCTAAAATGACAAAATGACACAGTGAGCACAAGAATACAATTTTTAAATATATATATATTTTTTTATTATTATTCCTAATAGTGAGTTCAGATCATCAGACTTTTTTAAGGAATTATAATTTTTATGTATTTTATTATTATTATTATAGCTTTGAAACACTAATATTGACTGAGTTGTTAAAAGTTATATTAATATTATTATTATTATTATTATTATTAATAATAATAATAATAATAATAATAATAATAATAATAATACATGTTATTATTTATGTTTATTACACTATTAAATACTGACAGGTGGTTTCTATTATAAATCCTGTCCAATTTAAATTTTGTAGAACACCTAAAGTTCTGACCACAGCTAAATCATTGTAATATGGGGATTCAGTCGTGCATAGTAGTTTAGTGCGGGTAAACCACATGAAAAGCAGCTCTTACCTCTGTGGCTTGCTGCCTCCTGAGGGCCACCTGAGCGGCCATGACCCGCTGGCGCTCCACCACTAGCAGGCAGTTGGCGCACTGGCAGTCCCTCCACCTGCAGAAACGCTTGTGGCCTTTGAGGCACGACACCACGCCGTGGTTCCTGCAGCGGGCACATTTCGGAGTGCGGCTCAGCTTTTTCTGATCCCCTCCTCCGGGGTTGTTCGCGTGGCTCGCCTTGTCTTCCTCCTCGTCTCTGCAGCCCGACTCGTCTTCGGCTGCCGCGTCCGTCTCCAGGCTCTCCACGTCGATCTCAAATTCAGGACTGGAGAGCTCCGTCATGTTCGCAGAGTCCAGTGCGAACGCGTCTTCGGTCACTTTGCTGATTTATTTATTTTTCCTAAAACAAAAAGAAAAAAAGTGTCATCTGGGTTCATTTTGCTCATTTCATTTTCCAAATAAATGTACAAATAATTACTAGGCTATATTTACCCTGTAATAATAATAGTAATAATCATAATCATAAATTAGCTTGGGCCTTTCATTCATTTCTTACAGAGATTTAGACTAAGCATGCCAAAACACTTTATCCAAACTACTCACCAAGTCCAAAGCGCGCACCAGTGGTAACCAAGAAGAAGCACAGCTGTCCACAAAAAAACCTGAGTCTTCTTATATCCTCTCAGTTTGTACTGTTTAGGTTTAAATGCCTGTAGTGGCTTTGCTGTTTTTGCTCGCTCCACATACAAATCCTGGATTGAGTGAGTGAGTGAGTGAGTGCGCGTTATTTACTGGCTCCGCTGTCACACAGCGCGTCCTGATCCACGCCTCCTCCCCCTTCTAACAGCCGCCGCGCGCGTGTTCTGATTGGCTCTCTGTCAGGCGCGCGCTCCAATTGGCTGTCTCCGGACGTCTTCCTCAATCCGCGTCTTATTGGGATGAAGTTACAAATACAACAATTCCAGGAAACTATTATCAGCTTGTAGTAACACAAAGAGACAACACCGGTGGTAAAGCAGGATAAACCAAAACGCAGTGCATGTTAAGCTCACGTGCAGTGTTGCTGTTTGATTCTGCACACATAATAAACGACATGTTTCTCCTAAAACGTTATTTTGGACAGAGTAAAGCAGTGACGTGTTTTTATTAAGGTCGGCCTGTGGAAAGAAATTGCCCTGGCGTCTAGTTTGTCACGCAAATCAATGTCGAAATTTGCAAGCTGTATATTGTCTTTATATAAAAGGTGTCATTTCGTTAGAATGGGTTCGTTATAGTCAATGTAACCACTATTAAAATTATTCAAATAACCAGGCTTTTCGAGAATGCAAAAAAAATGGTGATTGATTTTCATCGACATTCAAACCTTCCTCACAGTCCAGCTCGTGTTTTCTTTTATGTTGTTTAGTAGTTAAATTGCTCCGCAAGTTATTATTTGCCTATAGTATAGCCTACATTGCTTTTATCGGTGCCAAAGGTTAAGCAGAGAACAGAATTGGCTTACTTCTGAGTTATTATCTTACGAGAGGTTTGCATAGCTTACAAAGAAATTTGCATGGACGAAATCAGAAATTACATCTGCGAAATGCACTTCAGTGGTCAATAATTTCACAATCTAGTGCAAAGCGTATTTTCCCTGTTATTTAATAATGCGCCGATTAATCACACCGCTATTGACACTTCCCACCATTCTAACTGATGAATTTATAAAGGATTGGGAGAGACTGACTGGTTGTTGAAATAAATGAGATGAGTAAAAGCATCAGGAAAGGGAAACTACTCACCTCGGGCTTTGTCCTAATGTGTGAACTGTCGCATAACAAAGTAAAATAACATTACACCTAATAACTACAGTAGCACCTTTAGATGATCATTAGGGAAAGCTCAATGAGTGCTAAGACCATGCATGCACTGCAGACATCAATAGATAAATAGAACAAAATTATTGAAAAACACATTAGACAGATAGATAGATAGATAGATAGATAGATAGATAGATAGATAGATAGATAGATAGATAGATAGATAGATATAAATATCTAAAATTAACACACATCGATTAAAATAAATGTAACCCTGAAGTGTGATAAATTTTCTTGTCAGAAAAAAAAACTTGTCAGCATGATTAAATGTGGGTGATATATGCACAAGTTCGGTCCATCGTTCGTTAAAGTGATCAGGGCATGTAAGTGCCCGTGAAATTATCCAGATAAATTACTGCGCATGCGTGCAAGCGCACGCCCTCGATGCAAATAAAATAAGCAACATGTTTATTGCAACCAAGTGAAATGTTAAATGATTGCAATGGTTATAGCTCAACGAATTAGTCTGAATTATTTGCACATCTTACTAGGTTATGTACAGGGAAAACCATCCTTGAATATTTGCAATCATATCTTCAAAATGATGCAATTTGTACAATTTATTATAAGTGTTACGTACTTTTCATTCAACCAGTATAATTAGATATACCATATCAGAGGCTGAATGTAATTAGGCTAAAGATGACACACACACACACACACACACACACACACACACACACACACATATATATATATATATATATATATATATATATATATATATATATATATATATATATATATATATATTATAATATATAAAACATTTAACATTTAAAATTAAATCAATGTGTGTCAGTATGATGTGTATTTTGTAAATTGAGCACAGCAGTATGCAGTGTGTTTTACACTCATGTGGTGTTTCAGGAGTGCAGGTGCAGTCTGTCGCTCCCTCCATCATCTGAATCCACAGCCAATCAGCTGATTCATTGCAACATTAATTTTCTCCACATAAAGAAGAAAGCTTTGATTTTGAGCGTCTTGAGCTTGTCCTGTCTCTAACACGGATCTGGGTGCCAAACTGAAAGGCACTTAATCATTAAAGATCATAAAAAATGACATCATACAAATTACATCATCAAATAGAGAACAAAAACATTAGCAAGATATAATCAGGGATTTACAAATACAAAGTGCCAAATCATTACATTATTTATTTCCTTTTTTATTTGGGTTGAACTTGGACGTAGCACTAATGTAATTATACCAGCCGTTAGTGCAAGAAGGCGGAAAGATACGCCGTGCATTATACTGTACTAAATATCAAAATAACACACTACTGGACTACTGTAATGAGCTTTTTGTGTGTGTTAGCTTTTGATGGAGACACAGAGTGTCACACACTGCGCGCAACCCGATCAGTGTAATGGAGATGTGTGTGTGTGTGTATGTGCGCGTGGCCTGTAAGCACCTTAAGCAACCCCCTGATGGATCTGGAGCACGTGCTTTGTGTTGAATTCTCTCCCTCCCATAATTTATCGGTCCAGATGTGATGTATGCGAGCTCACCGAAATGTGTTGACTTAGAGGCGCGTATTCAAATGGGCTGCACGAAAAGCTTTCTGTCGGTTAAGTCAACACGCGTGTTTAATGTAGTGCAACACCTGCACACTCACACACTCGCATTTAGCCACACAGCAGGATTAAATCCAACACTGTTTATGTAAGTCCAACTGGAAACAAATGACGCACGGGGCTGCAAAATTCGGGTTAGAAAAAAAATCAGTTTTCCAATAATAAAAAAAGAGACAGCCACAAAAATATTAATTAATATACTGTACATTCTCTATACATACACTCTCAGTACTAGACTGTAACATTCACTAATGCGATGTACTTTAATGTTATTTCATAATAATACTTTCAATTTAAATGTAATACTTTGGAGTTTAAAAGTAGGCCACATTTTATATTAGTTGTAGCACTAGTGATAGTAATAGTGATAATATTGCATTTTGTAGTAAGTACTTTTTTGCAATTATGCTGCCATTTTGTATATGTTTCAACTATGTCCATAGTTTACAGCGTTCGATAAGGTAAATAATACTATTATATTTAAGCTACCATTTCTAGATACAGTGTAAGGTATTTCTAGGTTTCTCTTATACGTAATTGGCTAATAAGTGTATAATAAATGCATAAATGTATTCGGCAATTAACTACATGGCGGTGGTGTGTGTGCTTGTGAGATACACACACACTCACATATACTATACATATACATATATATATATATATATATATATATATATACACAGTATATACATATTTTATTTTTTTATGTATTATATAAAAAATAATAAATAAACGTTCATACATGTGAACGCTGCGTTTATGCATAAACGCAACGTTCACATGTATGAACCCTTATTTATTAATTTTTATATAATAATAATAATAATAATAATACATAAAATCAGGTTTATAGGGAAAATAAAAGGTGGGCATATTAATTATAGTGCACCCATATTAATGACCACAAGATGGTGCTAACGGTTCATTGTGCAGGGCCAGACTTTTTACACTTCTATGTATGGCCTGTTTCTCCATGTTCTCAATCCTAGTGAATAAAAGATATCGATCACTAATCTTTCCAATGATCTCTAGTAACTATGTCCGTAAATGTATATTAAATGTAATAGTGTTTGTAATAAATACAAATGTATAATAATAAAAAAAAAAAATATATATATATATATATATATATATATATATATATATATATAGCCGCCTACTTCAAAAATGTGATTTCTTCATGACATATTTCTCTAAAAATTATTACAGACTATTTTTACGTTATCCCTATTAATTAATTAACTACCACATGATTTACTTTGCAGCTGTTTGGTACTTTTATTAACTAGATTATTGCTTGACGTATTATGTTAAACGCTTTGTGTAATTATCCAAAGTTTACCACTAGATGTCGCTATCACCTCAGTTTTCAACTGTGGAAACAAATCGTATTTTTTGTTTTTCTCCTGAACACTGGGTTACTGAGGTGAATATATGTTTGAATACACGTATATGTTGTATTTTCGTTTGATATTAACCGAGTTCCAAAGAAAATCAAACCAATACAGAGATTATAATCAAAGATATTATGTGATACCTCAAACATCCATGGGTTCACATTCTGCTACACCGATTTCACAATAATAATAAAAAAAAAAATAATAATAATAATAATTAACGTCACTCTGTTCAATGACAAGCACACAGTGCACTGTGGTGCAGTTATGGCTTTCAATAGGCATACATTGTGACTAGACGAAGAGGCTTAATTAAATAATATTCACACACACCAAAAATGTTATCACACTCTGCTTTTATTATTTTAGATATATTACTTTGTACAGTTCAGAGTTTACATCCTCGCCAATTTAGACTGTTGTACTATTTCAGCTGTCAGCTCAGCACATGAATGTCTTCTCAGTGTTCAAATACATTTATTGAATGATGTACTTGATGAATTGAAAATGTGTTCTTTACAGTCCCGATACAATAAAATTAAACCAATTCTTGTTTTGGACTCTGTTATATTTCACAGCTAACAAGTATTTCCAGGAATACAGAAATCTGCTGAAATTATTCAATGTTTTTTTTAATATATATATTCAAGTACAATATTAAATAACAATGATTTCTGAATTAATGTGAATTTCCTATGAACATATACATCCTGTCTATATTTAGTTCATGTGTATAAATGACAATATGAATTCATACTCAGTACAGGGCATATCCATTTACATGCTGTATTTTGTCCTATTTCTACACTGCATTACTATTCACAGTACAATTCATGCAAGGTGGAATTTGTGGTTACTATTCACAAACTAATGTTCAGTCATTTATTCTTTCAGCAGATTTGGTAGATGCCCATGTGTTTCACTATGAGAGCAACACAATATGTCAAATAATGTACAATATGGGCACTGTTTGCTAGGTCTCTTTTGTAATTCTCAGTCAATTTGTAACATGTTTTTTGGTGTGTTTGCATCTTTTGTAGGTTATGAAGATGTATTGAGGATCCTCGAGTCTGAGGAGTCAGATCGCTCATCGTACTCCTCGTCGGTGGCGGCATATACAGTGTGTTTGGCCGCATCCTCCTGAATGCTCATGCGCTGCTCTTCTTGAGCTGACCTAGAGGGCAGGAGAGGTGATCCACGGAATGATGGCCCTGAGAAAGGCGAGATGTATTGCGAGCGGAATTGGTACTGTTGCTGCAAGCTCATGGTATTCCACAAAGTCATGTCATTGGACATAAAAGGCCCAGCTTGACCACGGCTCAGCGAGTTGCGCAGCATCAATGGGTAACGGTGTGCCTGAGAAAAGCTAGGCTGCAGAGGAACGCCCAAGGGAGTCGTCATCACCCCACCAGGAGATTCTGGAGTAAAGCGAAGTGAATCTGGCACACGAAAGGCTGAACCCACTGACCACTTGGAGGAAGAGACAGGGTAAGAGCTTAAGGGCTCGAAAAGGTGGCCATTGGAGGGCAAGATTAAAGTCTCTGAGTTTTCAGACGAGGGTTTATCCATTTTTGCATTTGAAGAGCGACTGGAGAGAAGTATCTCAATGGCGCCCACCAGGTCACCTCCACAACCCCTCAGGATCAGTTCGAGCACAGTTGGCTTGTGAGAAGGAAAGATCTTCTTCAGTACCTCCAGAGGAGGACGGTTGGCTCGCAGGTTGAATGGCAGAGACACAGAGCCTGTGAGACCTTCGATTAGCAGGTTGGGCTCAGTGGGAGACTTGGGGCTGTCAGGCTTTGGTTCTGGGTCAGCGCAGGGTTTGGGTGAGATATAACGAGGCTCATCAGAATTAGATGGTGGGTCTGGAGTTTCAGGAGTGAAGCAGGAGTTGGCTTTGGGTTCTTCAGGTGAGCTGGCAGCGTCCTGCTCTCGATCGCTGGTGCTGCCGCTGTTCTCTCCTCCAGATTGCTCACCTGAGAGATCGTCATTTAAGTCTAAAAACAGACAGAAATGCATGCATGAATCTATATGCATAACGAAAAGATAACGTGCCCTTATAACAGGGAGCAAAGCAATACAGAGGGCAATCTAACATTTTATCAGTTTAGAATGAAAAATGAAATGTGGTTAGAGATGGGTATTTTAATATTTTTTAAAACTAATTTTAGAGCTAATTTTAGAGCTAACTTATTTAAATAATATCATTATCGGCCACAAAAAAATCTCTGATGACGTAAAACATGTAAATGTAAAAAAAAAAAAAACACAAACATTTTACTTCTTCAGAGAACTTTAAATATTTTTATCAGCCAATAAGCAACATAAAATACCCATGATTTACCTGACTTTAGGTCTGATTTATGTTACTTACAGCTAAAAGTAATTGAACATCCTTAACATATAACAGCACATACCGAGAGAGTAAATACAAGCGGAAAATTAAGTTTTACTGTGCATTAGACTCAGAGGGTGTACTGCTGCCCCTGCACACTGAGAGAGCAACATTCAGTGACGGGTTAAACTGTCAGCACTTGGCTGATTTATTTTCCCTCACTTTATTTTCTCCTTTAGCTGTTCACACAAAAGTGCTGACTGGCTGCCACGTGGAGATTTGTCGTCAATTCTCCTTCTCCCTCTTTTAGCAAAGCTGCCCGTTATTTGGTAACATTTCACCCGGGGTTTGACCTCCTCGGAAAATTATTGCTATTGCTTTCGATTCATCCTGTCCCGCCTTGATTACAGTAATCTTTAGAGCGAACAAAGATCATCTGCTCTGAGAGAAGCGTGATGGAAAGTCGATGTCTATTTTCTTCAGTCACTTTTCTTCCTCTGCGCTTTTTTTTGTCAGAACATCAACCACGGGAACACGATTTAACTTAAAACTGCAACCCAGATTAATTAACATTTAATTGCATTATGTCAGTTCACTCTTTTTTTCCTGAGATTTATCACAGAAACGGAAAAACAATTAAAGAGTTTCTGGCAAATAACAGAGTGATTACGTAGCATCAGATGAACAGTTGGGTTACAGCAGAACCCACCTAATTTCTTCATTTCAAGATGTATCTCGTAGTGAGTGACGAACTTGCTTGATGCTGCAGACACTAAACAATATGTTCAAATAATAATAATAATTATATATATATATATATATATATATATATATATATATATATATATATATATATATATATATAATTTATCGTTATTATTATAGTTTCAGTTTTATGTTTGCTGATTATTTTAACATTAAAATAAACATTAAAGTTAGAATTTAATTATATGTTGTAGATGTACTAAGTGCATTTTGCTAAAATATTATAGATTTCTTTAACAAAAATACCGTTAAAAGTCGTCGAAAAGAGACGACTTGCAGCTTATTAAGTAGTCTTATCTATATTCTTTTTTTTCCTTTTTTATCCGGAAACGGTTCCAATCTAACATCAGACAGTACAATTATTCTGAATTATTTCAATGCATGCTTTCTAGTTGTTTATGCAATGTTTTTAAACAATTGCATGCAAGCTGCAAGGAAAATAAATATCAAACAGTTTTGATTTGCAGTCGATATCCATCTCATCTAATGCCAAGTGTAACGAAACTTTTCAGTTCTTCGGTTAAGCAAGCTGATAGTGGAGTGTAATTGCAGCATATATGTTTTACCTGTTGGTGACTGCGTGGGCATGACTGGCTCTGCGCTCCAGCGTAACTCTCCGCTGCCCATGGCTCTGTGCGGCGGCGGCTCGGCAATTAAACTCTCCAGACTTTCGTTGGCCTGCTGCCGCCGGAGCGCAACCTGCGCCGCCATTACGCGCTGGCGCTCGATGATCAGGATGCACTTGTCACACGTGCAGTCCTTGAAGCGGCAGTACCGCTTGTGGCCTTTGAGCCAGGACAGCACGCCGTGGTTGCGGCACCGTGCGCATTTGGGTGTCCTCTGGAGCGGCGCGCGCGCCTGCGCCACCGGGCCGCCCACGTACAGGTACGGCGAGCCGTAGCCGTTCATGTCGCGCAACTCGAGACGGACGCTCGGCTCCACAAGAGCATCAGATAAAAGCGACGAGAGGCGAGAGTGAATGTCAGTTGTCAGGAGATGCCAAGCTCAGGACCCCCTCCCCTTTTTCCCCCCCGCTTGCTACACTCGTGATAAAGAGGCGTTGACTCAAAGACCAGGATCCACCTTTTCGGCCTGCAATAAAGGCGCGCGTCAGGGCAATCAGACACGCGCTGACAAAAGCGAGCAACTTCACGCGCGCGCTCTTGTATCACACGTCATATAGTGTTCAAATCCGCAGAGGGAGGTCTCATCAAACAGCTTTCATAAATTAACAAAAGCTTTGGGTTTATATCATAGATCGGGTTATAACAGCATTTTAAAAGAAATCGAGTTGTTGTTTTGTTTTTTCATTTCAAGTAAAATGCAATCAGTCATAAAGCACATGCACATTTTTGCGTTCTGTGTGTGTGTGTGTGTGTGTGTTTAATGCACTGATTACGCGCCTAAACTGCAGGACAGTGTGAATTTTTAGGGTTAGGCAACCGGCAATCTGATCCTAAGCAATTAGTTCAGCAAACATGCTCGAAGGTGTTAACAGTGCAGTCATTTCAGAAATCATCCAAGAATGTCCAGAAAGCCTGCAGTGCTGAGAGCTTTGCATGAAGCCGCTCGGTAGGACTACTTTGTTTAACCACATGCTGCGCATCCGAATTAAACAGTGAAGAAATAATACGCTGGTTTGCATTTGAATGCGTGCTTAACGTATTCCCATGAGGAATTTTACCCGGGCCGACAATAATGAGCGCTATTCCGGTTAATTGAGCGACTGCATTCGGTATATAAGGTTTTTAGTGACGGGGGGGGAATGTAATCATAATATAGACTTGCATGGGAAATTGATAAATTAGGATGCACAGGCATACCAGTCAGAGTAAAGCTGCTATTTTGGAATAAAGCGAAATGTTCAGTGTGCTTTAGGGATATCCTCACGTTGGTGCTTTATGTGTCAGTGACGTGCGTTTCATTTTCTCATGCTATAGCGCAACCCACGGCAGAGTGCAAGATGTTGAGATGTGTCTTACAGCGTTAAGAGACTATTGAAACTGAACACCGTACAGCCCGAGTCCCGTTTCTGCGCCTAAAAGGGTTTAGTCAAGCACATAATGGGATCGCAGCAGAACAACTTTGAGAACAGGGGCCGCTCTCAAACTTCCCCACATGAACTCCGTTTCCAGGGCTATTAAGCTTTTAATTGGAAAACAGCGGAGGAAAATTCAAGGTGACGATAATACGGCGTGTGAATGTGAAGGGGAGGTTCGGGCCGAGCACATCGAGCAGCGGTGTGTGATCAAATTATTTACGTTTTTATGTATAGACCTATTGCGCATAAAACGCATTGTGTTTGTTGTCCACAAAATGATGCACACAAGAATAGTGACGGCTAAAGTCACAAATAGATTACTGATGATGCACGCAAAGACAAGTATAATACATTAATACTGAATGTAATATTTTGAGAGTATCAAATAAGAAAATATTAAACAGTATTATTTTTTATAACATTCAAACGGTAATATACGAACATTTAGACAAGAAGCTTGGCTTATGTATTTTAGCACATGTGTATAATGTACATTATGTCTACTAAGTATTTAATATTTTGGGGACATTATTAAAACAAAAGAAAGAAATGTATATAACCAAATAAACAAGCAAGCAAGCAAATTAATACTGAACACTGAAATAGCGTCAAAGAAGCACGAGGATAATTTGGTTAAGAGAGAGCTTGAACAAAAACTCAGCAGAACATTTGATACATTTCTATAAAATAAACTACACATTTATATCTATATTCTTTACAGTGGTATTATATTTAATTATCATTTCCAATGACATCCAAGCGAGATAATGATATTATATTTGATTTAATAACCCGAAATAACAGTTAAGTCGGTATTACGTTATTTATGCAAACAAGGTGCCATTAGTTAAAGCTATGAGTAACGGAGAAGTGCATTTATCAATCCCTGCTAGCAAATGTAAAAATAATCAAAGACATAATCAACTTACTTTAAAAAAGCCGTTCAGTGCAAATGATTTCCGTTTATGGGCAGTATTTCCAAATCTTTAACAATAATACTCTCAACTTTTCTCGTAAAAAGAATATAAAAATACAACAACAATTATGTAGACTAATCACAAACAGATTATTAAAATACACATGATTAAAATTAGTAAGGCTCCTTTTTTGACCAAACATTACATTTCTGCTAAAGTCATTTTCAGCTCGTTTAGTGGAAAATTAATCCATTAGAATATTTAGTGAATATAAAAAATTTAAAACTTGTTACTATGATAAAAACAAAATGTATGATTTTATTAATAAATAAATTATTATAATAAATACATAAATCACTCTACATATTTCATTTGAATTGATAGACAGGGAAACAGCAATCTATTTAAAGCTAAAAAGCAAACATTTTAAGGTTAATATTCATGCTAGAAGATGGCAAGTTAATATAGAACATGAGCTTTCATCAAAGTGAACTTGAAACATACCAATGTGGAGACAAGTGGAGACAGCAGAGATTCTATAAACACTCCATGCCTGAAATTCCAATGACCATTCAAATTGGTCAATAACTAACACTGAACATTTGACTGAAAATTGACATGGTGTCCTGCTCTACTTGTATTAACCAGTACACAAAATTGTTGACTACAATATATGAATGTAGCTACAATATATTATTAATGTAAAATATGCTGGAAACTACCGTTTTGTATAGACATAAAAGTCCAGTTTCTAAGACTCATCTAAATATTAATTTATTATCTTTTAGTAAGTGTTTATTGTAACACCAGGCCATAGAGACACAAAACAAATATGTATTAATATAGATATATTTTAACACTATAGACTATTACATTTTTATTATTGGTGTTCTGGCAATGGGAAAATTTGGCTGAGAGGGGGGGTCCAAATGATTCCCCCAAACTTGAGCATCTAGAAAAATGAACTGTAAAAAGAATGTGAATTCTAAATTCAAAGAAAATATTCAATTATTATTCAACTTTCTAAAAAATGTTACCCTTTTGAAAGGGTGATCAAGTGATTATGATCATGTAAAGTTTATTGCTACCATGTGACAAAAAACACCTAATATTAAGAATACATTTATTTTAAGTACTTTTGCAATGTCAATTATTTTTTTTAATTTTGTGCAGACTGAAGGAACAAACTCTGTGGACTTGTTGTGTTATTTTGGTGAGTGGATCAGTTTATCCAGCTGACAGGCCATCAAAAGGTTGCTTGTGAGTGATAGCAGGACATCTGTCCAGTGAAAAGTCTTGCTAATTTCAGAGGGAGGAAGAGCATCCAAATCACTACAGCTCTGACAGCAGCATCTCCTCCCAGTCACACCCTCTCTACCTTAGTACAAACAGTGACAATGGGATACTCATCACTCTCACATTCCCATTGGGCTTAAGTGAATGAACTGTTTTAATGGACTAGTAAGAAAAAAAAGACAGTGGTCTTCTGAAATTGCACTTTAGAAACGATTGCACATATTAAAGGGTGGTATTAATTGAGATGGGCTCAAACTGCAAACTATCTCTATTTTAGCAAAATGTTATGTATTAAGTAAGATATCTGAACCACATGCGATATTACACTACATTATTCTGAACAGAATATATGTACTTTTGTATATATGTAAATATATGTGCAACTTTTACTTGAAAAAAAGACAAGGAACCCTTGGGAGCTTTAAATCTTCACAAGGCCAACTATCAGCCCAATTAATTTTTTTAGCCTGTTTAAAGTGTTTGCAAACACACATGAGCTACTTTCTAAGATGACAAAAATATCCCATTTCACGGAAACAAAGAAACCATTTACCTATGTTCTTTATTTAATTCTTAAAAATGTCTTGGAATTTGTATGATTTTGTTTGAAGAAAAATAATTATTATTTTCTTTTTTTTTTATTGCATTTTTTTCCATGGTGTGGGCATAGTCCATGCAAACAAAAAGAGATCAGGCATTCAAACAGAACACTCTTTATACTAATTACAGTAGATATTCCAGTCTAAAATATGAGTATCAATGTATAAAATGTTAACAAATAGGTGTACTGTACACTTTCTACTGACGAAACACTCTACAAAATCATTGATTTACTTGGTAAAATCCCTGTGTATTTGTTTTGCTTTCTCATATTTCTTATAGTAAGTTTTTTGTATGTATCTTTTTAAATGTATTTAGGATCCTCACTAAACAATTTCACAGAAAATTGCAGTTTCTCCTTTTTTTTTCGAGTAAGAAGAATGTATATCTCAACCACACCCTAACACACACACTCAACGATGAACTGCATTACACTGATCCTTGTCTGAGGCCACTCTGTCATCAACCACTTTTATGAGCTTCACTTCTCTTAAATCCGGAACTCCTGACTGTGAAAATGCACCTGAGAAGCACACCCCGTCCAAAAGTGTGTGTGTGTGTGTGTGTGTGTGTGTGTGTGTGTGTGTATGAAAGCATTTTGAGGATGAGTACAGCTTCATCACAGCTTTGTCTTGCACTTGGTGACCATGATTGATGGAGCAATAGCAGCTCAAGGAAAACAAACTGGGCGACACTATTCAGCCCACGGTCTAGGCTCGTAGCAACAGAAGGACACGGGCGCCTCTGACAAGCTCCCGTGATGAAGGGGCCTTCCTTAACTAAACTCATAAAGCACACAGCAATAAAAGTCAATCTTCTGTAAAATCCAATTAAGTCATTATCTGACTGATTGTATCTTTAATTGAAAACAGAAGTGACAGTAAATTTCTGTGATATATCAGGATCAATCGATACTGCTGCCCGATCCGCTCGCCGGCAGTGATTTATAATGTCAGACCCATATAGGTAACTACACATTCTTCTCACTAAAACCACTGGGGGATGAAATTAAAAGTTAAGTGTGTTTAATAAAAAAAGGATAAAAAAAACAAGATGGTCAGAATATTGAATATAGCAGATGGGGCAGAATCGAATAAATGTTTTCAGTGTCTTGGGCAAAGAAAATACAAGTAATTTTCGTTTTTGGCTTTATGTGGTGCGCTCTATTCACAAGCAGTGTGAAAATCAGTCATCAATAACAGTTTCTTATTTCCCAGGGCACACAGCTGCATAAACACAAGAGTATTTTTAAATAAGCTTTCTTTCTGTTTTATTAAGACATAACAATAACTGGCACTTTTGCAACATGGCATTTGAAATTAATCTCCATAACAGTCAGTCACAGTAACACAGTGCAGTGGTTAAAGCAATAGAACCGTTTTGTGGTACAGCTCACAACTCAGCGCTGCAGTAATTAAGAAAGTAAATCTAAACAGGAACAAACTGTCTAACTGATAACCCCCTTTACTGAACATAACGGTGGAAAGATAAGAGGGATGTTCAGTCCTTTTGCTTTATTATAAAAATAATAACTACTTGAATGTGTAATTCAACTTGCCTTACTTAACTGGGAAATATTTCATTTTTGTTGACTATAAAAATGATTAATTATAAAATATTTGCTTGATTTTTTTTTGTGATTAAGCTTAACTATCGTGATCTATCTCTGCAAGAGATACGTGTAATACTATCTTCTATTTTAATAGGTTCTACTCTAGCAATGTGTAGAGTATTTTTGTTAACTAAGGCAAGTCATGAAACATCATTCAGGGATATTACTGTCAAGGACAAACAGTGACAACTCAACAGTATGCAAAGAAAGGGCAGAAGCATTCAGCTTATAAACAAAAGTGTGGTAAAGAACCTCTCACAATCCAAGGAGGTAGATAGTGATGCAAATCATCCAAAGTTAAATGATGCCCTTTGGCTGGTGGCCATAAATAAACAACGCACTGGTTGTGGTGAGATTGAAGCATAATTCATTAGTATTCATTCCTGCACACTAACGCATAACTGCACCGCCTTTTCGTCTGGATCAAAGGTGCTAAAATGGTCAGAGACTGAATATCACAGTATACAGGTGCTGTATATTAACTGTAAAAAAATTATTATATGTTGAAATATTTGTATTTATTAAAGCAGTGATAACAGTCATAAAGCTGAAATGTAATGCAGTGCAAATGCATGAGTGCAGTTACAGGTACAAAGCTTGAATGAACTCTCGTTTATGAGAATGTTTTTAATTGTTGCCTGACCAAAATTTGTAATTTATTTATTAAAAGGTCTTCTGTATACTCAAAGTGTCTTATGATCTTAAGACTCTGATTGTTTATATGAACTCATATATATGAACTCATCTTTATGGCCTAAAATTAATTTTTTTTCTCATCAAACTACATAATATCCAATTACTTAAAACTTCAGGTATTTGGCAAAAAACAAACCTAAACAAACTATAATGATATGCAATATCAAAATCAAAATCAATATAAATTTGATTGTCAAAACTTTTTTAAGCATATAGCCCTGATCTCCATAGCATTAACCCCACAGTGCCATGAGGTAAGTCAAGCGCAGTTGGTATACTCTCAGACTTTTACTTAGCAGCTCCCTCTATGATGGAGTCCACAGTAAACGCTCCAGAGTCAGGCTCACATTCTGCCTTGTTCTCAGCACTCACCATAAGGTTGACAGGCATGCAGGCCAAGCTGGTGTCAGGAATTCCATCAGCAGAGAAAGCTGCAACGCACAGAGGCTCAGACATGTGAACAATGCAGCAGAACTACTATTATAGTACATATAACAGACTACTAAAGCTACGGTATACTACTGTATAAACTGTGGAAGCATTAGAATATAGGGGGTGTTTCTGTGAGAGAAAAAAATAAAGCTCACTGAACATTATAAAATTGCAAGGGCATCAGAGGGACCCTTGCATGTTTAGGGAATTGAAGATGATCTCCCAAATAGAATGGACCAAAATTTACCCATAATTGTAAAAAACAATTTTTCTTGTACAAGATGTCTCAAAGTTATAGTAACTTGTGGTGTCAGAACATTTTCCCTCCATCAATAATTCTGCCATACCTTTGTTTATGCATATAAAAAAAATTTTTTAAGTGGATATATGTGTAGATATTTTCTCAGTGCAAATGAAATAGTCAATACAGTATATGTTGCAAAATACATAATAATAAAAGAAATAAGTGAATGTAAGTTTTTTATTGCCTCAGCTTTGAAAGCCAGTGTACCTGCAATCTGTTAGCCTTTTGCAATTATAATAGTGACAGCTCTCAACATTACAACAAAGTAGACAAAGTGCTCACAAACATGAATCACGCAGGCTGAGGTGAGGTCAAGCCACTTGGGCAGAACCACTGAACTTGATAACGTATTAAGCCGGCATGAGTGCTGAGCATGCACAGTAGGAACAGGTACAGAATGAGCAGTGCTGGATAAGCAATGTATCAATAACTGCACAGAGCTTTGTATAACACTCTCCGAACTCTCAGAAAACGATAGAAAATGGACTGGTAATTAAATTACTAGGAATACAATCAGGTTGAAATTTCCATGGATTATGTACAGTACAGTACTACCATTTAGTTTCATTGTACTCGAAGTAATGACAAATTATTTGTAATGTCACCATTAATTTGAAACACTCATAGAGCAAGTCTATTATACCAATCTACACTACTATAAACTCATGGATCATGGCTTGTTCACTGAGCCAGGCGAATTCAGTGCTTAACTAACTGCGCATATAAAACTGATACTACAGTGTCTGTGAGGTCTATCAAAGTTACAGCGCAAGGGGGATTACTTAAAATCTAATTCAGCTGTTTTGCTGACCTTCGTAACTCACAGGAGACAATATAAAGTTCATCTCCAAGCCAGTCTTCCCTTTCTCCTCCTCCTTCTACCCGGTGCTTTGCTCTGGTATGGAGGTAATTAAGGAGCACCCGTGGAGAAAGGGGGAAAAAAAAGGAGTAATTTTTCTCCTCATTAACCTTCTGATTGGTTTTAAGCTTCAGGACTCGGCACGCTGTCTGCAGTTTGTCACCTATCCCAAACCAACCAATCATTAATACTAATGTCTGTGTAGCTAAAGTGCGCAGATGCTCTTTGAACAGCAATAACATGGTGTACAAGATATGGGATTTGAAATTAATAGTGGCTGTGATCATTCTTCAGAGGGCGAAAAAAAAAAAACTATGGTGTAATTAAAAGCTAAAGCATTTGCAGATTACATGTAGGACATTAGTACAGAAGTGAAGTTCACACTGGGGCTTGTGTGGCAGGCAATCCTGTTCTGTGTCACAGCTTTGTTGCATTTGATCATGACCTAATTACAGTTTAATACAGATAAATGTGAATCCTAGCAAATTGCTTTAATATGCTTTATGTTTTTTTTTTTTTTAAACGATCTAGCACGTCAAACGTTCACAAAGTCAAATGAAGAGGGATGTCCAAGTTGAGGATGAAATATAGTAACAGTAGGAAGAGCAAATAATTTCATTTCTAAATATAATGTCATGCATTTCATACAGAGACGCTTTGTTATACAGGGTTACAAACAGTATTTATGTTTTTTTTTAAAAAAAAGAAAAGGAGGGGAAAAAAAGCCAAGACAGGGCAGGTTTGCTTGATAGTTAAAAAAAAAAAAAACTTGTACATGTTTGTCAAGAACAGTACTGAAACAAGAGAAGATTTACAACTCTCTGTGTTCAGAAAGAACTTATTCTCTTCCTTGAACTTTTGCCCTATTCACCTCTGTTCAACTGAATATCTTATATTTCCAAACTATTAACCCGTCTTTGTGTAGTTAAACAAAAGGAAGTCTTTTTTTCCCCCCTTTTTTTTAAAGCCCATGAAAAGGGGAGGGGAGAAGGTGAAAGGAGCTCAATCATTTCTGGCAGTCTGAACAAAAAGTGAACAAAAGCCCAGATGTGAGAGAAGATGGTAATTTGGACCTGATCTATTGTGGATAAGGCTTCTCTGCCAAAGCTCATATACTACCTGCACAGTGCCTAATCCCTCCACTTAGATAAACACAGCTAAACACACTCCGCCACTTACATATAGGTTCTGTATGCCTCAGAGCTATAAATAAATAAAAATAAATAAATAAATAAATACCAATAAATAAAAAAAAAACATAATGGCTTGTCTACTGTTGTACACTTTGTGAATCTTTCTTCTAACATTGAGGAAGATACAAGGGTAGAAGGAGAAGGAGTTCTGTCTTATGCAGCGACATTGTGCATCACTCTCCATCATTAGAGCTGTGGCAGGACTTTATGGAGCAGAAAATTCAGTGGAGACTTAAACCTTAAACAAACACTGACACCTCAAACCAGCCAATGGCTGCTTCAGAGACTTTCTCACACGGACAGAATTGCTTTTACTGCATATGGACCAAACACTAGAAAAAGTACACTGCAAACAAAACTAAGAACTCTTTAAAAAAGGAGAAAAAAAAAGGGAAAAAAATACTTTTGCTCTCTTATAATTTGGACAACAACAACCACAAAAAAAACCCAAAAAAACATTATGTGATGTCACTGATATGTATTCATGGCGAATTACAATTTTGCATAAGGAAGGGTCTTGTATAAGCATAACTGCGTCACTAGCTTTTCATGGCTACCATTAGAACGGACACCTTCAATGACCATTATTGGTCTATTAGAGAGCGGCATGAGTGGCCAGCAGTGTCTGACAGAAGGCATCAAGTGAGGGTCAGAGGCTAATTAAACACATAAGCACCTTCAGTCCCGCATTGTTAACCAATCTGTCCCCAGACGGAGAGTGTCATTGAGAGAATTGACAGGCCCTCCTCCGAGTTAAATCACTGGCACTCAGCCAACTCCCACAAAATGACCTGTCCATCTCTGGACACACGCTCTGATCTGTCGAAACATTATGGATATACTATAATGACCTGAGACGTGGAATCGATGCTTTGAGGGATTTCTTGTCATTCTGTTAAAATGGGCAAAAATAATTGTGAATGTAGGATAAAAGATGTGAAAATAAGAATAGCGTCATGGGGTGGGACGCAGCCTACAGTCCCTAGGGTGAAGTAAGTGTGTCATTACATTCTGACAGGGCTCTTAATGACAGGACGTCAGACGGAGAATCGATCAGAACCATGCAAACACGCGTTTCATAGCCACACTAACATTTGGACCTTTTTTAGTTCAACACAAAGCTGCCCTCCTATTTATTTAATATATTAAATAAACATGGATGTAGTTTTAAAATATTCAAGCTTGATTAATCAAGGAACGGATAATCTGATTTTTTCTCTCTCTCTATGTCCTCTATCTCACTATACCTCTCTATATCTCACAGCATGTTGTTTTCAATATGTCCAAGTGGCTCGAACATTTGGAGCACTGGACAGTGGCAAAGGCTGGAGAAGAACATAAAGTAAATGCTCCTTACACATTTAATCTCCCCAATGCCTCAGGCAAGTCTTAATGGAGATGTTGTACAACACATTACAACAGTGCTTGAGCCTAGAGCAGGCAATTACACTGGTATTTAACCAATCCATAGAGAGCGAAAAGACAAAGCATTTAGCATCAGCAGAAGAGAGGGCAAGACAGCATGAAATGGAGGAGTCACTAAGTGTGCCTTAAGCTTTTAGACAGCAGACTGTACTGTAGTTAGACTCCAGTCATGGATTTCACCTCCAGGCCTCTGGGAACAGCAAAGGTATTCCAGGCTTGGTGTGTTCATTCTCTATTCCATGAAATTTAATTGGCTATAATACATTTGATCTCCTCATGCATGACAATAAAAAAAGTGTTACTATATTTTTTCAGGCAACAGGTTTCGGGTGTCTACAATTTCTCTGTACTGGAATTAAGGAACCCGAACATAGTTCAGCAGGTAAATGCCAATGTACAAAGAAAGGTACATGAAGACATGGTTTGCCAAAGTTAAAGTCGAATTTTTCAAAATATTTGTGTGTATTACGTTTGATTCAGGCACGTAAAATCATGTACTTTTCCATGCACAGAAAACAACACACATGATAAGAGCTGAACACACAGGGCACTTCTGGAATAAATCTTCACTTATCTACACACACCAAAATATTAAGAATACAGAAAAAGTGAAAATGAGGGATGTAAACAGAACAAGAATATTTCCTTCGAATATTCATAATTTTTTCTATATTATATATCAATCTAGTGTACGCTTGCTGCTAAATATAACATTAAAAATGTCACACAATGGTAAATTAAAATATAATGTTTCAGTATTAACATACATGACTGAAATCTCCTTGTCCTGAACGTTTCGATTCGTGTCCGAACAAAATAAAGTGTTTACAGTGAACTATAACGCCAATGCACATGGTGAATTAGTTAAAGATTCATGACAAAATCTTAAACAAATTCATCTTGGCATTATACAGTGGTGTGAAAAACTATTTGCCCCCTTCCTGATTTCTTATTCTTTTGCATGTTTGTCACACTTAAATGTTTCTGCTCATCAAAAACCGTTAACTATTAGTCAAAGATAACATAATTGAACACAAAATGCAGTTTTTAAATGAAGGTTTACGTTATTAAGGGAGAAAAAAAAACTCCAATCTACATGGCCTTGTGTGAAAATGTGATTGCCCCCCTTGTTAAAAAATAACTTAACTGTGATTTATCACACCTGAGTTCAATTTCTGTAGTCACCCCCAGGCCTGATTACTGCCACACCTGTTTCAATCAAGAAATCACTTAAATAGGAGCTACCTGACACAGAGAAGTAGACCAAAAGCACCTCAAAAGCTAGACATCATGCCAAGATCCAAAGAAATTCAGGAACAAATGAGAACAAAAGTAATTGAGGTCTATCAGTCTGGTAAAGGTTATAAAGCCATTTCTAAAGCTTTGGGACTCCAGCGAACCACAGTGAGAGCCATTATCCACAAATGGCAAAAACATGGAACAGTGGTGAACCTTCCCAGGAGTGGCCAGCCGACCAAAATTACCCCAAGAGCGCAGAGACGACTCATCCGAGAGGCCACAAAAGACCCCAGGACAACATCTAAAGAACTGCAGGCCTCACTTGCCTCAATTAAGGTCAGTGTTCACGACTCCACCATAAGAAAGAGACTGGGCAAAAACGGCCTGCATGGCAGATTTCCAAGGCGCAAACCACTTTTAAGCAAAAAGAACATTAAGGCTCATCTCAATTTTGCTAAAAAACATCTCAATGATTGCCAAGACTTTTGGGAAAATACCTTGTGGACCGATGAGACAAAAGTTTAACTTTTTGGAAGGTGCGTGTCCCGTTACATCTGGCGTAAAAGTAACACAGCATTTCAGAAAAAGAACATCATAC
The DNA here is from genome assembly GCA_030522415.1 of Channallabes apus. Taxonomy (NCBI): domain Eukaryota; kingdom Metazoa; phylum Chordata; class Actinopteri; order Siluriformes; family Clariidae; genus Channallabes; species Channallabes apus. Next base: position 23,896,229 of record CM060122.1, on the reverse strand, counting down.
CAACAGTAAAATATGGTGGTGGTAGTAGTGTGATGGTCTGGGGTTGTTTTGCTGCTTCAGGACCTGGAAGACTTGCTGTGATAGATGGAACCATGAATTCTACTGTCCAAAAAATCCTGAAGGAGAATGTCCGGCCATCTGTTCGTCAACTCAAGCTGAAGCGATCTTGGGTGCTGCAGCAGGACAATGACCCAAAACACACCAGCAAATCCACCTCTGGATGGCTGAAGAAAAACAAAATGAAGACTTTGGAGTGGCCTAGTCAAAGTCCTGACCTGAATCCTATTGAGATGTTGTGGCATGACCTTAAAAAGGCGGTTCATGCTAGAAAACCCTCAAATAAAGCTGAAATACAACAATTCCAAATTGCCCGTAGTGTGTGAATGAGTGTGTGTATGTGAGTATGTGTATGTGCCCTGTGATGGATTGGCACCCTGTCCAGGGTGTACCCCGCCTTGTGCCCTAAGTTTCCTGGGATAGGCTCCAGGTCCCCGCGACCCTGTATATAAGGATAAAGCGGTACAGAAAATGAATGAATGAATGAATACAACAATTCTGCAAAGATGAGTGGGCCAAAATTCCTCCAGAGCTCTGTAAAAGACTCGTTGCAAGTTATCGCAAACGCTTGATTGCAGTTATTGCTGCTAAGGGTGGCCCAACCAGTTATTAGATTCAGGGGGCAATTACTTTTTCACACAGGGCCATGTAGGTTTGGATTTTTTTTCCTCCCTAAATAATAAAACCCCTCATTTAAAAACTGCATTTTGTGTTTACTTGTGTTATCTTTGACTAATAGTTAAATGTGTTTGATGATCAGAAACATTTTGTGTGACAAACATGCAAAAGAATAAGAAATCAGGAGGGGGGCAAATAGTTTTTCACACCACTGTAGTTCACTATAGTTGACATTTAAGTTAGCTGCTCTGCTACAATAGGTGTGATGTCAAGAGAATGAGATGCTGTATGGCTTCTCTGTTACATGAGACATTACACCTCTTCCTGCTGAATTATTACCACTTCACTGCATTTAAAGAAAGTTTTCATTGTTAATGCCAGAACTTGAAAGAGTGAATAGGCCCCTTTGACTGTTCCTGTGAAACTGTGTTTATCCAGAAATGTACTTTGTACTTGATCTGAATGAACTTATGCAGAAGGTCTTATATACTTATACAGCTCAGTGGTTGAAACATTGGACTGCTGACCGGAAGGTCACAGGTTCAAACATCAGCAGCACCATGCAGCCGCTGCTGGGCCTTGAGCAAGCCGATCAACACTCATCTGCTCACATGTATAGAGAGAACTGGTGATAAGGGTATCTAGGAAACGCTTATCTAGGAAATTTACCTTTTTTTTTGATAACCTGTTTTGTTAAATTTCTAAAGAATGTTTCCTGTAAATTAATATTAAAAATTTAGAAACATTTTGGTCTTGGGTTAAGAAATTATTTCACAACTTGTAACGCCAAACACTGACACAAACAGGGCTCATTTCTCATTAGTAAAGTTATACATGACAGTTTTTAGCAAATTTGAAAAAAATTGTGAACAACACAATGCAACTCATTTAAAACTGATTTACAAGTAATACTAGTTACACTAGTCGTACACAATGTATGAAGTACAGTTTATTTCTACCATTCACCCAGAACAACTGTGAGAAATAAACTGACAGACTGCTCAGTAAAGTGGAAGCTTGCCAAACATGATAAGCTTACATTTCAGATTTTAAACGATTAAATAAAAAAAAAAGGCTATTATTTAGCATTCAGCACTGATTTCAAGCAACCAGTATGAGCAAACATTGCAAATTCCTTGCACAGACAGGAGTCCTACTTTAACACAATGTACGTAGAATGTGAATAATAATAGGATCCATCCATTACCTTTGCGGTTTAGGGAGACAGCACAGGGAACGCTCAGATCAATAACTATCCATAGCTTTGATAAGCTTTCCACTTTATTACTAGAAAATAAAACACTTTGAGATTGAAATTTATTGAATGTGTAAATATGAACAAAACTACTAAGAACCAAAATCAATGAGGTCAAAAAGTTAATATTTACTTTCTGAATTTGCTTACTACATTATAGTGTATACTGACTGGTGTCCTTATTTTCCTTGACTCCGGAGGACATCATTTCCATGTGAAACTTCAAGAAGAAGAAGAACAACAACAACAACAAAAAAAACAAGAGAAAAAGAAAATGGTTAAACCTGCCTCATATAACACTAAAATTCCTACATAACTCACAAGGAGCACATCATCTCAAAGCATGACGGGGCAGGAGGATGGGCTGGGAGAGAGATGTGGGGTGGATGTAAGCCAACCCCAGGCGGGTGATGGAGTGTGGTGTCACTAGCGGCGTGGACGATTTACAGCAAAGCGCTGCTGACGAGCTCACGGCAGTAAAGTGCGCACAGGGGCGTATTTCACAGCGAGCTGGCTTTTATGAAGAACACTTGGACGCCCCGGCAGGGCCGCCGCTCGTGACGGATGGAGAAAGACGCATGACAAGCTTCATCATTGTTTGTAAATCTTAACTGTTCCCGCTCACTAACCGCAGAGGCAATTTTCCCGAGACACCGGCAGAAAGGGCTGCTCAGAAAGGACAGCATGGCACTCCTGAAGGTTATCTGGCCTCATATTTGGCCAACTGATTACTCCCCCCCGCCCCACACACACACCACCTCCACCTCCACCCCATTCACAGAGCTAGAGGGAAATAAATACACATCGTGCAGGGTGGGAGCACAGGAGGCACAAGCAGGTGTACGGGGCACTCATAAGCCTTCTCATAGAAAGACGTATGTCTACAAGAGCATTACATCTTAAGGACGAAGAATCGAACTTGGTCTTCAATATCAAAATGTAATCTGGAGGGGATTAATTACTTATTTACACCATATAAATCTTTACACTGATCATGAGATTATTTTAGCTAAACACTCAAGAGATCAAATGACTAATATGGGAGATGTCAGGATTTCAGCTTTCATGTCTTTTTATTTACATCCTGATGGCACCTGTGGTGGCAATTTGTAGGTGAGCAAACATACTGGAACATGTAGTCTCAAAGTAAATCAGTGTAAATAACAACACATTATATTTGGATGCAAATAGACCTTAGCTGCATCAAGCAGGTGTTCACTGACATCACCAAACTCGTTCATTCTTATTTTGTGATGAGTTTCCAAGCTTGTACCACAAGTCTGAAAGATGTTTGTTCTGGGAGGTTTTCATCTTTTAATCTCCTCTTCAGGATGTGAAATGCTGCTTACTTGGGTAAAGGGTCTGGCGCGACTGATCTAAAACCTCACAAAATGAAAAATGGACAGGTTCAAAACAACAGGTATGGCTCTTAAACATACTGCATGTATAAACAAATGCTGTGTACTGTGCTGTGGAATCTGATGTAAGTACTGTAGCTTGTCAGGCCTAGGTGTACTGGCTGCACTAGTAATAATGACAGAAAGCTTGTAAAATCTGGTTATGCCACATGAATACAGGAGGCAACTCTTTGCAGATAACAGCTTTTTTTCTGGTCATGCCAGCCTGGCCATGCATGCAAGGTCATGGCCGTACCATGCCTAATAAGACCATTTAAACAGAGTACAATTTTTTTTTTTTTAAGGAAAGCACAAAATGGCCTACTGTTTGGATAAACATCTTGCCCTCGCTGTAGTCCAAGTAAATATAATTGCCTTAACAGGTACACTAGAAACATTTTGTGTACTCTTAAAAAAAATTATGTTGTGCAAACTGGAAATGCGGCAGTGTCATCCACCTATTCCAACCTAGTTACACTCCGGCTTAAAAATTTGTGATTACTGTGCTTTCTAAAACCATGTTTTTGTTTGTTGTTGTTGTCCTGATTTTTATTTCTTTCTACATTGTAAAGCAATGCTAAAGGCATCCAAACTATGAAATTATCTCATTTGAACAGTTAAGGTTGAGATGTATCTGCTACCCATGATCTGTAAAGCCATCTTTATAACGGCTCTAATCTGAGGTGGTGTTTGTTAATTGGTGATTTTTGAGGCTGGTAACTCTAAATTAACTTCTCTGCAGCAGTTTCCTCATGGTGCTTGATGGGTTTTTGCAAATGTACTTGACTATACTGTTCGTGCTAGAACTGTTCCAGAAAGGCTGACCTCTGTCTCTTAAAACAACAACTGACTGTTTTTGTTGTTGTTGTTACATAAGTACCTAATTCCATATGTGTGATTTCATAGTTTTAAAATCCCCAGTAGTGTTGTAGAATGTAGAAAATAAATCACTAATCAAACACAAAGAATTTATATGTAGTGTATGTCCTTAACTCCTGGTAAAGTAGTATTTTTAGTAGTTTCAGTATTCAAGTCTTGATTTGTATCGTCATATTCGCTGTTATTTTTACTAATAATCAGACACGTCAACCAAAAACTATGAGATACATAAAACTATGTTTATTTGTTTATTGGAACAAACTAATTTCAGTCTGAATCATTTATCAAAAACGATGTAAATAGGTATAAATCACTTTGAGCATTGGGGATTTTTCTTTTACATTAAACTGGTGCAAGCAGGTCTCATCATATTATGTGTTTAACGCTAGCCACAGGAAACAACCGCCACCCTGCTATCACGGCAGTAACTGGGTAGTTAGTACCAGTGTTTTGAGACCACCCAAACTGAAGTGCTTTTGTGCTGTAATGGACCGTAAGACACCCCGGAGTGAGAGTGCAGGGAGACAGGCACCCTCATGGGTAAAGCAGCATGTAAATTCACCAAGAACCACAACAGGTAAAAAGGCTTTCATGGGATGGTGGGAACCTCGGGTCTGGTAAAACATAAAGCATCCAAGAGTTCTGTCAACTTCTCAAGAATTCATTTATAAAAAGTGATCTACTCCAGGCAGTTCAGAACCAGACATCAGCCGGACATTTGTGTGAATTAACGATGTCTGCAGAGTGAAGTAACTAGACTGTTAAAACAGTGTGACTTCTGCACTTGTACATGCAGCTCATGTCACTTTAAATCCTAAGACCTAAGAACAAATGGCCATCATAAAAGTTTTACTTTTGAATTTATTTATCTGTGTGAATTTTATGATGCTCTTGACTTGCATACTGAGCCTCCCTCAGATGTACTTTGCACATGCTGTTGATAAACTCTGGATAAAACTTTATGGGCCTGTGAGTGGTATGGGCAAGAGTGTGTGTGTGTGCGTGTCTGCGAGAGAGAAATGAGGAGGGGGATGGGAGAATGATGACACTGACCTGCAGTTTTCTGCTCGGGGCAGAGGCTGCTGTCCTCCATGCTGAAAATGGGTGGCATGCACCCAGCTGTGCCGAGGCCCTGACTTAGGTAGGAGGCTGCAGAATAGTAGGAGTGCATACGGTACTGCTGGGACATGTTGTGGCTGGACAGGCGGCTATCTCCACTGGGCATCTGCTTCAAAGTGAAATGATTCACATGCAGACACACAAACAATGCACAAAGGAGTAAGATTAATGTAACTGGAAATATGAAATATGAACATAAATTAGTTTGTAGGGTAATTACACAGCTTTTGACATCCTGTGGGGTGAGTTTAAGAGGAGGATAATTCACAAGAAACCACCTACAATCCTGGAGCAGCTGGAGATTTTGTAAAATGAGGAGAACCATGTCTCATCAGACACTATATAGTACAAAACTTAATGCTTAATGACTTAATGCTTTTATGGCAAAGGAGAGGCATAAAGAGCTAGCAGAAGAATCCCAATAATTGTGATGCCAGTTGTTTGGTAAATATATTTAAATTGAAAATGGATTTACTTCAATTAACCATTTTAACCCTTTGTGCGATACCTTAAGAGTGAGATTAAGCATTATTGTCTTTTTTTTTTTTTTTTTTAAACCAAGGGTGCCAATAGTTCTGATGTTGATATGTACATGTTCAAACATCATATTGTCACTTGAATCACAAGGCAGATCAAATCAACTTTATGTGGAAAAATAGTGCCGTATGAATATCATCTTGATCACTGCACATACAGAAATGTGCAACACAAATTACACATTTTGAAAAACAAGTCTGTGATTTAAAAAAAAAAGAAAAAAAAAAGACCTGAGCATGTCTCATCATGAAATATAATAAATTTAATAAAGAAAAAGTAAGATATAGTCTACAGTCCTTGGACTCACTTGGCTTCTAAGACCAGATCGATTATTCCCTCAAAATAAACTGCAACACAATCTCTGGTCAGTTTTCTCCCTTTCTTACCCTTTCTACCTTCTGTCTTCTGAGAACTTTAAAATGAGCTGTCTAGTCAGCAACACGGCAGTTTGAGAGTATTTTCAATTTCAGCTTTATGGAATTTGATTTCTGTCAGCTGGTAATATGTCACCATTTATTGTTCACCCCATCAATTCTAGACAGCTTTATAAACTGTTATTTAAGCTATGCTAGGCTTCTCATATTGCTTATGACAAATACAGCAAAAAAATGAACTGTATTTTTCTGGACATGCTTCAGTGAAACATGCATTGAAAAACAGAAATACACACGGCTAAGCATTTGAAATGTGTCACAACAGGAATCAAGACATACTGTATTGTGGCGTTAATCCAATTCAATTCAATTCAATTTCATGCTGTTAACTTGCTCTCACTCATTAACATTAGTATTTGCACGTAAATGTGGGAAATCAGCTAGCATACATGTATTTATAAAAAAAATTAATTTTTAACAATGTAAGAAAGTTAGAGTGAAAGGTGTGGGTGCAGTGCTACTTTTGGTGTGAAAGCTCCAGTGCAGCCCCCATTAATAGGGGCTGGCTCATCTCCTTTACCTCCCTCAGAGGGCTCTTATCTGGCACCATCAGCTATCTGGATCCTCTACGCCACCCTCATATTTTCATTCTCCACCTGCAGTGCAGCGCAGCCCTGCTCGCTTGAGGTGGGAGAGGGCAGGAGATGGACGTGCTCAGATAAAGGCAAGCTGGGGAGCATTTTCTTCACCCACTAACTTTTTTTTCCCCTTACAGCAACGCTAAACCGATTTGTATCAACCTCACTTGGGGACTGTAGACGACCATGGTAACGGATTACATTCTTCAGGAAATGCAAACCATTCAAAACTGATCTGCTTAAAATGTAATACGATTTAGTTGAAGGATTTTATGAAAACTTAAATATGACGGCAAAGCATACTCATAGCTGTTGTCTCGCTGGACAATAACAAAAATGAAATGTCTCAGCAAAAAAAGAAAAATCACCATATACTGCATAGAAAAAAACTTCTTTTTTTTTCAGCTTAACATCTAAGCAACATCAGTTCACATCTGGTCCGTCTTTGTTTACCACATAACACGCTGTAGAAAATAAATCCTTGCAATCTAGCAGGTAGTACCATTACGCATAATGAGATCAACATTAAAGTATTCAAGCGTGCTGCAACACTATAGCAATATCATTAACCTTTGCAATTCAAATGGCACAAAGAAGTGTGATGAAAGCGGTGACCGTGGCGCAGGATGTTGCTGTCAGTCCCGCTATTGCACAAACACACTGAAATATGGCTCCATCAACAGCCCACGTGGACATACCAGTCATTGGTAAGTCCCTGAAGAAATACTGGTTTAATTTATTCCACACATGAGTAAATCCTACTGGATACAATGGGGATACTTTGTAACATAAATCCAAGTAAATATACAGGATGATGCCCATACTACGATCATGTCACAGTGTTCAGGGTGCATCATATGTCAGTGGTTTCCTCTCTGATTGATAAAGGTTAATAAAAGTGTCTTAAGTTGATGGAATATCAAAGCTGAAGGGCCATGACTTTGAGGATGCCCTCAATTTCAAGTTGTCCAATTCAATTTAAGTAAATGGAAATCTTTAACATTATACAACACCATGGAAATCATGGCCTAATTAGACCTTAGACACCTACAGTTTATGTATACTCGAGTATAGCTTAAATATTAAATTACTATGTTATTAATATAGCATTAATAGTATAGTAATTTTAGTACTTGAAACTTGCTCTTTATTTGTTTTACAACAGTTAAACAATAATAAAAATAATAAATAATCTAAGATGGTTTATATACAGTGCATGATTCACCATCCTACTCCAAACATTATTTCACTATGTATTCCAGAGGATCCTACTGTATGTCATACGTTTATAGCCTATTCACATAAAACATAATTCTAATCACAACTCCACTAGCCTTGTCCTTGTGAAAAGACTCATCTTTGCACTCGATCACAGTTCAGAGACTATTAAAAGTAAGAACCTTAAGTCCTTGTTTATACTGTACCAAGTTGCATGCATTTCATACGTTTGTGTTTTATTCTAAAAAGATTATTTTAGTATGCATGTTACATGAAACACTGCCCAATAACAAATTCTAACAAAAAGTGCAAAGCATAATAAATACACCAATTTTTAAGGCCTTTATGAAAATTCTCCATTTATAGAAATTATTGTAGGTTATTTGTTTTATCGTATTTATAGGTTATTTACATTTATTGTAGGATTTTTTTTTTTGTGTATAAAAGTATTTTTTTTTATGTATTAAAAGGTTACTATATCTCTGCTGCAGAGGTCAGCATCTGTTACTGATCAGAAACCATAATCAACAACAGCTGCAGCTCAGTCATTTAAAGGCATGCACAAAAATCATTTGCCAAACTGTGTGACTAAAGGGTGCAAATTCAGTGTTGCTCAGTGCACTTGCATGGCTTGGATAAGGGTTAGAGAACTCCCAGTGGCAGCATGAGTTGCAGTTCCGACTGGGGGAAGCGGGGAAATGTAAACAGTTTGTAAGAGAGACAGCATGGCATGAAGACTACACACCTTCCTTGCTGTACTCAGCCACTGGCTCGGAACGAGAGGACAGGCATTACACGTAAAAGCTCACCGTGCCACCGTGCCAAGTTAGAACAGGCAGCTGGGTTCACTGACAGGAACCCGTATAAACAAGCGCTCCAACCCACTTAATCAGCTCATTACCACATACTGCTGGACTGCATGGGACACGGCCTAGGTGAGTGGGGAAATGAGTGTACCATGGTGGTCTTCTTCATGGGTGTTGAGTTAATATGGAGCAATTCTTCCTGTTTGGGATAGATTTTTAAGTGGGATTGGAAAACTAGGGAGAGGGGGGTGGGGGGAGTCATTGCACACTTCTTGGGAGTCCCTTTTCTTTGTTTCGTCAAATACAATTCTGTTCAAACACACTGTATAGAACTTTCAGCTGTTCTGATTGATGGTAAACAAGCCTGCCACATATTTATACTAATAAACTCCCCCTAACATATTATAATACTTATAGTAGTAGTTTATTTTATGCTATGGTGACTGTACGTACAATGCATATACATCTAGTTGTGCAATAAGTTGCTGCATTATTTAGGTTCAGGTTCACAATCAAGAAAGCAAAAGCCTTTATGGAACATAAATATAGTAAATGATATAGAGCATAAGTAATTAAATTAATTAATGCACAAATTAACTTCACTTACTGTACCATTGATTTATTCAAACAGCCTAAAAAAATGCTAATATACCTTTCATTGTTGCTGGAGTGGTAACCTTCAAGATTTATATTTACATAAAAATAGGAAAAACGCCCTATGTAGTTTACTTTAAAAACCTTGTGTTCAAGTTAATTACATTCCTAGCATGTGCCATAAATTGATGCTATTTAAACGTTTCCAGGTGAAAGATACTTATTACTGTATGTGGACACAAGATATATTCTGCAGCATAAAAGCAAAGGTACAGTATAAAGCTTTTCTGAGATTGTAAAAATAATTTTTACTATTGTATTACGATGAAACTAATGTCTGTGTTGTCACCTGGTACTGCTGATAATTGTAGAGATTGCTGTAGTATGGTGGATAACGGGAAGGCTGATAAAAGTTGTAGTAGGAAGCATCTACCACCAGGTCAGCAGAGCCCTCAGAGTGTCCCCTGGTGGCTGCGGTGGGGCTCAGCGTCAAAGAAGAGCGGCTTCCTGACAACAACAAAAATTGCAGAGCCATTCAAATTGATTTTTTTTACTGATCATGATTAATTACACAACCTAACCTTTTAGGTTACAGAGGCATGGATTTAAAAAAAAAAAAAAAAAAAGGTAACAGTTTTAAATGTTTATTTTCTTAATTTGTGTCCTGTTTTTGCTGTATGGATTTTAACCTCCTGAGACCTGGACACTATGTACTGTTTTATATATGTTGCACTGTATCTCTTTACGCGATAACTATAAACTTACAGGAACAAGTTTAGCAAAATAATTATACACCAATGAAGATCATACAAGGATCTTTAGACAACCTAGTTGGTAAAAAAAAAGTCATGTCCTTATATGAAGACACTCAGGTCTCAAGAGGTGATTAAATACCAGATGTAAAAGATCAGCAGCGTTGTTGCTTATAGCCCCACCTGCTGGTAAAACACACCAGTGATCCTGCTAGGACAAATGTTCCTGGATTCTTCCTTAATGCGTCATTATACCGTAAATGCGACAAATTTCTTAATCTTTTCACCTTCTTCCTTATCTAATGTGTGAGTTTGGAATGTGCCGTCTATGCCCTAGTGTCAGAGGATGACCAGTAAGGGCCGCTTTGCCTCTTTGCCCCTTCTGACAGCAGCACAGATCCAATTTGAACAGCCTTGACCGGGCTCATATTTTCCTCCTAGCACAGTCCTATCAGACAAGCAGGAACAGTCTGTCTCTCTCCCACCCTTCCTGACTCCAGATCTCTGGCCAAAGAGTCATCAAAACGACTGTGCCCAACATGCCAAGGTGCAATCACCAGAGCTAGAGATAGGCACACGGTGCAGTGACGGAATGTTACAGAAAACGTCGCTCCTTCGTCCACCCCCCCCCCCCATCTCACTGGCTGTATTGTGTTTTAGGAAGAATGGGTCACTACACCAATGAATAGATGGGTACAAGCTGTCCACAGTCACGGATCCACTTGGACCGCCTCAAGACACACACACACACTTTTGCAGGAGTCACGAGTTAAGTGGGTCATAGTGCTATGTGAAATAAGAATTCCTTAATCTTTCTACGTTTTGTTTGCAGTTTAAACTCTTTAGATTTTTCAGAAATCTCTAAATTACATTAGAATACTTAATACATAATAACTACTTTGGTAACTGCTTTTCACAGCAACACAATATCACACTAGCGGCGGTCTTGTTCATGATTTTAAAATTTCTCAGTTATAAAACACACCATGATCATTAGAGATTTCATTGACTCAATAAATAGAAATATTATTGGACTAACACCAGGGGGGGAAAAAAAGTAAATCAAACATCGAAGGACATTAGATCCTTGCCAACAATTCTAATTCGATTTGGGAAAGAAACGGACGTTGTTTACTTATAAATAGATTTTACTGTTTAAAAATTTTCAAGCTTTTTAAAGTAATTTTATATATAAAAAAAGCAGTATCAGATGGGTATAGGTGGCTGGAACAGCCGATACTCAAAATTTTAATAGCAATAACAGAAAAGTATCATGCAAACCTTAATCTTAATGTAAATCTCACAAAATATAAATGTACAACTTATTAACAACTGAGGCTGAGTGAAATACAAGTTAACAACAGTCACTATTACTTTTATACTAGCATTAAATATTATGCTGAATTTAGTTATTAGTACTTAAATTAGAGTGGTTCTTAAAAATTATTTTAATGTGTTATGATTTTTCTGATCTCATGATATCATAACGATTGGACATCTCAATCATAATTGTGGATATTTTTCCTTTTAGATCTGGCTTTAAATCTACTGTCTACTGTTTTCACCTTTACAAAATAATAATAATAATAATAATAATAATAATAATAATAATAAACTATTTACCAGTGGCATGTCTATTAGTTACAATTTTTTTTTAACTTTCTTTTTTAAATATTTATAAAAGCTCTTTAACATCATCTGCTAATTTTCCTTCTCTGCTTTATATGCAGTTTAAAGCATAAAATTAAAACATTAAACATTAAAACATAAAAACAGAAACAGGAGGGCCGAAATCCAAGAAAGATTAGTTGCTTTCTTTGCCATAACCCACCTTCTGTACCTACAGTAACCTGATTACTTGCACATACAATTCATTATAAAATGTTGGAATCTACCAATTTGACATTTGAATTAAACATGCCTTTTTGTCGGATATACAGTTTATTTTTCTGGGTAAAAACTAGGTTTCAAGCCAACATAAACAATTCTATAAGAGCATATCAACACAATGTATTGGACTCCCTCTGGCTGGGGTAAAAGTAATTAATCTCACCAGAGGCAGCAGGAGAAGAGGCAGGCGATCTCGCTCCCACTGCAAAGCCGTAATCATTTCCCGGCTCATTCTTCACCACGATGTCTGAACCAGAGAGGTTCACTGGTGTGCAGATGCCCATCTCCTCCTCCTGAGCCTGCTGGCGCCGCAGAGCCACCTGAACACAAATGTTTACAGTTTATTGACTAATAGATTTTTTAAAATTATTATTAATATAATGTACTGTTGAGCTCAAATAGTTATTTTTTTATACAGTTCCAGTTGAAAGTATGTACACAGGTTTGAATTAAATTTTTCTACATTCTAGAACATTTAAAAACTATAAAATAGCACATTTGGTGTTATATAATTAAGAAACAACAAAAACAAACAACAGTCAGTTGTTATTTAAAGACACAAAAGGCAGCTATTCTGGAATAGTTCTTGTGAGAACAATGTTGTCAAGTGCACTTGCAAAACTCATCAAGCACCATGAAGCTATCAAAGACCATCCCAGGAAAGCAGGATTAAAACTTACCTCTGCTGCATAAGAGAAGTTCATTTAAAAATATTTTAATTACATAAGAATAACAAACAAATAGTGTGAAATTGTGTTACTGTGAAAAGCAGTCACCAAGTTAGTTACTAACAGCTGTTTTATGGTTTTAAAATTTCTTACTGTTATGAAATACACCATGACCATTAGAAATTTCATTGACCAAACAATTAGGAACATTATCAAACTAACACCAGGAAAAAAAGTTTGCTTATATAAATAGACTTTACTGTTGAAAAAATGTTCATGCTTTTTAAATTAGTTTTTTTAATGAAAAGCAGTATCAGATGGGTATAGGTGGCTGTAGCACCTGATACTCAAAGTTTTAATAACAGTAACAGAAAAGTATCATTGAATCATGCAAACCTTAACATGTTAAATCACACAAAATACAAATGTGCAACTTATTAACAACAACTAAGAGGCTGAGTGAAATACAAGTTAATAACTACTACTAATCACTACTACTTTTAAACAACCATTAAATATTATTGTAAATTCAATTTATTAGTAGGTAAATCAGTATGTATTCAAAATCATTATTCAGTTATTTTTCTGGTATGATTTTCTGAGATCAGAGTATTATTCAGCCCTGATATTGATTAGAAATCTCAACCATAATTGTTTTTTTTTTCTTCCTTTCAGATCCAGCTTCAATTCTACTGTCTGTCGAACACTAAAACTTACCTCTACTGCAGAAAAAATTTATACTTAGCCTCGAAAATCAGTAATTAACAGCAGCTCAGATTAGAGCTGTTATAAAGGCTTTACAGAGCATACGTAAGCAGACATCTCAATATCAAAATTCAAAGTAGATTATTGCATATTTTGTTTTACAATGTAAAAATAAATAAAAATCAGGAAAGACCATGTAGTTAAAAGGTGTGTCAAACTTCCTATATAGTTAGGACTAAGACTTAGTTATTTAGTTAGTTACCTATATACATTTTAGAAAAAGACAAACTTTAAATATTTTTATACTAAATTTATTGTTATACATTATATAGATATATAATATTAAGATAAGAATATTATAATTATTACATTAATAAAACATGCATCATAATATTTTTCTTTTCCTGAAGTGCGTATACATTTTATTGCCTGACTATTTTATTATTGTGTAAGTGTGAGGTTTAGCAATCAGGCTGCCACATTGTTGCTAAGAAGTGTATCTTTAACGTAAACAATTCTCATTGTTATTTAAAAAAAACTGTTACTTAAGTGTAAATCTAATTACTGTTAAACACCGTTCACATAGTTAAAATTTTATCTGTATATTGTCTAGCTAACAAGCTAGTACAGTAAATATTTAAACAACAAAAAGCTAGGAATTAAGTAACACTTTTTGTGTTTGACTGTTGTTTTGTTTGGAAAAATAAAACATGAGCCGTCGTGGTGTTGCTTCGACGTGAGTTAAAGTTAAGGACAGCTAGCTTATTATCTTAGCTACCTGAGCGGCCATGACGCGCTGGCGCTCCGCTATGAGTTTGCATTTCTGGCACTGACAGTCCCGCCAGTTACAGAAGCGCTTGTGGCCCTTCAGAGGCGAGACGAAGCCGTGGTTCCTGCACCGGGAGCACTTCGGCATGCGTGGCTGTTTTTTACCCATCGGCCCCGGGGACAGAGGGCTCGCGACATCCAGATACGGCTTCTTGTTTTGCTCGTCGTCGCTCATCTCTGCGCGGCCTCGTGCTTCTGCTGCAGCTGAGCGAGCTGGCTCGTGCGTTTTGTGCCGCACCGTTTTGGCGCGAGACACCTTAACATTCCAGCTCGCGCGTGGGAGAGCGGGACCGGGCGGCCTTCCCACTGCTGGCATTGGTGCACACGTTATTATAAAAAAAAAAAAAAAAAAAAAACTGAAAAGTTCCACGGGTGTAGTGCAAATACCCGTCAAAGCAAACATAATGCCAAAAATCATTAACAGGCCAATTAAGTTTTTATTCAAATATTAAGTTTTGCTTTCGTCATTGTTACAAAGCAGCTTTATAAGAATCTAAAATGATGCAAACGAGTGTGGCATCACAGTGGCGTTGTGGTTAGCAACATCGACTCGCACCGCCATGGTTGAGTGTTCTGTGCGCATTGCATTTGCATGTTCTCTCCGTGCTTAGTAGGTGCACTCCGATTTCCTCCCATAGTCCAAGAGCAGGTTAATCAAAGCGGCTGTTTTAGAAAGGTGTTTTTTTTTTTTTTTTTTTTGCACCTGTATACAGATGAGTGAGTGAGTTTGGAAGGTGCATACATCATAATGGTGGCAATGAAAAACTCCCTGAGAATGCAATAGGAAGAAATCTTAAGGGGAATCAGTCTCAACTGGGCACCCATCCACGTTTCTGTGATATCACATAGCAGGGATTGATCTGCAGTCATACTGTGTGTTATTAAGCTGGAAGTTCAGTATAACAGGAAATATGGATATATTATAAGGTAATATGAAGTCGACTTTTGTTAACACTTTAATTGAATACAGGATTTGTTTCTGTATGAATGTCACCGATTTCACTGAGCAGGGAGCAGTCTAAGGTGTCAGAACTCTCCATATATAATAAGAACATTAAGTTTACAGGACATCCCAGACAATTTAGCCATTTCTTCACATAAGTGGTCTCTCCGACTCATGAACTGCACCTCGAATGTGTTTCTTTCAATGAGCATTTCCATACACACAATCTGAAAAAAAAAATTGATAATTAAGATTGGACTTTGGAGCAATGGAAAAAGATCAGGTGGTCTGATGAGACCAGGTTATTCCTATTCCAGAGGGTAAAGGAGGGAAGCTCATGAAGAGATGCACCCAACATGCATGGTGCCACTGCACAAGCCTCTGTAGAGAATGTTATGATCTAGTCTAGGCTCAGCAACATTATGTGGCAATAAAATAACGTCAGCAGCTGACCTGAATGACCAGGTTCTCACAACTATGGAGTTTTTCTTACCTGATGCCACTGGCTTATTTCAAGCTCTTTTTTGTGAAAGACATGAATTAGCCACCACATTATGTGCTGTAATTAAAGCTTAAGATAATTTTTTTTTTGGCCAGGCAGTGTATGACCAATGGTTTCCTACATTAACCACTACATTTGTAAGATGGAGCCAGAAGGATTTAACTGCGATAAAGCAGAGCTAGTCCTTTAATGTGTCCGCTCTCTCAACTCCTCAACTGTACACGTTGTTCAAAAAGAGATAAGGTTCCTAAGCTTGCACTTTTATGCTACCAAGGGCCTTTAGCACCATCACCCTATACTCACCTCACAGATTGCTAAATAGCCAAGGCAAATCTTAGTAATCAAGTGCAACTGTGTCAAATAGATGCATTGCTTTCTGGAGCTTTGTCTCTCCATTATTCTCTCATTTATTTATCTAAATAACTGACAACTAAAATCAATACTCCCCAAATGAACATGTCAAAACTGTGTCCAAAGTGTCAAACTTTTTTTGTGAGAACCATTGTTATCGAGCACAGCCAAGATATCCTCTTGGCCATGGAATTCACCAGAGCTTCACATGTTGTTGCTGGGATCCTCTTCCACTCCTCCCTAATAATATCACTGAACTGCCTGATGTTAGCCACATGGCACTTCGCCACCTCACAGCAGTTCAATTGGGTTCCAGTCTGGAGACATATTTCATCGCCTTCAGCTGTCATCTTGGTGGTGGGTTTGAGGTCATCATGTTGGAAAACTGCAGCCCCTCAGTACCAGCAGCACTCATGCAGCCCCAGACCATGATGTTACCACCACCATGCTTAACTGTACAGTAAAGACAATTTTTCTGTACTCTTCACCAGGGCGCCGCCACATATGCTAGACACGATCTGACCCAAATAAGTATCAGACCACAGAATTTCTTGCTCTTGGTCAGGTTGTCTTCAGCAAACTGTTTGCGGGCTTTCTAATGAGCCAGCTTCAGAACAGGCTTACTTCTGGGATGACGGCCAACTTGTATCCAACTTGTTGCAGTGTGGAGCATATGGTCTGGGTAAGGGTTACCCTATGGTATTTCTCAAATCCTCCGAGGGTCTTTGTGCCCTGAGGTGCCTTATTGATCATCTAGTAGTCAGTATAAGTGATTTGTACTCAAAGCACCAAATTTTAAATGCTCTAATAAAAGATTTGCATGGTACTATTAAGCTGACAAACATATGAACATGATGAATAGGACATGTGACTTTGCATGGTTAAATGATATACAGCTGTTATCACTTAGGGTGCACTCACTTTTGTTGGCAGCTATTTTGACAATAATGGCTGTAGTCTGTAGGCTTTGACACCCCTTAAAAGATGCATTTGTTTCTTCAGTACTTGAACTGCTCTGAGATTGTGGAACAGTTTACTTTTTGGTATGATATTGCTTTCTAATTTGAAAGTTTCTGTTAACACATTTCTACTCTTTGGCTATTAATTAATTAACTTAAGTGGTTTGGGCTCAAGGCAGGGTAAACATCCTGGGACAATTTGGGACCGTCAATTAAAACGTCAATTATGTCTTTGGACTGTGGGAGGAACATGGGGAGAACATGCAAACACCACACACACACAGACCCAAGGCAGGAATTAAACCTTTTATTTTATGAGATTCAAGATTCAAAGAACTTTATTAATCCCAAAGGGAAATTGCTTATGCTCGGTTACAGGTGCTCACAGTTGTTAACTAAGGAAGGTAATAAAGGTAATAAATAATACAAAAAAAAAAAAAAGTTCCTAAAACATTAAGTACCAAATGAGGTTTGGTTTCTTAAATTTTATGTTAAATTAAAAATCATTTGTCTACATTGTGTGTTTAGCTTAAATTTTGCTTCTGATCCCTCTTATAGTTCTAATGACTTTGGTTGATTGAAGACTCAACTGTTCATATACATTTAAATTATACAGTGCATCTGGAAAGTATTCACAGCGCACCACTTTTTCCATATTTTGTTATGTCACAGCCTTATTTTAAGATAGATTAAATTATTTTTTCCCCAGAATGCTACACACAACACCTCATAATGGCAACATGAAAAAAGCTTACATGAGATTTTAGCAAATTTATTAAAAGTAAAAAAATTTAGAAAGCACATGTATATAAGTATTCACAGCCTTTGCCGTGAAGCTCAAAATTGAGCTCAGGCGCATCCTGTTTCCCCTAATCATCCTGTTTAATTGGAGTCCACTTGTGGTAGGTCACAACGAGCACAGTGGCCTCAATCATCCGTAAGTGGAAGAAGTTTGAAACCACCAGGACTCTTCCTAAAGCTGGCCGGCCATCTAAACTGAGCGATCGGGGGAGAAGGGCCTTAGTCAGGGAGGTGACCATCGGGTTGATGGTCACTCTGTCAGAGCTCCAGAGGTCCTCTGTGGAGAGAGGAGAACCTTCCAGAAGGACAAACATCTCTGCAGCAATCAGGCCTATATGGTAGAGTGGCCAGAGAGTCTCATCAGACCTGAGAATTCTGTTTCTCTTGGTCTGAGAGTCCTTCAGGTGCCTTTTGACAAACTCCAGGCGGGCTGCCATGTGCCCGTTTACTAAGGAGTGGCTTCCGTATAAACATAAAATGGAAAAAGTGATGCACTATGAATACTTTCTGGATGCACTGTAAATAAGTAAACTTTCTTTGACCATGATAGATACAACATGTGTCCAATCTTTTTAATTTAAAATATGTTTAGCCTTAGTTCCCCCCCCCCCCCATCTTCCAGGTGTAGCTTGTACAATATAATTAACAAATGCTAAAGTGGAATTTTTTAATAATCTTTGTGGTCGCGACCTTGGAGAGTTTTGCCTGGTTCCCTGGTATCCTTAAAATATGTAATATTCCATTTGCAGTTCTTAGCAAATCGTGGCTATTAAGGTGAAAACCTCAATAGCAAATATTCATATTCAAATGAATTTCCTGGATTTTTAAAAAAAATAGCTCTCTGTAAAACTTGGTAATGTAATTGTTTAATCACCCCTGAGATGTTTCCAAGATGTTTTAAGCAGTAGACTAGTATTTTATGCAGGGTTTATTCCTGCCTCCCAGAAAAGACTAAAGACGGATGGATAAACCAGTGAATCTCAAGAAGTTCCAATTATGTTTTTTTTTTTGCCTCAATTCGCGTGTGTTTTACTGGTTTACCACAATTATGCCTATTGCAAAAACTAAAAACTAGGAGCACTAAAACACTTTGACAAATGGAGTTACACTTTCTAATCAGGTGTCCATCACCACTGCTCCTCTAATTTTAGCTTGAAAAGTTGAGTCATTTAGTGGATTATTTTTGCAGGCAAAACTCATATTTTTAAATTTGATGTATATTATTTAAATTTGAAATATACACCGATCATCCATAGCATCAACACACTAACATTGATAATTAATTATATACCAGTAAACTAGTGACAAGATCATTGGCACCCAAGGCTCGTTTATTCATGTGTGGAGCAAAGGCAAGTCTCCAATCCCACAAAAAAAAAAAAGTCATTGCAACTAGCTCAAAAAAAAGGAAATGTTGGCCACAATACAAAGGCACCAGAACAGCTAGTGCACCACAGTCCACCACGCCCAGGGCCCAGCAGGCAAAGAGCCCAAGGCCACTGGTCCAGCCTCTAAACTCCCCAGATCCCAATCTGATCAGGCACAGACAGACTGCATATTGACAAACAAGTACAATCCATGGAGGCCCCACCCCGCAACCAAAAAGCACCCAAAGATTCACTGCCAATGTGCTGGTACCAGACAAAACACACCTTCAGAGGTCTTGTAGAGTCATGCCCAGTGTCAGGTCACATAAGGGAGCAGTTTCTATACTATACAAACAAATGGTAGCAAAAAAATAATTTATAACAGTGTTGGGAAATATGGTGCCGATTTAGATAATTGAGCTGACTCCTCATTATTATAGACACATACCCTGACAATGAGGGACGCCCTGACCCAACCCTAAGCACCCATCCCTTATCCTTTGCACTAGTCCTTCCCTCTACTGTATGTCCTCCAGAGGGAAACCAGCAGTTGGACAAAAAGGTCTCTCTCTAATTGGAAAAAAATAAAAAATCAATAATTCTGACAGTCATATTTATTTATTTTGTCATTAATAAATTAGCAATTATTGTTGCAAGTTCTATGAAAAAGAAATCCAGAGATCCCCCCCCCTTCTCAAAGGAGACTCAAAGCTTTTCAAACAGAGAAGATATTTCTTTGCAAGATGAATAGCATGCCATGCCTGTAAGGTAATATGCTCCATATAATCCACTGGATCGTAATGGGAATGTAAGGTCTTCAAAGGGCCGTATTCTGAATTTCTTAGTGAATTTGCAGATTTCATCTCAAACCATATCGTTTCTGTAGACAAAGTGTTAATTGCTGTAGATTTTAACATTCATTTTGAGAATCCAGAAGACCCTCTGAGAACAGCATTTATGTCCATACTGGAGTCCGTAGGCATAAATCAGTGTGTAGTAGGACCCACTCATAAAGCAGGTCAAACTTTAGATTTAATAATATTCTTCGGATTAAGTATAAGAAATGTATTCACAATTCCACTGTCACAATTATCTCAGATCACTATCTTGTCTCAATTCAAGTGTCACAGTGATAATGTACGCACAGCACCGCGCTACCATATTAAACGTACATTCACATCAACTACCACACAGTTTTATCAGTAATCTCCCAGAGTTACCAACTGCGATTAGGTCACCGTCTGACCCCACAGAACTCGATCAGGCGACTGAATATTTAGAGTCGTCATTTCGTTGTACCTTAGATAATGTAGCTCCAGCTAAAAAAAAAATTATTAGAGATAAGAAACTCGCTCCCTGGTATAACGATCACACGCGCACTTTAAAACAGACCGCTCGGAAATTAGAGCGTAAATGGCGTCAAACTAAATTGTTGGTATTTCAAATAGCATGGAAAGAGAGCATCCTGAACTATAGGAAAGCTCTTAGTGTAGCTAGATCAACGTATCTCTCCACTCTTATAGAAGAAAATAAAAATAATTCTAGATTTTTATTTAATACCGTAGCCAAATTAACCAGAAATAAGACAACTACAGAAATCTCCACATCATCATGCAATAGTGAGGACTTCATGAACTTTTTTAATAATAAAATTGTAAATATCAGGCATAAAATTGAGGCTTTGAAACCGAACAATGTAATTGATACAGATGTTAACCTAGCCATGTCAGATTCAAACCTAGAATACTTTACTCCTCTTGAAGAGAATGAACTAATTTCACTCGTCTCTTCTGCAAATTCATCAACCTGTATATTAGATCCTATAACAACACATTTTCTTAAACAGATAGTACCAGTAATAACAGAACCGCTGTTGAGAATAATCAATTCCTCACTCAGCATTGGTTATGTTCCAAAATCTTTTAAATTAGCAGTTATCAAACCAATAATTAAGAAACCTGACCTCGACCCCTGTCAGCTGTCCAATTACAGGCCAATATAAAACCTCCCCTTTATCTCTAAGATTCTGGAAAAGATAGTAGCAGAGCAGCTATGCTCATATCTACATAGAAATGGCATACATGAACTGTATCAGGATTTAGGCCTCATCACAGCACAGAAACAGCACTCGTTAAAGTAGTAAGTGACCTCCTTTTGGCCTCTGATCAGGGTTGTGTAACTATGCTTGTATTACTCGACCTCAGTGCAGCTTTTGACACCATTGATCATGCTATTCTTCTTCACAGATTAGAAAATGTAGTAGGAATTAAGGGTACAGCCCTCTCCTGGCTCAGATCCTATTTGACCGATCGTTATCAGTATGTAGACTTAAATGGTGATTATTCTGCATGTTCTCTAGTGGAGTTTGGCGTTCCGCAGGGTTCAGTTTTAGGCCCACTGCTTTTTTCCCTTTACATGCTTCCTCTGGGCAACATAATCCGTAAGCATGGTATTAGTTTTCATTGTTATGCTGATGACACACAGTTATATGTTTCAGCAAAACCTGATGAGAAAAACCAGCTTACTAAAGTTGAGCAATGTGTGCAGGACATAAGAAATTGGATGCTAATTAACTTCCTTCTGCTTAATCCGGATAAGACAGAAGTTCTAGTCATAGGACCGCATACAGCTAGAAGTAAAATCTTAGATCACACTGTAACTTTAGATGGCCTTTCTGTTCCATCAAGTGCAACAGTAAAAGACCTCGGCGTGATTATAGATTCCAGCCTTTCATTTGAAGCTCATGTAGATAATATCACCAGGATAGCATTCTTTCAACGCAGAAATATTGCCAAGATAAGAAATATATTGTCGCTAAACGATGCAGAAAAACTAGTTCATGCTTTTATCACTTCTAGGTTGGACTAGTTAGGTGCATAAACAAGCTTCAGCTAGTCCAGAATGCAGCAGCGAGAGTCCTCACTAGAACAAGAAGATATGAGCACATCACCCCTATCCCATCTTCACTGCATTGGCTCCCTGTGAAATTTCGAAATTGATTTTAAAATACTACTCTTGACATATAAAGCATTAAATGGTCTCGCGCCGCAGTATCTGAGCGAACTGCTAGTGTCTTACGATCCGCCACGCCTACTTCGATCAAAGGATGCAGGCTGCTTGTCAGTACCGCGTATTATGAAAACTACAGCTGGGGGCAGAGCTTTTTCTTACAAAGCCCCAAAATTATGGAATAGTCTTCCAAATAGTGTTCAGGACTCAGACACAGTCTCAGTGTTTAAGTCTAGGCTCAAAACCTATTTATTTAACCAAGCATTTTTATAAACAGATTTGCCATAAGGTAAAGGAGCAGATCTGGGGGACTCATGGACAGAGTATTATATTGAACTGGTATGTTTAGATGCTGTCTTCCTCACTCTCATTTGATCACTCAGGTTTGTTGACTGTGAGGTGATTGTTTGATTTACATCTCAGGGAGCCCTCATGTTTGTGTTTCCTTCTGGCTCTCCCCTTTAGTTATGCTGTCATAGTTAATCCTGCCGGAGTCCCTGCTTGCACTCTACATTAAATATACATTATGTGACTGTGACCATACCTACTTGCCATCTCTCCTCTTCTTCTCTTCCTCCCCCTCTTTCTATTTCCTCTCTCCCCCTTTCACTCTTTCTCTCTGTCGAGCTACACATGTCATTCCTGAGCTGCCAGTGATCCAGATTCGATAGTTCAGGACTGGAACTTCCTACAAGTCTATCGGAGTCTCCAATAACTACCTGGACTCCATTTTAACATCAATTAACATCAACTATTATAGCTGAACTGTCTGCCACCTAACACACGGTATAAATGCAGATCATTTCCTGCTATCTGTTTCACCCTGTTGAGTCTGGTTCCTCTCAAGGTTTCTTCCTATTACCATCTCAGGGAGTTTTTCCTTGCCACTGTTGCCCGCGGCTCGCTCACCAGGGACTATATGAACATTTTGATTCATACACATTCACATTCCATACAAACTTAAATAATTCTTTTGATTGTGTAAAGCTGTTTTGAGACAATGTCAATTGTTAAAAGCGCTATACAAATAAATTTGAATTGAAAAAATTCAAAGGGACTCCAAATAAGACTGCAGGAGAATCAGGTTTTAGACCAGGGCTGTTTATATCTTGTCCTAGAAAGCCAGTATCCAGTACACCATCACAAACATACGCACTGAAACAGACAACAGATTAGTTGCATCAGTCGTGTTTGTTCAGCACAGTTTGGTGATTCTTTTGCTCACTGACCCTCCAGGACTGGAATCTGAATAGCCCTGGACTAGATTGTGATACATTAAGAGCTTTTTTTTAGAAGCATCAAAACAGGCTCTGAAGCATGTTAAGGTGGTTGGCAGATTGTTTACACCTCTAAAAACTTTCAACTTCTAATGAAGACATTTAACAAAAAATAAACCCATTGAGATCATTGTGGAACTTACTGGCAAAATCCACTAGAGGGAGACACTGCTCCAGTTCTGAACAGTGAGCTCACTTACAAAATGTGGGCGGAGAATATATTATATATATTTTTTAAAAAAGAGCACTTTTTTTTTTAAAGAGAATTTTATTACCTGGAAAGTGATATGAACTTTAAGCAAATAAAGTTCAGAAAAGAGTACCATAAAGTCTGATAGAAATTTCTTTAACGAAGGGGACTCAAACCTATGATAACCACGTACTGTAAACATTTACATACCACGAAAATATGTTTACTTTTAATAAAACCTTTAATTGATAAATATATAACTTCATGTTATTGACTCCTCCTGCTAGTCTGTGATAGTAAATAAGTAAATACTGTGATTATTAAATAAAAATGGCAGGTAGAAAAGTAAGGTTTATGTTCAGTTTAGGAACTTACTGCAATGTTTAAAATAATATTGTCGAAGTTTTGTAGGCCTACCCGTCGCACTATGCCTCCGGGGACACTGAGACCAAGACTGATTTACACCCACTTTGCTGTGAATTTGAGTCTCATTCACAGGGTTCAAATATAAAACTTGACTCCTGATTATCTTAGAATTGATGCCTGATTAAAAACAAGTAAATACAGAGTGGACACCTAAGACAATTTACTCAAAGAAATAACATTAACCCTAATATCTACACTGACTTGAGCTTACATTGTGACCGTATTCCAGTTGATGTCAAATCCCCTCTACATGGCTTGACTGTTAATTCAGGCACAAAATGAACATGCACTCTGTGGAACCCATTTGGTGTGACCCAAAATAACCAGAACACCGCTGACAAATCTGAAGTAGAACAGAAGATGAAGGTGTCACTGAAGGCAGAAAAGTGCTGAATAAAAGCCCATTCACAGTCTGTGATGGATTTGGAGCATCAGGGTTTGAGGAGTCCTCTCTCCCGGGTTTGCTGGCTATGAACGCGAGGCACATATGAACTATATAATTAGCAGCAGAGAAAAATTAAAGGAGGTATGCAGACGGGGCTTGTTTAATCAAACATGCTTCTCCTAGTGGGACTTGGAGAGGTCTTCCTGCCAAGTCGAGGTGTTCCCTGGAGGGGAAAAAAAAAAAAAAAAAACATTTTGTGAAATGACATTCTGGGAAGTTCTGTATCATGATTCACAGGCAACCAGTGATTTATCGGGATTTATCTGACCGCATCCAGAATGAACATCCTTATCCAGTCAATAAATATGTTCTTATCATACTCTGACAAACAAAAACAAGCATGCTGGAGAAAGTTATATTTATCTGAAGATGTCCTACATATTCTCTATGAAAACTATACAAAACGGTTCATAATGGGCTGAACCGTGCAAAGTTTTCATTACAGTGAAGAGGAAAAAATACTTTTTTTCCCCTATTTATTTATTTATCATGAATTTGACTTATAAACATTTAAACTTGCAAAAATTTGTAAAGGCTTTCCTGATTGCAATTTGTTTTTCCTAATTTGTATTTCTTTCCACACTGTAAAACAATGCTGAAGTCATCCAAAATATGCAATAATCTCCTTTGAACAGCTGATATTAAGATGTGTCTGCTACTTATGCTCTTTTATAGTTCCAGACATTCAGATGAAAATTGCAGAATCTGAAATATTTTAAATAAACCTGTTCAAATCCCATACAAGTCCTCTGCGACATACCGCCTGTTCATTCAATCTGAATGAACTGAATTAATGTTGGAAATCACCCAGCATTAGTTAAAGCTTGACGGTATTCACTCACATCACAATGCTGGGGAACATCCTGTACCGGACTGTAAGAATTTGATTACGTGTACCGTTACACCCCTAATACAAATATAATATGTAACAACTAGACGCACTGGATTTATAATGTTGAAATATTCCGGCGCGTTTAAAAAGTCTTCATTGCTGTAGAAAATTAATGATCAGATAACACTGGCATTAAACATTTTTTATGTCTATTAGCTACATGTAGAAGTTTACTAAACAGACGATGTGTTCATGTGATGACAAACATGGATTACTTGTTGTATTGCTTTTTTCATAATTGTTAAATGTGTTCTAGTTCATTTCAACAATAATGTCTAGGAATGTTTTCAAACAACTCGATTTTTCAAAATAAATACAGTATTTTACATTTTATTGAGTGAGGAATATGCAAATATGATTGCAATATAAACGTATAGGCTAAAAAAGTTCTCTTTCATAAGGCTTAACATTTTCCCTTAGGAATTGATGAAGATTGATCTTATGTATTACTTAACTAATTAGACTAATTGTCTTGGGAATCTTAAAGTGCCAAAACTTTCTTTTTTTTGGCTTTTATCTTAAAACAGCTCACCATTCAAATATAATACTAAAATGTTATGATGTGTCAATACAAAGCCTGCTGTGTTTGAAAGTGTGATTTAATGTCTTGTGGTGAAGGATGATGATTAGATCAACAGAAGACTCCAGCATGCCCTGAATAAGATAGTATTAGTGTATTAAAGCAGACGGATTTACAGAACGCAGACAGGAAGGAACTTACTGGTGACTGCGCTTTGGAGAAGTTGACATGGGCATACAGCAACACTGCAATGTCTTTGTGTCCAGCTTCCATAGCAATGGACAGAGCAGTACTGTCATCCTGAATCACACACACACACACACACACACGTATATTAGTATAGATTTCCGTTAAATTTTTTACACTTATAAAATTAATCAGTCAGTAGCTAACACTCGCGTCAGTCAGCACAAAGCGAATCATGAATATGAAAATAATCATGATGCAACCTGTTGTTGTTTGTTGTGATTCACATCGATATACGTTTTCGTTTGTTTGCTCACATTGTCGTGGAGTGTGGCATCACAGCCCGGCTGAGCCAGTAGCAGCTTGACTATCTCTACGTGACCGTGCTCGCTGGCGCACATGAGCGCCGTGGAACCCTCATCGTCCTGGATGTTGACGTCAGCGCCACAGGCCAGCAGTGCCTTCACCATGTCCATTCTGCCATGACTGACTGCCAGCATCAGCCCTGTCTGACCAGCCTAGAGGACGGAGTCAAGGGGTTAGTTAATAGGGCTAAAAAGCATTCAGACTTGACAATCATCGGTCACTTTAACAGGAACATGTGTACACCACCTTATTTATGCAGTTATCAAATCAGCCAATAACGTCGCCGCAGCACATCATACAGCATCAAGTACAGGTCGAGAGCTTCAGTTATTTTTCCACATTAAACACCTGAATGGGGAAAATGTGACCTCTGTGACTTTACCTACAGCATGACATGACTGTTGGTCAAAGTTTCTGAGAGTCTATGCCCATGATATACTACAAATTCCAATTTTTAGCTGTTTTTTCTGCTGTTATAATCCATCAACTTCAAGGCGCAAACTAATCTGGCCCTTCCACTCATCTGAGCTCTCTTATAACAAATTAATGTTTTCTGCTTCACACACCATACCTTGTAAACTCTTAAGACTCAAAAGATCAGCAAATTTGTAAATACTTAAACCAGCCCACCGGGCATCAATAACCATGAGAGTAGTCAGGGGTAGCTCGGTGGTTAAGCCATTGGACTACAGTTCGGGAAGGTTCCAGGTTCAAATCCCACAACCATCAAGTTGTCCCTTAACCTGCTCAGATGTTTAATGAGATAAAAATGCAAGTCGCTCTGGATAAGGGCATCTGCGCCAAATGTCTAAATTTTGTTCATTCTGATTTTTTACATGAATGCCAATTGGCTGATTAGACAACTGCACAAAATAAATGGTGTAAAGATATTCCTAATAAAGTGGACAATTGGTGTACAGTGGGGCAAAAAAGTATTTAGTCAGCCACCAATTGTGCAAGTTCTCCCACTTATAAAGATGAGAGATGCCTGTAATTTTCATCATATGTATACCTCAACTATGAGAGACAAAATAAAGAAAAAAACTGAAAACCACATTGTAGGATTTTTAAAGAATTTATTTGCAAATTATGGTGGAAAATAAGTAATAAAATTTAATCTCAATGCTTTGCTATATACCCTTTGTTGGCAATGACCGAGGTCAAAGTCTTCACAAGGTTTTCACACACTGTTGCTGGTATTTTGGCCCGTTCCTCCATGCAGATCTCCTCCTGAGCAGTGATGTTTTGGGGCTGTCGCTAGGCAACACGGACTTTCAACTCCCTCCTAAGATTTTCTATGGGGTTGAGATCTGGAGACTGGCTAGGCCACTACAGGACCTTGAAATGCTTCTTATGAAGCCACTACTTCGTTGCCCGGGCGGTGTGTTTGGGATCAGTGTCATGCTGAAAGACCCAGCCACGTTTCATCTTCTATGCCCTTGCTGGTGGAAGGAGGTTTTCACTCAAAATCTCACAATACATGGCCCCATTCATTCTTTCCTTTACACGGATCAGTCTTCCTGGTCGCTTTGCAGAAAAACAGCCCCAAAGGATGATGTTTCCACCCCCATGCTTCACAGTAGGTATGATGTTCTTTGGATGCAACTCAGCATTCTGAGTTTTTAAAAAATTCTATTTTGGTTTCATCTGATCATACGACATTCTCCCAATCCTCTTCTGGATCGTCCAGATGCTCTCTAGCAAACTT
The DNA here is from genome assembly GCA_030522415.1 of Channallabes apus. Classification (NCBI taxonomy): domain Eukaryota; kingdom Metazoa; phylum Chordata; class Actinopteri; order Siluriformes; family Clariidae; genus Channallabes; species Channallabes apus. The sequence goes on along the minus strand of CM060122.1, from coordinate 23,867,952 downwards.
CAGATGGGCCTGGACATGTACTGTCTTAAGCAGGGGGACACGTCTGGCACTGCAGGATTTGAGTCCCTGGTGGCGCAGTGTGTTACTGATGGTAGCCTTTGTTACTTTAGTCCCAGTTCTCTGCAGGTCATTCACTAGGTCCCCCTGTGTGGTTCTGGGATTTTTGCTCACAGTTCTTGTGATAATTTTGATCCCACGGTTTGAGATCTTGCGTGGAGCCCCAGATCGAAGGAGATTATCAGTAGTCTTGTATGTTTTCCATTTTCTAATAATTGCTCCCACAGTTGATTTCTTCACACCAAGCTGTTGACCTATTGAAGATTCAGTCTTCCCAGTCTGGTGCAGGTCTACAATTTTGTTTCTGGTGTCCTTTGACAGCTCTTTGGTCTTGGCCATAGTGGAGTTTGGACTGTGACTGTTTGAGGTTATGGACGGGTGTCTTTTATACTGATAACGACTTGAAACAGATGCCATTAATACAGGTAACGAGAGGAGGACAGAGGAGCCTCTTAAAGAAGAAGTTACAGGTCTGTGAGAGACAAAAATCTTGCTTGTTTGTAGGTGACCAAATACTTATTTTACCGAAGAATTAACCAGTTAATGTGATTTTCTAGATTTTTTTTTTTCTTATTTTGGCCCTCATCTTTTTAAGTGGGAGAACTTGTAATATACAGTGGGGCTAAAAAGTATTTATTCAGCCACCAATTGTGCGTGACTTACATGTCATGTATACTGTATATGTAGATGTATGGTGAGCTTATATTTATCATCTTTAACATCATATATTTATTATTCATATGCATCATTGCAACACAAAAAAAGTATCAGACTGCAACTTATATAAGCTATGTTTATTGTTAAATAATATAATGTTCAAAAAGAGATCATACAGACAATCGACTGACCTGGCTGGCTTTTGCATTGACGTCCCCTTTGCTGAACAACTCCTCCACTACCCTCATGTCTTTTGGCGCCTCGACGGCAGCTAACGCAGCTAGCATGATGGGGGTATATCCTGCCTTGTTTTGTTGATTGACGTTGCAGACATCTGTGACATAAAGAATGGGAACCAGAATATCAGAGAGGGTCCAGAGGCCACTCATCATGCTCAAGGATGAAGGACTTCCTTTGTTAGCCATCAAGAGGGGAAGGCACTCTACATGCAAACCTTTGAGAGAACGTATTTTTTGAGGAGGAAAAAAAGGAAGTCGAGGGCTAAAGCACTGATTTATTGACTGGCAGTTGGTCCAAGCTCTAAGAATAAAAGTGAAGAATAGGGGGCCTCACTTGGGACACGGAGTATCAGGGACTGGAGAAGCTCGAAAGGAAGTGGACAATGAGCTTTTCTCTCTAATAAATGCTGGCACCTCATCATGAACAGCATTATGGGATATTTATAAAAGAACTGAAGAAGAACCAGAGAACAATGACTTTAAGAAGCCCACTTATCCAGTTCTTTCAGAGCGGTTTCTAATGGAAGATTAGCAAAAAGTTCAAGAAATCCTTGAATGTAAAGATACATAGCAGATATATTTATTTTTATTACAAGTAAAAAAAAAAATCTGCTGCACAGAAAGTTATGAATGTGGTTGATAAAGTCGATAAAGATAGTGTTCTGAAAAAAATATATATTTTTTGCATATCTGTTACACATAAATGATTTAAATCAAACAAATGTTTATACTACACAAAGATAACCCACGTAAATGCAAAATCTAGTTTTTAAATGATGATTTCATTCATTAAGAGAAAAAAGCTGTTTAAACCTGCCTGACCCTATGTGAAAAAGTAATTGCCCCCTAAGCCTAATAACTAGTTGTGCTACCCCCTTGGTGCCAGCAAGTGCAATCAAGTGTTTGCGATAACTGACAATGAGTCTTTCAAATCGCTGTGAACGAATTTTGGCCCACTCTTTTTTCCAGAATTGTTTTAATTCAGCCACATTGGGGGATCTGACTGCCTTTCTGAAAAGTCATTATAGAAAAAATTCTTCCCAACTTGTAAGAAACCTTCACAAAGAGCTCGAATTTTTTTCCAGACTCCCTCATGCTTGTGCGACTCTCTACCTGTAGGTTCACCTCCTGTAGCGGGTCCCAAACCAGGCATTGAAAATGTTGCTCCTCACCTGCTTCATAAACTCTGACATTCTTTTATTTGACCGTTCTAATAAGGTCACTCTTCTGGCTTGTTGCAGCAAGGATGAAATTCAAACATGTCCTCACAAAAGCTCCGCACCACATTATACACAGACTTTATGATTTTCCAATTTGTGGTTAAAAATTACACACCTACTGTTTTGAGCATTTCAGACCTAATTTATATCTTTGTTAGCCCTTTTATGATTTAAATTGTCCTTTTCTTACTGCCAGGAGTGCCAGCATTAGTTTGTAATCAATGAATCATTCAGGATGTCTATGTGTATATGTGCTTCGTATTCTTATGCATTTGTATAAGAGCATCTGTCAAATGACTAACTGTAAAATAAATGGTGCTAAGTGGTTACCTGCATCCAGCAGCTTCTTGACAATGTGGAAGTTGGAGTGGGAAACACTGTAGTGCAATGCTGTGTTGCCATTGCCATCAGCCATGTTGACCACGTGTTGCAGCAGCGTGTGTGAGACGCTACGGAAAGCGTTCAGGTAGTCCTCCACCATAGTTGCAACTGCCGTCTTCTGACTGGACACACGGAACCACTCGTGCTGCACCGTGTACATGCATGTTCTCTGTGATACGAGACAAATATGAGAAAGAAAGAATAAGTGCTACAACAATTAAAGTGTAATTGTTTGAACTGTAAGTAATATTAAGAATTGATCAATATTTAATACTAATTAGGGCAATTGCATTAATGAGACTGAGCTAAAACAAGACAAATGAACACTTATTAAATAAATTATATGAAAAAAAAAAAAAAAAAAAAAAAAAAACATTGCATTCCTTCCAATAATCATTCAAATCCAACAAAATCCACTCCTCATAATGAACTCTTAATTCTTTCTAAAGAATCCTAATTACAGTAGTACTAACCATGGTCATTAAAGCTTTTTTTTAGGAATATCAGTTGGCTATGGATTTAGCTGAACCCCGCCAGTACACAGCTAGATCTGGCCCCAATCATTGCTTTCCACTCTGATTTGTTGTTCCTCTAACATTTTTTCCACTACATTAGTCAAAAACAAGCCTATTAGAATTACCCCATAACTGCCTTAAGCGGTAAGGCATTAGGAACTATTCAGAACCTGAATTTGATTTCAGGAACCCCTCCGCTCTTTTTAAAAAATTTTTTTTTAATTGCTTAAAAAAGAGAAGATTCTGAAATAGACGTAAATTTTGGATTATGCAGGTGGATTTCGCAAGTAGGGCTGTTTATGTTTAATTTATTCTTTTAACTCACCACTTCTTTAGTGGGTAACGACTTCGCGTCACTCAGGTAGGTTTTGAGAACATGGCATGAAGACAGCATCTTTTCGTTCAACTCGTGCCTAGAGAGTTGAGAAAAAAAAATATCCATTGTACCCAAGAATTTCTTCCTTCCATTGGAGAGAATCCTCCAACTTTGATGGTAAAGATATTTCAGACCGTCTACCTCTCTCGTGTCTCCTGATTCTCCTGGCCAGAACTTTCCGCATCTCTCTTTACATCGCCTGCTCCCTCATTACTGAACTGATCATTCCTCCGGTCCTTTGTAGTTTTTTCCAACCCCTCTGTTTCTTCCTCTTCTCCCTCAGAGCCTGAAGAGCTGCTCTCCTCAGAGCTGGATTCATCACTTGAGGTTGACTCGTATCTGAATAAATACGTAGATGTATATGGAATATCAGGGTTATAAAAATGAACAGAACATACGGTGCATGTAAAAAAAAAAAAAATTTCTCTAGACTGATGAGTGTGAGCTCTTACCCTCCATTCACACCAACAAACTGCAAGTTCTTTTTGGTGCTGTTGGGAACCTGGCGTCCGTCTTTCTTCTTCATGATGGACTTCAGGGCACTCTGGCTACCTACAAAGAAGGAAAATTAATATGTATTAGTCCTAATTAAAACCAATACTATGCCTGTGACATCATACATCATATATTCAAAGTTTCTAGCTTTGGTTATGCATATGCTGGCTGTTCAGACAGGTTTCCATTAAAACCACAAGGTGGAGCTCTGAAAAATATGTACTCCTGAAGTGAACAGAAAAACAAACAAGTCACACCAGGACTTGATATGAGCCACGTTTCAACGCTTGACAATATTGTTTGGCATGCAAAGCACACCATGTCATTTTACTGCGATTGCAGGGAAATTAGCGAGTTTCCTCAACATTTCCAGCAAACACTAACCACTAATCAAGACCAAACGCAGGGATTCTGCCAAGTTCATGTTTCTTAACTGAAACAACTCCCAAAGTAAACAAAATCATGTTAGAAATACAAAATCAAACAGTAATGCATGAGTTTTAAAGAAAAGCGACATTTTAAAATTAAACACATGGGCTTTAAAAAAAAAAAAAAAAAAAAAAAAAAAAAAAACACGCAACAGAAACCTGTCCAAAACCCAAACTATCCCAAACATTTTAAGTACAGGCTTTGTGCTGCCAAATACCCCAGAGGACCTCCGCCTCTCCCCACACAGCCGAAGAAAAACACAGCCCTGTGAACTGCCAGAACATGCCTTACACATGTGGCCTCTGCCTGCCTGCAGTATACGGCAGACGTTATAGACATTGACTTCATTTTCACAGCTAAGAATAGAGGTCTATAATTTTCACACGGCAAGACCTAGACTATTCCGCCACCTTTCTAAAACAGACCACTGGATTACAAGGACATTCTTTGCACTCAAATAACAATGTTTAACTGTATAGATCATTTTAATTTATTTAATTTATTTTTTACCATGTAGAGCAGTGGACATCTGCTGGTCCATATGGCTTTTCTGTAAAGCTGCACTCTGCTCATGGGTCACGGTGTACTCTGCACACACACTTTCTGTATGAGTGACCTCCAGATTTGCACTGACCAGATGAGAGCTGGCAATCTGGGTGTCTGAGCAAAAAGCACAAGATTGAGTATAGTTATTGCATGACCAAAATTATAGTATACACTTGCATTCATTTGAAATAAATGGACACAACAGTAAAATATGAGGAGCAGATGAATTTGAACGATCGATTCCAATTCTTCACTTATCCGGACAAATAGCTGCACTACACTATTACAAAGCCAAAGGCATGTTAGAACACAACTGGATCCATATTCACTGTAATCACTCTTGCTGTCAGTTTTTGTAGTGGAAGACATTCTGATGTTTTAGCCTCCAAAAATGCATATTCTTGACGTGACATGCAGGCACTTGAAACATTTTTGCATTTCTCCAGATGAGGCACAAACATTGCCGTTTCAATTTTTACAGCGCTGATTCATTGTGTACAACATGACTCCTGAGGGAAAAAAAATAAAAAATCTGGTCCGAGTTACTGAAAGTCATACTGGCAATAAAAGTTGTATTGTCTTAAATTATTTACTGCTACATCTTTTACAGCATTGCTTTAAACATGTGCCAATACGCATATTTTTTAGATGCAAATTTTTAAAAGACAGGAAGATACAACAATATAAAGTATAATAACAGTCAATCAACTTTTCCTTGACTTTTTGATTTTTTCTTCTGATTTATTTGCAAGTTGTATAGAAGGGGAAAAAAAGAAAGAAAAGGTTTCCTGAGAAAAAGTAACTTAAGGCAGCAGAGAAATTGACTTCATCAGTATAGGAATTCAAATGAAACATTGCATCATACTGAGTCAAACATGTGAGTTTGAGTGTTGCGTAATGTTCAGCATGAGTGGAGTCAATCTGGAATCAACAATTCACAAAGTACATTATTTAGGTTAATTTCATTTACATTTAAATGGGGATAAATATAGTTCCATCACCAAAAAATACACATTTCTAAAAGCTTGCACTTCAACTACTTGCATTCTTCAGGATTTTTTTTTTTTTTTTTAGGGCTGTCAGAACCCACATAGTGATGTTTTTCAGATCGGACCGGAGTCACTTTCGTATGTGGTCGTAGATCTGCTATATATTCAATACGTGGTCGTTCACCATGAATGAGAGCGGGCAGATCGGAATCCATGCAACTTTTTGCCTCTTCATGCGTGGGGAGCTCGCTGATGTCATCAGTCAGCACCGGCATGCACAGGGATTTTACAGCGATAACTGATAAAACAGCCGGGCATCTGTCTTGCTTCCTTCTTCTGGACCTCAACAAATACAGCTGACTAACAGCTTGCATCCTCCAGAGCAAAATCCCAAACATATCTTTGCTAAAATTGCATCCATTGTGTGAAATATGTGTGTGGTCACACAAATATGATGTTTTTTCAACCCAGACGAAGCAAGCAGAATTGCATCAAGATGCACGTTTCATCCACCTTAGAGCCAGATAAAAGTCACTTAAAAGGCAATTATGGATGTAAATCTGACATGACATGCAAACCCAATCTGACCAAAAAATTTTTATTGCGTTGTGGCTTGTAATATAAATGTAACTTCTGTAGTGATTCATGGGACATGATGGCTAATAATTTGTTTACTTCAATCTAAGTTTTTTTCAATAAAAACAGTGTAAATATTAATTTTAATGTCTTGCAAGTAAACAACCAACAGTTATGACATATAAAGATCTTTTTTTTTTTTTTATGATAAACATGACTAACCTTTCCTGACATTGCCAGAGTCTGCTTGCAGACCCCCGAGCCCCAAGTTGTGGAGATCCTCAATGCTGCCGTACTTCATCACCGAGTTGATGGATGACAGAGTGGTGACCAACTCACTGTTGATGGAATTGAACTGAGACTGTTGTGGTGGACCAAACGCATCTGCCAACTCACTGTAATTCTCAGCCAGCAACATCTGTTGCTCCTGAAGAAGCTTCTGCACTCTCTCTATATAGTGATCCAAGTCAACGTGAGTACCAGGGTTGTTTTGTGAACTGAGAGGCTCTGCAGTAACCACTGGGTCAACTGCCATGCTTTTTTCCACTTCTTGGTTTAGTGGTTGAAAAGGGCCACAAGCTATGCTCCGCGTCTTAAGACCAACCAAAAAGTTCTCATCTATACTAGTAAGCCCAACTCCACTGTCTTTGGTTTTACAACAGATTACCTTTTCAGTAGTCTCATCTGAAGCTGTGGTACCAACTGCAATGGAGCGAGACTTTACCACGGTCTGTGTATCTTTCACAAGTCCATCGCCAACAGCGACTGTGCGAGTCTCCAATGGTACTGTGTTGGTTTGCTTGTCTTCAGAAAATTGTTGAGTGTTCATGCATGAATCGGTGAGAACAATGCACTCAGTGTTCGTGAAGTTATCTACACTATTCAATTCTGTGTTTGTATGTTGAGAAAACACTGCGGGTAATACCATTACAGCCGAGTCCATTGTACTCAAAGGGTCAGTCACTGTGGCTTTGGACAGCACCTCTTTAATTGGACTAACCAACACATCTACTGTGCAATCTCCACATCCGATGGACCTAAATACTTTTGCCGGTTCAGACTCAGTCTTAAAAAGGTCTAAACTTTCCACACTCAACTGAGTATTCACTCCCACCTCACACGTACATATTTCTACCCCTGATTCCTGATGGCACATTATAACCTCCTTTCCAACACACTTATCTTGAACCTCCACACGTTCTTGTACAACCCAGCTATCCATTGTCACATCTGGACCCACAGCAATATGTCTAAAATCTGGTTTACAACAAACACCAACAGTGTGTGTTTGTGGCACATGGCATGTGCTGACTTCATTGCATTCCGCATGATTCCCCACCCCTTGATTCTTTGTGGAGACCTTGGCCTCTACTGAAGTGCTATACATTTCAGGCTTTGCCAGTGAACCTTTGTCCAGTTTCTTCCTTGAGCCAGCCACCTGAAGCTCTAACTTAAGTTTGCCCATCTCCATTTCATGAGTGGTCTCTTTGAGCTGTACCTCCAATCTGTAGATCTTCTCCTTAAGAGCCTCAATGGTTTGGTGCTGAAGCTCTATTTCAGCCTCAGCCTCAGTGGTCATGCCCAGCATGGCCTCAGACACCCCAACTCCAGTGCTTCTTGTTTCCTGCTCAGTCCCTACAGCAACATCCTTGCTCTGTCCTGGCAACTTCCTGTAGATTACTACATCATTCATGTTCTCATCTGCACCAACACCAATGGATTTACTTTCACGGTTCCATTGTCTATGCAAAGCATTTTGGTTTGTACTGTTCTGTATTTGGTGTAAAGCATGTTCTGAGTCCATACTTGTGTCCTGTATATTTCTCTCTAAAGCCTGTACCTCAGCTGTCAGTTGCCGAAATTCCTGTAGCCTTTGTGAGCTCTGTTCTACGTTTTCTGGCTCAACAATGTGCAGCTCGGAACCCGACTGAAGCTGGGCCACAGGTTCATACTGGTCAGCACTTCCTACACTGTAGGATCGCTTCCGAAATGCCCCCGGTTGGCCCTGCCCAGGTAGTTTTGAGTTCTTTATCTGTGATACCAGCTGTCTTCTTTCCTCCTGCAAAACAGAGATCTTAACTTGAAGGATAGGGATGGTTTTCACCTGCTCCTCAAGCTCTTTAAGTCGTTTGAGAGCCACCAGCATCTGATCACGGATGTTCTGTAGGTGCAGCGGGCTGATGTTAGTTACTGGCGTGGTCATACCGGAACTCAGTGGGCTGTGACGTATTGAGCTCCCCATGGAGGATGTTAAGTAGAGATTGTATTCACCATTGGGCAGATGTCCATTATGCTGAAGAGAATTTGAACTTGGTGAGATCTGGCTTGCCCCATAGGATGACAAAGAGCTACTGGAACCCATTCCCCCGAAACTGGCCAGCCGCCGACGGGGTGGCTCAGTCGCCGGTGGCTGCATGAGCAGCCGCTCCTGTTCTAATCGCCTGCGAGTCTCCATTAGTGTTTTCTCCACCTGGAGGTTTTGACGGGGGAGATGGGGTGAAGGCGGTGGCAGCTGCTGCTGCTTGGCCTCAAGAACGTTCAGAAAAGTCTGTGGGGCCTCATTGATTTGTGCAATGTGGCCAAGGGAGGCTAGCTGGTTCCGGGCTGCTAAGAAGACTGGCGACTGCTTGCTTTCATCACTGTTGGATGATGACAGAGAGTCTGTAGAGGTCCATTCAGCCTGACCAGACTGAGGTCGTGGCACAAACCTGGTCACTTTGGGTTTTCTCTGAATGTTTAGCTTCTTGATGGTGTTGCCCCTTTCGATGTCATCAACATACTTGAGGAAGTCCAAGTCTATCTGATAACCATATGGGGTTTCCAAACAATAGGGGGCCACAGGGTCCTTGTCACCATCGTCTTTATCTATGGAGAATGAGAAAGACAAAAACCATGAATGTAAATAAATAAAATTGAGACAAGTCAAAGAAAAAAAAAGGTTTTCTTCTTAAACATAACATACCAAAAGCTATTTTAATGACTACTAAGCCTGTAGAAGAAAACAAATGCAATACATTAATTTATCATTCCATTAACCTTTAAAAGTGTCTCTTAAGATTGTATTGAACCAACCACATGAACAAAATCGCAGGGTATAAGCGCTCTATAGTAACTGACCACCAAAATAAAGTCCTCCTGCAAGTAGAAACATGTAAACTCTAACAATGTATGGAAAGCTGCACACATCAATCAAGACAGCTCAAGGAACCGAATTGACATTATTGGCATGCCACTGAGAAACACAGATGCCTAATGAGGTCGAATTTAGTTCCTACGTCTCACAGTGTAGTAAACAGAACACCTTTGAGATATTAATCAAGGCAACCTGAATAGAACCTAAGACAAATATGGAACCATGTTTTTAATAACTTTGGCAAAGAATGCGTTTCAGGGGTGGAGTTCCAGGCAAATGTTGAGATCTTTCCCCTGCACCAAAAATAAAAATCCATTCATTACCACTGCACAAACAAGGAGCATCGTGACCGAGGAACAAAAACTTCACAAGCCTGGCATATGCAGTACCACATTCCAAACTGCACCGAAGAGGATTCATGACATTTTCAGCCAGGGTTTTAAATCTACACAGTATTAAGCATTATTCTCTTAAAATAAAAAATCTTCTGCTTAAAATAGTCACCAAAACATCTTAATTTAGATCAAAATCAACATTTCTAACTTTTCAACAAGACAGGTCTGCCAGAGGAATTCCTTTATACAGAGACATAATTTAGAAAGAGCAGTCTGGTAATTTAACCCATAATTCCTCAAGGTCCACTTACCATGCATCAAACAGTAGTCCCTATTTCGGAGCTCCAATACTTGGTTCAATACTTTTTGGCAGCAACAGACTGTAGGAACCAGAACGAGCAGGCGAAAGGCAGGCACTTTCTCAATCCTCACTCCATAAGGGGAAAAATTCCACTATTGCAGTAAACTTAGCCAAGCTCCACTCGGCTCCCATAGGCTGGCTGCTTCAGCTATTCAGCCAATTACAAGGCTCATCCTCCTGCCTCTGCTTCCCCTGCAATATTTTTTTTCATACCCTCTTTGCTCTGACAGGGAAGCCATTCTTCAAGACAATGTTTCAGGCTATAAGTATAAATTATATAGACGGACAAAATAAAACAGTCGTCCTTTCAAACACTGAATCAAAAGGTTGTTCTAAAGTCTATTGTACCAAAAAGACAAATAAAAGTGTTTTAAATAAAATGCCCATTCAAACTCTTGGACAACAGCCATCTTACAGTACATGCAACAATCCCTAGCTTGTTGGAAAACACAGAACAGTATCGAAGAAGGAAAAACTAAGTTCTGACCTCAGTGTGTGTGTGTGTGTGTGTGTGTGTGTGTGTAACCCGGGAGACTGCAAGACCTGTGACAAATAGAGAGCACCAGGAACAAGTCCAACTAAAGCAGTAGAAATTTCACGACGCAAAATCGCTGACAAACACACAAACCTCAGAGATATCGCGTCCAGTGCCAGTCAATACATCATCGCTTAGATCGGAAACATTTTAAAGAACGTGTGCATCTCTGGTTGAAATTTAACTACCAGCTATCGCTGCAACCTGGTTTCAAAAAGACACACACTTAATCAATACATAATATTTGTATTAAACAAAGGGAGACTATTATATGGTTCGCTCGCAAATATATTCCATTTGAAAATGTCATTTGTCCTCACCTGTTGTTTGTTCAATTATTCCTGTGAGCAAGTAATCACAGCTCCAGTCGCAAAGGCGCGATGTTTTTGTCACGCCATATGTCTAGATAACTATTTAAAGGTGAGTGGCTGAAGCAGAAACAAGGAAACACAATCACCCAATAGGGTTGCGGTAAAAGATGACCCCAAAGATAGCTCCGGCTGGATTAGCAAACACACCAGACAGAGCGGCATGATTGTGTCATCGCTGAGCTGTTTGTGAACAAACTCGGATTGAACCAATACTGTAGGACGACATACAGGAGTGCGTGCAAGAGCTCACTTGTTCCAGTGGGAAAATTAATCTCTTCAAATTAGAGACGAGTTTGTTAAAATGTTTTGATTTGAAGGAATCATCTTGGACAATTTTTTACATTTTGGATAAAATGGAACATAGGAAATCAGCCAGTGTTCGGCTTTCGAATGACTTTTGGATAATGACGAAGCTTTATCTGCACTCAGAGACTCATCTCCACAGTGAATAGTCACGGTTTTCATCCAACATTTCTTTACAAACCTAAAAACGAGAGTTGTCTTGGTCTGATAATTTACCTTTACAATGAAGCAAATACAAATAAATATGTTAAAATAGTCAACAACAGATTAGGCATTTAATTAGTGCATCTATTATGGCACGGAGCATTCGGCCAATTCAATATTCACATTCACTAATGTAATACGGCAACGTACTGTAGATTTTGCATAAAATGAAAAACAAAATTTTATTTCACTTGCATAGACCAAAAACCAAAAAAGAAAAAAAAAAAACGGATGATACGACTAATAATAATAATAATAATAATAATAAAGGGTAATAACCCCTCTAAAAAAATGGCAGAGGTCCTTGTAAGAATATCTATGACACTTGCTCGACCCGCACCGTTATCGTGCCCCTTTTTCGAGGTAGATCTGCTTCCATGCAGATGCAAAATAGTGAAGTCAAGCCAAGATAAAGTTTGAGGAATGGGAATGTTTACTTTGGAGGAAAAGAAAGTGCAACATATGCAACTTTTTAGGTTGACCACACACAAAAAAAAGAAAAGAAATTAAATACAGGTAGCAAAGCATGTTAGACATGCTATAATATATTAGGAAACTTATTTGATAGAAGTCATATGGTTTTTTTATTTTTTATTAAATTATTATTATTTTCCTGATGAGGTCACTAAATAAACTCTACCACATAAAACGGTGGCACCATACTACGCATGTGTAAACCTCTTGTAAATTTCTGATTCATGTTTTTAGCAATCATGCTGAGAAGGAATTTTAGCAGTGGTCACTGGGGAGGAATGTTAACCATGTAACCATCTGGTTAAAATAAATATATATATAAATAAATCTTCAAATTGGGAAAATTCAGCTCGAATCTTGAGACCACAACTAAAAGCCCTCTTAACTTTTAAATGCAGCTTCCTGTTTTGTGAACATTCTACAGTATCTACTCTGGGTATCTACTTTTAGGAGGACTAGCCGTATGTCATTTGCTCCTCATATTCTTTTCTTCTTCTTCTACGGTGAATCAATAGTTCTCTGTAGACAACGTTTACGGTTTCACACAGTGGGATCCTGTGTGGTGCTTTCGGACAGGCCTTTAGAGGGCTAGCTCAGTGGAATCCGGCAAATGTTTGCAGTGAAAATAAAGGGCAGACAGTCGTGTTTGGCCTTGATTGAGCCCAAATTCATAATGTGGGAGAAAAATAAACATCGCGTGGCAGATCGTTTTACAAAGTGCAAATATCTTGGGAGGCATCTCAGCTTTCAACATTGACCTTGATGGTACTCACTTTCAGCCTCACCTGCATCAGTCCTTATAATAAAGTTAAGGTAAAACTATTGAAGAAAGACGACTTTTAAGTTAAGCTTGGTGGGAGAAAAGGCAAAAGAAATCTGACAGCATATGGAGATACCAGACATGCGTCATGGTTCTTCAAGCATATTATCCATAGGATCATCTGTGTTTGAAAACGTTTGGCACGTAAGTGACAGCTTTGATGGGTGTATCTTCAACATGATGATGTTAGAAAGGAAAAAAATTATTTCCCATTTTTCAATGACTCATAAGACCTCAAGCAGTCAAAATGAACCAATAAAAATTATTTTAACAGATAGACACCCCAACTAAATAAAAGTAGACCTATTTATTTACAACTTAAAAAAGTTAAGTCACCCATGAAAGTCATGGTTACAGCCATTTGCACAACGCTCACGCATTCCTTAATGCATTAGATATCATTCTCAACAACAAATTTCCAACACTTTTGCCTGAAATCATTCACCATTCGAGAGAAATTGTTAAAAGGCAACCGTTCCGTTAGTCCACACTCACCTCTGGATCCGCAAATAAATGAAAGAGAGCTCCATTTAGTGACGAGAGTCGTGCAAGCAGTGCTGTAGCTGGTTACCACTGAGACGCTGCTCTTACACACGCATGCACTAAACTGAGAGAAAACAAGGGCCCTTTTTCCTCGTGCCGGTTTGGTATTTCCTGACCCGTCCCAAGGAAACCACGTCAGCTCGAAGTTTAATTACCCTAGGAATTCACATCATACTCTAGCAAACAAGCCGGCTCATTTAAAAAAATAATAATAAAAAATAAACAATGCATCCACCTGGCTAGACAGGCTAGGCTTAGGAGTAACACACATCCAGCCATACTGTATTTATACTCCTAATTTTAAGCTAACAGAGTTAACAGTTAAGTCGAGCACATATGGAAGTCTATGGAGTGTACTAAGAGCGGACGCGCGGTTGTCCTGATTCTGGCTATTTGCACCCGATGGTCCATGGAAGAAACGACTAAAACGATACCAGGTTTCAGCAATAAAAGTCTGCAATACTTCATATGTGAAATGGGATGGAAATGGTTGTGACAAGAGAGCAAACACCACAGTTGGTGGTTTAAAATTATAAATCAGGCCTTGTTTATTTCAGCGTACCATCGAGAATATGACCTGTGACAGGGACGTTAAAAATAACTAGAAGAAGTGAAGATGTTTTTGTGAATGGTTGGTTATGACGGGATTGAGTCTTTAAATTGAATACAGAGGACCTGCGACCTGCGATTATGCACCTCAATGATTTTCATAATGCAGAGAAAAGGAGATGGAATTGTGTATAAATAAACAATGCATGTGAGATTTCAGAGGTGATTGGACTCAAGCTATGTACGCCTAAAATATGGAGTGATTTTTTTTTTTTTTTTTTAGGGAGAAGAAATCCAGCACATGAATATCAGTCGAGTTATAAAGGGTTAGCTAGATGCATTAGACTATGGAAAACGTCTAAGCACCAGGTACTTCAACAATGTGCATTTCTGACTGAAAGAACCCTGACCTTTGCCAAACCTTTGTGCTCAGTTTGTGCCACAGTACAAGTAAGGGATACCACGCAAATGTCTGTGGTATTGTACAAAAATCGTCCGCTATGTGGTAGAATGAAATGGTCTGAAGCAAAGTGGCTCAGTGATTTGCCACAGATTACCATTTTAACAACCACTTTGTAACAGCCCGTAGTTATACTTAAGTCTATGCAATATACATGAAACACACACTGACTCATCGTCTATACCACTTTAACCTGTACACAGGATCGGGTGGGGCCTGGAGCCTATCCCAGGAGACTTAGGGGTACCACCCTGGACGGGGTGCCAATCTTTACACGAAATGATCAAATATAAAAAGACCAGCTTTTTGAGAATCTTAGTAAGAACGTGAAATTATGAAATTACTATAATATAAAGCAAAAAGCTGATTATCTTTAAATAAGATAGGGTCGTCCAAAGAGGAGAAAACCAGCTTTACTGCTGATTACTGTATAAAGCCATTGTAAGAAAACTGACCCTCCTGAATGGAAAGGATTCCACTATTTACAGAGCTGTTAATCAGTTACAGCTCCACGTTGCCCAGAGGCACAGCTTAGCAACATGCTTCTAACAAGGTGCCTGGCTCTGGCTTCATTTGAAGTGCACAGAATAGACAAGACCTTTTGTTTTCCATCACTGACAAACAGTTTTGTGCAAACATCCCAGAGCCAAAGTGACTGAACTGAAGACTCTTCACTCACATGGTCCAAGCTAGAGTACAGACTGAGACTTCCATGTTAAACAGGAATTCTTCTGTGATCAGACTTTGATCAGTTCTGAAGTTCAGCGCTTTAATGTAAATCCTTGGTTACGCACAAACAGGGATTATAACTGGTGTAAATGATGTGTCCTTCATACAGTATGATCCTAAGAAACAAATTTAAAACCACTAGCACTGGATTTGACTAATTTCATTTACGACACAAGTAACAATGCATGACAAAGTTCAAGTATTTTGAAATAAAACGCACATTTCTGTCTTTTCCTTTTTTCTTACCCATGTGTAAAGAGGCGAAAAATGTGTGCACATGGCCCAGCACGGCTGCCAGCACACATTTCACACCACGCTGAGAAAATCCAGCTCATATGTATTCGTGTGCTCTTTAAAACCGGTTGAACTTTAGGAGTTCAAAATTCTTGTGTGCCATTTCGAACAATGCACAGATGTGATAAATCTTGAAGCATATTAAACCATGGTTTAAAGTAAAAAGGCTGATTAGCAATTTCAAATTTTAAAATGTGACTTGAATATTCTCTGTAAGAAGATTAAGTAAAGAATTCGGTAAAAAATATTTATATTATCAAGGCTTAGGCCTGGGCGATAAAACGATAACGATATGTTTCGCGATAGACACGTGATCGATATCAATAAAAAATGTGTTCGATAGAACGTTCGATATTTTTTATTCTTTGTCGGAAGAAAACAGAGGTCGCGAAGCTATGCTTCATTTTGCCGTCATGCGCACTCGCTCCGCGACCGGCTCTAGGACCCGGAAGTAGTACGGTCGCGATTCAGGAAGCATGAACGGAGACAAGATGGCTAGCCACATTGGCGGGTAGTTTATTGTTTGGTATGACAATTATGCCAATATGCACAACTAACATCTATAATAATACTTGCTTTTTGTGTTAGACAACCAGAGGAAAAAGAAACGGAGAAAACGGTTTTCTTCTTTTACTGCATTCAGTGCACACGACACACATAGTATACAGCGCGGTATTGCCCCCTGGTGGCCCGCCAGTGAATTAACATCAAACTCAAATATATTACAATATATTTTTGTTGTAGTTTTCTCTAAAGGCATCTGATATAATAAACACATTGCACTATTTTATTACACTTTATTAAGCATTTCTTACATTTTGCCTTTTAATTTTGCACCTTAAATGTTGAGATAATTGTTAATTGTGACTTTAGACTTATGTTTACATTTTAATTATTTGATTTTTCCATGGTTGTTGACATTTCTGTCTTAATAACTGATGGGACTATGATCAGAGGAAGGTTATGTTTAAAATAATGTTTAAATATAATATGTACTTCTCCTGGGCCTTATTTTAAATGGGTCATAAAAAATATCAATAATTATCGATATCGACCGATATGAAACACTGATATTGTGATACAGTTTTCAGCCATATCGTCCAGCCCTATCAAGGCTTAATGTAAACTTTTATTTACTTATTTTTTTAAAGCAAAATTTTGGCCTCCGAGTGGCATAGTGCTCTGCCTATCATCCGGAGTTCGCAAGTTTGATTCCCGCTGTAACCTCTCGCAGCCGGAGGTCTAAAGAGAGCTGATTGGCCGGGATTGGGAGGGATGAGAGGTACTTAAGTTACGTTTACAAGGTCAGTTAAATGTGACCCAATTCAGATTTTTTGCTCATATGTGACACATCGGATATGTGTCCATGTAAACAGGAAAAAAACTAATGCATTCCAATATCGGTTTCAGGCCTCCTTCATATGTGTAAATAAATCAGATTTGTGCTAACGTGATTGTCATGTAAACACACATGTTATTCTCCGGTGAAAGCGCGTGTGGAATGATAACATTGCAGGTGACATGAAAGAGGAAAAAGCCCCCTGCCTTGTGTTAATGCTTATTTAAGCTAAATAACATTAAGAAATCAGTACTTGGTGAATGAAGTATATGCACAGGCTGCACTTGTGGCGTTTTTCCCTCCTCTTCCGTTTCCAAACCATGGTGACGTTTCGCAAACTTTGCATATATCGCAGAGCAAGCGCCATGAATATTTCGCTCTCGCCCATCTTGGCTGGTTTGTAGTGCAAGAACCTCCCTTTAAATATGCCCGATTAAGATGGTGTGGCGAGTGTAAACACTTGAATCGGATATGGGTCATAGGTGAAAGAATGTGTAAACAGACGGACAAAAAAAAAAACTATTTGATATAAACAACAAATTAGAATTGGGCATCGAGACCTGCAGTGTAAACGAGGCTTTAGTGCGTCCACATTAATCACGGCTCTACAACCAATCAGGGGCGTCTGTGAGCTCACGCAAGCGGAAGGAGCGGATAGCACTGTACTAGTACCTCGAAAAGATGCGGTCAACCCCATCCCATAACGTGGGAGCCCCATTGTGATGGGGAGGAACTGGACACGAATAAGTGGTTTATGCTGAACTGTAACACAGCATTTGTTGACAGAAAAAAAAGCCTCGTCCCAGTTGGTAGCTCTGAGGTAGACGAGTTAGCGAGCAGATGACACATGATCAAATCTGACAGCTCATTAGTTCCAGTTAATCAACACTTTTCTTGCATCACAAAATGAGTCAAAAACAAAGTACGACTGATCCACAGCAGTGTAAACTACACACACCCATCCTTCATGGCAAAAAAAAAAAAAACGTGTTGTGTAATTTAAAGTACAGTTTGTGAGGAAGCGGTCTTACCTGCAGGGGTGCCGTTAAGTTGTGTAGTTTGGGCCATGGCTACAACCAGTCACTCTCAACCCCACACAGGTGCTGAATGGGGTCATACAAATGCCATGCATCAAATCCAGTTTACCATGCAACCTGATGACAAGAAACACACAACATCTAGGTAAAACATCATGCAAAGCACAGCAGCAGTATATGCATGGTCAAAGTTGGAAAAGCTTATTGCATACAAATAATCAATTGTTAGTGCCACATGTGCAGGTTTAATGTCAAACGTAAAAATTAGTAACAACATGCACAGGTCAGACATTATTATATACAGTTTATACACAGCGGTTAAGGTTACTGATATTTCATTGACAAATCTGTGGTCTCAGGATCAGACCCGTGTGTAACGATGGCAATCCATAAGCAACATTGGTTGTGTATTTGCATTATTTTTAGACAGAATATATAAAACAGATGAATGGATGGATCGGACTGAGGAATAGATGGAGCCAGATGGACGCAGACAGACAGGCAGATAGATGGATAAATAGATCAGACCGACACAAACAGATGGATAGACTGACAGGCAGAAGGACAGATGCATAAATAGAGACGGAGAGACAGATGGAAGAATAGACAGACAAACGAGGAAATTATAAATGAAGTTTGCACATTTATACATCGTTAACTGTTTCGCGTTCAATAGACACAATACAGTATAAACAGAAAAAGCATACTGGGTCAATACAAACTCTGCACTTATATCGGAGCAGTGCAGAGGTTGTCTTCGCTTTTTAAGTGGTGGGCAACAAAAACAACATCTCCATTTCCAGAGTGGTACCTTAGACAGCCTCTAAATAAACCTGGGCAAACTTTAAATGCAATGAGGTCAAATATAGACTGGGATAAACTAAGTTCTCGTCTTGAGCCAGGTCAACAGCTACCGTAGTTTATCTCTGTTGTGAAAATAAACAGGGAAGGAGGCAGACATGAATCCCACCAATCAGGGGCCAGAACGAGGCTCTTTGACCATGTAATGCTGATCATGTGACACAGGGTCATCAATTCAAGTGCTAAAGTCCATGGTGGGAAAGCGTCTATGATGACTGCCACTACTGAACACTGATGCTATCACTCATGTTTGGAAAAGATACAAAGATGTGCAGACGAGGTCAAGGCTTAGTTTACAGCATGCTTAAAAAATTCCTGGGAAAAAAAACAAAAAAAAAAAAACAGCAGGATGTAGAAGCCTGTAGCGCTGTTCCCAGAAAAGCAGATCAAAAACAATGTTAAACAATGCTTGATGATAATCTTTATAACCAGTGCCAAAAGTAACACAGAAAAAGTGGTACTTCCTAAAATGAACGGAGAACGGGGGAAAATATCGGAGCAGAACCTTGTGGTTACTCAAACAAATGTTTCTGATGTGAATCCCAAACGTCTTCCCGTTCATTCCTGAGAATACGGTATAGAAGCTTTCTTCTGTAAACCCACAAAATGCAAGTGTGTCTTTAAGACCTGTGAAAGAACACGGTCTGACAAACATGAACTGCACCAGTTTTCATTTACTTGGGCACACTCTCTCAACTCCACCACTCGATCCAAAACACACACACACACATTCATGCTTTATTTAGTCATCCAACAATAAAAACCATAAGAAACAGCATAACCAGACAGCTGTGCAATGCACAAAACGCCTTGCTATTTAAAGTGAAAACTTGCCAAATCTCCCCAGGGTATCGTTCTCTATGACTCAATCATATCCGGCCGTAATCTGGCAGAATGAAGGCGAAAAGCTTGAAAATGCTTCTTCCTTTCCCAGCAAAATTGCCAGTGTGGAAATCACATGATGCAGAACAGCCTTAACATTACAGCACTCATAATAATGCTGTTTAAACCTGACTGCAATGGCCACTGGACTGAGCAGCTCGTTGCATATCGAGAACGATATAAGCAATTCATCCTTATATTAAAATATTTGGCGAATTCAAAGAACACCATTGGATGCACAACTGGTTCTACAGGGTCTGGTTAAAATATATTTTAAAAAATAATAATTTTTTTAATAAAGCACGACTAAAGATATCACAATAAAACATATTACACTGCATATCCATTTGCAAGGATGCTCAATATATACACAGTAAGTGCTGCTGCAAAATTCTGTTCAATTGTATCCTACTGTAAGAAGTAGGATAGACTAGACAATCCATTATTCCTAATAAATCATATCAATTATGATGCATTAAAGAAGCCATGCTTTAAAACACTCCCAGGGTTCAGAATAACTTCCTTATTTTTTAAACCTATGCCAGACATTTAATTAAAGTTAAAGTAGTACACACTCAAAATACAAAGCAACATAGACCTACCAGCCTCCTTCATCCTAAAACCCTTCCACTTCTGCAACAGTTAGCTGCAGGGAATACTCCGATCATAGTCCCGCACAAACCCGCTTAGCGCTTTGCCTAATGTGCTGCAGCCAGAATTAGCCGAGTTGCTGAGATGACAGTGAAATGATCTAGGTCCTATATCAGGAAATGACACATCCTGACTGGACAGCCTGTCTAACAGTCTGCACCCTGTAAAAGACCCTCAGGTAGAAAGACTAGCGGGGATGCCAAGACCACCATGTCCGCAAACTGTAACAGCACTAAAGCTTATTAATAGATGTTAAAGATATGCAGGAGACTTCACGCGAATCGGTGTAAACTTGCAAGGCACACCTACAAGAACAACACCCAACCCATAAATGTCCTGATCTGACTGCAGACGAATTAACCAGCCAGTAAGATTTATTACATCGGAGATGTATTATGTCACAGGTGATACCAAAACATCAATAAATCATCTTGGACATGGTGTGTATGGATCAAATAACACATGAGACACATGGTGCCGTTTATGAGCAGAAGACCAGGTCATGTTCCTCAACCATGTTCCATATCCAAAACACCAAAAAAATCAAGCTGACCAAATTTCCTTCCAGCAGCAATCCATATTGGCCCGAATTTCTGATTAATACCATAGTCTACATTAAATAGGGGGAGCTAGCTGTTCCACTGTTGGTGTGAGATAAAGGTGGAGACCTCAGCCAACACATTCCTCGTCTCTAAAGCGCTGAAAGGAATCGCCTGACGGTTCCACCCAGACAGGGGCAAAATTCTGCAGATGTGTGCAGGTCTATGCAAAGTACTGGTTCAGATCTAGCAGGGAGGAGAAAAACAAGGACTTCAGATAGGACTAAACATGCTGGATTTCATATCCAAGCTAACATTAATACTAAACCTGGTTGAACCACAGAATTAGTTACACACGACATGGCTTCCGGTTCCATGACAATTTTGACACACATTCAGCATCAAATAATTCTCTTCAAATAATCTTCATGTGCAAATATTTAGAAATGTGAGTGATCTTTCTAGCCTCCCTTTACCCGTCACAGCTTGTTCACTCAGTGGCCAAATGAATCTCGGTTCTAGGTGAAGCGTCATAGACAACTCCACCAACCGAGAAGACACACTCCTAATGGATTTCTTGCAGGTAAACTGGTATTAACAGTTTGTTCTATACCATCCCAATCAGTACTTGAGCTATTAACATTCACATGGTTGCTATGACACAAACAATGACACTTGCACACCCAGTACCAATTTAATTCCTTTAATTTAATTTGCACCTTCCTAAGCTAGCCTAGCCATAGCTGATCTACCTTATTCAGCAATTTTAGGGCGTTTTCACTTTAGGGACTGAGTGAAGACTTCTTTCTGAGAAGACTTGACCCCAAAGTCTGGTTCATTTTATTCAGTGTGAACACAAACGTTCCATGCTCGGGAACCATGCCCTGGTCCATGTCTGCTGGAAAAGCTCGTCTCAAGAACGATACAGTACAGCGCACTTAGACACAGATACACAAATCAGATACAGAAGCCAAATGTACGCGAGATTGTACTCTAAGTGGATGGAACATAATCAGTGCAGTCTGTCTCCACCAGAAAAACTCGCAAAAAGCGTGCCTAGTATGAAAGCACTCTTAAATGTAGCTCACTGTGTTGATTAATGTGTTAAACTTAGTATGTTAAATGTATTTCTGGTTATTATTGTTTGAAATGTGCACACAACCACACCAAACATGCCTTCCTTTTTCATGTGTGCAGATGTCCACAGCATGTGGAGTCTACTGCAAAACAAACACCCTACTGATTCCCTGAAGCATCATAAAGAACTGAGTTGCCCGAAATGGTAGGACGATCCTACACAAGACGCTGATTGCTAAGAATTGATATCGATTTGACAATATTATTGATTAATTAAAACAATATAGCAGATCATATGATGCCTCGTATGCAGAGCCAACAGACCTAGTAGCTCATAGTCGAGCGTAATGTACAGTAAAGCAATAGTATCGAGAAAAACAACAGACATAATTGTTTCTACTGTCAAACACTGACGGTCTTCACTCTACCAGTCTCAAACAATTTAGCACCAACTGGTTTAAATTAGAGGCCTATTTTATATCGTCCAGACATCAACACTTAGGCTGAATTATCCCTGAACCATAACCAACTAATTCAATGCAATTATCCTGACAGAGGGGTGGATAGTGCTGGGAGTAACATAAAACCCCTGTTCCAGAGGAAGGAGTGGCATTCAAGAGCTCTACCATTCCGAAACACCCAGTCGTTCCACTTCATTCACCAGTTCTTTGACTTAGGACCACTGTTGTGTCCTTTGTAAACACACAGCATGGAGGCTGCAGGTGCTGAGCAAATTGTGCAAACCCCAAAAGGCCTCGTTGGTCTGATCAAAGCCGTTATGAGAAATATTTTTAGAAAGTGTGGATCTAAGTACCATGACCAATGTAGCCTGCTTAGACATCTTAAAAGCAGAAACAGAAACTAGCAGAAACGCAGACATCTGCTTCCTCATTAGCCGCCGCTGCAGCTTAAAGCCTGCTCCTATCACATCATAAAAGTAGGCCATTTTTCCAGCAAGCATGGATGGTTTCCACTGATGGAAAAATGAGTGGTGTTTACATACAAGCACAATGTTTACTACCCCTCACCGGCCACCCCTAGCCCACTTATGAACACTTGTACATAAGCCTCGCAGCTATCCGTCTATGAATGCAAGCAGCTGGAGTTCATTAACGCAACCATGGCAGTTTCAGGGACTGGACTCCAAACACCAAAAAAAGGCAGGAGGGCTGCACACCTGTGCATTCGCATTAGTCTTGATCGAGGCCAAGGCACTGGAGCTTAGCGGTGCTGGAACGACCACACTTTTATTACCAAAGCCACCATACTGTGCCTCATCCTCTGCTTTCAAACCCAGCTTCAAAGCAATATAATTATCTTGACAAGCGTTTGAGAAAGCAATGAACACCCGGAATGAAAGATGGGTTTTCTTCCTCCCTTCTACTTTCCTGAATTACCTACTTTCTCTGTTGTTGGTCCCCTTTTTTGCTCAAAAGATTGGGCTTATGAATTAAAATGGCATTTCTTAAAGCCTCTTTCATTTTTGAATAGATGCCAGTCGAAGGTGAGAGGCTAAAGAATCAATTTAATTTCACAGCTATTCCAATCAACATGCTATAATAATAACCCATGCAAGGCACCACAATGGTTTCTTGTGATTTAAATTTTTTATATAAAAAAAAATAATAATAAAAAGCTGCCTTCAAAAATAGAAAAAACTAAAATGGACTGGACTACCTGGTTCTTTAAAACTGCAGGCACCGATGTCACGCAAAATGCCCGTCATCTGTTTGTTGAGAACATTCAGCTGTCAATCTGCCCTCCTAAGGTTGGCCACGCACTCCAGGCAACATAAAGATTTCAAAATGAAAAAAAAAAAAAAAAAAAAGAGGCCTGACAAAGTGACTTAGTCATGCTAAATATACACCTTCATTTGAGCCGGGTGGTGAAAATGACTTCATCTTGATCTACTTTTTGTCCTCAGCACCATCATGACCAGACAAATTAGCAATAAATAGCTGACTTGGGGAGAGGCCAAATGTCTGTTTATTAATTAATTGGGCATCACGTATACATTCCAAGAACAGTTTCTATTCTGGTCCTTGAACCTGGCCGTGCGTGAAAATCCGAAGAACAAAAATTAGCATGCTCCGTGACAAAACAGAAGACTTATTTTATTAATGTTAACTATATTATAGATAAACGCAAAATGAATGAGTAAAAAGATCAAAGAAAAAAGATCAAAGAACATCTCTTCGGATTTTGACCATTCCTTAATTATTTTCCTCAAATAACCTTTCAACAGAGTCTGAAAGCCAGACATTCTTAAACAATAAAAGAGCGTATCTGATTTCACATTTGCTTACAGTAAAAAAAAAAAAAAACACTCCCTTTCTGTAGAACTTTAAGATCAGCTTGACGTTGAAGCAACATTCCTGTATGAAAGAGCTGCATTCCTTTAAAGGCAGAACCTGAAGGTGTGGAGTTGGGGTGCTGCAGCAGGTGATCGGTCGAAAACACCTGAGAAAGGCAGAATAAACTCGGCTTGGAGCGACAGCTGAATTTTAATAGGAATAAGGAATGTTAATGTGTCTGGAAGCACGGATACAGGACATCGCAAGATTAAGGCACAGGATTGGATTTCTCCTTCTTAGCTCACACACACACTTTAGAAGTCATCTGTACTTTTAGAGGAAGAGAACTTAAAATAACCAGCAAAAATAAAAAGATTCTCTTCCGGCTAAATTACAGCACCAGAATAACAACAAAGAAAAAGGCCACTTACACATCACATTTCTCCGTCCTATTGTTTGAATAAATTGTCATTGTGTCAGATACATGAAACATTTGTTAATGTGGATTTTTTGCAGAAAATAAAAACAGCTGGATGTTGTCGACCTTTCGGGTTGATTCACATACGGTACAGTATGTTGTGACCTTCTTTATTCCCTTATTCACACGCCAAAATAATGTCCATCCACTCTCTCAAAGCAGTTACACAGCATACTGGATAATACACCACCACTGTCCGGTATGGACGGGTTAAATACCCGATCAGACCTAATCTACAGAACACAATACACTACTGTATGTTATCTGGACCTAGGAGGTGAAGAAGCATGTGTTAAATGTAATTTGTTCTGTTTGCCTCCGCATGTTTGGGTGATTACACCCAGCCAACACTGCCATCTAGAGACAAGAACAAAATATAGAAAAATTAATAAATACCTGCTCATTTAAATTTAACAAGATATTAAACTATTTAAGGGATTTGGCTTTTTTTCCCCTCCTTTAGACGGCAATAGAGAGCAAATAAAAAAAAAATAATAATAATAAACGCTTGCTCTTTTAAAAGTCTCTATCGACTGCATTTAGGCGTCACATTCACACAAAATATAAAAAATACCTCAAAACTGCTTCGTCTTATGATTCCAGCAGAGTCGAAAATGTCTGTGTGAATAAAAAGGTGCCCCTGATATCCAAACATAAGAAAAAAAAAAGTGTTGTAAAGCCATTTTCAACCAAACTATAATGTGAAAAAATTCAGGGGAAAAAAATTGTGCTTGAAAGATGATGTACGCATCTTAATGGTTTGCACAGAGACTGCATGAAGGGAAGCTCTGGCTAAACTCAAGTGTCATTCAACAATGGCTCGACCCCCTCTTTACATACCCAAGAGACAATTGCAGGGGCTGGGAGGTGTCTAAATCGGTCACGCCCTCTGTGTCCGACATGCGCACACACACACACACACACACACACACACACACACACACAGTGACAAGTTCAACTCTTTCTCAAGCTTTTTTTCACTAATCACTCAGATCTTGAAGGTCTCCTACTTGGTCTAGTTCTCGGTCATTCCTTGCTGCTCATGCCCTTTCTTCTACCCCCCCCCCCCCCCACCCCACCCCCTTTCTTTGTTATTAGCCCTCTTCTGTCCATTTGACCAAGGACAGGCTGGAGCCAGCTATTTGTTTAGCTCTCCAGTGGAGCCAGGCTGACTGAGGGGCCCATGGCTGATCGTTCCTACCTCAGAGCTCTGAAATACAGTAATGAAGAAGAAATCCTAACGTCCTTTTACAAAATAACAATAATAAAAAAATAAATAAAAAAAGGAAAATCCTGCACAAAATTGAACTGAGACAGCATTGAGGAGCATTGTACTTTTTCAACTTTTGAAAGAAATGTTTGCACGGCACTCAGGAATTCCATGTCTTGACAAGTTGGGTGATCTGCAGGAGCTCTTGCCATCAAAGAAAGCTGTAGTTAAACCAAGGAAAAACACAAGGCTTTTCTCACCTGACTTCAAACAGCTGTAGTCAGCAACCTGTCAGCTCGCCCGTTTGACCCGTGAAGTGTTTGGTTACCTTCCCATGGAACCCTATGGAGATGGATGGTTGACTTTTGAACCAGTTTATTCCAAAAGAGCCTTTTAAGAAATCAGTTAACCTTTTAAACCTAAATGGCTCTGGATGACTTCATTCAATATTCACCAGTATAATACAAAAGCAAATGGAGAGTCCGTGCCAGGTAACACAGTGTTACCCTTGCATATGTGAAGGCGGCGGATTTAGCAACTATTATTTATAATTCCGTAAAAATATTAAAGAAAATAATTTCGCCAAGATGTCAGATCAAGGCAATTTTTGCTGGCAAAACTGAGCTTAAAACATCAGAGAAGTATAACTCGTACAGTATGTCTCAAGTGGGATGAATTTCCAACCAAACTCACCTTGCCAGGTTTAAAACACAGAAAAGCGAGTAGTTTTTGTCTGACCAGATCACTTGAGCTGGCCAAGCATGAAATGGTACGACGCAAACAAGCCACATCTGACGCAGCTAAATCACTAACCAAGAAAGCTGCAGTCTTATCAAATATGTCCTCCTCTACCTAACAAAGGAGGACTTCCCATATGTCAAACATGAGAACTGTGTGTGTGTGTGTGTGTGTGTGTGTGTGTGTGTGTGTGTGTGTGTGTGTGTGTGTGTGTGTGAGAAAGAACATCCCCGATCAAAGTATGACAAACCACCTGTCGACTCGTCTTTAAATATGCTTTAAAGGTCATTTCCGATTTTCACTTTGCATATATATAGATCTAAAAAGCAACTGACAAGAAGAATAATGCCCTTGAGGAACTCAGCTGGAAAACACACACACGTTACACAATCGCTGTGTCACAGGACTCCACCAGGCAAGCTTTTGCATAATCATGAATCGGCTCACTGCCGTGTGGCTGGTCCTATTGTTTCCCCTTGGAATCCATATTCAAGACTCTGATCTACTGTTTATGCCTCTCCATCTGCTGGGCAGTGGGTAGGCGCAGCTGTTTGTCCCACCACTTCCCCCTGACATAGCTAGCCTTTTGTTTTCAGTGGCGAGGATTGCCCAGAGGGACAACATGGGGCGACATCATCATGGTCAGGGATGATTAAATACCCTCTTTGCTATTCAGATTGATATCGGGACGCATGATGGTGTGGAATGGGCGTATTGACAGGGGGGGTTTAGTGATGCTGTTGTGGACCAACTGACATGAGGTTCTCTTGGCTAATTAATAATCATGTGTGATTAGGGCCCTGAACAGAGCAGGATGAGTGCCAAGCAAAGATGCTGGGTTTTTTTTAACACTTTTAGATGACTTGGATTGAAATAAATTAAGATTTATCATGATTATATTTAATTGTGATTAAATGTACAGTATAAACGCATGAAAATTTATGGCTTTAGAAAGATTACAATAAAAAGCCTATGGTGGTGTTAAAATGTGAAGAGTCAACATGCATAAACATTTTTTACTCATAAAAATGTTAATCATAATGTCAAAATATTGCACTGATTTGGAGTTAAAGAATATGTTTAAGGTACTTTATTATACTTTGAGAAATGACCACACAACTAAAGATTTACAAGAATTTTCAAGCTCTTGATGACGATACATTGCAAGTATCACCGATCACATAACATTTCTCTACATCACCAGTTAGAACATATTATAAAAAAATAAAATAAATAAAATAAAATAAACTAATTTTCTGTGTGGTCACATCAGTGTGTTTATTCTCATGTAGTCTCACAGTCTTCTAGGTATCTCTAGACTGTGCAGCACTTTCTGTCAAAATGACCAAGAACTAAACCCTAATAGGAGGCTTGACCCCCAAAAAAATAATTTCCCACATGCCTTGAGCCGAGCAATTACCCGTCCATTTGAAATTTTCTTCATTATCACCTTCAACATGATATTTTTGTGCACATTATTAAACAGGATAGAAACGTATCTACTTAGCTTTACATTTTGCTGAAATAACATTAAAAGAGGTTAACCATTATGGGTTTTATTTATAACAAAAAAAGGGTATCGATGTTTATCTTGCTGTGTAAATATTAGGGTGACCAGAATTGTTTCCAAGACCCCAAAGTCTGTTTTTATGACCAGTGAGAACATAATTGTTCCATGCTTGGGAACAGTGATCCAGTCTACTTGAAGAGGTGGGTCTTGGGCACAGTACAGCATACTCGGGCACGGTTCAAATCAGATATGTAATACAATCGTACCCGAGAACATTGCTGTTTAGACGTGACTTCATCAGTGCTGTCGGTGTCCTACGAAATCTGACATGCGCCAGCCTCATCCTACACAGGCTTAGCTGATAAAGCAGGGAAGAAAGTGGATTTGTTGCTCTTTACATTTTTGCCGAAATATCAATATTGGTATTAGTGCGAAAGTTATATTCCTTGTTCTTTTCTTCTCTTGTTTTAATGTTAGCTCACAAACCAAGTACTGTAGGTGCACACTGCCACCTGCTGTAGCAGAGAGTGTAAACACGCAAGTGTGCCCGAGAACGGAGAAGAAAAACAATGTGGCCAGCGGGGGAGAGTGGGAAAGGGGGGAAGCAATCGTTAATAGCCAAGGTACGAAAGCTTTGAGGCAGAAACACCAGCCTCAAAAATCGCTGTTCAAAAGAGATTATAATATATTTTGCTTCCAGGATTGTTTTACAATGTAGAAAGAAATAAAAAAATCAGGACAGACCATTCTTTCCTTGGGTATCACCCAGGAGTTTCAAACTATTTTCCATCATTTAAAGTAATACATAAAGGATAAAATGAAGTTGACTTGGTCAACAAAGATTTGTCATCAGGTGCAGAAACATCCAGCATTTAAATAATCTATAAAAAAAAAACACAGAGTTAAACAATGTAATATGTCATGATTTCCAGTATTTGTTTTTTTTAAATACACTTTCTGTTGGGTTGTAGAGCAAAAAAAATAGGGGATGTCTTGAGTGCTTTAGGTTTTTTTTAATGCACACTCCTGCATGTGGCGTTTTGTAACACCATGATGTGTGTGGAGTGCTGTGGCTGACAGTGTGTCAAAAGCATCCGGACACCTATTCACATTCAGCTAGCACTTTCACAATGGAGCTCTGTCCAAGCATACGTGCTCGAGCAACGGGAGGAGGACGGGGAAGCCACAATCTGACGTGCCAATTTAAAAACATCAGGCCTTCTTACATGGACAAAAAAAGCCCTCGGAGTGTTGAATAAATATGAGGCGAAATAAATGCCAAATGTTTCCATCCAAACTGATGTATTTTAGCCAGCTTCAGCCAACCTGGTGTAAAATGCTTAGCCTACAGGCACATGACCTTTATCAGTAATCAGCCCTTTTGAGTCATACAAGTTATCAGACTCCAGAGTACAACAAAGTGCTTTAAAGGTGATGGTGGAAGGGAGGGTAGGGGTAACAGGACAAGCCATTGAAAGTGTGAGAAAGTAGAAAAGAGAATTACCTGCTGTTGAGAGGCGTGCACCCACCACTTTCAGAAACCACTTTCAAAACTCCTTAAAAAGTACCCCGTGTGGTCCAGAGGAAATCCTTTCCAGACAGAAGAGAGAAAAAAAATGTAATTCTTTTATTGTAATTTTTTTTTTCACAGCCAGAGAAAAAACATTATTTGGATTCAATCTTGAACTTTGCACCGATTTGTATTTAAAAAAACAACAACAAATAATTGACCTTTTAACCAATTCCTAGAGCAATCTCCCTTCAAGGCCACAACCAGCCACAGCAAAGACCATCACATGCTTCCTCCGAGATACGCGACACCAGCCAACCGCACCTTTTCTAACTGCTGCTCACACAGACCAGTGAACGGAATAACCGTCTTGGAGGAAAGTGAATCCGGCTGTTCTGCATGTGTTAGCTTGCAGATGCCGACGATTGGCTAGTGTCGCAATGATAGATGCGAGACTGGGTGATTATGCCTCCCCTGCCCCCTAAGAGAGCACAGCCAAGCTGCTTTCTAGACTCTAGATGGATGTAGCATCACCCTGGAATTGGACTTTCCAAATTGGAGATTTTAGACATGAATAATTAATAAACATAAATAAATAAAATCACAAATGAGTTACACTAGAGTTTGTATTTTATTTGTATTTGGGTTTATTGCCATATCAGCTTCTCAGGCTATTTCATGGCAAGATTCACATCAAATATTAAGCTGATTTATTATGTTATAAAAATTTAAATGATTAAGAGCGTAGTGAGAAAGTATATAATAATAATAGATCCCATTATAGCATGGTCTTGGTCAGAAGAACAGGGTTTTACATTTGGTTCTTTATGTGTACTTTAGACAGAAATTGTAAGAGTTTTTCTAATTTTGCCTTGCAGAATATGTTTTTTAAATCTTGTTCCGGTAGAAATTGTTTTCTTATGGTTGTAAAACTTGGGCAGTCCAAAAGTATGTGTTTTATGGTTAGGGTCGTTCTGCAGCGCTGACATTTTGGGGCTTCTTCATCCTTCAATAAATAAGCATGGGTAATGTTTGTATGGCCTATACGGCACCTTGTATATACTACCTGGTCATGTCTTGATTCGAATGAGTGATAACTTCTTTTTCCTACCACTGGCTTTATTTCGAATAATTTGTTGTTTTTGTATTGTTCCCATTCTGCTTGCCATTTATTTGATATATATTGATTTATCAATGGTTTAAGGTCAGAGGGTGGGATTCGGCATACGCTAATAGTTTCTTTAAGAGCTTGTTTTGCTGCCATGTCAACTTGTTACACTACAGAGTAAGACTAAACAAAAGAATA